>CM054809.1:9539324-10139324 GCA_028984105.1 Lavandula angustifolia | reverse complement strand
CCGATCCCGTAGAGAGTACCGAATTTACTCTACCGAAGGTCGGCTCTTAGTTCGATGAACTACTCTCGCCGAGTTCGGTTCCACCGAGTCTTTCGATATCTTGCTCTCGCCGAGTCCAAGACATACCGAGTCTTCTATATCCGGTCGCGAGGCCGATAATCTACCGACCGCCCGAACCAAGGTCAGAGTGTCTACCGAGTCTGAATCCTCAGAGACAAAAACAATTACAAAGGAATGGTTCACCAATCAGATAGGGTTTTGGGATCGTCAAATCTTCATGGGATCACTCAGGGTATAAGCCTACTGAGTGCATTTAGTACGGAAGATAGAATCATTTCCCACTATGTAAAACCGTGCTGAGGACTGAATCATCACCCAACACAAATGTTTATAATTTTGTTCTGCAAAGTGTCTCACCTGTGCAGTCAGGACGTTTTCATGAGTAGCTAAAACTTTTAGTGGTCCGGCAGAATGTAAAACACACACGTGAACAGTACATGAGGCTTAGGTTCGAATAATTAATTGAAAGGGTTTCGGGTTAATTCTGGTTTATTTAATCTAACTAGTAATTTAGGATTGGCCACCCTAAGTTGCGTAGTTTGTAGCTAACTTAGTACTTCCATTGTTTCTCGTGGAACAAGGCTAGGTAAGAAGCAAAGTTATTCGTTAGAATAATTGGATTACTCCGGTAGGAGACTACTAGATGCCCAACATACGAGTAGGCTCCTATACTAGGCTCCCTTAGTTCGATGAAGTTGTCTAGCTATTAAATCTATTGATTGCCCAACAACTTAGGTTGTAGCTAGTTTAGGGAAGTAGCCGTTTTGATGCCCAACGTGGCGGTTACCGACTAAGTAAGTGGGAGTGAAGATCACGCAGTTTAAGTTACGGTGGTCTATAACTAGTAGATTGTTAAGATTAATTCATATTAAGTGTCGAGGATTGGAATTACGGGTGTGCTGAATATTCTGTTGGACATATCTCTCATCTACCCAGTTAAAATAGTTTTATTTCAGTTTTCAGTTTTTACAATTTCTTTCAGTTTTTACAAGTTCTTAGTTTAGATAAAATCATAAAACTTGCGTGGTTGCTAACCAAACTCGAGATAAGTAGAAAAATAATTTGTCTAGTCCTCTGTTCCCTGTGTTCGATACCCTGTGAACTATACTGATATAATTCTCAAGTTTTGCAGAATTATTTGGTGTAATACAGCGATCACCAATCCTCAGTAAAGCACTTGAGGCACAAAAGACCGACCTGACTGCCAAATTCCAAACCATACTACAGTCGCAAGCCAAACAGTTCACAGAAGAAATGGTTGCTGCAATAGGTCGAGTCCAGAAGGCAGTCGAGGAGCTCTACAAGTTCACAGGGGATAGTGTATCCAAAGCACTAACCAATCAGCAGGCCTTCTGCCAAGAAATCAAAAAAGCTGCTTCTCATGCAGTGGAAGACTACCTCCGACGCTTTGAAAACTCCAAATCTGCTCTACTGAACGGCATAGATCAAGAGCATAGCAAGCGGTGGGAGTCCTACGCTGATGTAACCACTGATATAACCTCAGGTCTTGAGACAGTCAAGGCCTCAATAGATGAACTAACGAACAAGGTCACTGCCCTGGCAACACTAATTGATTATGCCAAAAAGGGGGGCAGGGGGGGAAGTAGGTCAGCTCAGCTGAGAGCCCTCTTTAAGGAAGAAGCAGAACAAGCAGTAGGACCAAGTTCAGCAGTTATTCCGGCTGGACCCATCTTAGTAGGAGCTGATGAAGGGGGTGAAGCAAACAAGGGGGAAGGCCCTACTGAAGAGCCAACAGACGCAGATGTGATTGAGGTAGCCAAGTTTATTGAAGGGCTACATACTAAAGAGTCACCACCTCCAATCAGGACATCTGATAAAGGAAAGGCCCCTGCTGACCCCAGTCCACCAAAGCCGAAGAAGCTCAAGTTCCGATCGAAGAACAGATCGCCTTTGATGCCGAATTGGCTAAGGAACTAGAAGAGTAGGATCCGAAGAAGAAGTTTTCAGCCAAGAAGGGCGTACAGATCAGATATCCAGCACCTACTCGCCCTATATCTGTACTACCCAGGCAGACGAGATCGTCAGCTGCTCTTCCCAAACAATCCAAAATTGAGAAGCCCGGCGCTTCCAAGTCAAATCATCATCGCCGAGCGAATCAGAAGATCAGCATGTCCCCTCTAATGTGCCCTCCAAAGAAAAAGAGCAAGAAATGAAGGAGATATGGGACACAGTTGAGAGAGCGTTGGACAGAACAGTTGAGGCCAGACAGATCAAAGAAGTTAAGGAGCGTATACATCTAGCTGATCTGGAGGACCTCAGACTGCGGACAGAGAAGGAAGCTAGGGAGAGGATCCTTGTGAAGGATAGAGGGTCCTTGTGAAGGATAGAAGTATTCCAACTACTTCTAAGTACTTAAGGAGAAGGGAACCATTTAGTGAAGTGAAGAGGATTATTTACAAGAGAACTGACGACTGGGTACCCCTTAAGCTGTATCTGAAATGGGAACAACTGAAGATCGACTTCATTAAGAGATTTTATATCTGGAAGGTTGTTAATGAAGGATCCAATCCTGATGCTTATTTCAAACATTTCCTAACTGCTGCAAACCCTCCTCTCCTTGCTGAGATCCAGACTTTGCTTGAGCAATCAGGCAAGACGCTGAAGGCACCTATTTTCAGAATTCTTTCTCCTCCCCTCACTCACCACACCATCTGCAAGAAGGAGATTGAAGAAGAAATCAAGGATGTTATAACTAGCAAAGCCCTGGACAAGAACGATTTTGAAGACTTGATGGAGATCAAGGCCCTGAGGAACCGTGTATATTCAGGGCCTTGAACTTCCGGAGAAGAAGTCTGCCGACATCAGAGCGCGAATGCAACAATTCAGGAAGAAGCAGAGCTGACTCTCTCTCTCCGTCTCCTAGTCTTAGTCAATAATGATAGATTTTCTTGTACTGTAATCATCTCATCATATATGACATCTATTGCTTTGAGCCTTGACAACTACTCATTGTCTTTATGGCTGTTTTGTTTTACTTTCAACACTACTGATTACTTTAGTGATCAGATCACACTCACTCACATTATCTAACCCTCCGTGGTTTATATATGCTTACCTGCCTTAGGAAATTTTTTCTTGCTATTAATAAAGGGAAAAAGGCTCTTATATTTATAGCGAGAATTGGTTTCTAATATAACTTATGGGGAAATTGTCTTTCAGATATTGTTAGAAAGGGGAAATTGTCTTTTAAATATTGTTAGGAGGATATTATTGATTAAGTGTTGACTAGATGATTAGCTACTACGAGTTGTGATCCTTTTCTAAGCTCTGATAATTTAGTTGTATCGGCCCTGATACCTTTAGTAGGCTATGAGTTTGTTAATTTGATGTGGCTCTGATACATTCTTACATGTGATTGCTCTGATTCTTTCTTTTCTTTATATAGTCAGCTCTGATATGTTGGCTGGAGCATTCCTTGTAATAGATCTTAACTCAGCAACAGTAGCTCTTAACCTTAGCATGTTTGTTTTTATAGAAGATGTAAAAGGTTTTGGAATCATCAAATAGGGGGAAATTGTTGGGATGAAATTCAGTAGAACAATATTTTGTAGATTTGAAGATCCCAAAACCCCTAGCTGAATGATGAACCTACGATTATGTAATAGCTTAGTTTGAGTTCAGCATGTTAGGAACTCAGTAGGCTAGAGTTTAGTAGCAGCAAAGTTAAGTAGAAGACCTTGCACTCAGCTGATGGACTCAGTATCGAAGAAGTCAGTTGGTCAGCCGACCACCAACTAAATCTGCAAAGGAATTCGTGCCCACGCATTGAATGCTCAGAAGAATGTCAGTAGGAAGACACTTTAGTTGAAGGATCGAGGATTCAGAGGGAGTCAACCTTGATGTTTGACAAACCTCACCTAACAATCTACCTCGACCAATAAGGAGCCGACATCGCTTTATCTACTCTGACAAAAGCTGCTCCTAGACTAAAAAAGAGGCGTATCTCTACAATGCACCTACTCATCAACGTTCAAATTTAAGTAGTTATTTTCCTTGTCGCTTCGACACGTGGATAGACCCTCTCCAATGGATCTATTCACAAATCGAACACTATAAATAGAGGAGTCTTCATGCAGAAACAAGACTGGGAACCAAACCTTTCAACCCACAAACAATCTCTAGCAACCTCACTGCATATCCAGCGAAAAACTTGAACTTAGAATTATAATCTTCTTTAGTTCTTCTCTCTAGAGAATACTTGTTCCCCTTATCTTATCTAAGCGAGCTAAATTGTAATATCCATAGCTTAGATCCCGAGGGAGTTCACATTTTTTGAAACGTTCTTATTGTAAGAACTTCCTCATAGTTGGAGAAGCTCAAACTCTTTAAGTTTGAAAACCCTGTAAAGTCACTAGGACTATAAGTAGATATATGTCCTGTGAACAGATCACAGAGACTTGGTCAGTATAAGCAAACAAGTTTGTATCTGTCCTGTGAACAGATCACTGAGACTTGCTCAATATAAATAAAACAAGTTCTCCTGCTTGTGTCAGGACAGTGGACATAGGACCCAGCGTATCCGAACCACTTTAAAAATCTACTGTGTTGATTTACTGTTGCATTCTCTACTGTTCATATTGCATAAAACTGTATTTCACAAACTCAGCATAAAACCGGTTTTCCAACCAAGACGTTTCATAGGGCCTACACTTCCGCACACAACTCTAATACTGAACTACTGTTCAACTGACATAAGTCAGTATAGGTGAACTTAGTAGAAGAAATCTCTGCCTACGGGATCTGAAAGTTTATCTGGCTGTCTGACTCAATTCAGTAACACTCTCAGCTAAAGCTGACTTTCGCGTTTGAGAAGAAGAATCTGTATTCAGGTGTATTCACCCCCCCCCCCCCGAAGCATGTCTCAGGACCAACAGTTTACTCTACCATGTGTTGATGGGAAATGTAATGAATAAGCGAGCTATGTGTGATATGGGTGCATCCATTAATGTTATTCCATTGTCCGTTTATAATCAATTAACTGGAGTTGAATTAGTATCCACTAAGGTGATAATTCAATTAGCGGATAGGTCATGCATTGCCCGGTAGGTTTACTTGAAAACATTTTTGTCAGAATTAAAAAGTTTGTCTATGCAGCGGATCTCTATGTAATTGACACTAATGATAGGCAACTTGAGGGTGTTGCGGGTGTTTTATTGGGTAGACCGTTCTTAAAAACTGTGAAGGCCATAATTAATGTAGATGAGAGATCTATAAGTGTTACATATCATAATGAAATCTATGTTCATCATATTTCTGAAGTACTTAAGAGGCCCTTTGATCATCAAAATGAAGAAGCTTTATCTACTGACACTATTGAAAGCTTCGTCCAAGAATATCTTGAGGCGCATATGATGCAGGATAAGATGGAGGTCACCTTACTCAAGTATTGACCAAATCAGATCTCGAAGGTATGAGAGAGAGGAGATCAGAGAGAGCATCTCGGCCTTATACGCAACGCCAGAATTGCCGACTGTCAGCTGTGTGTCTCAACTGCCCAGGCAAGACGCTTCTGAAAAGTTGCTTCCGTCAATAATCAAGGCACTGAAGTTGGAACTTAAACAGCTTCCAACACATCTGAAATATGCATATCTCGGAGATAATGAGATGTTACCCGTCATTATCAACAAAGAACTTGATGAAAATCAAGACAAGGCATTGTTGAAAGTTTTGAAGAAACATGAGAAGGCCATAGGATGGACTTTAGCCAACATCACTGGTACAAGTCCCGACATTTGCTAGCACTCTATTCTCATGGAGCCGATTAGCAAGCCTTTTCGAGACCATCAAAGAAAACGCAATCCGAACATGAGGGAGATTATGCTTAAAGAAGTATTGAAGCTCTTATCTATGGAAATTATCTATCCCATATCGGATAGTAAATGGGTGGGTCCGGTTCAGGTCGTTTCGAAGAAGTCCAGATTTTAGGTGGTCGAGAATGAGAAGAACGAATTGGTTTCAGTACACCTAGTGATGGGATGGCGCATGTGCATCGACTATAGGAAGCTCAACTCGGCTACACGTAAGGATCACTTCCTACTTCCTTTCATCGATCAAATGCTCGAGAGACTTGGGGGGCAAGTTTATTTTAGCTTCTTGGACGGATATAGCGGCTATTTCCATACCTATGTGCGAGACGAGGATCAAGACAAGATGACATTTACATGCCCTTATGGAACGTTAGCCTACCGCCGAATGTCATTCGGATTATGTAATGCACCGGGCACCTTTCAAAGGTGTATGATGAGCATATTCTCGGACCTTATCGAGAATTATGTAGAGGTCTTCATGGACGACTTCACCGTTTACGGTGATTCTTACACTTTGTGCTTGAAGAATCTAGACAAAGTACTAGCTCGATGTGTAGAGAAGAACTTGGTATTGAACCACGAGAAATGTCATTTCATGGTGACCGAATGGATTGTGCTCGGTCATGTAGTTTCAAAGAGAGGAATTGAAGTCGACAAGGCTAAAGTGGAGTCCATCGCGAAGTTACTATATCCGACTACTCCAAAGGAAGTTCGCGGTTTCTTAGGTCACGGCGGTTTCTATCGGCGTTTCATAAATAATTTCGCCAAGATCACTCAACCGCTACCAAGGTTACTTCAACAAGATTTTGAGTTTAATTTCGATGCTAAGTGTAAGAAGGCCTTTACCCTCCTTAAAGACAAGCTTACAATAGCTCCGGTGATGCAGCCCTAAGATTGGAATAAGAAGTTCGAGATTATGTGCGTGCTTCCGACCGTGCAGTCGGAGCAGTGCTGGGATAGAAATCTGGAAAGGAGAGCCATGTGATTTATTATGCGTCAAAGACATTAAACCCAGCTCAATGCAATTATTCTACCATAGAAAAAGAGCTGTTAGCTATCGTTTTTACCTTCGACAAATATCGCTCCTATTTATTCGGCTCGAAGATCATTGTATATACCGATCATGCCGCTGTTAAGAACCTCCTTGCCAAGAAAGAATCAAATTCAATACTTATCTGGTGGATTTCTACTATTACAAGAATTTGATTGGGAGGTGAAGGACAAGAAGAGAGCCGAAAACCATGTGACGGACCACTTAAGCCGATTAAGTCAAAAAGACAATGGAGAGCCAATTAAGGAGAGTTTTCCCGAAGAGCATTTGTATGCCGTCCCAGAAACCGTTTCCAGCCTTGCTAAGCTTCTGCCCGTACAATGTTTTACTGTTGGAGTCCAAGAAGTGTCTCAGCTGCCCAGTCAAAACAATTCTGTACCAGAATGCCTGGAAGTCGTAGGTGTGATTTCTAAATTATCTTGGTTTGCTAATATTGTGAATTACTTGACCTCAAAGCAGTTTCCACTCGAGTTCACTCATGCCCAACAAGTGAAAATGAAGAGCGAGTGTAAGCAGTACTTTTGGGACTCTCCAATTTTTTGGAAAATGGGAGTCGATCAAGTGATTCGAACATGCATTTCGAAAGAAGATCAAGGCGACATTCTATTCCATTGTCACTCATCCGATTATGGAGGACATTTCGGACCAAAACGAACCGTAAGGAAAGTGTTAAATGCGGGATTCTTTTGGCCGAGCCTTCACCTCAACACCTACAAATACAGTAAGTCATGTGCATGTTGCCAAATGACCGGGAATATATCTATGAGGGATGAAATGCCCCAAAAGCCTTTGAGATTTTGTGAGATATTTGATGTATGGGGTATGGACTTCATGGGTCCATTTCCTAATTCAAGGGGTAACGTGTAGATTTTACTTGTTGTTGATTATGTTTCTAAATGGGTTAAGGCAAAAGCTACAAAAACTAATGACTCTAAAGTGGTTGCAGGATTTCTTCGAACTAACATCTTTTGCAGATTCAGTATACCAAAGGCCGTCATAAGTGATCAAGGAACCCATTTTTATAACCGCACTATAGAGTCGTTGATGAAGAAATATGGAGGGTTTCTACAGCTTACCACCCACAGACGAATGGGCAAACTGAAGTGTCAAAGTGAGAAGTGAAGCCTATTTTGGAGAAAATGGTCAGTCCATCACGGAAGGAATGGAGTATGAGGCTAGATGACGCCTTATGGGCTTATCGGATAGCTAATAAAACTCCCCTAGCAATGTCTCCGTATAGATTTTTTTTGGTAAATTATGCCACTTTCCTGTGCAGCTGGAGCACAAAGCCTAGTGGGCGGTACAGAAAGTAAATTTGGATCTGACCGAAAGTGCTAAGGAGAGGAAATATTAGCTTCAAGAGCTTGAAGAAATTCGTTTAGAATCCTATGATACGGCTATGAGGTACAAAGGTCGCACCAAGGCATTGCATGATAAAGCGATCCGTTTGAAGACTTTTGAAGTGGGCCAGCTTGTATTCTTGTATCAATCTCGCCTACGCATCATGCCCAGAAAGCTTCGCTCAAGATGGATAGGTCCATTGTACGTTCTGTCTGGTCAGGCGGAGCAGTGGTGATACAAAAACTTGACTCTGAGGAAACTTTCACCGTAAAAGATAATCGCCTAAAAATTTATCATGTTGCTGTAATGATGGATGATGTGGATGAGTAAGGCTTATCCGTTCCCTCTTACGTTTGACTCTTTGAGGAGAATGTCTACAAGACTCTAGAGAGATGCGCTTTCGGGAGGCAACCCGTTGCTTTTATTCATTTCGTTTATTTGATTTGGTATTTTTCGTGTAATTTTATACTTGGTGTTGTTTCTATTCTTTTTCAGATTTTTGGCTAAGTATGGAATTGGGATTAAAGTGTAAGGAGATGGAATTTGGAGGGCAAATGTGAACAGACGAGAAATCGGGGGCTTAATTGCTATTCTCACAACTTTTAGGGACCAAAATTAAGTCAAGGAATTTTCTGAGGGACTTAATTGTATAGATGGACAATATTTAGGGCCAATTGAAGTTGAGGAAAAGGTTGGGGCTAAATCGAATAAAAGGAGGGGCTAGATCTTTCAACTGCACAAGTGGAAGGACCTAATTGCAAACTTAACTTCTATAAAAGGAGAGGGGAGGACCAAAACCCTACCACTTGACACTATTCAAATATTTTCCCTCTCTATAACCACCGCCCCTTTCCTATTCTCTCTCTACAAGTTTTCTTCAAGATTCAAGCCAAGTCTCCTCCCTGTCCAGGCAAGACGTCGCCGACCATGCCACCAAAGAAGAAATCTGGACTGAGCGTTGCTGCCCGGTGGTTTGCCGCCATCCAGGCAGATCCAGAGACCCAACGCCATCGCAACGCAGCAGCTGCTAGCCGAGGTGTCATTTCCCTTCAACAAATTCCGTTTGTTGAACATGAATCAGAGCTGCCGCCGGATTTTGTTTACGTGGAACCGAACTCACCGCCAGAAGAACAAGGTATCGGATCGCGCTACAGAGTCGTCTTCCCCGCTAAAACTATCTCAAAGACGATTATGAAGTAACTTAGGAGTTCAAATACGTGAACTGTCTGTTTACCTGTCACGGGATCCGACACCCGATCCAATGCCCGATCTGACTCCTGAACCGAAGCCTAAACCAACTCCACCACCGTCACCGCCGCATCATTCTAGGGCAAAAAAACCCCGTGTGCCACGTCCGGACAGTGCCTCTTCATCCAATCCGCTGCCTCGATCACCTCAAGATCTTTACGAGTGGTTATCGTTTCTTCAAAATCCACCACCACCGCTCAACTATTATGATGGCGCAAATTGGAGCGTAAGCTTACGTGGTGAGTTGTTGTGCCAAGAGGAGGAGGATTTGGAATATGTGTCCCATGATCACAATGGCAATTTTGAGGACGATTCCAACTTGAGTAATTTATCTCTTGTTGACTTCGATTCGTCTTCAGCCTTTCCAAGAGAGGAGGAGTACGGAAACCGCATGATCATCCATCTCGATACACTGGAAGCCATGTATGCCCTCTCTCAATTCAGTATCGAATACTTGACTATGCGTTTACAAGAAAGCGAGGGCAAGGATTGCCGAAGTGGACGCCTCCTCGATCGTACTTTTCTTCGTCCAACAGGTATTATCGAACCTTTCTTTGCTTATTTTTGTAATATTGGTTGGTTGTGGTTGCTTGAGTGGCATCATTATCCTTGTTATAAAAAAAGTTGCTAGTGAGTTCTTTAATACTTTCCATTTTGTGGGTGACAAGGATTTGGTAACACCTAGCATTGGGTTTAGGTTGTTTAGGGGTGCTTATCATTTTTCGGTGGTCGAGTTGAATGCTAGACTAAGGATATGATCGTTTGAGGATTTTTATCTTGGTTACTTTGAAATTTGGTTTCATGCTTTGCCGAACAAGGACCCCACTTACATAGGTTCACGGGCCGCGTGGAGGCTTCTCGCCCCAATCGAGACGAGTTTGCTACGTCGGGTTCTTATGTGAGTTTTATAGAAGATATCGCCCTTTGCATGTGCCACCAATACTTAGCCCATAACCTAATTGGCAAGAGTACTTCTTTTGATAAGGTAACCACCAATGAATTGTATTTTCTATGGTGCATGACTATTAAGCGTCGTCTTAACTTAGGTTGGTAGATTGCTAAGAACATGTTCACGATTGCTAGTCATACCGTACGTCACAAGACATTAAGCCATATTCTAGCCACTTTTATTGAGTGCAACTTTATTATTTATGATGCTCGATATTTGTCTAGGGTGGACCCTCCACCTTTGTTTGATTTCAACTTGTTGCGCCATACTCACCTACTGTATGAACTGCCTAACCGGGAGATCCAGTTTATCCACCGGAACCTCGTGTCTCAAGTGCCTTTACTTCTGTAGGTGTGGATACCGTGCAGAGTCTACGGACTGATCTGGATTCCCTTGGCCGCAGAGTAGACCGCCTTCGCCGCACAAATATGAACAGACTGCCTCGCCTGCTCAGGCGAGGCGACAAGTGACTTTCTTCCCCAATTTTTATTTTTCATTTTTGTGTTTTTGTTTTATGTTTTGAGTCTGTTCTTGTGTGTCTTTCTTGTTCTTACACTTGATAAGGAACAACAGTAAGGAGGGGGTGTTTAGTTTGTCTTTCGTTTTAGTTTGTTCTTACACTTGATAGGGATCAAGTGTAAGGAGAGAGTTTGTGTGTTTATTTTGTCGTGCATTATCTCTTTGTTTTGTCTTTTCTTCTTGCTCGAGGGCGATCAAGTTTTAAGTGTAAGGAGGGGGGTATTTTGTGTCGAAGCATGCCAAAATTTTCGATTTTTAAGTGTCGTTTTCTATGCTCAAGCTTGTCTTATTGCTTGTTTTACGAACTCTCTTGTTCATGATGGTGATAATTTGAGAAGTATTACATTTGTCTCCTGGCTGCCCAATCTAGACGTGCTGCAGAAAAATAGATAGGATAAAAAGTCTAAGTGTAAAAACTGCTCTATATAAGCAGAATTGAAAGTGTCCTGTCTGTACAGTTGAGACAGTTTATGCCCAGTTTGTTCAAAAGAAGAAAAATATGCCACGGAAAAGAATAAGAGAAAATGTGGCAGAATAAGAAAGAGTATGGGTGCATAGTATTGAAGTTGTAGCATTGAAGTGAATTTCTTAAGTGGTGGGATTTTGATGTTCTGACTGTATAGGTGAGAGAGTTTAACATGCATAACATTAAATCTGAATTTTGATGGAGCTTAGTACCCCTAGGACCCCTACCAACATCAATTTATCTAAGTCATAAGCCCCATTACAACCAAATGAGAAAGACCTCCTTGATATTGCTATTGTGACGATCTCTTATCGTGATTGCATAGATTGTTTTCCTTTGAGTGGCTTAAACCGAATCTAGACTAGTTGAGTGTTGAGCGAATCTTGAGGAGATCCACATTGTTTAGATTTTGACCAAGTTGATATACGCGTGCCTAGTTTCAAAATTTGCATTGTCTACTTGCTTGATGAGATCATGATTGCATGGTTTGACATTGCTTGGCTAGTTCACTAGAGTGGAAATTTCTAATTTGATCGGTATGGATTCTTGTTTTCGTTTGAGAGTCTGTTGTTCTTTTCTTTCTTTCGTCCATGTTGAGTCTTGTTCTTGTTTGAGTCTTGTGTCTTTTGCTTTGTGTTATGAGTCTTGGGGAGGACCGAAATAATTAGGGACTTATCTTTTGTTATTCTTATACTTGAGGGCGAGTATAGTTCAAGTGTAAGGAGGTTTGATAAGTCGATTTCGTACCTTATTATTTCTGTCCGAAATGTCTCTTAACTGTGTAGGCGAGACACTTTTGTTGGCAGTTATGCAGGAATTAAGGTTGATTTGGCATGTGACATGGAGATGATGTGGCAACGCGTTTTACAGCTGGAATGGTGTGATTATGATCGAAATTGGTCAAGAAAAGGAAGGAAGGAAGTAAGTTGGATATATATGGAAGGATAAGATATTTACCTTATCTTGTGAATCTTTCCTTATCCAAGATTGAAACCCTAGATAAGAGAGGCACGAAATAATGAGAGCCTTTACACCATATTCACTTCCGATCTTTCTTATCTAATTCATCAAATCGTCGCCTTCGTCTGATCTCTAACGCCGCCGCGGAGAAGAAACCGATCATAACCATTTCCATTTTCGTTCCATGGAATTGGAGAAGTAGTTAAGAAGAATCAAACACCATTTATTTCAGTTCATGCTGTTCGAATTTTCAGATTTCGTATTTCCGTTCGTTGCTTTCGGATTTCGTTGTTAGGAGAGATCAAAGACTTAATCGATACTCTCGTTCTTTAATTTTTGTTACTATTTTAATTTCAGCTCGTATTTCATTTTAAGTTTGTGTGCATGTTTACTATTTTATTCTCAGTTTTCGTGCATGCTAGAATTAGGTTACAAATGATTATATTTCTATTCTGCAAAGTGTCTTACCTGGCAGTCGAGACGTTTTCATGAGTAGCTAAAATTTTAGTGGTCCGACAGAATGTAATACGTATACAGTACATGAGGCTTAGATGCTGATAAATAAGTGAATGAGTTTCGGGTTAATTCTGAATTAATTAATCTGACTAGTAATTTAGACTTGATCACCCTAGGTTGCGCAGTCTGTAGCTAACTTAGTACTTCCATCATTTCTCGTGGAACAAGGTTAGGTAAGTAGCAAAATTATTCGTAAGAGTAATTGGATTAAGCCTGTAGGACACTATTAGATGTTCAACATACGAGTAAGCTCCTATACTAAGCTCTGTTAGTTCGATAAAGTTGTCTAGTTATTAAATCTATTGATTGCCCAACAACGTAGGTTGTAGCTATATTAGGGAAGTAGCCGTTTCGATGCCCAACATGGCGGTTTACTGACTAAGTAAGTGGGACTGAGGATCATGCAGTTTAAGTTACTATGGTCTATAACTAGTTAACTCATTAGATTAATTAACTTTATGTGCCGATGATTGGAATTTGTGTGTGTTGAATATTCTGCTGGACCTATCTCTCAACTACCCAGTTAATACAGTTTTATTTGAGTTTCAGTTTTTAATAGTTTCTTAGCGTAATAAAAATTCCAAAACTTGCGTGGTTGCTAACCAATACCAATATAAGTAGGAAAATAATGTATTAAGTCATTCGTTCCCTGTGTTCGATACCCTGTAGACTATGCTGAATTAATTCTAAGATTTTGCAGGATTATTAGGTGCAATACAGTGATCACCAACGCTCTCCTTGCAGTTAAATACCAAAAGGAGAAGGAGAAGTTCAGAAAAATGAAGTTGAAGAAGGCTTCAAAAAGCAATCAAGGTAAGAGAGAAAATGCTCATCCGAAAGGTGAATCTAAATCTCTACATGAATACAGGAACACGAAGACTGCCTCCACTGAACTGAATGGGACACCAAGAAAAGAAGGCAAAACCTCAACATGTTACAACTACAAAAAGACTGGGCATTATCAATAGAATGTCCAGAGCTCACGGCAGCTAAAAGAGCAGAAAGGCAAGCCAGGCGAGACAAGTTCATCCGAAAGAGGCAAGTCTATGTAGCCGAAGAGCTATCCGATTGCTCGAGTGATGAAGAGTTGTTCATGGAATCATCTTATGATGAAGCAGCATTCATGGCAATCGATGCTGAAGAAGATACTGAACTGTGTCTTATGGCAAGAGAAGAGGCTGATGTAAACTCTAATTCTAATATATGTCCCTCTTCACCATGCACACACGACACAAGCTCTATTACAGGTGAACCTTGGATGTGGTTCTTGCATATGAAGAACTATTGGAGGAACAAATTCAGATGAGCAATTAGTTTAGTAGAATACTTCAGGAGATGGAACTCCTGAGAGCTGAGAATCAAAGACTTTCAATGAGGAGTCAGGACTCTACTGAGTTTGAAGGACTTGTTTTGAGACAGGAAGAGATAAATTCTCTGATGACTAAGTCTCAACAACAAGAATCACAAATCTTAGTTCTAACCAAGGACAACTCTAAGAAAGAGATTGAAAATGTCAGTCTAAAGGGCAAGCTTCCACAGTCCAGAGCTGAGTATGAAGCTCTGAGGAAAAGCGATGAGGTTTGGAGAACCTTAATAATTGAGCAATACTTAGGAGCTAAAGAAAAGCTTGAGAATTTGCTGAGATCACAGAGACCATGTTCCACGAAGGAAGGACTTGGTTATACAAATGAAGCAACTACTTCAGGACAGAAAAGCTCAGATCAACTGGCTGACAGATTTGTCCAAGGAGCCTATTATTGGGAAACGCTGCTTTGAATGCTATACCCTTCTGCCCGCTGAATTGGCAGAGGTACTTGTTGATGGAAGTCTCCTTATAATCAATTGGAGAAATTCTCTCGTTGGGAAGATGGAAGCTCTGCTGAAGGCACTCAGCAACGTCTATATCGACAATCTTCACTTCCCAAACATTGTTACTCGTTTCTTGCTGGTAGGAGATGCAAGAAAAATATCTTGAAGGTCTTCATTCGGGCGAAGATTCATATAGAATTCCTTGACCTGTCTGGTGAGGCAGTGTAGAGGAACCCTAGATAGCAGGGTTTGAAGGCATTTTGGCTGGAGATCGTTAAATATCGACTTTATGCATTCAACGTCGCATGATCTGAAAGCGAGTGCGTGCTCGAACCAGACTCTCTTGTTGCTAATAATTTCCTACATATCAGACGGAATTAAGACCTCGTTACTTGGAGAACTAGCTATTTTGGATATACTGAATCTGTAAAAATAAGTGTTAGCACTTGAAAATAGAGTAAGTTAGTTACTTTGCAGATAAACTTCAAGAGATATACCGAAGAAATAGTGCTTTGAATGTAATAGGTGTCATAAGAAATTAAGTTGTAGAGCACTAAAAAGTTCGATAATGGCGAAAATAAGGTTTCAGATTATATATACATTCATATATATCTCATATGAATATGAACGGTTTATTCAGCATGCGGTTGAGATTAAATTGAATTTGAAAGATGGACGGCCAATATTTAATGTTACAAGAGGTTATGATTACTGTGCCGCCTATAATCTCGACCTACGTATCTATCATCTAAAAGGTTAAGTGAGATGACATGCATTTAATGTGCCGCAATCAGTATATGGAATGTTGTGTTTTTAATGAAAAGGTTTATAATTAATGACATCCTATGAAGATTAATGGAAGGAAATAAATGCAATGACATGTTGAATACGATATGCTATAAATACTCATAACATGACAGCTGAACATAGTAGTTAGCTGATACCACAGTGTAGACACGGAGTAGTTTAGCAATACTGAGAGTAAGTTCCCCTTACTCAGTACTTCCGGGATCGTTTTACTGAACTGAGTCAGTAGGATCTAGTAGACATAGTCAACCATATTTTGACTAGCTCAGCCGGATCCTTCGATCAGCTCTCCAGGATCCGCATCCAGATTATGTTAGCCATAATGGATGGCATTCAGGTCAACTGGATTGAGTTCTTCTGGACTGAAATCAAGGCTCAGTTCCAAAAATTTGTGCCGAATGAGGATAGGACCTCACTGCAGCTGATTCCGAAAGGAAAACTACTCTATGGCATTAAAATCTCAATCCTCATCGAGGATTACTGACCAGGAAGAATTGTCTTTGCTGACGCATACTTATATAACAAGAAGAAAATCAAGTTCCTAAGTGCGACAGCAGTTGAGAAATCAATAGGGCGCGGACTTCACGACAAGCATCCAGCTCCGTCCACTCATGACCCCCGCCCAACTCAGTAGAAGAAAAGGAAGTTGCAGAAGAAGCCTGGACCTTCTGTTACTATTCCTGAGCATGTATCTATTCAGAATTTAGAGTCCAGTAAGGACGACGTGACTCTGACTGATAAAGTCAAAAGGATACACTCATAGGAGACTCAGTCGGACATGCCTACTGGCAGAAGTCTCCACCTCAGTTCCATCTTCAGTTCAGATAGCTCAGCTCAGAGCTACTGAAGAGATAGCGGAACAGATTCATCAGATCCTAGATCACTCTGATCTAGTGGATATCGCAGTCAGGGCTAGGGTCCAGATGCATCTCAGATTCCTCAAGTGGGATATTCTGGATGAGACCATCAACCTAAAGATTGTCCTTGTACTGATGCAGGAGGAGCAGACGTTGAGAGAAGAGGTTGGCTATGGAGAGCCGGTAGATATAGCGTATATGGACGATCTACGCTCAACAATGCTCATGCTCCTGAGTCTGAAGGGCACTGTTGAACTGTCTACTCAGCCCCAGACTAAACCTGACTTAGATCACGACGAGTCACCCAAGGATGCAGACCAGGGAGGATCTGCTGAGGGAAATCTCCTAGAGATGATGACTCACCACCTCCACCGCCTTCATCAGGTGCCATCATCTCAGGAACGTCTACATCTCAAGAGAAGCTAAGACAATCTAGCTATCAGACTGCTGAGATTAAAGACGTATTTGTGGCTTCAGTGAACAAGTGCCTCAAGCGTCAGGATCACAAAAACCGTCTTCTTGCCAAAGAAGTGAACTCAAAATGGAGCCAATTTACTGAGGCTCAAACCCAAAAGCTGGGTGACCTAATTGCTGAAGTGTAGAGGATCAGTACGCCTACTGTCTTAGATACTGATAAGATCCTCCTCCGCGCACTTGAAGCATAGAGGACTGATCTGAATACTCAGTTTCAGCAAATCCTGCAGACTCAGGCCAATTCATTTTCCGATAAAATAGCCACTACATTGGATCAAGTCCTCATGGCTGTCGAAGAGCGCAATAAGCTAACCACTGATAGTATCTCTAAAGCACCTGTGAACAACACAACGCCGACTAATCTATTAATAAGGATGCCACTGAGATGGTTGAAACACACCTAACACGGCTTGAAGCTACAAAATCTGAAGTACTCAAATTAGCTTAGTCGGAGTATGAGAAACACTGGAGTGAGTACATTGATGCCGTTACGGATGTTGAGGCCAAGTTGGACACTATCAGCCTCTCAATCTCTGGCCTTACAGAAAGGGTCACTGCCTTGGCGAGTTAGCTTGATAGTGCCAAAAATGGGGAAGGAAGTAGAAGGAAACAACTACTAACCCTCGTTAAGGCTGAGGAGATTGCTGAGAAGAGTAAAATAGTGGAAAAGGGGCAAGGGTCAGGAGAACCCACATAGGCAGCAATAATTGAAGTAGTTGAGTTCCTAGAAGAACTGACTGAAGAACCTATTCGCTCAGCTGCTAAAGGAAAGCCTTAGCTCCTTCTAGTCCTCCTAAAGCAAAGAAGCTCAATTTCAGAACACCAGATGAGCAAATTGCTTATGATGAGAAACTGGTGAAAGAACTATAAGAAGAAGGGCATACAAATCAGAACCCCAGTGCTTAAAAAGACAAGATCTGCAGTGCCCAGACAACCCAAGGCTCAAACGTCAAAAGAAAAACCCAAATCTAGTGACAAGGAAACATAAGCTTCCAAGTCCAAGTCAGCTGAACCCTCTGACGTTGAAGCCGTAACTGAATCTGACCAGACCATCCCCTCTACTGAACCTTCTAAAGAGCAAGAGGCTAAGACAAAAGCCATGTGGGATGCCTGCGAAAGAGGCTTGGATATTACTGCTGAGGCCCGCCAAATTCAAGCTGCAAAAGAATGTATAAAACTAGTAGACCTTGAGGCCCTTAGGCAGAGAACTGAGAAGGAAGCGAGAGAGATAATCCCTGAAAAAGACAGGAGCCTCCCGACAACTTCTAAGTTTTTTAGACGCAGGGATCAGGAAAATAATACGAAAAGGGTTATTTATCCAAGGGCTGATCAGTAGGTCCCTTGGAAGATCAATCAGAAGTGGAAGCAGATAAAGGTTGACTTCATCAAGAGATACTACATCTGGAAGACAGTAAGTGAGCAAACTGATCCAGACAGTATCTTCAAGGAACTCTTGATGATTTTAGAACCTGAGGTCTATGCTAAAATCTAATCGCTCTCAACAGTTAGGTCAGAGCCTCAAGGCACCTAAATTCAGAATTTTTCCTCCTCCTTGCTCTCTAGAATGAAATATATGCACTAAGAAGATTGAGGATGAGATCAGATTTGTCGTGTGAGAAAAGGACTAAATATGAATTATGCGGATGATAAAGAAGAAATCAAGAAGCTGAGAAGCTGAGTCTACAGAGTCTATGGTCTTGATCTTCCAGAGAAGAAATCTGCGGACTTCAAGGCGTGACTGCAACAATTCAGGAGTCCAGCTGATTCCTCTTAGCTCTGATAGTCTTTAGTTCAGATAGAATAGAATTTCTTGTACATGTAATATCTCTGATCATTTATGAAATTGTATCTTTTTGGCCTTGAACAACTACTCAATGTCACCTGGCTATGTCTTTATCATAACACTACTGATCACCTCAGTGATCAGAACACACACTCACTTGTTACTTTGTGTGTTCTCTCCCTTTGTTCTTAGTTGGTAAATCTCATAGATAGTAGTCATGTGTTATAGGGGAGATTGTGTTAGAAAGGAGGAAATTGTGTTTGATGTATTGTTAAATGTAAAAGGTTTTGGAATCATCAAATAGGGAAAACTATTGTGATGCGATTCAGTATGATAAGATTTGAAGAAACCAAAACCCTAGTTGAATGATGAGAATTATATAATGTAATAGCTTAGTTGAGTTCAACATGTTAGGAACTCAGTAGGCTAGCTAGAGTTCAGTAGCTAATAGGATTCAGTGGAACATCTGTCGTTCAGCCGCAAGAACTCAGCATCAGGAACTCAGTTGGGAATGTTATAACCCACTGAATCTATAAAGGAATTCGAGCCATGTATTGAATCTCATAAGAATGTTGGTAGAAGACAATTCAGTAAAAGGTCCGACGAACCAGAGGAAGTCAACTCAGCATGCTCTTGGAGTTTGAACAAACCTCACCTACTCTCTATCTTAAACGAATAAGAAGTCGCCAGCAGTGTACCTGCTTCGACATAAAGCTGCTTCCCTAGACTTAAAAAGAGGGAATCTCTGCAGTAACATTCAAATTGAAGATGGTCGTTTTTCTTATCATTTTCAAGACGTGTCTAGACTCCCTCCAACAGATCTATTCATACGTCGAGACTATAAATAGAGAAGAGTCTTCATGCAGAGAAGATAACAACAACGACAACAACAACAACAAGAAAAACATCACCGGGAACCAAAGCATTCAAGCTCTCATACACTCTAGCGAACTTAAAAACGAACCCAACGAGAACTTGCATACAGAGAGATCTTCTTAGTTCTTCACTCTAGAGTTTCATTAGTTCCCCTTCTCTATTCTAAGCAGTCTTATTGTAATATCATAAGTTTAGAAAAACTCGAAGGAGTTTAGCTTTCTGAACTGTTCTTATTGTAAAAACTCTTTCATAGTTGGAGAATATCAAACCTTGTGTTTGAACCTTGAAAAGTCACTAAGACTATAAATAGAGTATTTGTCCAGTGCACAAATCGACTGAGACTTGCTCAGTATAAGCAATCAAGAACTCTTGCTTTGTTCAAGATAGTGGATGTAGGATCCAGCGTATCCAAACCACTTTAAAAATTGCTTGTGTTGATTTACTGATGCATTGATTAACTGTTCATACTGCAAAAAATTGACTTTAAAACACTCAATATAAAACTGGTTTTCAAACTGAGACGAACATATTTTGGGCCTACACTTCCACACACCATATCTTATATTGAACACTGTTCACTGACATAAGTTAGTAGATAAGACTCAGTAGACAAATACTCTGTCCACGCGATCTAGAAAGCTTATTTGGGCAACTGACTAGTTTGATAGCAATATTCAGTAGCACTGACTTTCACGTTTGAGTTGAAAACTGCATTCAGGTGTATTCACTTCCTCCCTCCCTACACCTGAAGGCTCGTCTCTGGACCAACAGGGTACCATTGACCTTAGATTATACTACTCAAAAGGTTCTGATTATTCTCTAGTAGGATATGCAGATGCCGGTTATTTGTCAGATCCACATAAAGTCAAGTCACAAACTAGCTATGTTTTTACACGTGGAGGAACTGGTATATCTTGGGAATCAGTTAAGCAAACCTTGTCTACAACATCCTCAAATTGTTATGAAATAATTGCAATCCATGAAGCAAGTCGAGAATGTGTGTGGTTACGGAATATGATAAGTCATATCCAAGAGTCGTGTGGATTGGCTTCTTCAAATAACCATTCAACGGTGTTATATGAAGACAATGTCGCTTATATCATGCAATTGAAGGGAGGCTACATTAAAGGTGATCGAACGAAGCTTATTTCTCCTAAGTTTTTCTAGACACATGACCTTCAAAAGAATGGCCACTTCGGCATCCAATAGATACATTCAAGTTATAATCTAGCAGACTTATTCACAAAGGCATTATCAACATCAACTTTCTAGAAGTTGGTACACAAGATCGGCCTGCGCCGACTCAAGGATCTACAATGATTATTTTGAAGGGGAGCAGCTGTACTTTTTTTTCCTTCGACCAGTTTTTATCCCACTAGGTTTTTCTGGTAAGGTTTTAATGAGGCAACAATTTTGGTTTATGGATGGTCAATTAAGGAGGGGTGTTGTCAATAATATTTACCATATATATGATGACCATACGTAAATCCTAGAAGCCCATAAGTCCAACTTGTCTACACCCAAAAGCCATCTTATAATTCTATGAATAGAGGTCTCCACCTTCATAATAATACACAAATATTTTATGCTCAGTTCTCTTGTTCTCTACTTCTCTTTATTTTATAACACAAGTAATACTTTTAGGTTTTCTTTTTAATTAATCAAATATTTTACAAACCATTAATCAATATATATATATATATATATATATATGAGGCAAAATCTAGATTTATTTAATAGATAAATAGTTATACCCCTCCCGTGTTGTTTATATACTAGAGCACAAGAGCGGAGTTTACTCAGTGGGCACTTCGGTATCGACTGCGAGTTACCCTCTCAACACAAAATAAATAAATAGGTTATGGATCTAATGAGAACCACACGTTTAACGTGAGAACTACGAACCATGCATAATCCATATATATTTGATGCCAAAAAATCTGTAATTTTATACTTTTGTCTTCTGCATAAAACATATAAGGGTTATACATAACGTAAAATAACAGTTTTTTTTTTTTTTTTTTTTTTTTGCATAAAAAACATAAAGATTATGCATAAAACATATAAGGATTATGCATGATTTTTAGTTCTTAAGTTAAATGTAGGTCCCCACATGCTCCACTCCCTATATAATGTAAGTTGTTGGTGAAGAAGACATTAATTTCTTGTCTATTGGGCTTAAGATAGCCGACTAACAAACCATTCTTAGAGCACAGACAAATTGGACTTCAGTTTAGTCATTGTTTTTTTGTTAAAACCTCATTAAAATTAGGCAAATTGGATTTTTTAATCCCTAAACTATGCGTGTTTGATCAATTTGGTCCCTTATTTATTTAGTTTTTAGTTAAATAGTCTCCAAACTATAAAATTTTGGATGAATTGGTCCTTCGGTTAATTTTTTTGTTAGTCGACGATTTTAAAAGGACATGTTGGGTTATGAGTCAGTGGTCTTTTAGATCATTGCTAAGGGGGGTATTTTGAACTGACATCAGTAGTTAATGTACTTAGGACTTATTGTTATATTTCGATAATGGGGGGAAATTGTAGTGATTTTATCACTATAGAATTGAAGATCCCAAATCATGTCCTGTACCCATAGTGTGTTTTCGGACTTAATAATGTAATAGACTAGACATGTTCTTATGTTCATTATTTATCGTGTCTAAGTCCTGTAAGGGGTGTTTGTTGGTCTGAACTTCAGTAGGAAGTTAAATTCCCGAACCCCGTGACTTCAGTTTGTAAGAGCTCGTGTCCTCAGCTCTCCAGCTGACTACTCTCAATAGAAGATTCCTATCAGCAAGCCTCCATTGAAGACACAGTACGAATAACTCAGTACCTTCAAAGTCACTAGCTGACCGTTATCAGTAGAAGACTTCTATCAACCGAATCAGATGAAGAAGTCAGTATGATCGATCCAGATCTACTGAATCCGACAAGGAAGCAAATGTCCGATTATTAATATCATTCAAAAGTCAGTAGAGTATATTCATACGAGGATCAGTGAGAGTCAACTCAGATGAAGACTGATGTCTGATAAGTCTCACCTACCACAAACCTTGGCCAATGAGAAGCAACCAAAGTCTTACCTGCTCTGACACTAAAGCTGCTCTTATGTACAGAAGCCAACCACTCTGCGGCGCTACTTCGAGAACTTATGGCCGTTTTCCTTGGAAATTTGTGACACGTGGCATCGTCCTCTCCAACGGATACATGCCTGGGTCACAACTATAAATAAAGAAGAGTTTTCAAGCTCAACGCACGGGACATCAAAGGGAATACACGCTCACAGCATTCAAACTCTCTAGCGTATTCAAGTCGATCCAGCGAAGAACTTGCTTAGTTTAATATCCATAGTTCTTCTCTCTAAAGATTCTTTAGTTCCTTCTTCTCTATCTAAGCTCCACTGTTATATCCATAGCTTAGAACCTTCGAAGGAGTTCACTTTCTGTGAATTGTTCTTATTGTAAGAACTTCTTCATTGGAGAAAATCCCCTCCCCTTCAAACTTTGGTTTGATTTGTAAAGTTGCTAAGGACTATAACTTAGAAGGGTCTGTCCAGCGCACAGATTCCTTGTTGAGGCTTGCTCAGATTAATCAACAAGAACTCATGTTCTGTAGGACCGTGGACGTAGGATCTTGCGTATCCGAACCACGTTAAAAATTGCTTGTATTATTTATTGTTTTATTGCATTGTTCTCAATCCGATTTACAAACTCATACTTTGCATAAAACGTATTTAAAAGTGCCCCAGCCAAAACAACTTTGGTTTGCGAAAACACGTTTTCAAAAAGACGAAGTCTATCGGGCCCCACACTTATCCGCACTGAAACTCTCCGACTAAGCTTCAATACTGACAGAAGTCAGTCAGGACGGACTTAGTAGTTGAGACACTTTGACCCGCGATCAAAAGGTTATTATTTGGCACTGTTCATCAGTCGCACTTTACAGCTCAGCTGTCCTTCGCGTTTGAGGAAAAACTTGTACTCGGGTGTATTCACCCCCCCCCCTCTACACCTGGCACTCACGGTGTTCTCCTGATCATAATTTCTGAAAAATACCAGCCTACTCGAACAGATCCAAAAAACGTTTTTAGTGCACAAGAATCTCTTCATACATCCTTATACTCTCCTCTATAATGTCTGATATTTTAGGTATACGGATGGTGCCGATGTTCTCGGTAGAGAACTATACGATATGGCGCATGAGAATGGAGGCGCACCTTACATCGCTGCATGACAGCATGACAAATGTCCTTGAAATAGGACCCATCATTCCCATGATCAACAGCGTTCAATATGCCGCTGTGGGAGGTGTAGGAGCACAGACTGATGCTAAGGTTACCAAAGACAAAACTGCCTTCACGCCTGAAGAGAAGAAGTTGCACAACATTGACCGAGGAGCACGGAATGCAATCCTGACAAAACTCAGTGATTCACATCTCAAGAGAGTGTAAGACTGTCAAACGTCAAAGGAGCTTTGGGATGCCCTGGCTGTTCTGACCCAATGAACCCCGCAGATCAAGGAAAATAAGCTCGAGCTAGAGCTTCAAAAGTTCGACAACTTTGCCATGGAGCCCAATGAAACCATTGACGAGCTTAGCGTCAAATTCACCAATCAGATCAATGTGATCAACGGACTGGGGAGAACGTTCTGTTGGGATTTTGTATACTGGAAGCAAATTTTATGCTTGTATACAATGTGTTTTATCCTTACTACTATTTTATTCTCTTATCTGATAAATATATATTTGCACATGTAATCCTTTATCTTGTATAAAAGTTAGATTTGTATAGTGTGTCGGGTATCATAGAAGACTGCACAAATTGGTTGAACTGACAAGATATAAATAGTTATCACAACTGAGACAACTTAAGGATAAGTTGTCGGTTTAAGCTGTCGTTAAGATAAGAAGTGGCTTGTCTTGGCTGCTTGTCTTTACAGGTACACTTAAGGTGGTGTATTGATGGATTACAGTGAGATGTTTTCTCCTAACTGACCTTAGTGGAGAACCAAGATCTCGGTGACTTAGCTGGTCTTAAGCTTTATAAGACTTCAGCTGAGCGCATTTGGCTATCTATCACTTTGACCTACTATGGTGAACGTCATCGCGACCGGATCTACGTATCTTGGGTGTTAGTAGTTATTTGTAGCTCAGGCTGGTTGTCTGTATCTTGCAACCGTATCCTAGTAAAATGGGTTGATAATATCCCCTGAGGAACTCGAAAGGATTAGCACACTAAATCCGACCGATTGATTAAGTTCAGGTGTGTTAATAAGGTCGAGTGGTACTACTCAGGAATATAAGATGTTAATTAATTTAAGTTGTTAGTGAGCTTAATTAATTAACGGATATTTCCATCTTAAGTACGGATATCGATTAAGTCTAAAGTACAAGCCCTTGCTCAATTTGGGATAAAGGGGTAAGTCAGCACGGATTCTATAGTGGAATGAATCTATGTTTATTAATTAATTTTGCTCGGCTGAGCATAGATAATTAATTAATTTGAGGCCCTGCTTTATTTCTTGTATTAGATCTCTGATCTGGCCTAATTAGTTGCCTAGTTATTTATTGTCTCTCAGAAATCATTATTAATAGATTAATGTAATTTTACCTTATTTAATAAGCATTGTTAATTAGTTTTCTATTTATAAACTGAATACACATACACACACAAATTCATACACGCACGGCGTGAATGAGAGAGAGATAATAATCTTATTTTCTTCAATTTTCTGACCACCCAAAGGAAGAAAAAGGTCAGGACACAGATCAGAAGATCTAACACACAAGCAACAATCAGAGCTGCAACAACATACGTAGGAGGAAGGTAATCGGTTCTTCACCTCCTATTTCCTTCAATTGGTATCAGAGTCAGGTTTAGGCTCTGATTGTTGCTGTTAGGAGCATGATTAGGGTTTAATTTCGTCGTTATCGGGTTATTTTTCGTGTTTAGGGCGGCCTGCGAGCCACTGTTTTGACCTCGTTTAAACATTTTCCTCGTGAGAAAATCCACGAGTAGTTGATAGGACCAATGTGTTAAGTGATTCTGCTATTTTTGTACTGTGTTCTGGTTCGGGATGCACGAAAATCGAGGCACGACGGCACGGAAGGACGGAAAAGGGTGAAACCCTAGTTTCTGGCAGAATACGACTATCATCTTCAGGAGGCGCATGGGGGTACGTGCCGACTTATTTGTCTGATCCATTCAGATAGTTTTGTTCGTTATTTCGTTAGCTTCATCTGGATAGGTCGCTAGACCCATTCCGATTTTTGGTTTGTCCGGAATAGCGTCGGAAAAGAGAAGTGGTCGTGCTGTCTAGAAAAACCGCAAATTGGACGAAAACCCTATTTCGGCTAGGGTTCCGCCGCATCTTGCGGCGGCGATTCCTAGCGGGTCCGGCGTTTGATTGCCGATCGGCTTGAACCATTGGATTCCTCGTCTCACAAGCTTTGTGTCGATATGTCATATGGGATCATCCGATCCCGGATGCGATCAGAATTGACGTCTGAAGTTTGCTGCTCGATATGAATTTGTTCCGGCGAATCATTTAAAATTCGGAAAATTGAGGAACTAAACTCGACGAAATCCGTTACACGGTGGTCGTGAGTGTTCCAATTATGTTTTCCCTCTTTTAATTGATCGAATCGCGGCTCGGAAAGGGTGAATTCGGGTGGCGGAGATGGCGGCGGCGGGAGGCGCGATTTTGTTGGGATTTTGTATACTGGAAGCACTTTTATGCTTGTATACAATGTGTTTTTGTCCTTACCACTATTTTATTCTCCTATCTGATAAATATGTATATTTGCACATGTTATCCTTTATCTTGTATAATAGTTAGATTTCTGTGGTGTGTCGGGTATCACAGAAGACAACACAAATTGGTTGAACTAACAAGATATAAACAGTTAACACAGCTGAGACAACTTAAGGATGAAGTTGTCGGTTTAAGCTGTAGTTTAGATAAGAAGTGGCTTGTCTTAGCTGCTTGTCTTTACTGGTACACTTAAGGTAGTGTATTGAAGGATCACAGTGAGATGTGTTCTCCTAACTGACCTTAGTGGAGAACCAAGATCTCGGTGACTTAGCTGATCTTAAGCTTGGTAAGACTTCAGCTGAGTGCATTTGGCTATCTATCACTTTGACCTACTATGGTGAACGTCAAATGAGCGGCGGGATCTACGTATCTTGGGTGTTAGTAGTTATTTGTGGCTCAGGCTGGTTGTCTGTATCTTGCATCCGTATCCTAGTAAAATGGGTTGATAATATCCCCTGAGGAACTCGAAAGGATTAGCACACCAAACCCGGCCGGTTGATTAAGTTCGAAGTGTGTTAATAAGGTCGAGTGGTACTACTCGGGAATATAAGATGTTAATTAATTTAAGTCGTCGGTGAGCTTAATTAATTAACGGATATTTCTATCTTAAATACGGAGATCGATTAAGTCTAAAATACAAGCCCTTGCTCAAATTGGGATAAAGGGGTAAGTCGACCTGCATTCTCTAGTGGAATGAATCCGTGTTAATTAATTAATTTTGCTCGGGTGAGCATGGATAATTAATTAATTGGAGGCTCAGCTTTATTTCTTGTATTGGATCCCCTGTCCGGCCCAATTAGTTGTCTAGTAATTTATTGTCTCTCGAATTCATTATTAATGGATTAATGTATTTTTACATTATTTAATAATGTCATTTATTCTGGAATTAATTGGTCGGGCCAATTAATTGATAAATATTAGTAGCCCAATAAATTAATTAATTATATTATGGGCTGGTTATGTGGAAGCCCATTGGAATATAATTAAATTAATGGGCTACAAATATATTAATATTATATAGGTTTTTGAAGCCTATATATATTAGTATTCTGTTCAGAAACTCACACAATTGATTCATAAAATTCGAGAGTGGCGTGAGTTACAGAGAGAGAAATAAATTTATTTTCTTCAGATCTCTGACCACCCAGAGGGAGAAAAAGGCCGGGACACAAATCAGAAGATCTGACACAGGAGCAACAATCGGAGCCGCGACAACACACCGGGAGGAAGGTATCGGTTTTCCAACCTTATTATTCCTTCAATTGGTATCAGAGCCTGGTTTAGGCTCTGATTGTTGCATAACTAGGTTTTATTTCGTCGTTATCGGTCTATTCCGTGTTTGGGGCGGCCTGCGAGCCACTGTTTTGACCCCGTTGTAACGTTTTTCTCGTGAGAAAATCCACGAGTAGTTGATAGGATCAATGTGCTATGTGATTGTATTTTAATTGTACTATAATTGGTCCGGGAGGCACGAAAATCGAGATGACAAAAAATTAGATTTTCGCAGGAAAACCCTAGTTTTCTAGGGTTCTGCCGCATCTTGCGGCGGAGATTCCCGGCCCGTCCGACATCGAATCGACGATCGGCTTACACCGTTGGAATCCTCGTCTTACGAGCTTCGCATAGATAGGTCGCAAGGGATCATCCGATCCCGGATGCGATCGGAATCGACGTCTGAAGTTCGCTGCTCACCAAGAATTCGTTCCGGCGAATCGTTTGAAATTCGGGAAATTGAGGAACTAATCTCGGCCGGAATCCATTACCCGGTGGTCGTGAGTGTTCCAATTATGTTTCCCCTTTTTCAATTGATCAAATCGCGGCTCGGAAAAGTCGAATTTGGGCGGCGAACGCGCGGCGGCGGAGGCGCGATTTATCGCGCTGCACGCGACGCGGCGGCGGCTCCGAGCGACCGTTCTTCACGATCCGACGTCCCGGGGACGTCGGTCGTGGCTGGAGATGGTGTAGAAGGGGTGGAGACGCTCGGAAACGGCGCGGCGGCGCGGCGCTCGCGGCGGCAGACGCGGCTGCGCGCATGCGCCAATTCACGCCGTTTCCGGCGGCGTCTCGGCATGGGGAGGCCGGTTCCAGCCTCTCCGTGGTCCGGCGACCCTCCTGGTGTAGACGGCCGACCGGAAACCGGCCTGGAAGAAGACGGTGGCGGCGGCCGTTTCGTGAGGAAGATGATGACGTGGCGCGCTGACGTGGCGTGCCACGTCAGCCCTAGCTGGTTGGCGTCCATGCATGTGCCACGTGGCTGACACGTGGCAGACCCCCTGATGATGTGGCGACGACAGTTCGGTGCAGTTTTTTACGCAGCTTTCGGATTCGATGATTTTTGAAGATTTTGAAGATCTGTATTTTGATCGGGCAATGTAATAGTTAGGAATTACATGTTTTAAAGTCCGATAACGATTTTAAATTTCCTATTTGCGCGTTTATTTATTATTATGCTTTAGCATGCAATTATGTGATTAATTGTGCTTAGAAAAGCATGTAAATAGGATTTATGTCATTGTTAAAGCATGTTTTATTTTTCGCGAGCACGTTTTATTATATGCGCTTAGAAATTGCATGCTTTAGGAATTATGTGATATGCATGATTCGTTACAAACCTTTTGAATAAAAAGACTAAGCAATTTTTAAAATTAAATGTTTAATTAGATTCCATTAATTTGGATATTAAACAATTAATCGGACCTCCATTAATTGGACTCTACACGAAAGTAGTAAGATTGTGTGAGTAAACGTCCACCTGCGTGGCTTGCTTGCATTTTTGAGCTACCAG
This sequence comes from Lavandula angustifolia, assembly GCA_028984105.1. NCBI lineage: Eukaryota > Viridiplantae > Streptophyta > Magnoliopsida > Lamiales > Lamiaceae > Lavandula > Lavandula angustifolia. The sequence goes on along the minus strand of CM054809.1, from coordinate 10,110,179 downwards.
TTTTGTGAGATGAGTTTTCCAAAACAATATTTAATTATTATTGAGTAGTGGGAGTGAAGCCGTAAACGTCCACTGCGTGGCTTGCGTGCCTAGTAAACACGAGTACTCTAGAAGATAATAATTAAATAGGATGGCTAATTAGATCAAATTGAATGCGGCATGGTTCGAGTAAGTATGTCAATTTCGAGAATTTGATTCTATTTTGGTCAAATTAATGGTCAATGCTTAGATGTCACCGCAGTACAATTCACTTCCCTCGAAGTCCCTTCCCGCGTTTTAATAGTGACATGGTCCGAGAATATCGAACTATTAATTCCATTCGTCTTAAGAACCTTGACGTGGATTGGAATTAAAGAGCTAGGTAAATAGCTTGGTTTAGGGTTACGCTAGTAAACGTCCACTGCGTGGCTTGCTAGTGGAATTCTTAGAGTCGTTTCGAGGTTTTTAACATCATTGGTTTTTCAAAAGGTTACAATGATTGTTAATTACGAATTATGTGCAAATATTAATTTTATACATGCTTTTAATTTATATTTTTTCGTATATGTCCCGTTCGAAAAACTTTAATTTCGAGTTCCTAAACAGTTTCACCAACCAAACCCTAACGGGTTTACAATTTTAAATAATTTTACAAAGTGGAAGAGATATCTTACATTCCCAATAAATGCTCTGCAAAGGCTCTATAAGAACTTCTTTTTTAGGACCGCTATGTCTAAGAACGAGTTTACTATGAGTATGTTACTCAAATCTTTGGTAGCGGTCAAGGAGGTTATAGAAAAGGGCAAGAGTGCTCAAGTCTTGAATATCCCTAGTAGTTCAAGGAATCCTCTGAAATGCGGAAACCAGAAAAAGAACAGAAAGGGTGGACATTTCAAGAAGAGCAGTAGGAGTAAGAAGATGGTCCTTACCGGCGACATGCAAATGTCAAAGGAGAAAGGAAGGTTCTTCAAGAATGGTAAGAAAGGACACTGGAAGAATTATAATTCAGATGTCAAGGCAAAACAGAAAGAGACGCGAGTCGCTCTTGTAACTGAAACTGTTCTGGTTTCCTCTTCTACCCATGAATGGGTAGTGGATTCGGGGGCAACTGTTCATGTCTGTTACACCTTGCAAGGTTTCTTGCAGAAAAGGTAATTGAGCAATGGCGAGGTGGTAGTCTCAATGGGCAATGGATTGAAAGTTCCTGCAATTGCCATTGGAGATTTAAATCTATCTTTTGATAGTTCTGTTTTAGTACTTAAAGATGTTTAATATGTGCCTGAGTTTAAGCGAAACATTATTTCTGTTTCAAAACTCTGCACTATGGATGGTTATAAATCAAGTTTTGATAGTGAAGTTTCTATCATGAAAGACGATGATTTTATCTATGGTGGACCATTATACGGATCTTTATATACTATTACTTGTAAACCGCGTAGTTCTGTTAATATTGCTTCCTCATCATCAAATCCTAAGAAGAGGAAAGAGTCTTCTAAGGTAAACCAAACTTATCTATGGCACTTAAGACTAGGTCACATCAATCTTAACAGGACTCAGAGGTTGGTGGAATATGGATCATTGGAGTCTCTCCAAGATTGAACCGTTTCCAACTTGTGAAACCTGTTTGGAAGGAAAGATGATGACTATGCCTTTGAAGGCAAAGGGTTATATAGCCACAGAAGCATTAAGTTTGATACATTCTGACTTGTGTGGGTCTATGTCTACACAGTACTTCGTCACATTTACTGACGATTACTCGAGGTATGGATATGTTTACCTTCTTCACCACAAGTCGGATTGCTTTGAAACCTTTAAGGAATTCAAGGCAGAAGTGGAGAGGAAGTTAGGTAAAGAAATCAAAACACTGCGATCTAATCGTGGTGGGAAATACCTATCCAACGAGTTCAATGACTACTTGACAGAATGTGGGATTACATCCCAGCTGACAGCACCGGGCACGCCTCAGCAGAATGGTGTGTCAGAGAGAAGGAACCGAAGTCTCTTAGAGATGGTTCGGTCGATGATGAGTTATGCAACTTTACTAGTTTTCTTTTGGGGATATGCCCTAGAGACGCAACATACTTGCCGAATCGTGTGTCTTCCAAGTCGGTACAAAAGATCCCTTTCGAATTGTGGAGCGGGCACAAACCCAAGTATGCACCACTTAAGGATTTGGGGGTTATCCCCGCTTATGTGCTTTGAATAGGCAGGCCGACAAATTGGAATCACGTTCGAAGTGATGTTGTTCATAGGGCATCCGAAGAAAACGAAGAGTGGATACTTTTATGATCCTAAAGAACAGAAGATCGTTGTTAGCCCTAACGCTCGGTTCTTAGAAGAGGATTACACTAGTAACCATAAATCTCGAGTCGACATCATCCTTGAAGAATTACAAGGTGGTCGAGTTCCACTTGAACAGCCGAGAGTGCAAGATTGTACTCCACGAGTAATCGCACAACTGTTAACACAGCTCCTAACACTATTCGACGTAGTGGGAGGGTGATATTTACACCTGATCGGTATGTTCACTGGGGAGACGTTTGATTATCTCCCGGCAGATGAACAAGATACCGTGGATCCCTGGACTTACAACGAAGCAGTGGGAGATGTAGATGCACCGTGGACTCGAAATTTGAGTCCATAACTGATATGGATGTATACGAGATCACTGAACTACCTAAGGGCTTCAATGCTATTGGTAGTAAGTGGGTATACAAGAGAAAGAGAGAGCACCGAATGAAGAGATCATGGCGTTTAAGGCCAGACTAGTGCCAAAGGGTTTTACCCAGAAAGAAGGTATCGATTATGAAGAGACCTTCTCGCCTATAGCAATGATCAAGTCCATTCGGATTCTCCTTGCCATATCAGCTCACATGAAACTAGAGATCTGACAAATGTATGTCAAAACTGCTTTCCTAAACGGTCACCTTGAAAAAGGTAGGGACATCTACATGAAGCAGCCAGATGGTTATGTGAATGAGGGCGAAGAGCATCTAGTTTGGAAGCTTAAGAAGTCTATTCATGGACTTAAGCAAGATTTCCGGTTATGGCACCAGCATTTTCGACGAGGTAGTCAAATCCTATGGATTTGTATCCTGTCCTAACGAGGTGTGTGTAACGTATTTGTGTTAATGGATCAGTGGTGTTTCTTGTATTTTATGTAGATGGCATCCTTCTCATTAGCAATAATGTTGAAGTGTTATCAGACGTAAAGACGTGGTTATCCGAGCAGTTTCAAATGAAGGACTTAGATGAAGCTGCTTACATCCTTGGGATCAATGTTATTCGAGATCGTCAGAAGAAGGATGTTAAGCTTGTCAAGAGTGTCCTACATTGACACTGTTATTGCTCGTTTTAGCATGCAAAATGCCAAGATAGGTTCAGTACCTTTCAGACATGGCATTTTTCTATCCAAGAATCAGTGCCCTAAAAACGCCTGAAGAGATAGAAAGTATGAGGCTAGTACCATATGCTTCCGCTGTCGGTAGCCTCATGTATGCGATGCTTTGTACGAGAGCAGATATCTCACATGTTGTATGCATGGTCTCAAGATATCAGTATAACCCTGGAAAGGAACACTGGACTGCGGTCAACCATATTCTCAAGTACCTTAAACGGACTAGAGATTATAGGCTTGTTTACCAGTCAGACAGTCTAGTGTCTTTGGGTTATACAGAATCGGATTTCTAGGCTGACAGAGACGAGTAGAAGTCTACCTCGGGTTATGTGTTTACCTTGGGAGGTGGAGCCATTTCATGGAGGAGTGCAAAGAAGAAATGCATTGCGGACTCAACCATGGAAGCAGAGTATGTGGCTGCTTCAGAAGCCTCGAAAGAGGCAGTATGGCTCAAGAATTTTCTCCAAGATCTTGATATTGTTCAGAATTTGCCTAAGGCGATCACAATTTATTGTGATCATGCGGGTGCAGTGACAAATTCTAAGGAACCTAGATCTCACAAGGCGTTTAAACACATAGACCGGAAGTACCACATTATACGAGTATTCGTAAATCGAGGTGACGTGGTGATTGAAAAAATTGGAACCGAAGTCAACCTAGCTAATCCTTTCACGAAGAGCTTACCACTCCCGGCTTACAAGAAGCATGTTCGTGGCTTTGGGATGGTAGAGATGCCCCACTTAGGACTACAGAAACTTTTGTATAAGTGGGAGAAGATGTCATGATAGATAGGATAGATAGCTAAGATATAGCTGGGTATTAGTTTGTACCTAGATAGCTGAGATATAGACACATTGTATACTAAAAGTTTACTTTAGTATAAGTGGGAGAATTGTTGGGATTTTGTATACTGGAAGCACTTTTATGCTTGTATACAATGTGTTTTTGTCCTTACCACTATTTTATTCTCCTATCTGATAAATATGTATATTTGCACATGTTATCCTTTATCTTGTATAATAGTTAGATTTGTGTGGTGTGTCGGGTATCACAGAAGACAACACAAATTGGTTGAACTAACAAGATATAAACAGTTAACACAGCTGAGACAACTTAAGGATGAAGTTGTCGGTTTAAGCTGCAGTTTAGATAAGAAGTGGCTTGTCTTAGCTGCTTGTCTTTACTGGTACACTTAAGGTGGTGTATTGAAGGATCACAGTGAGATGTGTTCTCCTAACTGACCTTAGTGGAGAACCAAGATCTCGGTGACTTAGCTGATCTTAAGCTTGGTAAGACTTCAGCTGAGTGCATTTGGCTATCTATCACTTTGACCTACTATGGTGAACGTCAAATGAGCGGCGGGATCTACGTATCTTGGGTGTTAGTAGTTATTTGTGGCTCAGTGCGGTTGTCTGTATCTTGCATCCGTATCCTAGTAAAATGGGTTGATAATATCCCCTGAGGAACTCGAAAGGATTAGCACACCAAACCCGGCCGGTTGATTAAGTTCAGGTGTGTTAATAAGGTCGAGTGGTACTACTCAGGATTATAAGATGTTAATTAATTTAAGATGTCAGTGAGCTTAATTAATTAACGGATATTTCTATCTTAAATACGGAGATCGATTAAGTCTAAAATACAAGCCCTTGCTCAAATTGGGATAAAGGGGTAAGTCAGCACGGATTCTCTAGTGGAATGAATCTGTGTTAATTAATTAATTTTGCTCTGGGCTGAGCATGGATAATTAATTAATTGGAGTCCCAGCTTTATTTCTTGTATTGGATCCCTGGTCTGGCCCAATTAGTTGTCTAGTAATTTATTGTCTCTCAGAATTCATTATTAATGGATTAATGTATTTTTACATTATTTAATAATGTCATTTATCTGGAATTAATTGGCTGGGCCAATTAATTGATAAATATTAGTAGCACAATAAATTAATTAATTATATTATGGGCTGGTTATGTGGAAGCCCATTGGAATATAATTAAATTAATGGGCTACAAATATATTAATATTATATAGGTTTTTGAAGCCAATATATATTAGTATTCTGTTCAGAAACTCACACAATTGATTCATAAAATTCGAGAGTGGCGTGAGTTACAGAGAGAGAAATAAATTTATTTTCTTCAGATCTCTGACCACCCAGAGGGAGAAAAAGGTCGGGACACAGATCAGAAGATCTGACACAGGAGCAACAATCGGAGCCGCGACAACACACCGGGAGGAAGGTATCGGTTTTCCAACCCTATTATTCCTTCAGATTTTTCATGTGTGCACTTCGCGACGGTAGCTCCAGGCGGCCGTTATTCACGGCCCATGACGTTTGGGAGTCAGAGGAAGGCCGGAAGAGGACAGACGCGGCGGCAGCAGGCACTGGCGCAACGCGCAGCCGTGCACTTCAGCGCCGCTGCATCGCGCCTCCAAGCGGCGACGCGCAACGTGGACGGTGGCTCCTGGTTCACCGTCGTCCGGTGCATCCCCGGGTGCCGGCTGCCGGTAGAGAAACAGCCTGAATCGACGGCGGCGGCGGCGTGAAATTGTTGAAGAAGACGCTGACGTGGCGCGCCACGTCAGCCCTTGCTGACGAGGCGTACACGTGTCTGCCACGTGGCAGACCCCTGATGACGTGGCGATGATGCAGTTTTTTATGTAGTTTCCAAATTCAAAGATTTTGAAGATGGAACAGCTGTATTTTGATCGTGCTATGTAATAGTTAGGAATTACGTGTTTTAAAGCCCGATAACGACGTTTTAAATTTCCTATTTGCGCATTTATTTATTATTATGCTTTAGCATGCGATTATGTGATTAATTGCACTTAGAAAAACATGTAAATAGGATTTATGTCGTTATTAAGCATGTTTTTAATTTTTGCGAGCACGTTTTATTATGTGCGTTTAGAAATTGCATGCTTTAGGAATTATGTGATGATGCATGATTCGTAACGAACCTTTTGAAGAAAAAGACTAAGCAAATAATAAATTAAATATTTAATTGGATTCCATTTAAATTGGAAATTAATTATTTAACCGGACCTCCATTAATTGGACCCTATACAAAAGTGGAATAATGATATAAGTAAACGTCCACCTGAGTGGCTTGCTTGTATTTTGAAACACGAGTTTTGTGAGATGGATTTTCTAATGTAATATTTAATTATTATTGAGTAGTAGGAGCGAAGCCGTAAACGTCCACATGAGTGGCTTGCGTGCCTAGTAAACACGAGTACTCTAGCAGATAATAATTAAATAAGATGGCCAATTAAATCAAATTAAATGCGGTATGGTTCGCGTAAGTATGCCAATTTCGAGAATTTGAAGTTACTTCGGTCAAATTAATGGCCAAAGCTTAGATGTCACCGCGGGTACAACTTCCTGAGAAGTCCCTTCCCGCGTTTTAGTAGTGACATGGTCCAGAGATATCGGATTATTAATTCCATTCGTCTTAAGAACCTAGGTGTGGATTGGAATTAAAGAGCTAGCTATATAGCTTAGTCTAAGGGTACACGAGTAAACGTCCACCTGAGTGGCTTGCGAGTGTGATCTCTAGGGCTATTCGAGTATTTAACATCATTGGTTTTACAAAAGGTTACAATGATGGTTAATTACAAATTATGTGCAAATATAACTTTCTTAGCTTAGTCTAAGAGATATCGGATTATTAATTCCATTCGTCTTAAGAGGGGATTCAGCACGAGACTTCAGCAGCTCGCACCCCTCAGCAGAACGGTCTTGCTGAACGAAAGAACAGAACACTAAAAGAAGTAGCAAGAACGCTCCTAGCAGACTCCGGACTACCCTCAAAGTTCTAGGCTGATGCTACTGACACCGCCTGTTACACTCAGAATTACTCACTACTTACAAAGCAGCACATGAAGACACCATATGAATTATGGAAAGGGAGAATTCCTTCTATCTCTCATTTCCATATCTTTGGTTGTCCTTGCTTTATCCACAATAACGGGAATGATCAGTTAAAGGTCTTTGATAGTAAATCTAATCAAGGAGTTTTCTTAAGATACTCTCGAGTCAGTAAAGCCTTCAGGGTCTTTAACTACCGGACCCTTTGCGTGGAGGAAAGTCCTCATGTTATTTTTGATGAGTTTGTTACTGAGGACAAGAAACCTAAGAAGACAAATCCTGAAGATGTCAACAGCAAGCTACAGGATCTCACACTGAATGATAAAGCTGAGAAGATCCAGCATTGTTGGGATGATGAGTCGGACGAAGAAGAAATCCAGACCCATCCCGCAAGCACTGTAGCTTACCTGGTTGATTCTACTGAACAGAATCAACAGCAGGTAAAAATGGTCGATGTGGAAGCCCCAGTGGTAACTGAGACCTCTACTGAGAATATAAACTCAGGGGGAACGACTAATGTTCCTGAGCTAAATGCCCCTAAACCTGGAAACTCAGTATACCCTAACCTTCTTACTGAATTGCTTCAGTCACAGAACATCACTACTGAAATGCCTAACACTACTGTTGACTGTACAGAAGTAATCTGAGAAGAAGAAGCCAAACTCAGACGTTCATGGCTAGACGCTCACTCTTCTGATCTAATCATTAGAGATCCATCAGCAGCAGTAAGGATAAGATCCAGACTAAGTCAAGGAGAAAGCGCTCTCCACTCCTGTTTCTTGTCTACTAAAGAACCTCAGACGATAGAGGATGCTCTAAACGATGCTGACTGCATCATTGCCATGCAAGAGGAGCTGAACCAGTTTGTCCGAAATGAAGTTTGGGAGCTTGTTGACAGACCTAGACATCAACACGTAATCGGTACTAAGTGGGTCTTCAAGAACAAGCGAGATGAAAACAACGTCATAGTAAGAAACAAAGCTCGACATGTTGCTAAGGGATATTGTCAAGCAGAGGGAATAGATTTTGACAAAACGTTCGCACCAATCGCCGGATTGGAAGCCATTCGTCTATTCCTAGCCTATGCAACGCATCAAAGATTCAAAGTTTATCAAATGGATGTTAAGTCAGCATTTCTGAATGCCGTACTGAAGGAAGAAGTCTACGTGGAACAACCGCCTAGCTTTCAGCAAGGACATCAGGTGTATAGACTTCAGAAAGCTCTGTATGGGTTAAAACAGGCGCCCATGGCTTGGTACGATACCCTATCAGACTTTTTTCTTGAGAAAGGTTTTCAGAAGGGGACAGTAGATCGCACTATGTTCAGCATTAAGTCAAGCGATGACATTCTACTAGTGCAGATCTACATGGACGACATCATTTTTGGATGTAGGAACGTGATTATATGTTAACAATTCGAGAAAATGATGAAGGAGAAGTTCGAGATGTCCATGATGGGGGAGATGAACTACTTCCTTGGCTTTCAAGTAAAGCAATCACCTGAAGGAATATTCATCAACCAAGCCAAGTACACTTGAGACCTCCTGGAAAAATTTGGTTGCGACTCAAGCAAGCCTGTCAAGATCCCCATGAACACAAATTTTAAAATCGATCTAGACAAAGAGGGAGCTTCTGTTAACTCTACTGATTATAGAGTTATTATTGGTTCTTTATTATATTTAACAGCAAGCAGACCTAACATAACTTATGTTGTAGGTGTATGCGCAAGATTTCAGGTGAATCCCAAGCGAAGTCATCTAGACTCAGCAAAGAAGACTCTGCGATACCTGAAGGGAACACCTGATGCTGGGTTATGGTATCCTGCTGATGATAATCTAATTCTAACTGGTTATTCTGATGTTGATTATGCAGGATGCAGGATGCAGGATAGATCGAAAGTTAACTTCTGGAACGTGACAGTTCCTAGGCAGTAAGCTGATATCATGGTTTTCAAAGAAACAGCATGCAATCCACTAGTGAAGCTGAGTATATGGCTGCCGGAAGTTGTTGTGCCCAAATCCTTTAGCTTCGACAACAACTGCAAGATTATGGTATTACTCAAGACGAAGTGCCCATCTACTGCGACTCCACTAGTGCAATTGCAATAACTCAGAACCCAGTTCTCCATACGAGATGCAAGCACGTGGACATTCGACACCACTTCATCCGAGACCATGTCGAGAAGAAGGATATCAGGATGGAGAAAATCCATATTGATAAGTAAAGGGCAGACATATTGAACAAACCGCTAGCTGAAAACAGGTTCAGAGAACTATCAGTCGAGCTATGTCTACTGGATCCTACTGACGCGAATCAGTAAGAAAATTCAGTACGACATGTCAGAAGTCAGACTCAGTACTTGATTCAGTAGGGTGAATCATACAGTATATAGTAAGGGGGAACATGGTACCTTTAGTATCACGAAGATTCTCCTGAGTCGATTCAGTAAACAGCTGATCGTAAAAGTTCAGTTGAAGAGGTTTGCGTATTAGAATCTTTAATTTTCTCAGAAGCATGCTCACATTTATTAACTCAGTCGTTTGCATTTAGTGGCATGATTTGCATTTATTTCCCGCCATAAATTCTTAAGGATAAAGTCAGCAGAAACCGTTTTCATTTAAAATATCTTATCCTTTGAACTGCCTGCAACGCATTTAATGCATGTCTTCTCACCTTACTATAACTGTGCAAACCTTACGTGGGTACATTTTAGAGGCGGCTAAGTAATCATTACGTTTATAAAATCAAATCTGAACCGTCCAGAAAAAGCGAGATTTTATCCTGATCGTCCGATCTTAAAACCCTTGACATTCAAATCTTATAAATTCTGTACCTTTTCTATCTAAACTTACTTTTCGCCATTTTTGACTTAGAGCTTTCGATCATCGTCTTAACTGCTGCATACTGTTATCTACATATCTCTCTCTGAAGCTCTTTGATACCGGTAAATTTTATCTATCTGAAATCTGTGTAACTAGCTTACTCTATTTTCGAGTGCTAACGTATTTCTTGCAGATTTCTGATATAATGGCGCCAGTATCAACCCCGTCCAACGTTGATGAGATTATTCAGTCAAAGGTTCAGTTTGAACCCACGATGGCTTTCCATCTAGCGGAGTTGCCATACATGGAGCCGATCTTCTCCGCCCTAGAGACCTCGGGGCTGAAGCTTCTCTTGACGAAGCACCCGAAGGCATACTTGCCCAGACAGGTGGTAGAATTTTTCTACAACCTGCGCTCCATCGAGGATACGGACGCAGAGGTCACTGTCATTGGTTACATGAGGGAAGTTGTCCCTCAGAAGTGGGAAGAAAGCCACGCAGACCTCAGTGTTCTTGAGGCATTGAAGATGATATTCGAACTCCCTGACAGCGGGATCTCTCCCGTCGGATACAAGGAGACTGAGCTAAATGATTACATTCATCATTTCTACGGACGAGATGATGTCTCCTTCAAGTCCGCCCTTCCGAAGAACCAGCTTCTACCGGAGTATAGAGGCTTCGCATACATTGTAATTCATATCCTTACGAGCGCCGCCGGTTCCTTCGACCAATTGTCCAAGCCCAGACTCTAGATCATGATGGCGATAATGGATGGAGTCCAGGTAAATTGGGCGCAGTTTCCTTATGTCTGAGCTGAAGGCTCAGGCTCAGAAGTTTGTGACCACTGAGTCTGGAGAGAGAAGACTTATTAGTGCGGGAAAACTGTTGTTTGGGACGAAGGTGTCCATACTGATAGAGGACTCCGTGACGAGTCATGCGTCCTTCGCGGACATGAAGTATTTTGACCGCAAGCTGATCAAGTTCAAGATAAAATCAGCACCCGAAAAGTCATTCAGACATGAAGCCGAGTTTAAGAGATCATCTACTGATCTACCTCCACATGCCGATCAGCTAAAAAAAGAAGAAGCTATCCAAGTAAGGAGCTTCTAAGGCTGCTTCCCCACCGCCCCCTCAGGTGGAAGACTTACAGGACGTTGACACTGGCATAAAGGGTGCCACGCTAAAAGATAAAGTGCAGTGGGTAAGTACCGAGGAGACTCAGCAGGAAGAAGGAGATGAGCCTACTGCTGAGGTCTCTTCTGAGGAGTCATCAACAGTTCAGCTGAACCGTCTCCGTGCAGCGGGAGAGGTTGTTGAGCAGATTCCTGAGATCTCCCAACATTAGGATCTGGTTGATGTTGCAATTAGGGCAAGGACCCAGATTCTGCTCAGGTTCCTGAACTGGGACATCCTTGTTGATCTCATTCAGTAGCATTCTGCGGATCCTTACTGGCCGAGGAGCAACAAATTCAGTTGGTGATAGGGTTTGGAGAACCCGCCGACATTGCCTCCTTCGAGGACCTCGCTCAGCCATGCTCTATCTACTAAAGCTCAGGTCCTCACCTCCGCCCGCCAGAAGCCCATCGCCGCCTTCTCATCATGATGATGGAGATGATGACAATGCACCCAAGGATGCAGAAAAGGGAGATTCTGCTGAGGGAAAGACTCCCAGCAAGCAGGGCGATTCACCACCTCCTCCTCCAGAATCAGGTGCCGCCCCCATTACTTCGTTGTCTAGACAGCAATAGCTCGCTGCCTCTGAGCAGAGGCTCGGTACCTCCTCTTATCAGGTCAAGCCGATAGGTAATGTGTCCTCTAAGTCAGTCAACCGAGCCATAAGGAAGCAAGGAGATAAGAATCGTCTCCTGGCTAAAGATATCCATCTCAAGTGGGCACAATATACAAAGGCTCAAACCGAGAAGGTTGAGTTACTGACTGGCGCACTCAAGAAAGTCTCAGACGCTCCAACTCCCAACATTCAGGAGATAGTCGAGACTGTGCTAGCAGCTCAGAAGGCGGACATGGCTGCTCAATGTCAGTAGTTGCTAGAAGCTCAGCAGAAGAAATTCTCAGAGCAACTGTCTGCGAGCTTGGCCAGTGTCCTGAACACAATGGATGAGAGAAACAGGCTTGCCACCTCTAGTGTCCAAGCAGCTATCGAAACTCAGGCGGCAGCCCTGAATCTCATTCAGAAGGAGATGATCGACTCCCTCGATGCATCGCTCCTTAAACAACGAAATCAAACAGAGGCCCAAATCCAATAAATCCGCAAGGATCAGGAGGATGACTGGGTCCACTATTGTGATGCAGTCAGGGACTTCAACACCACCTCAGACATGATCAAGTCCGCTGTCTACGCACTCCAACTGGACTTAGCATCTATCAAGACTCTCCTATCCTTAGTAGATCATGCCAAAAAGGGGGAAGAAAGAGCGAAGGAGGTGTTGACAGAGTCAGTTGGGAGGGAACATATCAAGGGGGAAAGTTCAGTGCAGGCTGGAACAAGTTCGATCCCCACTCCCTCAGTCCAAATCCCATCAGTAGTCCAAGTTCCTTCAGAGGCTCAGCCGTCTGAGCCTCAGCAGACCGCGCAGGCTGGAGGATCAGGTGAAGGATCCTTGGCCCAGGCGCATATTGAAGACGTGGCCCAATTTGTCGAAGGCTCAGATCATGAAGAAGAGCCCCTGCCAACTCAAAGGCCTAGAAAGGAGAAAGCTACTAAGAACACTCCTCCTCCTTCTTCGTCGCCTAAATTCAAATCTCGAGAAGAGCAGGAGGAACACGACAAGAGGGTAGCACAGCAGCTGCAGGATCAGATGGAGTATGCGTTAAGGATGGAGGAAGAAGCCCAGAAGAAGAAGAAGAAGAGAGTCCCTATGTCCAGAACGTCAAAGAGTCAGGCGAAATTGATCGTGGCTCAGCGGAAGAAGGCACAATCTGCTCCGGAGCCTACTGAAAACTCTGACACGGATAACTGCCCCTTCCTCAGCGGCTAAAAAATCTTCCAAAACTTACAGCTAAGCAGGAAGCAGAGGACAAGGTAACATGGGGCGCAGTGCAGCAAGGGCTTAACCTCGATACCAGAGATAGACGCGCTGCCGAGCTGAGAGAGAAGAAGAGGCAGGCTGATTTGGCTAAGATCATAGAGTTGACTGAAAAAGCAGTCAAAGAGCCTATCCTCGACCGCAGCAATCAGATCCCCAGGACATCCAAGTTCTTCCGGCGTGGTGCTCTGAAGCCTCATTTGAAGAAAACTCCGCACCGACGTGTCGACAAGTGGATCCTGTGGAATCTGAACGAGGAGTGGGAGGAATCTTCCGGTGTGGTGCTCTGAAGCCTCATCAAAGCTTACTACGTGTGGCAGTCCTATCCTCTTGAAGTTTCGGCGGTCGATCTTTTTGATCAGTATCTATATCACCATGACCCCCAACTTCAGAGCTCAGATAAAGCTCTTGCTATTCAAGGAGAAGCTACCATTCACTGCTCCTACCTACCGCCAGCAGAAGCCTCCCATGACCACTCAAGGCGTTGTATGCACCAAGGAGATCGAAGAGGAAGTGGAGACAGTTGTTCGTCGCAATAATCTGGATCTTTTGACGACAGATGATCTCATCCCCATCCAAGCCCTCAGAGAAAGAATCTAAAAGTCTTATGGATTGGATGCTTCTGCTATAAAGTCTGTTGATTTCAATGCGAAGATCAAGAAGTTCAGACGATAGCAGTTTCTTTTGTTGTTTCCTCTTATCTTCTGATGTATAGCAATAGTCTGATGTAATCACTGCCATATCAATATATCAATTTTTTTTGCTTAGCCAGACAACTACTCATTGTCTTAAGGTTGTGTTTTTCTTTGCTTATCACACATTGATCACTGAAGTGATCTGACACACTCACATAACCTGTTTTCTTCTAATATGCCTATCTTTTATGTGCTGTTAACCTTGCTATCATTGTTTAGTATTTACTGAATCCTCTTGGGTTAGTAGCTTTGTACGTAGTGGTTTTGGCATCATCAATTAGGGGGAAATTTTTGGGTTATGAGTCAGTGGTCTTTTAGATCATTGCTAAGGGGGTATTTTGAACTGACATCAGTAGTTCATTTACTTATGACTTATTGTTATATTTTGGTAATGGGGGAAATTATAGTGATTTTATCGCTATAGAATTGAAGATCCCAAAACTTGTCCTGTACCCATAGTGTGTTTTCGGACTTGATGATGTAATAGACTAGACAAGTTCTTATGTTCATTATTTATTGTGTCTAACTCCTGTAAGGGATGTTTGTTGATCTGAACTTCAGTAGGAAGTTAAATTCCAGAACCCCGTGTCATCAGTTTGTAAGAGCTCGTGTCCTCAGGTCTCCAGCTGACTGTTCTCAGTAGAAGATTCCAATCAGCAGACCTCCGTTAAAGACAAAGTTTGAAGAGCTCGGTACCTTCAGAGTCACCAGCTGACCATTATCAGTAGAAGACTTCTATCAGCCGACTCAAATGAAGAAGTTAGTATGATCGATCCAGATCTACTAAATTCGACAAGAAACGACTACCCGACTATTACTGTCATTCGAAAGTCAGCAGAGTGTCATACGACGATAAGTGAGAGTCAACTCAGATGAAGACTGATATTTGACAAGTCTCACCTACCACAAACCTCGACCAATGAGAAGCAACCAAAGCCTTACCTGCTCTGACACTAAAGCTGCTCTCATGTACAGAAGTTAACCACTCTGCGGCGCTACTTCAAAAACTTATGGTCGTTTTCCTTGGAAGTTTGTGACACGTGGCATCGTCCTCTCCAACGGATACATGCATGGGTCACGACTATAAATAGAGAAGAGTTTCCAAGCTCAATGCACGGGACATCAAAGGGAATACACGCTCATAGCATTCAAACTCTCTAGCGCATACAAGTCGATCCAGTGAAGAACTTGCTTAGTTGAATATCTGTAGTTCTTCTCTCTAGAGATTCTTTAATTCCCTCTTCTCTATCTAAGCTCCACTGTTACATCCATAGCTTAGAACCTTCGAAGGAGTTCACTTTCTCTAAATCGTTCTTATTGTAAGAACTCTTCATTGTTGGAGAAAATCCCCTCCCCTTCAAACTTCGGTTTGATTTGTAAAGTCGCTAAGGATTATAACTTAGAAGGGTCTGTCCAGCGCACAGATTCCTTGCTGAGGCTTGCTCAGATTAATCAACAAGAACTCTTGTTCTCCAGGACCATGGACGTAGGATCTTGCGTATCTGAACCACATTAAAAATTGCTTGTGTTATTTACTGTTTTATTGCATTGTTCTCAAACCGATTTACAAACTCATACTTTGTATAAAACGTATTTAAAAGTGCACCAGCCAAAACAACTTTGGTTTGTGAAAACATGTTTTCAAAAAGACGAAGTCTATCGGGCCCCACACTTATCCGCACTGAAACTCTCCGACTGAGCTCTCAATACTGACAGAAGTTAGTAGGATGGACTCAGTAGTTGAGACACTTTGACCCGCGATAAGAAGGTTATTATTTGGCATTGTTCATCATTGCACTTTACAGCTCAGTTGTCCTTTGCATTTGAGGAAAAACTTGTACTCAGGTGTATTCACCCCCCCCCCACCCTACACCTGACATTCGTCTCCGGACCAACAAGACATTTTCGGTATATTTTTATTGAGGACATGTTCGATGTGATTCAACAGTAAACTGTTTAGTGTTTAGAAGATTTGGCTGATCCCAAAACCCTAATTTGATTGGTGAACCTTTTTGTTGTTATAATAATGCCTTCGTCACTGAGAGTTTCAGACTCAATAGACATTCCTTCAGCATGGTCCAGGCTCAAAGTTCTGTCTGCTGATCCCTCAGTAGACTATCCACCTCAGTACCATGGATTGAAGACTCATTAGTGCTGGACTCAGCAGGAGCAGCATACTGAGAGGTGTTTAGTTTTAGTAGTGTTGGACTCAGCAAGAACAGAATACTGAAAGGAGTCAGTAGAACTGGACTCAGCATGAGCAGTTCACTGGACTCAGAGTCGACCTTCAGTAGAGTTGGACTCAGCAGGAGTATACTACTGAACCCAGGTCAGACTCAGCAACGGCCTGACAGTCTCGTTGATTGTCAGATGATCTTATATGTTAAATCAGTAGAGTCGTCCGAGGTTATTCACATCAGAGAAGCCAGCTTCAGTATCTGCCTAGAAGTATGTGTGTCACAACTACTTTCTACGCCTCGACCAATGACGAGCAGCCAGCTGTCAAAGTTCTGGTAAAAGCTACAAGTCAACAACTTTCCAAAAATGGAGGAAAAGACTCTGCAAGATTCCTTAAAAGAGCCGTTAGCTACCCAAAGAGAGTGACACGTAGATCTTTCATCTCCAACAAATCTATCCATGGCTCACCTCTATAAATAGAGGGAAAATCAAATCGAAGAACAACCAACAAAAACGAGCAATAAACGTACAAGAACTCAAGCTTTCCGCAAGAACTTCAGAGAAACACTCAACGCGAAAGGCGACATCCTTGCTCTAGGGAACCAAGCTGAATAGAATCAAAAGCCTCTAGTATCCAAGTGATCGAACACGAACCTAGAGAGATTATTCCTCATTGTTCATCACTCTAGAAGCCACCTTCTTGTTCCCTTCCCTCTAATCTAAGCTCCACTGAAATATCTATAGCTTAAACCCGAAGGAGTTCATATCTTGAACTGTTCTTATTGTAAAGAACTCCTTCATCGTTGGAGAGTTTTTCAAACTTTATAGTTCGATTCTTGTAAACTGGGACTTGCTCAGTCCAGTGCACAAACCGACTGAGACTAACTCAGTATAATAAAATAGCCTCCTGATCTTTTCGGGACAGTGGACATAGGATTGTTTGATATCCGAACCACTTTAAAATCGCTGTGTTCATTTACTGTTGCATTGATTTACTGTTCATATTGAAAACTGTTTTACAAAATCATTCAACGGAATGTACTAACCTACTGAAACAGTTTTAATAAAAACGTTTTCAAACTCAACTGAATCGGGCCTACACTTTTCCGCACTCTATTGAACTCTTACTAAACAATACTGAATTCTTACATTAGTCAGCTAGCATGCCTCAGTATAGTCAGTCACTCTGTCCATGCGATCCAGAATAGCTTTCCTGGTCTACTGAATTTATTCAGCTAGACACTCTCCCTGAATAGGACTGTTCGCGTTTTAAGTTGAGAAAGTTTTCAGGTGTATTCACCCCTCTCCCCCCCCTGCCCTCTACACCTAAACGTTTATCTCGGGACCAACATGACCAAAACATCCAAATAATGAAAGATGGAGGACCAATTTTGCAAAAAAAAAAAATTACCTACATGTTTTAATTTTTCAAAAATCGGAAATATTTTAGTCATTTTGATTTTTTAAAGGACCAACTAAGCCAAATTTAAATAGGTTGAGGACCATTTACGCCAATTATAATATATTTGGGATCATAGTTTTCAATTTTATTACTCCGTAACCAAATTTTTTGAATATTATAATAAAATGATAGATTAAAACATAAAATATATGAAAAATCAATGAATAAATCCTATTGGGATGAAAACAGATTTTGAATGAAAATCTATTAGTAGTTTGTTGGTCCCGAGTGTACGGTCAGGTGTAGAGGGGGGGTGAATACACCTGAACCCGATTTTCTCAACTTCAAACACGAACGATCTGTTCGAGAAAGTGCCGCATCTTGAAATAATTCAGCAGACCAAATAGCTATTCTGAGTCGTGTGTGGCAAAGAGTCTTAAAGAACGAGTCTGACTCTACTGAGATCTGCTAGCTGACTGAGTCAGAATTCAGTATCAACCAGGTAGAGTTCAGCGGTGCGGAAAAGTGTAGGCCCTAATCAGTTGAGTGGAAAACCGTTTTATGCAAGTCTCAGTTCAGCAAGTAGACAGTTCAGTATGCTGAGACAGTTGTATGATTTTAAAGAAGATTTCAGTATGAAGAGTAAAATCAATGCAACAGTAATCAAACAGAACAATAACGAGACACAGATTTTTAAAGTGGTTCGGATATTAATCGATCCTACGTCCACTGTCCCGAAAGTTCAGGAGGCTATTTATTATACTGAGTTAGTCTCAGTCAGCTTGTGCACAGGACAAAGCTGTGGCTTGGGGATTATACTGAGCAAGTCCCAGTTTACAAAGGCATCAAACTAAAGTGTTTGACAAACTTCTCCAACTATGAAGGAGTCCTTTTACAATAAGGATTGGGTTCAGATATGAACTCCTTCGTCTAAGCTATAAGTATATTCGGTTGAGCTTAGGGTTAGAGGGATAGGGAATGAGAATGTAGCTTCTAGATCGACGAACAGCTGAAATAAGCTTTAGGTTCGTGTATCGTCGGTTTGGATACTAGAGGCTCTTCTAACAGTTTAGCTTGGTTCCCTATCAGCTGAGAAGGTAGTCTTTCACCGGAGATAGATCTTCAAGTTCTTGCGGAAGACTTAGGGTTTTCTGGTTCTAGCTCGTTTTAGTGCTTGTGTATGTTTTCGTCGTTTAAGCATATGCACTCATTTTCTTCTTGAAATGTCCCTCTATTTATAGAGCAGAGATTGGAAAAGATCCGTTGGAGACGATCTTCTTCTTTCTCTCTCTTTTGGTAGCAAACGGCTCTTTTGAAGTAGGTAACAGTGTGCTTTCCCTCCTTTTTAGGTAAAGGGTTGATGCGGCCTTTAGCGGTGAGAAGACACGTGTGTTCTTGTCATTCGTCGAGGCGGATAGAGTGGTTGAGACAGCACAGACATCAAGGCAAACTGAAGCTGACTTCTCTCTTCCTCGTGTATGACAATGCTGATTATTTTTCAAAAGTATCTGACAGTTCAGAAGACTGTCTACCGATGCTGAGTCTGATCCCGTATTCAGTAGGTAGATAGCTGAGTAAAGTCTACTGAAGATCAGCTCTGAGTTCAGTGAACTGTTCCTGCTGAGTCCAGTTCTACTGACTCTTTCAAGATATCTTGCTCCAATGAGTCCAAGATCATCGAATCTTCTACTTCGGTGTTAAGGCGAGATAATCTACTGAGCGCCTTGATCAGAAGCAGAGTGTCTACTGAGTCTGAAACCTCAGAGACAAATAACGATTACAATGGAATGGTTCACCAATCAGATAGGGTTTTGGGATCTTCAAATCTTCTCAATATTTAGAGCACTAGGCTGCTGAGCATGGTTCAGTATAGAAGATAGAATCATTTCCCACCAAGTAAGACTATGCTGAGGATAGAATCATCACCAACAATTTCCCCCTATTTGATGATGCCAAAACATATCATCTATGCTAACACTAAACTAACAGAAACAGAGCTCCTTACAATATTACAGGTAGGATCAGCGGAGTTGTTCCAGCAGTTCTAGATTACTGAGAAAACAGGGCAAAACACAATTTCCCCCATTACATAGAAACTAGACTAGCAGAATCTAACAAAGTAATAAACTGACAAGAAAGTAAATAGAGTGAGTGTGTGACTCAGTCATCACTTCAGTGATTCTGAGTGTTAAAGCATAATACAAACACGGTTGAATAGACAACAAGTGGTTGTCAGAGCTAAAATCAGATTTGTATATATGAGTTATTCAGATCAGTACAGTTACAAATCATGCTAAGCTAGGAAGATCAGAACTAAGCCTAGGAGCCCTTAAACTGTTTGATCATGTCCATGAATCCTTGAGATTGCGTCTCTCGCAGTGGCACTCCATACATCCGGTATGTGTTCTTCCTCAGCTTCAAGTATGCAGCAAAGTCTGCTGGGTCATCTTCGTCCAGCTCTCTCTTCGATGCAGCATACTTCACTTCAGCTTCTATTACCCCAAGGTGGATTGAGTCATCATTTCTTCTAGGTGGAGGTATGATTCTGGGCTCCGGAACACTGACTTCTATACCTTCAGATACGGCTTTATGCAAGTATATATATAGATCAGGTTCACTTATCATCATCCATTCTGTGTAGGCATTAGCCTTAGTCATGTTGGGCCAGAATCTCCAGAAATAATTGCGCTTGATGAACTCTATCTTCGCCGATTCCAATCTCTGAGTAAATTGAGCAGGTATCCAATTGTCTGTCTTTGGCCATCTGTGCGATTTCAGATCAGTCGGCTTCCCCGAACCTTCGTATCGATAAGGAATATCGGCTTTTGAAGGTACTCTCAGCTGGCCTCTTCCTCAGTTCTTTTTCTCAGTGCTTCAAGGTCCGCCTCCCAGATTCTGTCTCTGGCAGCCTGAACTTGTCTAGCCTCTTCGCCTTTGTATAGGTATCTGTTCATTTGGTCGAATATGGCCTCAATTTCATCATCTTGGGCTTCAGTGGCTTTCTGAGGAATGTCTTTGGATTCAGCAGGGGTACTTGATTTTTCTTTTGACGTACCCTGCTTCTCAGTGCTTTGCTGCTTTTGCTCCTTCTCCTTCTCCCTATCTTCTTCATCCTCGATAATCAGTTTCCTTGGAGGTATCCTAGCAGGCTTTCTTCCTCCTCGAGCTGGAGATTTTGTCTTTCCTTTGACAGGCTTAGACTTTGGTTTATTAGCAGCTTCTGTTTCAGCAATCTCCCTTGCCAGCTTCTCATCAGCTGCAATTTGAGCCTCCTCCTCAGCTGAAATATATCTCTTCATTTTCTTGGCTGGAGGGGTTGGGAGAATCAGCACTTTCTTGCCTTTTCCCTGAACAGGTGGAGGGAGAGGAGCCTCTTCATCTTCTGACTCTTCCTGCTCAGCATACTCTGCAACCTCCTTGATAATATCAGTCGGAGTCCGGGTTGCATGAGTAGCTCCGGGTTCCCTGAGCCACTTGGGCTGTCTCAACCGTGCTCGCAGCCCAAGACACCCCCGGGCCTTACCCTCATGTCGAGTCCGAGTGCGGGTCCTGCTTATCTCAGTCACGGACTTGGTCTTTTCTCAGAACTCAGTGAAGCTGTCCCCTTAAGTAATTCGACAGTAGTTTTGGTAGGGGTCGGCTTCTCAGTACTCTTCTCTTTTCCTTCCGTACTCTTCTCTTTTCCTTCCCCCTTTTTGGCATCATCAATTACAGGCGGGGTAGGGACGAGTACCTTCTTGTCTATGCGTGTGTAGACAACGGACAGTTCGTCCAGTCTGTCATGGATCTTTGTCAGTGCCAAGTGCAGCTCATTCCTCTCATT
This sequence comes from Lavandula angustifolia, assembly GCA_028984105.1. Lineage (NCBI taxonomy): Eukaryota > Viridiplantae > Streptophyta > Magnoliopsida > Lamiales > Lamiaceae > Lavandula > Lavandula angustifolia. The sequence goes on along the minus strand of CM054809.1, from coordinate 10,088,975 downwards.
AGTCAGTTCCTCCGAGTATTGCTTATGGGAGAGGTCAGCTGCTGCCTTGAATTCTGTCAGCTTCTCAGAAATCTTATCCTCCACGACCAGTTAAATGTTGCCAAGTCGGATCTCCGTGGCCTGGGCTTGTTCAGTGAAGGACTCAGTATGAGTGGATATTGAAACCTGGAATGCTTCGAGAAGTTTGGCTTGTCCTTCCTGAATGATTCTGAGCTGATCATCAAACTGCTTCTGTTGCTTAGCCAAAACTTCGGATACAATTTCAGAGACAACAGGGGCGGCTGATTTAGATACTGATGTTTTCAGCCCCTGTAGCTCATTGGTTGTGGCTAGCGCAGTCTATTTCCACACCTTGTGGATGGCTTTCACAAGAGCTCAATTCTGGATTCCCTAAGCGGTGAGAGCTTTTGCTACGGATCGAGATCTCTTGGAAGTTGTCTTTGGGCGCCGCCTTCGTAAGTCGACTCCGCCAAGAAGAGCCGAGCGGGCTCTGCGAGGACGAAGCACCAGCCGTGGACTTCGCAGTCCAAGGATACGGAGTGGAGGTTGAGCTTGTTTAGTAGCATGTGTATCCTTGTCACCGGGATTTTCCTCATCGGGCTTTCCGGGGCTCGAATCATCAGGGTGGATCTTGACCATCGTGGTCCGATCCATCGAGAGTCTGCTGACCCGGTAGCTAGCCGCTCGTCATGTATCATTGCCGGCATAGCGGCCCTCGGGTTCTCCATGGTGCTGAGGTCGGCGGGCTCGAGTAGCCTATTTGCTCCCTCAACTTCAATTCTTCTTCATGAAGCTGCTGGCAGGAGTAGTGGAGTACTAGACGTTGTAGTTGGGGCCACTCCTGAAATTGCAGTAACATGTGGAGCCTTGCTGATTTTGCAATGAGCAACAGATCAGAGTAGTCAGCAAGCTCTGGAATCTGTTGAAGAATCTCTCGGGATGATCTGGATATGATCACCGAAGCTTCCATCCCAATTGTCTCTTCTTCGGATCTTTGTCTCGGACTCCAAGTCTATGGGAGACGTCCGAGTCTCGGCGGGAGGTACACCGCCGAGTGGTGGAACCGAGAGGGGGGCTGTCAAGACGCCGAATCTCCTCGCTATGTGCTTCAGTAGCATCCCCTTGTTCCACTTCTACGAGTTCCTCAGTGGTGACAGCCTTCTCCACTGATTGAGTCTTTTCAGATGATTCTTACTCGTCTATCAGCCGCTAAGGCTGAATAGGTTGCTGAGTAGCCTGAGCAACAGGAACTTCAGGAGAAACCTCAGGTTCAGTAGGCACGTCCTGAATGACTTTCCTCGGTTTCTTAGCTGGTGCCTTTGGAGTTTTTTGCTCGGAGGTGTTCTCTTCTTCGAGGGTGTAGCCTGCCGAGGCTTAGTCTGGCCGAGTTATGGGCCGAGGGACTCGACCCGATCTGCCGAAGAGCAGCAGCCTTGTTGTGGAATCCGACCTTCTTCACATTAAAATACTCCTTGTCACCGTAGGTGATTGGTTCAGATCCGCAGACATCCTCTATCATTATGGACAGCTTCGATCCATAAAGAAGCTTGCCCTTTGCACTCAGCGTGCAAGAGGCCTTGTCGAATTTTGTCGCTTGAGCCATGAATTCACGGATAAAGAACTCCGTCCAATTAATCTGGGCTCTATCATATATGGCCATCATGAGCTGGATCTTGAGCCTCGATACTTGATCGAATGAGCACGCTTGGGCGGTCGGTAGGCTGCGTCACAATATAGGCCAAAGCTCTGCATCGAGGCAAAGATATTGTTTTTAGGAAAAGGCTACCGAAGGTCGTGGGCTTTCCACGAGAATATTGTCAAGTAGTCATCTACAAGATCATCCTTGTACCCCACAGTACTGGCTCCTTCAGAAGGCAGATCAAAACTTCTCTTTAGTGCCTCCTTGAGTGATATTTGCTTCAGAATCGGAAAAGCATCCTTGATCTCGTGAACGGTGAATCTTCCGATTATGTCCCCGCCTACTGAGTCAGAATTAAGATAAACTTCGGCCACCTGCCTCGGGAGGAAGTACGTCGGCTTCCTTGAAAGAAGACTTTCAAGCCCTGACTCTCTGAGAGCTGAGAAGATCTCGTCCATATAATCGAGATCACAGGCGTTGAACTCCATGGTTGGATCGAACCAAACGCGATCTTTGTCCAGGATTTCTTGCATGTTAACTGGAGTAGATACCGAAATATTTTTACTTGTTATTGTACCTGTTACACTAGCATTTATCAGTATCGATTTAAATAAAACAGTTTGTATAGCGATTCTGAAAAAGAAGATTAATTCGTGTAGCAGTTGTAATAAGCATACCGAAAGAGAGATTCTGAAAGGATATGCAAGAGGGGATTGCAAGGAATGATCTCAGAATTTTCGGATGCAAAAGATTTGAAGTGCGGTAATGGCGGTTTCTAAAGATATGATCGAAAATATATATCTAACATGAAGGTGAACGGTTTTTGATCAAAGGCAGAGTTTGAACTTGCTTTATGAGATGGACGGTCAAGATTAAAAGATATATTAAGTAATGATCACAGTAGCCGCCTAAGTCAAAGCCAGTTGTAAATATGCCTAAGTAGTAACTATGAGATGACATGCATTAAATGCGTGCAGAGTTCAGCAAACTTATGTATAGAATGTCGTGCATTAAATATAAGCCGTTAATAAATGACAAACTTAGGATATTTAATAGCATGCTGAATCTTCATCATAAATGCATTACTGTTTTATTCGTTACTACTGAGTAGAGATACGCAAACCTGTCAAGTTGAACATAGTAGTCACTGATACCTCTTGTAGATGGTTTTCTCGTCTCTACGTCATCGAATTTACTCGAGTATTGAGAGTGATCATTCCCCCTTCTGAATGATCCTTTCCCCGGAACCTTCTTACTGACCGGGGTCGGTAGGGTCCAAAGCAGACCTAGCTCTACCGAAAGTTCTTTGAATGCGGATTCGGCTAGAGGTTTGGTCGAATATCGGCCCTTTGTTTGTCGGTATGGATCTTTTCCATTCCGATATCCTTCTTTCGACATGGTCGCGAATGAAGTGATGCCTAATGTCCACGTGCTTGCATCTCGTGTGTAGTACGGGGTTACCGAGTGATTGCAATAGCGACTGCATGCGTCGCAGAATATCGGCACTTCATTCCGAATGACGTCATAGTCTCTTAGGCTGCGTCTCGGATTTGGGCGCAACAACTTCCGGCGGCCATGTATTCGGCCTCGGTAGTTGACGTGGCTACTGAGTGCTGCTTCTTTGAAAACCATGAGATCAGCTTACTGCCTAGGAACTGATAAGTTCCTGAAGTTGATTTTCGGTCAATTCTACATCCTGCATAGTCAGCATCAGAGTAACCAGTTAGTTTAATATTATCATCAGCTGGATACCATAAACCCATGTCAGGTGTGCCTCTGAGGTAGCGGAGAATCTTCTTTGCTGAGTCCATGTGGCTCTGCTTAGGATTCGCCTGAAATCGAGCGCAGACACCTACACAATAAGTTATGTCAGGACGAGTAGCTGTTAGATATAATAAGGAACCAATTATTGCACGAAATTCAGTTTGGTCTACTGATACTCCCTCTTTATCAAGATCGACTTTCATATTAGTGTTCATCGGGATCTTGATAGGTTTTCCGGATGTGCAACCGAATCTTTTGATGAGGTCTCGAGTGTATTTGTCTTGGTTAATGAACGTTCCCTTTTCAGATTGTTTGACTTGAAAGCCGAGGAAATAGTTCATTTCACCCATCATTGACATCTCGAACTTGTCCTTCATCATTTTCTCAAACTGCTGACACATGACGACGTTCTTTGATCCGAAGATAATGTCGTCTACATAGATCTGCACGAGTAATAAGTCGTCTTCCGGTCGAATGCTTGAACGGCGTGCGATCTATCGTGCCTTTACGAAAACCTTTCTGAAGAAGAAACTCTGACAGGGTATCGTACCAAGCCCTGGGTGCTTGTTTTAACCCATATAGAGCCTTTCTGAGTCTGTAAACCTGATGTCCCTGCTGAAAGCCGGGCGGTTGTTCTACATAGACTTCTTCTTTTAGTACGCCGTTCAGGAACGCAGACTTCACATCCATTTGATAGACTCTGAATCTTTGATGTGTTGCGTAGACTAGGAATAGTCTGATTGCCTCCAATCTTGCAACTGGAGCGAATGTCTCATCGAAATCTATTCCCTCAGCTTGACAGTAGCCTTTATCCACGAGCCTTACTTTGTTCCTTACTATAACGTTGTTTTCATCTCGCTTGTTCTTGAAGACCCATTTTGTTCCAATGACGTGTTGATGCCGGGGTCTGTTAACAAGCTCCCAAACTTCGTTTCTCGTAAGCGATTCAGCTCCTCTCGCATAGCTATGATCCGGGCAAGATCTTTAAGTGCATCCTCAATCGTCCGAGGCTCTTCGGTAGACAAGAAGCGGGAATATAATGCACTTTCTCCTTGACGGAATCCGGATCTTGTCTTGACTTTTCTTTGAAGGATCTCCAATGATTAGATCGGGAGTGTGAGCATCTAGCCACGATCTACGATGTTTCGGCTCTTCATCCGAAATTTGATCAACACGGATAGTAGGTGAGTTAGGAATTTCGGTCGTACTATTCCGAGATTGAAACAATTCGAGAATGAGAGTGTGATCTACCGAGTTTCCGGTGTTCGGGGGCATTCAGCTCGGGAACATTAATAGATGTTCCCCCCGAGTTGTTACTCTCGGTAGTGGTCTCGGTTACCTCTAAGGTTTCCTCATCGACCTGAGTTACACGGGATTGACTCGTTCGGGAGAGTCAACTGTTCAGCTACTTGCTCGCCGGTTGAGATTCGAAGTAGACTTGTCTTCGGTTTCTTCGTCCGAATCATCATCCCAACATAGCCGGATCTTTTCGAGGTTTGTCTTTTAAGCTTAGATCCCGTAGTCGCTTCTTGATGTCCTCGATTTAGAGTTAGAGTTATTGCTCCCGTCTTCGTAGCAAACTCATTAAAAACAACATGAGGGCTTTCCTCCACGCAAAGAGTCCGATAGTTGAATACTCAAAGCTTTGCTTGACCCGAGAGTATCCTAAGAAAACTCCCCGATCCGACTTGCTATCAAAAGTCTTCACTGATCTTTCCCATTATTGTGGATAAAGCATGAACAACCAAAGATATGGAAATAAGATAAAGAAGGCTTCCTGCAGTTCCATAGTTCATATGGTGTTCTCTTATCTTTGCTTTGTCGGTAGAGATCGGTTCCGAGTATAGCATGCGGTGTCGGTTGCTTACGCCCGGGAATTTGGTTGGGAGTCCCGAGTCTGCGAGTAGAGTTCTTGCTTGCTTCTTTGAGTGTGCGATTCTTTCTTTCAAAGCAACCCCGTTCTGCCGAGGGGTGCGCGCAGCCAGATGTCTTATGCTCAATTCCTTCGCTTTGCGAAACTCCTCTACCATGGAATTAAGGAACTCGGTTCCTCCGTCGAACGAATTTTGATTATCTTGGTGTTCTTCTCGACACCGAGCTTTTTCGAAGCGTTGGTAACTCTGTTTGACGTCGACTTGTTGGCAATGAATATGACCCATGTGTAGCGAGAGTAGTCATCGATGACCACTAAAGCATATTTCTTGCCTCTGATCGTCACTGGAGAGACTGGACCGAACAAATCCATATGTAGCAGCTGAAGGATTCCATCAGTGGAAGGAGATGGAACAGGTGGATTTTGATTCCTTGTTTGCTTTCCCTTCAGACATGCTTCACACTGAGTGTCTTTGCTGAATACTTCATTCGGCAGTCCTCTTGCTAGAGTGTTCCTTGCTAGTTTGTTGAGCGTTTTGAAGTTGAGGTGGCTGAGTCTCCTATGCCAAAGCCATCCTGTACGGTTATCGTTCTTCGCCAACAGACAAGCTTCAGGTTCTGCTGAGTTCCAGTCAGCTACATATATATTCTTTTTATGCGAACCTGATAACACTATTTTCCCTGTGGATTTATCAATGACATCACAGAAACCAGTGTCAAAAATCACTCTATTCGAGTTATCACGGAATTGACTAACGAGAGAGAAGATTATGTCTGAAGTCCTTCAACATATGATACTCTAGAACCGTGGCGGTCCCAATGCTGAGTGCTCCATATCCTCTTGTATAGCCTTTTGTATTGTCTCCAAACTCAATTCCGGGGTCCTTCTTCGACTATATAATTCTTCGATAGGTTCCTTTGGTAAGTCATATGTCTTGAGCATCCACCGTCCACATACCAAGGATCTTTGTGCACCCGCAAAACGGAATTATATTCGGGTACCCTTTATTTTGTTTTTGGGTCCTTAGATGTTAGTTTTAGTAACCCAAATCTGTCTAACAATCCCGGTGGTTTCGAGCAGTTTCTTTCCACTTGAGTCAACATACTTGACCACCTGGATCGGTCAAAGCCGACTTCTTAGGTCGTTCGGGTTCGGGAGTCCGGATCTTCTTAGTTGGTGGACTGATGACCTTTGCCTTTTGTGCGTTTTTCTTCTTTTTCGACTCTTGGAACCTCTTCGACTATAGGATCATAGTAATATGACCCATATTGAGCCGGATGTGTCAACCGAGGTGGTCCATACCGATCGCCCCACTTAACTCGCTAGTTCCCCCTTGGCCGAACCGGGGTGTCTTGGTACGATCTTCCGGTCGAATACCGATGCGTAGGATGAGGTGCTTTCATCTTTTGTTTGTTCTTTGCTTGAGGGGTTCGAGAATATTTGCATTGATTGTTTCTCCTCGAACAAACTTATCGGTAAGAACGCACTTCGGGTGTACGGGGCGAATGAGGAAGCTTCTCCGGTTGAAACCAATTCCTTCCTTACAGTGCACGGGGCTTGTTGCTTGCAAGCATAGCCTCCGGCTTCTTTTCGCGCCCATGTAACGCTCGGTCATCGGGCTCTTCCGGACATCATCACTCTTTTTCGGTATGTCGTGCTTGGTCTGAAGTCCTGACAGTTCTTGCTTCAGTAGACTCAGTTCAGTATCTTTCTGAGTCAAGTCATTGGTCAAAAGTGAAATTCAATCTTCTTGATGCTGAGACTTGGCCATCAGAGAGTTCATCTCCTCCCTGAGTCTCAACACAAGTCCTTCGGCTTCAGTAGCGGCCTGACTCTCCTGAGAAAGTCTCTGATTTTCCACTTTCGGGGTATCCATTCTCGAAGAGTCTTACTTGAGCCGTAGACTCATTTGAATTTGTTCATCTAATAATTCTTCATAGGCGGTCGTGATGTCCAAATTCCCATCCGCACTCGAAAGCATTGTCGTGTGTGCATTGTGAAGAGGAATTAAGTGGTTCATGAGAGTTTACCTCATCCTCTTCTCCTGCCATTAGGCACTTTTCAGTTGTTCCTTCAACTTCATGCTCTAAGGCCATGAAAGCTGCTTCATCATCAGATGAGTCCATGAAGGAGTCGACTTCTTCTGAGTCGTCTGAGATCTCGCCTGCAATATAGGATTGTCTCCTCTGGGGCGAATTTCTCTCTCCTTGCCTTACGTGCTTTGCGCGTTCGGCACTGCGAGCTCGGGACAATCATATTGATAGTGTCCCGACTTTTTGCGGTTGTAGCAAGTGATGACTCTTTCTTCTTTGCTTTTACTATCCTTTGATGGTGCTTGAGTCATCCTTCTTTCGCATTCGAGAAGATTGTGAGCCGGGAGTGCGTTTTGGAGTATAATCGACTTACCTTTTGTGTCTCGGTATGCTTTAGTCGGTTTTACGCGTCTCTCCTTCTCCTTCGATACTTCACAACGAGCAACGCGTACTCGAGTGAGACTTCCTTCTTGTAGATCATTGAGTGAAGGTTCAGTCTTACTCGTTGTCTTGCTTGTCGCTGGAGATGCTGTGCTGATTGATGCTTTGAAGGCATGGTCAATTTTATTGTCGGCCTTCATCTCTTTGCTTTCGTTGAGGTCTGTCGAACTCAAACTCTTACTTCTCGAAGTTACGAAAAGATATGGTCGGGAGAGACAACATCTAAATCGAATGTCGTAATAAGGTGGCAAAAGGTGTCCAGTGTCCATCCGGCGGTGCCCTCGGTATCTTGAGATTCATTTCTCGGTTCTTTGAATGTCTTTCCCGGCCCATTGATGGAATTCATCAGATTCTTAAACGACGTTCAGATCTTCTATTTTGTCACCAGGCATGAGAGACAAGACTTTCCAGCTTTTGGAGTTCCAGCGCCAGTTTGTTAGCTTTTATTTTCTTGAGTTCCATGACTCAGTAGCGCTAGAGCGTCCCAGAGTTCCTTTGCCGTTTTGCATTCCCCGAACCCCCGCCAAGATAAGAATCACTAAGAGTGGTCAGTATGGCATTTCTGGCGACTCGATCTAAGTTGTGAAGCTTCTTCTCTTCAGGAGTGAAGAGACTTCTGTCTTAAGGGATCTTCTTCCCAGTCACCATTCCTCCTCCTTCAGCTGGGGCCTGAGTCACGACACTATCGATCATGGGAACAATAGGTCCATCTTCAAGCACTTCAGTCATACTATCATGGAGGGATGTCAGATGTGCTTCCATTCTGACTCGCCATACTCCATAATTCTCTACCGAGAACATGGGTACCATTCTTATTCCTGACATATCAGCCATATAAAAATAGTGATATGAATGTAGAGTGATATGTAGTGAAAACGATTTTCCGGATCCGTTCAAGTAAACCAGTTTCAAGATAACAAGAGTCTTAAAGAACTCCTGCTCTGATACCAATTGTTGGTCCCGAGTGTACGGTCAGGTGTAGAGGGGGGGGGCTGAATACACCTGAATCCGATTTTCTCAACTTCAAACACGAACAGTCCTGTTCAGGAAAGTGCCGTACTGAAATAATTCAGCAGACCAAATAGCTGTTCTGAGTCGTGTGTGGCAAAGAGTCTTAAAGAACGAGTCTGACTCTACTGAGATCTGCTAGCTGACTGAGTCAGAATTGAGTATCAACCAGGTAGAGTTCAGCGGTGCGGAAAAGTGTAGGCCCTAATCAGTTGAGTGGAAAATCGTTTTATGCAAGTCTCAGTTCAGCAAGTAGACAGTTCAGTATGCTGAGACAGTTGTATGATTTTAAAGAAGATTTTCAGTATGAACAGTAAAATCAATGCAACAGTAATGAAACAGAACAATAACGAGACACAGATTTTTAAAGTGGTTCGGATATTAATCGATCCTACGTCCACTATCCCGAAAGTTCAGGAGGCTATTTATTATACTGAGTTAGTCTCAGTCAGCTTGTGCACAGGACAAAGCTGTGGCTTGGGGATTATACTGAGCAAGTCCCAGTTTACAAAGGCATCAAACTAAAGTGTTTGACAAACTTCTCCAACTATGAAGGAGTCCTTTTACAATAAGGATTGGGTTCAGATATGAACTCCTTCGTCTAAGCTATAAGTATATTCAGTTGAGCTTAGGGTTAGAGGGATAGGGAATGAGAATGTAGCTTCTAGATCGACGAACAGCTGAAATAAGCTTTAGGTTCGTGTATCGTCGGTTTGGATACTAGAGGCTCTTCTAACAGTTTAGCTTGGTTCCCTATCAGCTGAGAAGGTAGTCTTTCGCCGGAGATAGATCTTCAAGTTCTTGCGGAAGACTTACGGTTTTCTGGTTCTAGCTCGTTTTAGTGCTTGTGTATGTTTTCGTCGTTTAAGCTTATGCACTCATTTTCTTCTTGAAATGTCCCTCTATTTATAGAGCAGAGATTGGAAAAGATCCGTTGGAGACGATCTTCTTCTTTCTCTCTCTTTTGGTAGCAAACGGCTCTTTTGAAGTAGGTAACAGTGTGCTTTCCCTCCTTTTTAGGTAAAGGGTTGACTGCAGCTTTAGCAGGTGAGAAGACACGTGTGTTCTTGTCATTCGTCGAGGCGGATAGAGTGGTTGAGACAGCACAGACTTCAAGGCAAACTGAAGCTGACTTCTCTCTTCCTCGTGTATGACAATGCAGATTGTTTTTCAAAAGTATCGACGGTTCGGAAGACGTCTCTACCGATGCCGAGTCTCGATCCCGTATTCGCAGGGTAGATAGCCGAGTAAAGTCTATCGAAGATCGGCTACGAGTTCGATGAATCGTTCTGCCGAGTCCAGCTTCTATCGACTCTTTCGATATCTTGCTCCAGGTTGAGTCCAAGATCATCGAGTCTTCTACTCCGGGTGTTAAGGCGGAAAAATCTACTGAGCGCCTTGATCAGAAGCAGAGTGTCTACTGAGTCTGAAACCTCAGAGACAAATAACGATTACAATGGAATGGTTCACCAATCAGATAGGGTTTTGGGATCTTCAAATCTTCTCAATATTCAGAGCACTAGGCTGCTGAGCATGGTTCAGTATAGAAGATAGAATCATTTCCCACCAAGTAAGACTATGCTGAGGATAGAATCATCACCCAACATAGTTTTTATTCATATTATCAAATTTTCTACGTATTAATCTCTTTATCATAATAATATATTCAAAAAAATTGATTACGGGGCTATAAAATATGACGATATGATCCGAAAATATATTATAATTAACGGGATTGATTATCAACTTATTTAAAATTAGCATAGTAAGTAGGGGTGTAAGTGGTTCCGCTCCAAACCGCGAAATCGATCGGACCGAACCGAACCAAACCAAAAAATGCGGTTCGGTTCGGTTTCGCAGTTTGGTTCGGTTTATTTTTTTAGAAACCGTTTACATTCGGTTCGGTTCGCGGTTCCAAGAATTTTTGAACGGTTCGAACCGAACCAATATCATATTTTTTATTTTTTTATTTAATATTTGTCCTTCTTATATGAGAATATTATTGAATTTAGATATTAGATTTAAGTTAAGATCAATTCTAATCTATATAAATGAAGAGAAATGAGTAACAACTCTATACTTATGAGTTCGGAATGAGTGACATCCTACAAACTATTATTCTTGCATTATTTAGGATTTAAAAAATAAAAAAATAAAATAAAAAAGTGAACCAAGGAACCGAACCGAACCAAACCATTTATAAGCGGTTCGGTTCGGTTCGGTTCCGACATTGAAAAACTCATCGAACCGAACCGAACCATTTATATGTGTTCGGTTCGGTTCCTAAAATACATAAAAAATCGAACCGAACCGAACCGTTACACCCTTAATAGTAAGTCCTTAAAAAAATCAAAATGATTAAATATTTTTTTATTTTTTTAAAAATTTAAAAAAAATTAAGTAAAAAAACTTGACCAAATTGGTCCTCAATCTTTCACTATTTGGATGTTATGGTCCTCAATAAAATTATACTGAAAATGTTTTTTTAAAATTGTTAACTAATAGTTGACTACCAAAATTTAACAGATGGACCAATTTATCCAAAATTCTATTATTTGAAGACCAATTAATTAAAATAAATAAACAAGGATCAAATTGGTCAAACACACATAATTTGGAACTAAAAAATTCAATTTGCCTTAAAATTATCACCATATAGTATTACAATGAAATATGCATTCCCAAAAATAATACTCCCTCAGACTCATTCATCTTGCAATATTTGGGACCCGCACTTAGGGGTGTAAGTGGTTCCGCTCCGAACCGCGAAACCGATCGGACCGAACCGAATCAAACCGAAAAATACAGTTCGGTTCGGTTTTGCGGTTTGGTTCGGTTTATTTTTTTAGAAACCGTTTACATTCGGTTCGGTTCGCGGTTTCAAGAATTTTTGAACGGTTCGAACCGAACCAATATCCTATTTTATAATTTTTTTATTTAATATTTGTCTTTCTTATATGAGAATATTATTGGATTTAGATATTAGATTTAAGTTAAGATCAATTTTAATCTATATAAATGAAGAGAAAGGAGTAACAACTCTATACTTATGAGTTCGGAATGAGTAACATCCTACAAACTATTATTCTTGCATTATTTAGAATTTAAAAAATAAAAAAAAAAAAAAAAAAAGGTAAACCGAGGAACCAAACCGAACCAAACCATTTATAAGCGGTTCGGTTCAGTTTGGTTCCAATATTGAAAAATTCATCGAATCAAACCAAACCGAACCATTTCTATGTGTTTGGTTTAATTTCTAAAATATATAAAAAATCGAATCGAACCATTACACCCCTGCCCGCACTCACTCAATCCTAAATGTTGCCGGATGAACGGACGGAAGAGTATTTTATTTTTGTATACTGAAAAAAATAAGCAAACTACGTTATCTCCATCTACACCCCCGTCAGTCTGTCCAAACCCTTACCCCCCCAGTTCGATTCGAAAGCCGCCGGTCGCCGTCGGCCGGCCCTCCAGTCAGTCCACTGGTGGTCTCTGTATCTGACTGCACTCGTCGCCGTTGTTTCTCTTGCGCCGACAGGCACATCGCCTGAAAGTAGAATCAGGTAACCTGGAAAAACCCTTCTCGTTATATTTGTAAGTTCGGTATATTCTATATTTGAGATTGTTACCAAATGTTCCAGTGATTATATATATTATTTTGGAATTGATGCTCCTTCCACGAAATGTGTTGTTGGAATTGTTAAGATGTGATTCGCAAACTGAAGCTAAAGAGCAGATTTCCGTTTTTGTGAAATTTGGTGGAAATTGTTATTTCTGATGTTTAGATTCTGTTATTTCTTCACAGTTCAGTTCAGGTAGTATATTTGGGGTGAAAACTGTTAGTTCTGATTTCATCAAATCTCCGTGTAATTGAAATGAAAAATAAAATAAATGTATTAGGGGAACATGGAATTCCACTTTTTGTGTATTCGGCCAAATTTCAACCCTCCTAATTTTAGAAACAGAAGGCCCGGATACGATAAGTTGCTAATGGCGGCGACTCTCCTCTCAAATCCTGTTCTCCACACCTCTTTCCTTGGCCGTCGTATGTAAGTTTAGTTTTGTTAATTATCTTTTGATTTTGATGTATTTTTAATGATTTCTCAGTTGATAACTTGATATGATGATTACTTTGCTTTTTGTGCAAATATGTACTCCGGTTACAGTTTAAATGGAGGAAATCCAAAAAGAAGTAATGCAGTGTGCTTTGATTTTAAGTCCCCAAAATGTGTCGTGGATACGCCTTTTGAAGGTAATCTTGTATAAGATTTTTTTTTTTTAATTTTGCACATTTTGAAAGGATATCTTATATTCTTATTAGGTCATCAAAGATTTTCTTTGACTTTGTGAGGATGCTAACAGTTTTTTGCATCTGTGACTAAGTATTTTATTATTTGCAGGTTGTTTCGGTCTTTCGGATTCTACTTAAGCTAGTGTCCTTATTTGGCATATTCTTTAAATAAAAAAATCTGTGTGATGTGAAGTGAGTTACAAAGATTTTATGTAATTCTATGGCTGTTTGTTATCTGTAATGCTAATATGATGACATTAGGGGCTGTCTTTTGAATCTATGAGTTGTGGTACATTTGTAGAAATATTTGACTGTAATGCTGGCTTAACAATTACGTTGAATATCTGTAGGTAATGTTTCAAAATTCCCTAGGTTGCATGTCTGGGATCCTTATAAGCGGCTGGGGATAACTACTGATGCTTCTTCTGAAGAAGTTTGGAGTGCTCGGAACTTTCTGTTGGACCAATATGCCAATCATGAGAGAAGTGCTGAATCAATAGAGGCTGCTTTTGAGAGACTACTGATGGCCAGTTTCAAGAACAGGAAGAAAATGAAGATCAACTTGAAAAGCAGGCTAAAGAAGAAGGTTGAGGAATCTCCACCGTGGGTGAAGAACTTGGTCAGCTTTGTGGAGATTCCTCCCCCCGTGATTATTTTGAGACGGTTGTTCCTATTTTCTTTCATGGCATGCTGGAGTGTAATGAACTCTGCTGAAGCTGGACCTGCTTTCCAGGTATATTATATTTCTTTTTCCTTTTGAAATGCACTACTTGGGCAGCTTCCCAAATAAATTTTACTTTGATGTTCGTGTTTCCGGGAGCACTGCACAGTAGTGGTAGTTGAATTTTGAATTTATTATAATAAGGTCTGCTTAACTACTCTTGACCGCATCCATTGATCCATGTCTAAAATATAATTGAAAGTGAATGCTCTCATGCGGTGCTTGAGGAAACTTAAAAGAGTAGTTATAATTCTAATATTAGCTTTCAGGTCCTCAGGATAGCCAATAGTTCAGTTTGCTGATGAGATGTTTATAGAGAAAGTAGTTAATTTTCTTTGGGGACTTTTGATTGTTTATAACTTAGTACGGTGATTGCTACTATGAATTGGAATTCTGCCTCAGTTTTCCTGATTCTGGCTGACCGTGGACCCACTACTAGTCACATGGTGAATAAACAAATGAAATTTAATATAATGTGATTTAGAACCATATATGTTTGGAATGCTAACATTGATACTAAATACATTAAAATGAAGAAATAGCTATCTTATTTTGTTACTATATATACCTGTTCTGTATTTTCCTCCTTAGAAATGAAGATTTAACTGATCATTTCATATCATTGATTAGATTGTATTTAGAAATACCGTATGTATTCTCAGTGGTGGTGCTGCCTATTAAATGCACCAAGAGTATTTAGTCAGTTTGCTCTTTTTTGATTCGTAAAAGCTAAAGGAATGTACAAAAGAATCTTCGCATTAATTGAAATTTTGTAGGTTGCAGGGCATGATCTTATGCATATTATTAGAGCCTATTGTATATTTAATCCGATTGTATATTTAACAAATCATTATAAAATTGTTTCTCTTAAGTGGTTGTAGTTTAGTTGGTGCGCAAGTGGTTGATCTAGAGTTGATTTAGTGTTCGATCTTTGTTAGGGTTTATTTAAAATTAATACTCCATCCGTCCCATAGAAAGTGTCTCCTTTCTATGAGGCACGGGGATTAAGAAATTTGTGTTGTGTGATGTATATTATTTGACTTTTGGGTTATTAATTTTGGTCCACACATTCTTTGTTTTTGTTAGAAACAAGACACTTTCTATGAGACCGCTCAAAAAGGAAAACAAGACACTTTCTATGGGATGGAAGGTGTAATAACTTATTGTTTCTCTTTCAAAACAACTAAAGGTTTTCTTAGAGATGAAGGTGTGTATGAGGATGCAGCTGTAGGCTACCTGCAATCTGTAGCACATTTTTTAGTTATGCGATGTTCACTCAAACTGCTAATTCATGCTTCTTAGAATGATTTGAAGGGATACTATCGTCAAGGAACTAGTATGAATATAAATTCATCTGGCATTCACTCTCATGTTCTGGGACTTTGCATCACATATGTGTGCTTACATATGCATGAAGAATACAAATCAATATCTTAAGTATCTATTTTTATGAAAATATTTTCTTAACCCTGTGCAGGTGGCATTATCTATTGGAGCTTGCATTTACTTCCTCAATGACAAGAACAAAAGCTTGGCTAGATCTGCCATTATTGGGTTAGTTCTTGGGACAAACAACTTGGTTGCCTATTTCCTTGCATTCTGCTTACTGTATCGTATTCTTTCAGATTTGGAGCTCTTGTAGTCGGGTGGACGTGTGGGTCGCTCTTGGTTCCTGCCATTCCTTCATTTTTGCTGCAGCCGACTTGGACTCTTGAGCTTCTTACGTCCTTGGTGGTCTATGTCTCCTTGTTCCTAGCCTGTACTTTCCTCAAGTGAAACACATATACGACACTCAACTTAATCATTTTGTTTCTCCTAGAGTGTAACAGTTTTAGTTATATAACCTGTTACTAAATTTGTCAAAGACAAATAAATACTGGAAGCATTTTGTGGCGCCAGATGCTGATGGGGAGTGCATGCATTTTAATTGCATGGGAAATACGAATAAAAAATTACTATAAAGTCGGGCGTAAATACGCTTAAGTTTGATTACGTGACTTCTTACGACCATAAAACTTAGGGTTTGGCTTTGCGATTAATTGACCGACCCTGTGTGGGTTTGGGTCATAAATACTGATCCACGTGAACCCAAGGTACAAAACAAGTCATCTCTAACTTGTCAATTACTCAATTGTCATCTCTAACTGCCCGTTGCCCCCTTTCCCACTCTTCCTGCCCTAACTGCCCGGATCCCGCCCTATATCAAAAAAGTCTCCGTACCACCAAACCACCCATTACCAACAAATTCACACCATGGCTAAATTCCACATCGCAGCCGTTCTCCTCTGCTTGTTCGCCTTCTCACTCGCCCGTGCAACGCCGGAAGACAATGACGCTACCACTACGCAGGTTGTTGCCCTACCCTTCCCCTCCGCCGATGCCAAGGCAAACGCGGAGATGGATCCCAACTCCGCTGTTCCCTTCCGGCCGGTCAACCGCCGATTCAATCAGCGGACGAAACGCCCCTGCCGCCACCACTTCAAATTCTTCCCAAACGAGGAGATCTCCTACGGCAACGACATGATCCTCTCGTCCGGCGAGAACAGCGACTTCGAGCAACCAATCGTTCGCGGCGAAGGCAATCGGATCCGTGGCCGGTGGGTGAGGATGCACCATCAACACCACCACGAGGACAGTGATAGCGATAGCGACAGCGACAGCGACAGCGAAGATGAAGATCGGGTGAAGAAAGTCGTGTTCAGACACTACGATCACGAGAAGAAGCTCAAACATTTTAGGGTTCGCAATGAGGCGGAAAAGAAGAAGAAAGGTGGTTTCATGAGGCGCGTGCGCAAATTCTTGGACAATTATGTTTAAACCTCCGTGGATCATCATCACCTACGACTAGTACTACGATCAAACTACGAATAATACCTCCCCTGCTTCCATATATTTTTATATGCATATTACTACTGCTTTCTGCTTATATAGTACTCCTATATGTATTCGTGTACATTACAGCTGTGAAAGTTCTACGTTTCCTGCGAGTATGTAAACAAATTTGCCTTCCATTTTGACCCATTATGCTTGTGTGTTGTTGAACAATCATATGATTTTAAAATCATTCTTTTACATAAATCACAATACTTACTGGAGAGGAAACCAACAATTTTTCAGTAGGAAGAAGAGCATGCACCTCCTTGCTGGCGGCCGGTGAGCTGAGCGCACGGCCACGGACTAACTTGAACAGCAGCTCCGACCACATCGGAGCACTGCCACGGCCGTGCACCACCAAGATGGATGTTGGAGAGACAAATACCAGTAAACGGTGCATTTCTGGGACCGCGTATTAGTCCCGGTTGCTGCACCATTTCGCCCCACACATTCTTAATCACGACATTCTTAAGAACCGGGACTGCATTCCGGTTGTAATGCTCGTCCGGATGGTCTCCGACATCACCTGAAATCTTGATCCCCGTACGAGCTTTCTCCATGTACACGTTTGAGATAGTTATGTTTCTCACAATCCCTCCCCTACCGATGTTTGTCTTCAAGTGTACACCGATTCCCATGTTGTATAGATTGATGTGCTCGGCCAGAACATCAGTCACGCCACCGGAGGTTTCACTCCCAACTGCGATTCCAGCATAGGGTGATGACCCACTTACCCGCCGGATGGTGATGCTGTGGCTAGGTCGACCAAAAGCAATTCCATATTCATCCCAGCCGCTCTTCACAGCCACTAGGTCATCCCCGGTTGATATGTAGGAGTCCTCGATACAGACATTCGAGCTTGAATCTGTATCGTAGAATCAGTCTCTGTTAAGAAGAAAGTTTCACTAGGTTTGAGATGAGGTTTAAGGATTTGTACCTGGGTCAATTCCATCAGTGTTGGGAGAGTCAGCAGGAGCAAGAATAGTGACATATCGAATCACAACACGACTGGGAATAAGGAAAAGAGGGAGTTAAATTACGATGCGGAAACATAACATATATTCATAATTGTCTAGTACCTGCAGTAAACCGGATGTATGTTCCAAAAGGGTGAGTTCTTGAAAATAACATTGGAAATGATAATTTTTCTTGAGTTCATTAATTCAATGAGGTTTGGCCGAGTGAACTTGAGAGTTCTTTGCCTCCACATGTCCCACCAGATGCCACCTTGCCCATCAA
Source organism: Lavandula angustifolia (assembly GCA_028984105.1). Classification (NCBI taxonomy): domain Eukaryota; kingdom Viridiplantae; phylum Streptophyta; class Magnoliopsida; order Lamiales; family Lamiaceae; genus Lavandula; species Lavandula angustifolia. The sequence continues at coordinate 10,071,089 of CM054809.1, read as the reverse complement.
TTGTTCCATTCTCCCCTACAGACATTCTGTTAGATTTGGTTGTCTTGAGATCTTTGCTTTCACTAAGGCAAGTAATATGTGGGCCAGTGGCGGATCTACTGGTTTGCTGCACTGGGCTCCAGCCCAGTGCAAATTATATACAAATACATTTATTGGTAACAACAATGATAATTCGGATTGTTAGCCCAGCGGTAGATGTGCGCTGGCTTTCTACAATTGACCCAGGTTCGATTCCTATACTTAACAAATTTGCTGCTTTTCTTCTTCTTTGTACTCCATTTTTTTTCTTCTTCTTATACTTAGCCCAGCGGTAGATGCACTCCATTTTTTTTCTTCTTCTTTGTACTAGTCCTTTAACAATAATAATTCTTCCCATAACCATTTTGATTTTTCATTTTCAAATTAGCTGAGTTTTACAGTTAATGTTTGAAATTTTATGCTATTATTTTTTGTTTGAGAAAATACACAATATTTATTTGAAATGGGTTAGGAATAAATTCATTCATGTATAATAATTTATATATCATACAGAAATTTAAATGTGGTAATATCTATTTATACCCATATTTATGTATTGAAGTCTCGTTGGTCACAACTTATATAAATATTAAAATAATATTTTTATATATAAAGAGTTAAAATTTTACTGTTCAGCCCACCCCAATATACATTTCTAGATCCGCCACTGATGTGGGCCACAATAACCTGTGATTATCACATCATGTAGCCCATCACCATGGATGAAGCTCGTATACCTTCCTCCGGGCCGTTCCCTTCCTCTTCCGTAAGAGGGCAACGGTGCCACTAAGGGCCACTGCCCAATATCCTGAAAGATTAATGAAAGTAAACAGTCAAGGATCCAGATAAACTCTGAGTGAGAAATACTAGAGAAGTAGTTACAAGGTAACATATCAGTCCTATGTCAGATTTACAATTCATTATCTATTTCTTTCATAAACATAAGCTAATTTGTGTTGCAGATGGTATATTACATTATTAATGAACTGAAAGCACTTGTAATAGCTTGAAAGCAAACCACAAAATTCTCAAAGCAACAACTATTCAGAGGTTTGTCATAACTAATTAGTATTTCTACCTTAGAATTATATAACCATCTTGTCATCATTTGTTATTATCATTTGTCTGTAAAAGAACAAAATGCTGGTTTCCATTATAATAGCTGGCAAAGTATAATCATCACATGCAAATAAATTAGCCAGCTATTTCCTTGGTCCACAAAACATACTTAGTGTCCCTCATCAGCCTGCTATAATTCTTGACTACTAAATTCTGAGTTTTAAAAGCTGGAGTATTAGTCTCTTTCAACATAACTCCACACACATCGCCATTAACACACCACATGATCCCCAATTCAATCATCTTCATAAAATTATCATTTCATCATGCTTACTAGAAACAGAAACTACAAACTGTTGCAAAAAGTATTAATATTCCAACTTAGATAATGGAAATTGGAAAATACAAAATCTGATATGAAGATAATAAAGAAGTGCGTACCGTAGTGGCTTTGATGACGGCGCCTCTGGCTAAGTAGAGAGTCATTCGGCTAGTGAGATTGATGGGTCCAGTCAAATATTCCCCAGGAGGAATGTAGAGAAGAGTTCCGCCTCTCCTCTTCAAATGCTCAATTCTGTAAATTGCTGCCCTAAATGCTTTCGTGTTCGACGTCAAGCCATCGCCCACGCCTCCAAAGTCGGTTATTGATATCTTGTCGTTACGGTAACTCATCGGAACGATACCGGAACAAGTTGCATAATTACCATTAGCAATTGCTACAAACCTTGATAATAGGATTAAAGTACCAATATAACACAAAAATGAACAATCGCGGCGATACATTCTGAGCTTCGAAGCTCGGAAATGGTGGCGGGTTTTTTACTGATTTTAGTGAGAGAAAACAAACAGAAGGAAACAAGGTAAGAAGTAACTTTTGCTGAACAGAGACACTAATGCTAGTAAAATAACGAGAGATCTGGAAATGGTCCAAAGACAAAATTCCAAAAGCAAATTGTTCTATGGTGACGATTGAGGCGCAGAACAAAACCTGCATTTTCACAAAAATTAAAAGAAATGGAGTGAGAAAAAGGGAAATTATAACTTACCCGACGACTATCAAATGGAGCGAGAAAAACTTAGTCATGGCTTACATTTTGAGGAAGAAAACAAACAGAAGGAAACAAAAAATAACTAAAATAAAAAAGCATAGAGAGATGTCTGAGCGTGTGTTTGTGTATGCAAGTTTAAAGCTACCTCAAGTGTGAAGGAGGAGCTAAATGCTTGTCTTCGCCGGAGAGACGGAGAGAAATAGAGGTACAGAAGAGAGAGAAGAGAAGAGAGAGAGACTAAGCAACATACTGTATTTTGGTACATGTCACAGAGAAAGGCAGAGAGACTGAGGTCAGAGATTTTCAGCAGAAACGAGAGCGCGTCTGCATTCATTTTCGTGATAATGCTTGGAATTCGGAAATTAATTAAAAAAACAAACAGAGAGTATTTCTGTGTACTGACTGCAGTAAGTGCTTCTTAATAATTATGATTAGTCAAGTTTAAGTAACCTGTTCATGTGACAGTAGAACGTGGTCAGAGAAAACCATGACCACTTCAATTGAATTTTTATACTAAGCAACATACTGTATTTTGCTGTATTTCCAGCTTGTCCCGAATGAAGTTTAGTTTTTTCACGTATTTGACTTTTTTTTTATTCTTTAATGTGTTATTAGTCTAAACACATGAAATTTCGGAGAATTGTCATTGTACACAAGATGTCCAAAACACTTATAAATACATAATTTTTCAATTTGCTAAAATATGAACATTAGTAAGAACTTTGATGATTCAATATCAAAGAAATTATATCTTGAATTTTAATAGAAAAAAGATTGGTTATTTAAGTAGTAAACTAAGTTGAATATTCTAGTATCCACACATGATATTTTGGCTTCTAAAGTTTTCGTTGGACCTATAACAATATTGAAAAATTGTGTATTATGTGACTTTTTAGAATTATGTGCAAAATTAAAATTCATTCAAAATTTCTCCACTTGCAAACTTATAAATCTTCATTTTTTGTTTTTTGTTTTTGGATCACTAGGGTAATCCGCTGTCATTCTGTGAATAATGCATGTAATCTCGCACAATATCAATTGAAAAAATTGTACTAAGCCAAATAACGATGGTTTATGTCATTAACGGTGCACATGAGTAATTCTACATCTTTTACATGATTTACAGACTACATATTAGGAGGAAATTTATTGTGGTAATACTAAAATGTAGCCAAAATTATTAATTAAATACTCCATAAAAGAAGCCATCTTTATAATTCTCCACCAATATATAGTCACTTTCAATAAAATCAGTACTTTTACATCAATAAAACAGACAAAGTCTGATCTCAATCATATTTTGTTACGACGTCGAATATGAGATAAATCTGACTGAAAAAGGCAAAAAAAAAAAATTAATTGCATACATGTGACTTTGGTTCTAACCGGTTCTAATCGGTTCCTACCACGTTCAGACCGGTAGGATCTAGCTGTTGCATCTAGTGAGAAAGGACCACTGAAGTTCTTTGGAAAGCAAATCAGAACTCTTACACTTACGGTCAAAACTGATAGAACTGTGATCAGAACCATAAAAAATTTATTGGATAACCAAGTTATTTCTCACACTAAGAACACAATTAGAACTAGGTCAGAACCAATCAAAACTCGATCAGAACCCTATGAGAACTCGGTCAGAACCTTATCAGAATTGAAATTCGTGCAATGAAGAATGGTTAGAACCCAGACCCGCACGGTTAGAACCCGATAGGACCTGGTCAAAACCAAAACTATTTTGTAAATATAATTTAATCATTCATATCAATCAATTATTGCACAAATTTTCGAAAAAAAAAATTCTGCTATATCTACAGAGTCAAAAAAGTTATATCTGACTTTGACTATTTTGTGAAGTAAATTATAAAGATGATTCTATTTGTATTTGTCTTAAGTAATGTGGCTATTATAGTAACTCCCCCAAATTTATTTAGCACGCATTTCAAATAATAGTATTTCATTTTCTCTCATTAAAAAATAAAAAAATGGATTGTTGTGTGAAAAAAAAGGTACATGTATGCGAGTGATTAGGGGTGTTACAATATACTGAAAAATTAGTATATCCCACATAACATATCGAAAAAATATTGAAGATACCGAATTTTTGGTATACCGTGATTTTCAGTATGGTATGATACCGTACCGAAGTTTTCCGATACGACAACAGTATGAGATTTTTCATACCGATGTATACCACATACCGAAGTTCATGCCGCATATTTCTTTTATAAAAGAGTACAAAAATGTTGATTATAGGGTTTGAACGGGTTGTTACAAATTATTATAGATATGTTACTCATGTCAAACAATCTTAATGTTATATCATAGATTCATAACTTAAATGACATAACTTTATTTGACAAAAGTAACATTATTTATCTATTAAATACGAAATGGATAAAGAATTTATATTTTTCAATTTTATAAACATTAATCCGTAATATTAACAAATTCATAAAAAATAATCCCTCCGTCCCAAAGAATGTGTCTTCTTTCTTTTGGGCACGGTTATTAAGGAGAGTTGAAGTTGTGTACGAAGTTGTATAAAGTGATGGGTCCCATAAATAAAGTTAGTAAGGAGAAGTGAAAGTTGTGTATTAAGTTGTGTGGAGTGATTGGCCCCACAAATAAAATATTCTAATAAATTACTATTTTTAGAAACATGACACATTTTATGAGACAGTCCGAAAAGGAAAACAAGACATATTCTATGGGACGGAGGGAGTATATAGATTAATTAATTTTATTGGAAAATAATATTAATAACTTTCTTGGTTTTTATAAAAAAAATATAGACTAAGTTTACAGTATACCATTAAATATTCGGTATACCAAAGTGCGATACGGTATAACGAAAGAGCGGTATGGCAATGGTATGGAGATTTGCTTCTCCCGAACTTTCGGTACTGTAGTTTGAAATGATCGGTACGGTAACGGTATGCTTTTTCTCATACCCAATTATATCGGTATGATATGCGGTATAGAAAAAATAGTATGGTATACCGCACCGAACACCCCTATGAGTAATAGCCCACAAAACTATGACACTGTCATCGATAGTCCACAAAATAAACAGAAGCACATGCATGTGCAATATGCCCTCAACCCTCACTTTCTTGTCTCTATTATTTTTAAATGGCGATTTACACTCTTGGCCAAATTCCTTATAACAAACACAAATTTAGTCATTTCAAAAAAGTTTGTTTACAAAATAGCCATGTAGACCTACTTTTGTGGCAGAATACAATCGTTGCTCGATTTTTCTTGTCTGCTCAGACAAGATTCGTTAAAATTGTCAGAATGGCCAAAGCAGAGCTAACGGAACGAGTACAAGGCCGAGGGGGGCCGAGGTAAGACATACTCCCTCCGTCCCGCCCGACGTGGCTTCTTTCCTCTTTTTCCTTGTCCCACTTGACTTGGCCAATAACTAAAATAATACTCTAATAAATTCTAATGGGTCCCACCACTTTATACCACTTTACACACAACTACCCACTTTCTTAATAATCGTGCCCAAAGCCTATTAAGCCATGTCGGGCGGGATGGAGGGAGTATAATTTAATTAAAAAACAAACAAGTTCAATGATTATAGGGTCGAATTCAATCGGCCCACCTCAAGCCTAGCCATCAGCCCTCAAGCGTATTTAATCTATTGTAATGGCTCCCCTTTTATTGGCCGAGAGAGACATAACACAGCTAGGACCCAAAATTACCTAACGCGAATTTACAGCAGTTTCGGCCGAGAGAGACATATGACCGCCGAGGACAGCCGACGACTGCGCAGTCACCGTCGTGGACGCGGATCGTTGCTCGTGACTGTCGCCATGTCTTCCAGCGAAAAACACGTATGTTCTTAGGCCATTTGATCTAAATTTGATAGAACTCAACATAGTTTGTCGTAAATTCATGTTAAAACTGCGATTGATAGATAGAATTCATGATGTTTTGGGGTTATTTTTTCTGGCGATTTATTCAAGTATTTTCCAGCGAATTGTGTTGAATTTTATATCGAACTTAGATTAGATAAATTTGTAGGCTATATTAATGTTGAAACTGCGTTTGGGTTGTCCTTGAAATGTTGATTTTGTGAAGAATTATGTCTGAATTGGTCGATTTGTAGTTGGTTCTGTGCTTGGTCTGAAATTGCTCACAGAAGCGAGGGTGGGTTGCTGGCGGGCCGAAGGCAAATATTCTCCTTCGGGCCTGACTCAGCCCCATGTTGTTGGGTGGATCTCCCTCAGCCCTATTGTGTAGGAGCCCCTCGGCTCTGTGCTGTTGGGCTGCTCTCCGTCGCCTCTTGACTAGTTAATTCTACTTTTGTACAACCTGCTGCCCGATTATATCCAACTACCGGTTAGAGAAAAAACCACTAAAGTCACTACATATTGGAGAGATAATTTATCTGAATAGATAAGAAGTCTCCTTAGAGACGGGGGGTAATGACTTAGTCCAGCAGTTTAGAAAAGGTTAGTTTGGGCATCTGCTGTGCTGGAGGACGGAGAAGAGTTTCGTGTTGGCCTTGCATCAGCTGATGTTCTATGAAGTGCAGGCCCCGCCTGAGGAGGTTCGTTTTCAAATATTCGGACGAGAGTTTAGATTTCCGTAATTAGAGTATGCACTCGTGACCGGATTGTTATTCGACCCCTCTTCTTTTAATCTGAAGGCACCTCATGAGCTAGAAGAGTCTGAAGTATACATGAGATTGAGAAACAGGGAACCAATAACAGCAGGCGATTTGATGAATCTGTGGAAAAATGATAAGCTATGTGATCTTTCTGGAGGTGATTATCTGAAAGTGGCCAATGTAGTGGCATTAATGTGTTTTTCTTCGCACCTGTCGATACGAAGAAGGTTGAAATGTGGATGTGGGTCTTAGTAGATGATTTAGATATGCAAAACGCTTTTCTGTGGGGATCCTACACGTATAATGCCCTCCTCCACTACTTGACCTTTGCACCGAAGCGAGCCGATTTAGTGAAATCAAAATATAATTTGTATGGGCCAGTTTGAGCCCTTCAGGTACTACTCGATCTTTAATACTATTTCAATTTCTTATTTATCTCCAATTTATACTTCTCATGATCTTTAATCGTATTGTAGATTTTAGCATACGAGACGATACCAGATTTGGTCCAGTTGTGTGTCCGCATTGTGAATGAAGGAGGTATGCCCCGTTGTGTTAAGTGGATATTTATGACGTCACCAGTTACGGAGTGGATAAGTTTCTTCGCATCACCGGTAAAAAATATTTATATATTTATGAAGTATTATAGAAGTATAAGAGTGTATTATAACTTGTCACTAAAATATTTGGAATAGATGCAGACACCCCATGCAACTCTTACACCTACTGTTGAGGAGCAATTGACAAACTACTGGAGAAGTGTGAATGGGGATAATACAACCGGTGTATCATTTTCCAGACCCACCCTCGTACAACCGAGACGAGTTAATGAGGATGGTAGCTTGAGGGCTCCTAGGCCAGCAGCACAAAAGAAGAAATCTAAGAAGAAATATGCACCGGCAAAGGGAGAGTCATCCGGACATTGTGGGGATGAAGATATCACTAGAGTGGAGTACCAACAAATCTTGAGGACTATAGATGACCGGTTCGACAATCGCGAGCAAGATTTGTTGAAGAAAGTGGATAATCGATGGGACCAACGGGAGCGGCGCTTTTTTTTCAAAGTAGGGAAAATGTTTAAAGAAGTGTTCGGATGCGGCAAGGGCAAGGGAAAAGGGTCCACTTCTATGAGTATTCACTGGAAAGACATAGACTATAGTGGTCATCATTCAGATGAGGATCTGTCTACAAGGCGAGGGAGACTCGTTGTGCAACATAAGTGGCCGAGCTAGAATCGAGATGAAGGATAGACATGGGGAGATGAGGAATACACAAGGAATCCCGATACAGATCCTTAGGATGAATCTGCTTGAAGGTTTTACCAGGATATTGATCAAGGGCATCATAGTATATATGAGCCTATAGGGATGTTTGGGTTCCTAAACGTTGGGAGTCACTCGTTCCTTCTGCTCGACGGGACTCACCGCCGGTATCTTAACTTGGTAGAGTAATTATTAAAAAAAATTCAAGTTTTTTCATTTAACTTTGTTTGTTTGTCATAAATGCAGTCAAATGAGTACACCAATTTTGACTTTTTTGATATGGAGCATGTTGAACGATTGTATGAAACCCATCCTTCGGAGCAGGCAATTGAACAACGCACTTTGAAATCCACATCGGCAAGCGTTCGAACGTTGCACTTTGAAATCCACACCGTTTCACATATGGAATAGTGTCACTGCATTATAAAGTTCCTTTTCAAGTTGAACATCAATCCTTCCCGCAAATTCCATCTACAACATTATTCAGGTTCCGCGTCACTACTGAATCGGATACATCAAGGGGAACAATAGGAAGTAATCAGTTGCTTGTTGTTTCTGTATTATCGTATATTGTCTTATCGTTCATCGTAGGACGATTGACTAGAACGAGTAAAGACATAAGCTGACTCACGCCACCCTTTCTTCGAATCCATGCAGCAAAATCATTTAACGAACAATTAATCAAGGCGGGATGAATATCTTGATGCTCATCATCATTAGATGATGAGTCCAGATCCTCCTCACGATCTTCGTCCGCTCGACCTGAACATTCGTTTGGGGGAGCACTAACGCCCACATTACTTCTACTTCCTTGCCCCTTAAACCAATTAGAGATGTATCTTCGGGTAATTAATTCAGGTTAGGGACAACAAATAAAGAATTTTGCACTTCAGGATACACAAGAAATACGATCGGCTCTACATCGATAGAGCACAACCGCATTAGATCAATATCATGGCCCAGGATGGCCTTCATCATCCTACCGATTTTTCGGAAAGCAGTAGTATAGTAGATGAAGTAGTTGAATGGAAGAGAATAAGCACTGAGCCACCTCTCAATGCTTTGTCGGAGATATGTAAGAGAAATACTATTCTAAGGAATGTAAACCATGAAAGCATGGCCACTGACATAATTCGACTGAGCATTGAATTCGCCGTTCAATTTCATAATAATCAGTCCAAATCCACCATATTTTCAAATGGATGTGAGGAATTGAGAAGAGTATGCAAGGAGAGCTATTATAAAATTTTATTTGTGAAGGAGTGAACTCATGCCTGGAGTTCCTAATTCTTATAAGCAAAGTCTATGCAAAATATTCTCGTGTTGTCTAGTCCAATTGCCAATCAATTCTGCTGCAAAGTACACAGGTCATCCCTCAGCCTGCCTTAGGCCGCCCATAGGCCCTGAAACACTGGCATTTGAATATAATAACCAACTTGTTGGTCCCGAGTCAAACGTTCAGGTGTAGGGGGTGAATACACCTGAAAACTTTTTCTCAAACTTGAACGCGAACAGTCCGATTACGGAGATTGTCTGCTGAATGAATTCAGTAGACCAAACAAACTGTTTTGGATCGCGTGGATAGAGTGACTAACTATATTGAGGCCTGCTAGCTGACTGATGTCAGAATTCAGTACCGTTCAGTAAGAGCTCAGTAGCGTGCGGAATAGTGTAGGCTTGATTCAGTTAAGTTTGAAAACGTTATTTATGAAAACTGTTACAGTAGATTAGTGCACTCAGTTAAGCTTTTTACTGAAACTCTATTTTATGATTTTGTAAAGGGTTTTCAGAATGAACAGTAAATTAATGCAACAGTAAAAGACACAGCGACTTTTAAAGTGGTTCGGATATCCAAAATCATACGGCCACTGTCCTGAAAAGATCACGTGGCTATTTTATGATACTGAGTTAGTCTCAGTTGGTTTGTACCCTGGACAAACATGGCCTTGAAGATTATACTGAGCAAGTCCCAGTTTACAAGATTCAAACAAAAATTGTTTGAAAGATTCTCCAACAGTGAAGGAGTTCTTTACAGTAAGAACAATTCAAGAGATGGACTCCTTCGGTTCTAAGCTATAGATATTTTCATTGGAGCTTAGGTTAGAGGGAAAAGGAAAAAGAAAGGGCTTCTAGAGTGAAGAACAATGAGGAATAATCTCTCCGGGTTCGTGTTCTTTCACTTGGATGCTAGAAGCTTTAATTCTATGAAGCTTGGTTCCCTAGAGCAGTATGACTGTCTTTCGCGTTGAGTGTTTTCTCTGAAGTTCTTTGCGAAAAGTTGTGTTCTTGTGTTGTTTAATGCTCGTAAATTCCTTGTCTTTTTTGATTTGATTTCCTTCTATTTATAGAGGTGAGCTATGAATAGATCTGTTTGAGACGAACTGTCCACGTGTCACTCTCTTTGGGTAGCTAACGGCTCTTTTGAAATCATGCAGAGTCTACTCTCTTTTTCAGGAAAGTAGTTGACTTGCAGCCAGTACTTTGACAGCTAGCTGCTTGTCATTGGTCGAGGTGTAGAAAGTTGTTGATACATTCAAATTTCAAGGTAGATACTGAAGCTGACTTCTCTGATGTGTATGACCTCGGACAACTTTACTGATTTAACTTTGAAAACCACTGACAGTTAAAAGAGAACTGTCAGGCCATTGCTGAGTCTGACCAAGGGTTCAATAGTATACTCCTGCTGAGTCCAACTCTACTGAAGGTCGACTCTAAGTTTAGTAAACTGCTCCTGCTGAGTCCAGTTCTACTGACTCTTTCGGTATCTTTGCTCTCGCCGAGTCCAAAGACTATCGAATCTTTCGATATCTTGATCTTGCTTGAGTCCAACAGACTACTGAGTCTGAGCACTTCTAGTATGCTGCTGCTGCTGAGTCCAGCACTACTGAGTCTTCACTCCATGGTACTGAGGCAGATAGTCCACTGAGATTCAGCAGACAAAACTTCTGAGTCTGGACCATGCTGAAGGCAAGTCTTTAGAGTCTGAAACTCTCAGAGACCAAGGCGTTACAAATACAAAGTAATGGTTTGTTGGGTTATGAGTCAGTAGATGATACTCAGCATGTTATCGGGTTAAAATAATATTGGGGGAAATCATAGTAGTACTATGGAATTGAAGATCCCAAAACCCAACTGATATCAGTAGTGTAGTGTCTCTATAGGATTAGATGATGTATAGGTTGGACTTTTTGTATTTTGTTTATCTTTTCGTCTAAGTCCTGTACGGGGTAATTGTTGGATTGATCTTCTGTCAAAGTTACTCTCCAGAACCCCACGTCATCAGGGTAATCGCTTGCATTCTTCAGTCAGTAGCTGATCTTTACCTTCAATAGAAGACAGCTCATCAGCTGATAAACATCAGCAGAAGAACCCAATGCAAAGCTCAGTACCTTCGCAGTCATCAGCTGACCCACTAATGCCATATCCTTTGTCAGCAGACTCAGACGAAGAAGACAGAGACTGTCCTAAGTCTACTGTATCCGACAGAAAATGACCCAATCGTAAAAGTCATTTCGAAGTTCAGCAGAAGATCATACAAGGTTGAAGAATAGTCAACTCTGACCACTGACACATTCTCACCTACCACAAACCTCGATCAATGAGAAGCCGATGACGCTTTATCTGCTCTGACCAACTAAAGCTGGTCTCATGTACAGTGTCCAACAACTCTGCTGCAACAATTCGAAAATATGGCCGTTTTCTTTGGAAGCTTGTGACACGTGGCATCGTCTTCTCCAACGGACATATGCCTGCTCACAACTATAAATAGAGAAGAAAATCGAGCTCCACGGACGGGATACACAAGGGAAAAACGCTCAAGCTTAAGAACAAACTCTAGCAAACTTAAAGACCATTCCAACAAAGAACTTGCCTTCATAGAATATTTCTAGTTCTTCTCTCTAGAGTTCTTTAGATCCCTTCTTCTCTAGCTAAGCTCATTGCAAAATCTATAGCTTAGAAATTTCGAAGGAGTTCACTATCTGTGAATTGTTCTTATTGTAAGAACTCCTTCTTAGTTGGAGATTATCTCCTCCCCTTCAAACTTAGATTTGAATTGTAAAGTTGCTAAGGACTATAACTTAGAAGGGTCTGTCCAGTGCACAGATTCCTTGCTGAGGCTTGCTCAGATAAATCAACAAGTTCTCCTGTTTCATCAGGACCGTGGACATAGGATCTTGCGTATCCGAACCACGTTAAATTGCTTGTGTTATTTACTGTTTTATTGCATTGCATACAAACTGATTAAAAATCATATCTTTGCATAAAACGTATTTTCAAAGCGCATTAGCCAAAAGACTTTAACTTGCAAAAACGCGTTTTCAAACTGAGACAAATCTCCGAGCCCTACACTCTTATCCGCACAACGTCTCCGACTGAGTTTCAAGTACTGACTAAAGTCAGTAGGAGAGCTCAGTAGTTGGCACACTTCTGACCCGTGATCGAAGGTTACTATCTGGCACTGTTCATCAGTCGCAACCTACAGCTCAGCTGTCCTTCATGTTTTGAGAAAAGAAATTGTGATCAGGTGTATTCACCCCCCCCTCTACACCTGACTATCGTCTCTGGACCAACAATTGGTATCAGAGCGCACGGTGTTCTTCTGATCACCGATTCTGTACTACTGGTCTTCTTGAACAGATCCTGAAAATGCTTTTACTGCACAAGCATATCTTCATTCATCCTTATACTTGTTCCCAACATGTCTGATATGTCAGGTATTCGGATGGTACCGATGTTCTCAATAGAGAACTATACGGTATGGCGTGTGAGAATGGAGGCACACCTTACATCGCTGCATGACAGCATGACGGATGTCCTTGAGACAGGACCCATCATTCCCATGATCGACAGCGTTCAGTTTGCCGCTGTGGGAGGTGTAGGAGCACAGACTGGTGCTAAGATCCCCAAAGAAAAATCTGCCTTCACACCAGAAGAGAAAAAGCTGCACAACCTCGACCGAGTTACGCGAAATGCAATACTGACTACGCTCAATGATTCTCACCTCGGGAGAGTGCAGGACTGCAAAAAGGCAAAAGAACTCTGGGATGCCCTGGCTGTACTGAGCCAAGGAACCCCGCAGATCAAAGAAAACAAGCTCGAATTAGAGCTACAGAAGTTCGATGCCTTTGCAATGGAGCCCAGTGAAACCATTGACGAGCTTAGCGTCAGATTCACAAATCAAGTCAATGTGATCAACGGGCTGGGGAGGAAGTTCACCAACAAAGAGATGAACACCAAGATCTTGAGAGCTCTACCTCGACAGAAGTGGCTTCCATTTGCTACTTATTTACGTCGCTCTGATCTTAATGCTCTAACTCCTGATGTTATCTTTTCAAAATTAAAAACAGAGGAATTTGAGCATAGCCTACCCCAAAGATGTTCCAGTACTCCAGCGACACTCGATCGACCATGCTTTCAAAGCAACATCAAGCAAAACCGGAGTAAAACCTCGTTTCCTCCAAAGAAGGCAAAGGGCCACGACGTAAGCAAAGTCCTCTCGAGACTTCGTGCCCCGACCAACTCGTGCGATGGCTCTCAAATATCGAGAGAAAAGGAGAGAGTCGAAAGGCGAGGAAATACAACGAGATTCTCCCTCGGGTAAGAAAGATTATCGAAAAGGGAAGAATCTAAACCTTCTACCGACCGCAGGAACTCAGAACCTGCTCCAAGGCCATCCGAAGGCTCAGCTTGAAAAAGCAGGCAGATGATCGGCTGGCTATAACTGCAAGAAGGAGGGACATTATCAGTACGACTGTCCCGAACTCTCAGCTGCTCAACGAGCAGAACGGCAGGCCAGGTGCGAGAAATTTGCCCGTAGGAGGCAGGCCTACATAGCCGGAGAGATATCCGACAACTCAATCGAGGAGGATACATTTATGTATTCCTCTGAGGACGAAGCTGCATTCGTCGCAGTTGAGATCGGAGAGACAGTTCCTGAAGAAACGGCTGAATACTGTCTGATGGTCGGAGAAGAGGCTAAGGTAAACTCCAAACTTAATGTAACCTCTTCTTCACACAGCACACACGACACATGCTCGGTCATAGATGATCCTCTAGATGTGGTACAAGCTTATGACGATCTACTAGAGGAGCAGATTCATTGACCGAGCAGAGAATTCAAAGAGAACAATTCGAGGAACCGGGAACAGTAAAGGCTGAGAATCAGAGACTTTCTTCTGATTGTCAGGTCTCTACTGAGTCAGAGAATCTGGTAGCGAGACTCAAGGAAGAGATTGAATCTCTAATGACTAAGTCTCAGCTTCAAGAGACTCAGATCTCAGTTCTGACTAAGGACAATTCTGAGAAAGAGACTGAAATAGCCCGACTCAGTCAGAAGCTCGCAGACGTGGAAAAAGATTATGACTCACTAAGGAAAACTGATGAAGTTTGGCGAGAACTGATGACTGAACAGAACCTAGGAGCTAAGGAGAAGTTGGAAAGTATGCTTAGAGCGCAAAGGCCGACGGTCATGAAAGAAGGACTTGGCTATACTCATGAAGCTTCCACTTCAAAGAGCTCAGAACTGCTGGCTAATAGGTTCGTCAGAGGTAAAGTTCAGACTACTGACTCAACACCTCAGACGAAGAATAAACAGAAGATAGTTGCACCTCAGCCGAGCAACAAGAAGCAGCTGACCAAAGGTTCCAGCCCCAGGACACCACGATCAAACTCAGGGGTAACCAAGAAGGTCAGGTGGGCGGAACAGTACAATGAGCCACTGTATGAGCACCCGGCTCAGTATGGTCCGTACTACTATGAGCCCAGGGTCAGGAGGAACGCAAAATCTCAGAAGAAGAAAGCTCCTGAACCCAAAATCATCAGAAAGTCAGTATCTCCGAGTCCTGAGGAGAAGAAAGCTGACAAGGTTCAGAAGAAGAAGTCTCGAGACTTCAAAGGTTCCTAAAGCGGATCCGGGTTCCGAAATCACCCACTAACATTTAAGGACCCAATCCGAACCAAAGGGTACCTAAAAATGCTTCGTTTTGCGGGTGCATAAGGACCCTTGGATAGTGGACGGCGGCCGCTCGAGACACATGACATACCGGAAGAGCTCGCCGACCAACTACGTACAAGAAGATGGTCCCGGAGTGAGTTTGGTGACAACTCAAAAGGCTACACAAGGGGATATGGAACGCCGAACATTGGGACCGCTTCGGTTCCAAGAGTAACATATGTTGAAGGACTTCAACATAATCTCCTTTCTCGTCACCAATCGGTGACAATCCGAACGAGTAATCTTTGAGCCGGTTTTACGTGATGTTGTTGATAAATCTACAGGGAAAACAGTGTTATCAGGTTCACGGAGGAAGAATATCTACGTTGCAAACTGGAAAACTGCAGAACCTGAGGCTTGCTTGCTCGCACATACTAAATCTAGTGACAAGGCAGGATGGCTGTGGCATAAGAGACTCAGCCACCTGAACTTCAAGACTATGAACAAGCTCGCCAAGAACTCTAAAGTCAGAGGACTGCCCAACGAATCGTTTATCAAAGAAAGAAATTGTGAAGCATGCTTGAAGGGAAAGCAGACAAAGAGTAGCAATCCACCTATTCCTTCACCTTCCACTGATGGAATCCTTCAGCTGCTGCACATAGACTTATTCGGGTCAGTCTCTCCAGTGACTATAAGAGGCAAGAAGTATGCCCTCGTCGTTATTGACAACTACTCGAGATATACTTGGGTCATCTTCATTGCAAACAAATCTGATGTCATGACTGAGTTGCCTAAACTGCTGAAAAAGCTCAGTGTGGAAAAGGACATCAAGATACAGAGAATTCGCTCAGACAGAAGAACAGAATTTCTCAACTCAGTAGTTAAAAAGTACTGCGAAAATGAGGGAATTAAGCACGAGACATCAGCTGCTCGCACCCCTCAGCAGAACGGACTTGCTGAACGCAAAAACAGAACACTCAAAGAAGCAGCAAGAACGCTCCTAGCAGACTCTGGACTACCCTCAAAGTTCTGGGCAGATGCTACTGACACCGCCTGCTACACTCAGAATCACTCACTACTTACACAGCAACACATGAAGATACCATACGAATTGTAGAAAGGGAGAATTCCTTCTATTTCTCATTTTCATATTTTTGGCTGTCCTTGCTTTATCCACAATAATGGGAAAGATCAGTTGAAGGTCTTTGATAGAAAATCTGATCAAGGAGTATTCTTAGGATACTCACGAGTCAGTAAAGCCTTCAGAGTCTTTAACTATCGGACCCTTTGCGTGGAGGAAAGCCCTCATGTTGTTTTTGATGAGTTTGTTACTGAGAATAGGAAAACTACAAAGACAAATACTGAAGACGTCAACAGCAAGCTATAGGATCTCGCACTAAACGACAAAGCTGAAAAGATCCAGCATTGTTGGGATGATGAGTCAGACGATGAAGAAATTCAGACTCAGCCAACAAGCGATGTAGCTGACCTAGTTGATTCTACTGAACATAATCAACAACAGGTAACAAAGGTCGATGAGGAATCCCCAGTGGTAACTGAGACCTCTACTGAGAATATGAACTCAGGGGGGAACAAATACTGTTCCTGAGCTAAATGCCCCTGAACCTGGAAACTCAGTAGATCCTAACCTTCTTACTGAACTAATGCAATCACAGAACAGTACAACTGAAATGTCTAACACACCTACTGACTGTGCAGAAGTAGTATCAGAAGAAGAAGCCAGACTCAGACGTTCATGGCTCGGCGCTCATTCTTCAGATCTTATTATAGGAGATCCGTCAGCAACTATAAGGACAAGATCTAGATTAAGTCAAGGAGAAAGCTCACTCTATTCTTGTTTCTTGTCCACAGAAGAACCTCAGTCAATAGAGGACGCACTCAATGATGCTGACTGGATCATCGCCATGCAAGAAGAGCTGAACCAGTTCGTTAGAAACGAAGTTTGGGAGCTTGTTGACAGACCTAGACATCAGCACGTGATTGGTACTAAGTGGGTCTTCAAAAACAAGCGTGATGAAAACAACGTCATTATTAGAAATAAAGCTCGACTAGTTGCCAAGGGATATTGTCAAGCAGAGGGAATCGACTTTGATGAAACATTCGCTCCAGTCGCCAGATTGGAAGCCATTCGTCTATTCCTAGCTTACGCAACGCATCAAGGATTCAAAGTATATCAAATGGATGTAAAGTCAGCTTTTCTGAATAGCATGCTGAAGGAAGAAGTCTACGTGGAACAACCGCCCGGCTTTCAGCAGGGACATCAGGTGTATAGACTCAGGAAAGCTCTGTATGGGTTAAAACAAGCACCCAGGGCTTGGTACGATACCCTATCAGACTTTCTACTTCATAAAGGTTTTCAGAAGGGGACAGTAGATCGCACCCTGTTCAACATAAAGTCAAGAGATGACATCCTACTGGTGTAAATCTATGTGGACGACATCATTTTCGATTGCAGAAACGTGACTATATATCAACAGTTCGAGAAAATGATGAAGGAGAAGTTCGAGATGTCCATGATGGGCGAAATGAATTATTTCCTTGGATTCCAAGTCAAGCAATCACCTGAAGGAATTTTCATCAATCAAGCCAAGTACACTTGAGATCTCCTGAAAAGATTTGGCTGCGACTCGAGCAAGCAAGTCAAAATCCCCATGAATACGAATTTTAAAATCGATCCAGATGAAGAGGGAGCTTCTGTTAACTCTACTGATTATAGAGCTATTATTGGTTCTTTATTATACTTAACAGCTAGCCGACCTGATATAACCTATGCTGTAGGTGTATGTGCAAGATTTCAAGCGGATCCCAAGCGAAGTCATCTAGACTCAGCAAAGAAGATTCTGCGATATCTAAAAGGAACACCTGACGTAGGGTTATGGTATCCTGGTGATGGTAATCTAATACTGACAGGTTATTCTGATGCTGATTATGCAGGATGCAGGATAGATCGAAAGTCAACTTCTGGAACGTGTCAGTTCCTAGGCAGCAAGCTAATATCTTGGTTTTCAAAGAAACAGCATTCAGTGGCAACGTCCACTACTGAAGCTGAGTACATGGCTGCTGGAAGTTGCTGTGCCCAGATCCTTTGGCTTCGACAACAACTGCGAGATTATGGTATATCTCAGGATGAAGTGCCCATCTACTGCGACTCCGCCAGTTCTATTGCTATAACTCAGAATCCAGTTCTCCATACGAGATGCAAGCACATGGATATTTGACACCACCTCATCAGAGAGCATGTCGAGAAGAAGGATATCAGAATGGAGAAAATCCATACTGACAAGCAAAGGGCAGATATACTGACCAAACCACTAGTTGAGAATAGATTTAGAGAATTATCAGTTGAGCTAGGTCTACTGGAACCTACTGAGTAGAGTCAGTAGAAGAAATCAGCATGACAGGTCAAGGACTCAGTACAATGATTCAGTCGGGAGAATCAAACTGTACACAGTAAGGGGGAACGTGGTCATCAGCACATCAATCATCCTCCTAAGTTTAACGGTAACCAGCTGATCGAAAAATCAGCTGAAGAGGTTTGCTTAGTCTTAATATACTTAATTTTATTAGAAGCATGCTAGCGTTTATTATCTCAGTCGCTTGCACTCGGTAGTTAATGAGCATTTATTTCCCGTCATTAATTTTTTAAGGATAAGTCAGTAGGAAACCGTTCTCATTTAAAATGACTTAGTCTTTAATGTTGCCTGCAGCACATTTAATGCATGTCTTTTCTCTTACCTTAAGTGTGCATAATCCTACGTGGGTCTATGGTAGAGGCGGCTTGTGTAATCATTCCATTTATAACATCAAATGACAACCGTCATTAAAAAATTTAGATTGAACTCCAACCGTCCGATCTAAACTGTTTGATACGCACGGTCATATAAAATCTTTTATCTTCTACCTCAAATCTACTTTTACACTTTTATCGCCATTAGAGCTTAAGAAATTTCAGCATTTTCGATTCATCTTCTCTTCTATATCTGAACTTTCTTTTCAACTAAGCTCTACATTTACGGTAAACATCATCTACATTATCGCGAATAAATTGTGTTTTGACTTCTATTATTTCAGTCTCTAACATAAAATTTGCAGATAATATGGCTGCCAAAACACCCACCAACATCGATGAAATCATCAAGTCCCGAATCCTGTTCGAGCCGACGATGGCGCTACACCAAGCTGATCTTCCATTTCTTGAGCCCATCTTCATGGCTCTCGAGACCTCCAGACTGGAGCTTCTTGTCTCGAAGCAACCCAGAGCATACTTGCCCAGACAAGTTGCAGAAGTCTACTACAACTGGAGAACCCTAGATACAAGCGTGGAGGAATCCAGGTTCTCATGCATGGAGGAAGTTGTCCCTCAATCTTGGGATGCCAGTGAACACATCATCGATATCCGATCCGCCGTGGAGCTGACCTTTGATCTCCCAGCGCGCGGAGTCTCACCCATTGGATACAAGGAGAAAGAGATCAACTCCTAAGTTCAGAAATTCTATGGCAGAAACGACGTAGTCTTCAAGACAGCTCTGCCAAAGAATCTGCTGCTACCAGAGTACCGAGGGCTCGCGTACATTGTTTCACACATTCTTACGAGCTCAGCCGGTTCGTATGATCAGCTATCCAAGCCTCGCATTCAGCTGATGATGATAATAGATGATGGAGTCAGAGTCAACTGGATTGACTACTATGTAGCCGAGCTTAAAGCTCAGGCTCAGAAGTTCGCAGCGACGCCCACTGGTGAGAGAAGTCTTATAAGTGTGAGAAAGTTGTTGTACGGGACAAAGATGTCCGTACTTATCGAAGAGTCAATATCAGATCGCTCAGCCTTTGCTGATGCGAGATATTTCGACAGCAAGCTCATAAAGTTCAAGACAAGAGCCGCTGCTGAGAAATCCATCGGGCGAGGGCCGCCTGAGCAGAAAAGAGTCACTTCCGACTTGCCCCCTCGCGCCGACCCGCCTAAGAGGAAGAGGCTCAGCAAGCTTGGACCTTCTGAGGTTCCAGCAAAACTTGCCTCTCCTCCACCCACTCAGGAGGATCCACCACTTGATGCAGACACATGCATAGAAGGAGCCACGCTGAAAGATAAAGTCCAGCGGATTAGTTCCTCAGAGACTCAGTCGGACACTGAAGTACCGACTGAGGAAACCTCCTCAGAGTGGACGACAATGCACTCCACCCGTCTTCGAGCCACTGGAGAGGTCAGTGCTCAGATCCCCGAAATAGCTGAACATCGGGATCTGGTCGATATTGCCATAAGGGCCGGGACACAAATGCTTCGCCGAGATTCCTTAGGCCGGGATATTCTTGAAGAACTTATCGGGACTCGGTCGGCCTTGTCCCTACGACGAAAGAGCGAGCTTGCAATCAGCTATAGGGTTTGGGGAACCAGCTGATCTAGCCTCCTTTGAGGATCTTCGCGCTGCTATGCTCTATCTGCTAAGCTTAAGATCCTCAGCTCCAGTCAACAGCCCTTCGCCTCCATCTCATCATGGTGATGACAACGACGATGACAATAATGATGATGACATGGATCAGGCGCCACCCAAGGATGCAGATTTGGGAGGATCTGTTGAGGGTAACACTCC
Organism: Lavandula angustifolia; assembly: GCA_028984105.1. NCBI lineage: Eukaryota > Viridiplantae > Streptophyta > Magnoliopsida > Lamiales > Lamiaceae > Lavandula > Lavandula angustifolia. The sequence goes on along the minus strand of CM054809.1, from coordinate 10,050,540 downwards.
TCGCGAACAGGGCAGATCACCACCACCCTTCACATCAGGTGATGCCCCAGTTGCCTCGAAGCCGAGTCGAGCGTAACAGATCGCGACATCTGAGCAGAGGCTCGGAACCAGCAGTTATCAGATCAAGCCTATAGGTTCCGTGACCTCTAAGTCAGTCAACAAAGCCATCCGACGGCAGGGAGACAAGAATCGACTCCTTGCAAAAGACGTTCATCTCAAATGGGCTCAGTACACTAAGGCCCAGGACCGACTAGCTCAAGGGATGCAGAAGGTCTCCGAAACTCCTACTCCATCAGCGAATATTAAGGAGATTGTTGAGGCCGCCCTTGCAGCTCAGAAGGCGGACTTAGCCGCTCAAAGTCAGCAGCTCCTTATCTCTCAGCAGAATTCATTCTCTGAGCAGCTGACTCAGGGCCTTGCGACAGTCCAAGCCACTATGGATGAAAGAAACAGAGTGGCCTCCTCGAGCCTTCAGAAAGCCATTCAACAACAGGCGGAGGCACTCAAAGAAATTCAGAAGGAGATGGTAGAATCTCATGATCAATCTCTGCTAAAATTCAGACAGGAGTCCGCAGCCCAACTCAAACAATTTAGAGCTGATCAGGAGAATGAATGGGAGCAATACTGCGATGCAGTCAAAGACTTCGAATTCACCGCCACCCTCATAAAGAATCTATCCTTCAATTTGGACAAAGAGGTGACAGCCAACCGTACTCGCCTCTCCCTGGCTGATGATGCCAAAAAGGGGGAAGAAGCCGTGATAGATGAACAGGCTGAGGCGGAACAGGCTGAAGTGGAGAAGAGCCCAGAAGTCCAAGTTATCAAAAAGGGGGAAGGAAATCAGGGGGAAGGTTCAGCTATTCAGGCTGGAACCAGTTCTGAAATATCCCTTCCTAGAAATGTCCAAGTCCCAGAAGTCCAACCAGCTGTGACTGAGCCAGCAAATGTTTCAACTGTTCAGTACATTGAAGATATTTCTCGATTTCTCGATCAGAACGATGAGCCACTGCCACCGCAAAGGCCGGGGAAGGAGATTACTACTGAAGTTACTCCTCCATCTTCCCCGACGCCTAAATTTAAATCCAAAGCGGAGCAGGAGGCATTTGATAAAGAAGTTGCCCAGAAGCTGCAAGATCAGCTGGATCATGAACAGCAGATTGAAGAAGCTAAGAAGGCTAAGAAGCCTAGAAAAATAATTGACAAGATTGCCAAAGGAAAGGCTAAACTGATCCTTGATGAACAAAAGAAGAAAGCTCAAGAGGAGCTAGCCAAAGCGTCTTCTACTGCAGTCCTGCCCTTAGCTCAGAGTTCTTATACTCCTACTCTTACACCTGAGCAAGAGGCCAAGGACGAGCAACCTGGGAGGCCACGCTGAAGGGATTAAATCTCCGAAGAGGAGATGCTAGATCAGCGGGTCTCAGAGAGAAGAAAAGATTGGCTGACCTGGCTAAGATCATTCAACTGACAGATAAGATAGCCAGCGAGCCAGTAGTAGATTGGAAAAGGCAGATCCCAAGGTCTTACAGGAGAGGAGCACCCAGAGCACCTTACATCAAGAAAGCTCCTATTCCTCATATAGACAGATGGGTGCCAGCAGAACTGAACGAGCAGTGGGAGGAACTCAAAGAGGAATTTATCAAGGGATACTATGTATGGGGCTTCTATCCATCTGGGATACCAGCTGATCAACTCTTTGAAGAATTTATTCATCAATACAATGCCCAGCTCAGAGATCAGCTCCTACAGATTATGGAAAGAGAGAAGATACCCCTCAGAGCTCCAACATTCAGACGCATCCCTCCTCCTAGGACTACTCGTGGCGTACTTTGCATGAAGGAGATAGAAGATGAGATCGAAGCAGCAGCTTACCATCATGATCTAAGTTCTGATATTCCTGCTGATCTCGAGGAAATCAAGACGTTGCGTGCAAGGATTTATAAATATTATGGCATGGATCCTCCTGCTGACAGGTCTAAAGACTTCAAGAAGAAGACCCAGAGATTCAGACGTTAGCAATAGTCTTCTCATCCCCTGTATAGAAGAATAGGAACCCTGTAATCTTCTTCATATATATCAGTTCCTTTTCTTCTGGCCAGACAATTACTCATTGTCTTAAGGCTTTTAGTTGTGTTATGCTTATCACAACTGATCACTGAAGTGATCTGACACACACTCACACAGAATCGTTTCTTTGATTTTGCCTATCTCTCAACTGCTGAACTCTTAAGGCTAACTGATTCAGTATACTGAAGTCTATCTATGTCAATAGTTTAGTATTCTTTCTTTATATTTTATAGAGGTTTTGGCATCATCAATTAGGGGAAAATTGTTGGGTTATGAGTCAGTAGATAGTATTCAGCTGTTAGTGGTTAAAATAATATTGGGGGAAATCATAGTAATACTATGGAATTGAAGATCCCAAAACCCATCTGATATCAGTAGTGTGGTGTCTTGATAGGACTAGATGATGTATAGGCCAGACTATTTTTATATATTTATCTTTGTGTCTAAGTCCTGTACGGGGTAAAATGTTGGATTGATCTTCTGTCGAAGTTACCTTCCAAAACCCCACGTCATCAGTGTAATTGCTTGTGTTCTTAAGTTATCAGTTGATCGTCGCCTCAGTAGAAGACATCTCATCAGCTGACAGACATCAGCAGAAGAACTCTATGCAAGCTCAGTCCTTCGCAGTCATCAGCTGACCATACTCAAGAGAATATCTCTTGTAAGCTGACTCAGACGAAGAAGACAGAGACTGCTTAAAGTTTACTGTATCCGACAGAAAACGACTCAGCCGCTAAAATCATTTCGAAAGTCAGCAGAAGACATACGAGGATTAGAGAGAGTCAACTCCGATGTCTGACACAATCTCACCTACCACAAACCTCGACCAATGAGAAGCCGACAACGCTTTATCTGCTCTGACCAACTAAAGCTGCTCTCATGTACAGTGACCAACAACTCTGCTGCAACAATTCGAATTTATGGCCGTTTTCTTTGGAAGCTTGTGACACATGGCATCGTCTTCTCCAACGGACATATGCCTGCTCACAACTATAAATAGAGAAGAAATTTGAGATTCACGCACGGGATATCAAGGGAAAAATGCTCAAGCTTTCGAACAACTCTAGCGCATTCAAGATCAATCCAGTGAAGAACTTGCCCAATAGAATATCATTAGTTCTTCTCTCTAGAGTTCTTTAGATCCCTCTTCTCTAGCTAAGCTCATTGCCAAATTTATAGCTTAGAAATTCAAAGGAGTTCACTTTTAGTGATTGTTCTTACTGTAAGAACTCCTTCCTAGTTGGAAATTATCCCCTCCCTTTCAAACCTCGGTTTGATTTGTAAAGTCGCTAAGGACTATAACTTAGAAAGGTGCTGTCCAAAGGCACGATTCCTTGCTTGAGACTTGCTCGAGATAAATCAACAAGAACTCCTGTTCGGCAGGACCGTGGACGTAGGATCTTGCGTATCCGAACACGTTAAAAATTGCTTGTGTTATTTACTGTTTTATTGCATTGCATACAAACTGATTAAAAATCATATCTTTGCATAAAACGTATTCTCAAAGCGCACTAGCCAAAAATTACTTGATTTGTGAAAATCGCGTTTTCAAACTGAGACGAATCTCTGGGCCCCACACTCTTATCCACACAACGTCTCCGACTGAGTTTCAAGTACTGACAAAAGTCAGTAGGAGAGCTCAGTAGTTGGCACACTTCTGACCCGCGATCGAAGGTTACTATTTGGCACTGTTTATTAGTTGCAACCTACAGCTCAGTTGTCCTTCGCGTTTGAGAAAAAGAAACTGTGATCAGGTGCATTCACCGCCCCCCCGCCCCCCTCTACACCTGACTATCGTCTCCGGACCAACTATATTAACTTTAAATTTAATACTTTTCTTTGCACAAAGTCAAAATTTGCTATTTTTTATTTTAATTTATTTCTAGTAAGATTTTCTTAGTATTTTTTTTAAAATACACGTGATTTTCTTAAATATTATTTTTAAAAAGATGCTTGAAGAATTTTCTCATTCTTGTTCGTTGCTGCAACTACTTTCTGGAACATCTTTATATCTAAACTTTGATAGATGAATGTGAGTGTTGGGATGAGATTCAGTATGTTAAGATTCGAAGATCCCAAAACACTAGCTGAATGATGAACCTTGTATAATGTAATAGCTTAGTTGAGTTCAGCATGTTAGGAACTAGTAGGCTAGCTAGAGTTCAGTAGCTGATAGGGTTCTGTAGATCATCTGCCATTCAGCCGAAGAACTCAGCATCAACAACTCAGTTGGGACAGTTACAACCCACTGAATCTGCACAGGGATTCGAGCCACGAGCTGATATCTCAGAAGAATGGAATATGAGATTATTCAGTAAAAGGTTCGAGGAATCAGAGGAAGTCAACTCAGCATGGTAATGGAGTTTGAACAACCCTCACCTACTTGCTAAACCTCGGCCAATGAGAAGCCGCCAACATTGTACCAGCTCTGACGAAAAGTTGTTTCCATACTAAAAAATAGGGAATCTCTACAGTATCATTCAAAATGAAGATGACCATTTTCCTTGTCGTTTTCGACACGTGTCTAGACTCCCTCCAACAGATCTATTCATACATCGAGGCTATAAATAGATAAGTCTCTTCATGCAGAGAAGTATCAATCAACAAACGACACATACAAGAACACAAGCATTCAAGCGATCAAACACTCTAGCAAACTTAAAGTCTATTCCAGCGAAGAACTTGCATTCAGAGAAAATCCTTCTAGTTCTTCACTCTAGAGTTTAATTCGTTCCCTTTCTCTATTCTAACAAAGCTTATTGTAAAATCATTAGCTTAGAAAACTCGTAGGAGTTCAGCTTTCTGAATTGTTCTTATTATTGAACTCCTTCATAGTTGGAGACAACACACGGTTGAAATTGTAAAGTCACTACAACTATAAGTAGATATATGTCCAACGTACAGATTAACTAAGACTTGCTCAGTATAAGCAAACAAGAACGTATCTGTCAAGTGAACAGATCAACTGAGACTTGCTCAGTACAATTAATACAAGAACTTCTGCTTAGTTTAGGACAGTAGGCGTAGGATCCTGTGTATCCGAACCAGTTTAAAAATTTTGTGTCGTTTTTAACTGTTGCATTGTTTACTGTTCATACTGCATAAAACTGACTTTTAAACAATCAGCATAAAACGGGTTTTTCAAACTGAGACGAACATATTATTGGGCCTACACTTCCACACACAAAATCCAATACTGGACTTCTGTTCACTAACTAAAGTCAGTAGATAGACTCGTAGAAGGTTATCTCTACCCACGCGATCCAGAAAGTTTATTTGGCCAACTGACTAGTTCAGTAGCAACTTTCAGCTAAGCTGACTTTCGCGTTTGAGTTTGAAATTTACATTCAGGTGTATTCAACCCCCCCCCCCCCTATATACACCTGATGGCTCGTCTCTGGACCAACAGTGAGTGTCTTTCGTTTCATTCTACATATTACACACACAAAATATATATATATATATATATATATATATATATATATACTCCCTCCGTCCCGCTAAAAACGTCCCAGTTGACATCGGCACGGAGATTAAGAAATTTTAATTTAGTGTGTATTTTATGAGTTTTAATTGTATAAAGAAAATGACACAGTTTTCGAGGAGTGATTGGTGGAAAGAAATGAGAATTATCCAAATTTTTGCAAGGCTAGTGAAATGCAATCGATTTTTATTTTTTATATTTTTTTTATATTGTATTTGAAGAAATAATCTAAAGTTTTCAAAAAGATAAAAATCATAATTTTCTGAGTTCGGAGCGGAACATAATCGAGTGAGAGATATATTTTTGAAGAGAGAGAGTATAAGAATGTGGGGGTTGAGTAGTGAGTAAGGGGGACCCACTTCATTTTATGTTTAAAAGTAATTTTTACTATTTTAGGAAAGATGACAGTGTTAGGTGATGATTCTATCCTCAGCACTGTTTCACTCAGTGGGAAATGATTCTATCTTCTATACTGAACCAAGCTCAGTAGCCTATGTACTCTGAACTGTTGAGAAGATTTGAAGATCCCAAAACCCTATCTGATTGGTGAACCATTCCGTTGTATATGTTGTTTGTCTATGAGATTTCAGACTCAGTAGACACTCTGCTCTGGTCAAGGCGCTCGTAGCTTATTTGCCTCAAAGACCGGTGTAGAAGACTCGGTGATCTTGGACTCGGCGGGAGCAAGATATGCGAGAGAGTCGATCGAACCGAACTCGGCAGGAGTAGTTCACTGGACTCGTAGCCGATCTTCGATAGACTTATCTCACTGTCTATCTACCGAATACAAGGTCGGACTCGGCATCGGCGCATAGTCTTCGGGGATGTCAAAATCTTTTGAAAGACAATCAACATTGTCATATACGAGGATGAGAGAAGTCAGCTTCAGCTTGTCTCGAAGTCTGTGCTGTCTCAACCGCTCTATCCGCCTCGACAAATGACAAACATACACGCGTCATCCTACCTACTAAAGCTGCAAGTCAACACTTTCCGAAAAAGGAGGAAAAGGCACTGTTACCTACGCCAAAAGAGCCGTTTGCTACCAAAAAGAGAGAGAGAGAAGAAGATCGTCTCCAACGGATCTTTTTCAATCTCTTCTCTATAAATAGAGGGATCATTCAAGATTTGAAAAAGAGAGTTCACGAGCTAACGAAGAAACGAACACACACACGAACCTTCAAACGAGCGAATTCCAAAAGCCTAAGTCTTCCGCAAGAATCGAAAGAGTTATCTCCGGCGAAAGACTACCTTTAAGCTCATAAGGGAACCAAGCTGAACCGTCAACAAAGCATCTAGTATCCAAGCGACGTGACACGAACTTATAGCTAAACCTCAGTTGTTCGTCGCTCTAGAAGCTACATTCTTGTTCCCATCCCTCTAACCCTAAGCTCAACCGATACATCCATAGCTTAGACGAAGGAGTTCACCTGTGAACCCAATCCCTATTGTATAAGGACTCCTTCACTGTTGGAGAAGTTTGTCAAACACTTTAAGTTTGATAGAAGTGTAACCGGGACTTGCTCGAGTATAATCCCCAAGCCACGGCTTTGTCCTGTGCACAAGCTGACTGAGACTAACTCAGTATAATAAATAGCCTCCTGATCTATCGGGACAGTAGACGTAGGATTGTTGATATCCGAACCACTTTAAAAATCTCTGTGTCGTTTACTTACATTCTTTTACTATTACATTGATTTTACTGTGCATACTGAACATCGTATTTAAAATCAATTAACCGTCGTCTCGATAACCGGACTTCTTATCTACCGAACCGAGACTTAAAACGTTTTCTCATAAAAACCGATTTGGGCCTACACTATTCAGCAGCACCGAACTCTTGCCGATCGATACCGAATCGACCTAGTCGGTTAGCGAGATCTCGGTCGAGTCGACTTTTAGCCTTTAACACGATTCGAACGGTTATGCAGTCTCGCTGAATCATTTCAAGACGGCATCTTCTCCGAATAGGGCCTGTTCGTGTTCGAAGTAGAGAAATTTGGATTCAGGTGTATTCACCCCCCCCCTCTACACCCGAACTCACTCTCGGGACCAACAATTGGTATCGGAGCGGGAGTTCCTTAAGACTCTTGTCACTTTGAGACCGGGTCTATTCGAACGGATCCGGAGGAAAACGTTTTTCACCGCATATCACTCTACATTCATATCATTATTCTTCATGGCTGATATGTCAGGTATAAGAATGGTACCCATGTTCTCGGTGGAGAATTATGGAGTGTGGCGAGTCAGAATGGAAGCACATCTGACATCCCTCCATGACAAGATATGGTCGAAGTGCTTGAAGATGGACCTATCGTTCCCATGATCGATAGTGTTGTAACTCAAGTCGAAGGAGGAGGAATGGTGGCCGGGAAGAAGATCCCTAAAGACGAAGTCTCTTCACTCCCGAAGAGAAGAAGCTTCACAATCTAGACCGAGTCGCCAGGAATGCCATACTAAACACTCTTAGCGATTCTTATCTTGGCAGGGTTCAGGAATGTAAAATCGCTAAAGAACTCTGGGATGCTCTAGCACTACTGAGTCGAGGGACTCAGAAGATTAAAGCGAGTAAACTAGTGCTAGAACTCCAAAAGCTGGAAAGCTTGTCTCTCATGCCTGGTGACAAAATTGAAGATCTGAACGTCAGATTTACCAATCTGATGAACTCAATCAACGGGCTGGGAAAGACATTCAGCAACCGAGAAATGAATCTAAAGATACTGAGGGCACTGCCGGACGGACACTGGACACCTTTTGCCACTCTATTGCGACATTCTGATTTAGATGTTGTCTCTCCCGACCATATCTTTTCGTAATTACAGTGCGAGGAGTTTGAGTTCGACGGACCTCAAAGAAAGCCGAGAGCCGAAGGCGACACAAAGATCGACCATGCTTTCAAAGCAACAGGTCGGCACATCATCTCCCGTGACGAGCAAGACGACGAGTAAGACGGAGCCTTCACTCAATGATCTACAAGAAGGAAGCCTCGCCAGAAGTATGCGCTGCTCGTAAAAGTATCGAAGGAGAAAGAGAGGCGTAGAAGGCCGACTAAAGCGTACCGAGACACAAAAGGTAAGTCGAATATACACCAAAACGCTCTCCCGACTCACAATCTTCTGAATGCAGAAAGAAAGATGACTCGGCACCCTCAAGGGATAGTGCAACCAAAGCAGAAAAAGTCATCACTTGCTACAACTGCAAAAAGCCGGGACATTATCAATATGATTGTCCTGAGCTCAGTAGTGCTGAACGCGCAGCACGTAAGGCAAGGAGAGAGAAATTCGCCCAGAAAAGACAATCCTACATAGCTGGCGAAATCTCGGACGACTCAGAAGAGGTCGACTCCTTTATGGATTCATCTGACGATGAAGCAGCCTTCATGGCCTTAGAGCATGAAGCAGATGAATCGACTGAAATGTGCATGATGGCAGGCGAAGAGGATGAGGTAAATTCTCATGAACCAGTCAACTCCTCTTCACATTGCACACACGACATTGTTTCAGGTGCAAATGGGAATTTGGACATCACAACCGCATATGAAGATCTACTAGATGAACAAATTCAAATGAGTCTGCAGCTCAGCAAGACTCTTCAGGAGTTGGATACCCTGAAAGTGGAGAATCAGAGACTTTCTCAGGAGAGTCAGGTTACTACTGAGGCCGAAGGACTTGTGGTGAGACTCAGGGAGGAGATAAACTCTCTGATGGCCAAGTCTCAGCATCAAGAAGATCGGATTTCAGTTTTGGCCAATGACTTGACTCAGAAAGATACTGAACTGAGTCTGCTGAAGCAAAACTGTCAGGACTTCAGACCGAACATGATGCACTGAAGAAAAGTGATGATGTCTGGAGGAACCTGATGACTGAGAGGTACATGGGCGCTGAAAAGAAATTGGAGGCTATGCTAGCAAGCAACAAGCCAAAGCACTGCAAGGAAGGACTTGGATTCAGCCAGGGAGCTTCCTCGTCTGCCCCAGTACACTCAGAAGGACGGCTTGCTGATAGGTTTGTTCGAGGAAAGACCATCAATGTTGATATACTGAACCCCCTCGCAAAGAACAAACAAAAGATGAAAGTACCTCATCCTACTCAGCAACATTCTGACAACAAGATCAAAGCCAAAGTACCCCAGTTCAGTCGAGGGGGAACCAAAGAAATCAAAATTGGCCGATCGGTATGGACCTCCAAAGCCGACACATCCAGGCTCGGTATGGGTCATATTATTATGAACCTATAGTCGAAGAGGATCCAAAAGTCGGGAAAGGAAACGAAAGCCGCACGTAAGGCAAAGGTCGGCGAGTCCACCGGCTCGAAAGATTAGGACTCCCGAACCTCGAAGCCTCGAAGTCACCCTGTGACCATCCAGTGGTCAGATATGTTGACTCTAGTGGAAAGAAGATGTCTGAACCCACCAGGGTTGTTAGACAGATTTGGGTTATTAAAATTAACACCTAAGGACCCAAAATCAAAAATAAAGGGTACCTGAATATAATTCTGTTTTGCGGGTGCGCAGAGACCCATGGTATGTGGACGGCGGATGCTCAAGACATATGACATACCAAAGGAGTCTGCCGAAGAATTATATCACCGAAGAAGGACCCGAGACTGAGTTCGGAGACAATGCAAAAGGCTATACTAGAGGATATGGAACACTCAACATTGGACCGCCAAAGTTCCAAGAGTATCATATGTTGAAGGACTTCAAAGATAACCTTCTCTCTCGTTAGTCAATTTTGTGATAACTCAAATAGAGTGGTATTTGACGCTGGTTTCTGTGATGTTATTGATAAATCTACAGGGAAAACAGTGTTATCAGGTTCGCGCAGAAAGAACATATATGTTGCTGACTGGAACTCAGCTGAACCTGAAGCTTGTCTTTGGCAAAGAATGATAATCGAACGGGGTGGCTATGGCATAGAAGACTCAGCCATCTAAACTTCAAGACGCTCAACAAACTAGCAAGAGACACTCTAGCAAGGGGACTGCCGAATGAAATATTCAGCAAAGACACTCAGTGTGAAGCATGTCTGAAGGGAAAGCAAACAAAGAATCAAAATCCAACAGTTCCATCTCCTTCTACTGATGGAATCCTTCAGCTGCTACATATGGATTTGTTCGGTCCAGTCTCCCCAGTGACGATCAGAGGCAGGAAATATGCATTAGTGGTCATAGATGACTACTCGCGCTACACATGGGTCATATTCATTGCCAACAAGTCTGACGTCAAAACAGAGTTACCAACGCTTCTGAAAAGGCTCAGTGTCGAGAAGAACACCAAGATCAGAAAAATACGTTCGGATGCAGGAACCGAGTTCCTTAATTCCATGGTAGAGGAGTTACCGCAAGCGTAAGGAATAGAGCATGAGACATCGGCTGCCCGCACACCTCAGCAAAATGGAGTTGCTGAACGAAATAAACAGAACTCTCAAAGAATCAGCTAGAACTCTACTCGCAGATTCAGGACTCCCATCCAAATTTTGGGCAGAAGCAACGGATACTACGTGTTACACTCAGAATAGATCTCTACTGACAAAGCAGCATAAGAGGACACCATATGAACTATGGAACGGCAGGAAGCCTTCTCTATCTTATTTCCATATCTTTGGTTGTTCATGCTTTATCCATAATAATGGGAAAGATCAGCTGAAGACTTTTGATAGCAAGTCAGATCAGGGAGTATTCTTAGGATACTCTCGGGTCAGCAAAGCTTTCAGAGTATTTAACTATCGGACTCTTTGCATGGAGGAAAGCCCTCATGTTGTTTTTAACGAGTTTGCTACTGAAGACAGGAGCAATAACTCAAATTCTGAATCTGAGGACATCAGTAGACAGCTACAGGATCTAAGCTTAAAGGACAAACCTGAAAAGATCCAGCTATATTGGGATGATGATTCGGACGAAGAAACCGAAGACAAATCTACCGAATCTCAACCAGAGAGCAAGTAGGCCGAGCGCATTGATTCTCCCGAACGTAATCAATCCCAGGTAACTCAGGTCGATGAAGAAACCCAAGAGGTAACTGAGACCATTACTGAGAATAACAACTCAGGGGAAACATCTAGTAATGTTCCTGAGCTGAATGCCCCTGAACCTGGTGACTCAGTAGACCATAATCTTATCACTAAAATTCTTCAATCTCAGAATAGTACAACTGAAATGCCTAACTCACCTACTATCTGTGTTGAACAAATTTCAGATGAAGAGCTGAAACTTCGTAGATCGTGGCTCGATGCTCACACTGCTGATCTAATCATTAGAGATCCCTCAGCTAATGTCAAGACAAGATCCAGATTCTGTCAAGGAGAAAGCGCATTATTTTCCTGCTTCTTGTCTACTGAAGAGCCTCAGACCATTGAGGATGCATTAAAGGATGCTGACTGGATCATAGCTATGCAGGAGGAGCTGAATCAGTTTACGAGAAACGAAGTGTGGGAGCTTGTAGACAGACCCCGACATCAACATGTCATTGGAACCAAATGGGTCTTCAAAAACAAGCGAGATGAAAACAACGTTATAGTAAGGAACAAAGCAAGGCTCATGGCTAAAGGCTACTGTCAAGCTGAAGGAATAGATTTCGATGAAACTTTCGCTCGAGTTGCAAGATTGGAGGAAATTAGACTATTTCTAGACTATTTCTAGCCTATGCAAGATTGGATGGAAAAGATCCATACTGACAAGCAGCGGGCTGACATACTGACCAAACCTCTAGCTGAATCCAGATTCAGAGAACTTTCAGTAGAGCTAGGTCTGTTGGACCCTACTGACCCCAGTCAGTAAGAAGGTTCCATGAGAGGACCATTTCAGTAAGGGGGAATGTTCACTCTCAGTACTGAATGTATTCAGTACATAGAGATTCAGAAACCATCTACATGAGGTATCAGCTGACTACTATGTTCAGCTGACAGGTTTGCGTATCTCTACTCAGTAGTAATTTATATAACAGTATCTTGCATTTATGGCAAAGATTCAGCATGATATTAATATCTCTTGGTTTGTCTTTATTATCAACGGATTTCATTTAATGCACGACATTCCATACATAAGCTTGCTGAACTCTGCGCGCATATAATGTATGTCTTTTCACAGTTACTACTTAGGCTATTTTTACAACTGGCTTTGACTTAGGCGGCATATGCGATCATTACTGTTGGTCCGAGTGTACGGTCAGGTGTAGAGGGGGGGGGGGAAATACACCTGATTCGATTTCTCAACTTCGAACTCGAACAGTCCTATCAGGATGGTGTCTGACTGAAACAGTTTAGCAGACCAAACAACTGTTCTGAATCGAGTTAAAGGCTAAGAGTACTGACTCAGCTGAGATCTGCTAACTGACTAGGTCAGAATTCAGTATCTACAGTAAGAGTTCAGTGCGCGGAATAGTGTAGGCCCAAATCAGTTTTTGTGAGAAAACGTTTTAAGTCTCAATTCAATAGATTAAAAGTTCAGTATGCTGAGACAGTTGATTGATTTTAAATATGATGTTCAGTATGAATAGTAAAATCAATGCAATAGTTAAGAAAGCAGTAAGAGACAGGATTTTTAAAGTGGTTCGGATATCACTCAAATCCTACGTCCACTGTCCCGAATGATCAGGAGGCTATTTATTATCCTGAGTTAGTCTCAGTCAGCTTGCACACTGGGCAAAGCCACGTCTTGGTTTTTATACTGATCCAAGTCTCAGTGTACAACACTATCAAACTTAAAGTGTTTGACAAACTTCTCCAACAGTGAAGGAGTCCTTATACAATAAGGATTGGGTTCAAATGTGAACTCCTTCGTCTAAGCTATAGATAAGAACGGTTGAGCTTAGGGTTAGAGGGATAGGGAATATGAGAGAGTAGCTTCTAGATCGACGAACAGCTGAAGGTAAGCTATAAGTTCGTGTAACGTCGATTGGATACTAGAGGCTTTATATGTTGGTTTAGCTTGATTCCCTATGAGCTAGAATGTAGTCTTTAGCCGAAGATTGTTCTTCGAGTTCTTGCTAAGACTTTGTTCTTTGGAATTTGCTCTTTTTCGCGCTCTCTCTTGTTCTTGGTTTCTTGAGTTGAGTGCTTCAAATCTTGAATGATCCCTCTATTTATAGAGCAGAGATTGAAATAGATCCGTTGGAGACGATCTTCTTCTCTCTCTCTCTTTTTGGTAGCAAACGGCTCTTTTGGTGTAGGTAACAGTGTACTTTCCCACCTTTTTAGGTAAAAGGTTGACTTTGCGGCTTTAGCGGTGAGAAGACACGTGTATGCTTGTCATTCGTCGAGGTGGATGGAGTGGTTGAGACAAGCACAAACTTCGAGACAGGCCGAAGGCGACTTCTCTCTTCCTCGTACATGACAATGCTGATTGTCTCTCAAAAGATTCGACGATCCCCGAAGACTATCCGCCGTTCTTGAGTCCGACCTTGTATTCGATAGATAGGCTGCCGAGATAAGTCTATCGAAGATCAGCTCCGAGTCCAGTGAACTACTCTCGCCGAGTTCGGTTCAACCGACTCTCTCGATATCTTGCTCTGCCGAGTCCAAGATCACCGAGTCTTTCGAGTGTACTACTCTCGTCGAGTCCAAGTATCACCGAGTCTTCGCACCGGTGCTGAGCCAAATAAGCTGCGAGCGCCTTGACCGGAGCATAGTGTCTACTGAGTCTGAAACCTCAGAGACAAAACAGATACAAGGGAGTGGTTCATCATTCAGATAGGGTTTTGGGATCTTCAAATCTTCAGACAAGTACAGAGCACAAGGCTACTGAGCTTAAGATCAGTGTCTAAGACCGAATCATTTCCCACTGAGTGAAACAAAGGCTTGAGGATGGAATCATCACCCAACAATTTCCCCCTATTTGATGATGCCAAAACCTATCATCTATGTCCTATCAACTATGCTAAACACTAACTAACTCAGAAACAGAGCTCCTTACAAATATTACAAGTAGGATCAGTGGAGTTGTCTGGTAAGTGCTAGACTACTGAGGGAGACAGGGCAGAACAATTTCCCTTTTACAATAATTTCCCCCATGCAACAATAATAACTCTTCGAAAGTCTAGTCTATCAGAGATCTAACCGAGCAAAAAAAAAAAAAAAAAAACTGACAAGTAAATAAACAAAGTGTGTGTGTGTCAGTAATCACTTCAGTGATTCTGAGTGTTAAAGCATAAAGCAAACACGGCTATTTAGACAACAAGTAGTTGTCAGAGCCAAAAGAAGATTTGTATATATATGATAAATAGTTCAGTACATTACAAATCTTGCTAAGCTAAAAGGAGAACTAAGAAGGAGAACCCTTAAACTGCTGAATCCTATTCATGAAACCTTGGGATTGATCTTCAGGCAGTGGGACTCCATACATTCTGAACGTGTTCTTCCTCAGCTTCAGGTATTCGGCGAAGTCTGCTGGATCATCTTGTTCTAGACCTCTGTTCAACGCAGCATTCTTCACTTCTTGTTCAATCATTCCGAGATGTACTGAGTCGTCTTGTCTTATGGGTGGAGGAATGATCCTTGCTTCAGGAACGCTGACTACTACCCCTTCAGTTACTGCTCTGTGCATATATGGGTAAAGATCAGGTTCAGTAATGGTCATCCACTCGACATAGGCATCGGCCTTAGACATTTCGAGCCGAAATCGCCGGGAAATAATTTCTCTTGATAAACTCTATCTTGGCCGATTCCCATCTCTGATTGAACTGAATAGGCATCCATTCGTCTGATCTCGGCCATCTATGTGTTTTCAGATCGTTTGGCTTCCTGAACCTTCTATATCGATAAGGAATGTCAGCTTTCGAAGGAACTCTCAGCCTGGCCTCTTGTTCAGTACGCTTCCTGAGTGCCTCAAGGTCTGCCAAATGTATCCTCTATCTGGCAGCCTCTATCTGTCTAGCTTCCTCTCCTCTGTAGAGATATCTATCCATCTGAGCAAAGATTTCTTCAATTTCTGCATCTTGCTCTTGAGGCTTTTGAGGAGCTTGTTCTGATTCAGCAGGGGTACTAGATCTAGATTTGGATGTACCCCGCCTTTCGCACTACTCTTCTGCTTGCTCCTTTTCTTTTTCTCTGTACTCTTCATCTGTTATGATGAGCTTTCTCGGAGACAATCTAGCAGTTCTCTTTCCTCCTCTGGATGGGGCTTTAGTCTTTCCTTTGGCAGGCTTAGACTTTGGCTTGTTAGCTGCTTCGGCCTCTGCAATTTCTCTGGCCAGCTTCTCATCCGCAGCTATTTGGGCTTCCTCCTCAGCAGATATGTATCTTAATCTCTTTGCTGGAGGGGTTGGAATTTTAAGCTTCTGTTTGCCCTTGCCTTCTTGAACTGGTGGTGGAAGAGGAGCCTCTTCTTCTTCTGAGTCCTCCACCGCTCTGCTCGGCCGTACTCGAGCAACCTCCTTAATAATATCTTTGGGAGTCCGGGTTGCTCGAGTAGTCTGGCTGGGGTCTCGAGCCACTTGGGCCGGTTTCAGGTGTGCTCGCAGCCCGAAACACCCCGGGCCTCACCCTTCGAGACCGAGTGCGGGATGACTTCAGTGTAGCTTCCCCCTTAGACTTTGGACTTTTGGTGGGGGTCAGCTTCTCAGTGCTCTTCTTTCCTTCCCTTTTTCCTTCACTTTCCCCCTTTTTGGCATCATCAATGAGCACCGGGGTAGGGACTAGGACTGACTTCTTCAGAGTTTTGTAGGAGGTTGACAGCTCATCAAGACGATGGTGGAGCTTAGTCGAGCCTCATGCAACTCGTTCCTCTCCATGGTAAGGTCTTCCTTGTACGCTTGCTTGTGAGAGAGGTCACCGCTTCCTTGAAGTCTTTCGGCTTCTCGGTGATCTTGTCTTCCAAGGCCGGTTGGATATTCTCAAGTCTTTGTTCGGTGGCCTCGGATTGTTCGGTGATAGCGTCGGTATGAGCCGGTTTAGAAGCCAAAAATTCATCAAGTAGCTTGGCTTGGCTCTCCCGAAAGATCTTGAGTCGAGCTTCGAATTTGACTTGCTGCTTTGAGCCAACGCTTCGAAATAAGCGCGGAAACATCGGGGCGGGCCGAGGAAGAGACGGAAGACTTCAGCCCCGAAGTTCTTTAGACGTGGCTTGAGCGATGCCGCTTCCATGTCCTATGGATAGCCTTCGCAAGATCTCAATTTTTGATCCCTTGGGCGGTTAGGGCTTTTGCCACCGATCGAGATCTCTTTGCGGTCCGGGCCGGGCGCCGCTTCGAAAGTCGACTACAGCAAGAGCTGAGCGGGCTCTGCTGAGGACGAAGCACCAGCCTTGGACTTCTCAGGACCAAGGATACCGAGAGGAATATCAGGAATGACAGCATGTGTATCCTTGTCCTGGAGTGATCCCTTATCAGGTTGTCCGGGGCCTCGAATCCTTGGGTGGGTCCTCGGTCGTCATGATCTCGACCCATCCGAGGGTGCTTGAGCCTTACGCTTGTTTGTCATGTATCATCGCAAGCATAGCGGCCCTCAGATTCTCCATGGTGCTGAGGTCAGCAGGCTCTGAGTAGCCTATTTGCTGCCTCAACTTCATCTCTTCTTCGTGGAGTTGCTGACAGGAGTAGTGGAGAACAAGGCGAAGTAGATGCGGCCACTCCTGAAAGCGAAGAAGCATGTGGAGTCTTGCTATTTTGGCAATGATCATCAAGTCTGAATGATCAGCAAGCTCCGGTATCTATTGAAGGATCTCACGGGAGGCTCGAGATAAGATCATTAAAGCTTCCATCCCGATTGATTCACCTTCAGATGCAGTCTCAGACTCCAAGTCTATGTGTGAAGTCTGCTCTTCAGTTGGAGGGACTGAGCTGAGTGGAGGGACGAAAGGGGGGCCGTCTAGACGCGCGAATATCTGCGCTCCGAGCTTCGGAAGAATCCTCTTGGTTTCTTTCAGTGGAGACGATCTTCTCCATCGACCGAGTCTTCTCGAAGACTCGGACTCATCAACCACCGCAGTGGGCCGAGTAGTCCTCTCAGGAGCCTGTTCAGCAGGTACTTCTGGAACCTCCTCAGTAGCTGGCACCTCAACGGCTTTCTTCAGTTTCTTTGCCGGTGCCTTAGGAGTTTTAGCGGGAGGGGTTCTTTTCTTTGTAGGCGTAGCCTGCTCAGGCTTTGATTGCGGAGAGACTGCTGAGGGTCCTGACCCTATCTGCTGAAGCGCTGCTGTCTTGTTGTGAAATCTGACCTTCTTCACATTGAAGTACTCCTTGTCACTGTAGGTGATAGGCTCAGATCCACATAAATCTTCGATCATGATGGACAGTTTGAGTCCATACAGCAATTTGCCCTTTGCGCTCAGCATGTTCGATGCCTTGTCGAACTTAGCAGCCTGAGCCATGAATTCTCAGAGAAAGAACTCCGTCTAATTAACCTGGGCTCGGTCGTATATGGCCATCATCATCTGAATCTTAGGCCTCGACACCTGGTCAAACGACCATGCTTGGCTTGTCAGTAGCTGCGTCACTATATAAGCAAGTGCCCTGAACTGAGGCAACATGTCTTTTTCTTCGGAAAAGCACTCTGAAAGTAGTGGGCTTTCCACAGAAGACGGTAAGATATTTATCAACTCGGTCGTCTCTGTACCCGACTGTACTGGTCCCTTCGGAGGGCAGATCAAAACTCCGCTTCAAGGCATCCTTGATGGACATCTGCTTCACCTCCGTAGTGGCGTTTTGGATTGAATTTGCAACAAATCTCGCCACTATGTCTCCAGACACTGCGTCTGAATTCAAGTACAGCTCTGCAACCTGTCTCGGGAGGAAGAACGAAGGCCTCCTAGACAGAAATTTCTCCAGCCCTGACTCGCGCAGAGCTGAGAATATATCGTCTATGTACTCCAGATCGCATGAATAGAAATCCATGGTGGGTTCAAACCACACGCGATCCTTCTCCAGAATGTTCTGCATATCCGCTGGAGATATCATAGAGATATTGGTTTCCACCATTGTACCTGTTACACGAAGTTGTTATCAGTATTGATTTTTAAATAAAACATTTTTATATATGATACTAATCAATAATGATCAACACATAAGTAACTTCATGTAGGCATACCGAGAATTTGATCGAGGTGAAAGTAAGCAAATGAGGGTTTTTGCACAAAGGTATTCTCGGATTTTTCGGAGGTAAGATATGATCGAAATGTTAAGTGCGAATATGGCGGTTCTTAAGATTTGATCGAAATATGTACATATCTAGAAGATGAACAGTTATCGATCTAAGGCTGAGTTTAAACCTACTTTATGAGATGGACGGTTAAGATTCAATATTATAAAAGGTAATGCTCACAAAAGCCGTCTAAGTCAATGCAAGTTGTAAACATGCCTAAAGAGTAACTATGATAAGACATGCATTTAATGCGCACAGAGTTCAGCAAAGTTGTGCATAGAATGTCGTGTATTAAATGTAATCTGTTATCAATAAATGACAAACTAAGAGATATTTAAATCATGCTGAATCTCCATAATAAATGCTTATCATTGTTGCATTAGATACTATAGAGTAGAGATACGCAAACCTGTCAGCTGAACATAGTAGTCAGCTGATACCTCGTGTAGATGGTTTTCTGAATCTCTACGTCATCGAACTTACTCGCATCGAGAGTGATCATTCCCCCTCACCGGAATGTTCCTCTCCCGAAACCTTATTACCGGCCGGGGTCGGTAGGGTCCAGCAGACCTAGCTCTACCGAAAGTTCTCCGAATGCGGATTCGGCTAGAGGCTTGGTCGGTATATCGGCCCTTTGTTTGTCGGTATGGATCTTTTCCATTCTGATATCCTTCTTTTCGACATGGTCACGAATGAAGTGATGTCTGATGTCCACGTGCTTGCATCTCGTGTGAAGAACAGGATTCTGAGTGATTGCAATAGCACTGGTACTGTCGCAGAAGATCGGCACTTCATTCTGAATGACGTCATAGTCTCTCATCCTGTCTCGGCCAAAGGATTTGGGCGCAACAACTTCCGAGCAGCCATGTATTCAGCTTCGGTAGTTGACGTGGCTACGGAGTGCTGTTTCTTTGAAAACCATGAGATCGCCTTTGCCGCCAAGCAACTGACATGTTCCTGAAGTTGATTTTCGGTCGATTCTACATCCTGCATAGTCAGCATCAGAATAACCTTTTAGTTCAATATTATCATCAGCTGGATACCATAAACCTATGTTGGGTGTGCTTCTGAGGTAGCGAAGAATCTTCTTTGCTGAGTCCAGATGGCTCTGCTTCGGATTCGCCTAAAATCGAGCGCATATACCTACAGCATAAGTTATGTCAGGACGAGTAGCTGTTAGATATAATAATGAGCCAATTATAGCACGGTATTCAGTTTGATCTACTGATACTCCCTCCTTATCAAGATCGATTTTCATATTCGTGTTCATCGGGATCTTGATAGGTTTGCCGGATGTGCCGCCGAATCTTTTGATGAGGTCTCGAGTGTATTTGCTTTGATTGATGAACGTTCCTTTGTCAGATTGCTTGACTTGAAAACCAAGGAAGTAGTTCATTTCTCCCATCATCGACATCTCGAACTTGTCCTTCATCATTCTTTCAAACTGCTGACACATAATGACATTCTTCGAACCGAAGATAATGTCATCCACATAGATCTGCACAAGTAATAGGTCGTCTTCCAGTCGAATGCTGACAACGTGCGATCTACTGTGCCCTTCTGAAAACCTTTCTGAAGAAGAAACTCAGACAGGGTATCGTACCAAGCCCTGGGTGCTTGTTTTAACCCGTACAGAGCCTTTCTGAGTCTATATACTTGATGTCCCTGCTGAAAGCCGGGCGGTTGTTCCACATAGACTTCTTCTTTCAGCACGCCGTTCAGGAACGCAGACTTCACATCCATTTGATAAACTCTGAATCTTTGATGTGTTGCGTAGGCTAGGAATAGTCTAATTGCCTCCAATCTTGCAACTGGAGCGAAAGTTTCATCGAAATCTATTCCTTCGACTTGACAAGAGCCTTTAGCACGAGCCTTGCTTTGTTCCTGACTATAACGTTGTTTTCATCTCGCTTGTTTTTGAAGACCCATTTGGTTCCAATGACATGTTGATGCCGGGGTCTGTCTACAAGCTCCCATACTTCGTTTCTCATGAACTGATTCAACTCTTCCTGCATAGCAATAATCCAGTCATCATCTTTAAGTGCATCCTCAATATTCTGAGGCTCTTCAGTAGACAAGAAGCAGGAAAATAATGCGCTTTCTCCTTGACAGAATTTGGATCTTGTCTTGACATGTGTTGAAGGATCTCCAATTATAAGATCAGCAGTGTGAGCATCTAGCCACGATCTACGATGTTTTAACTCTTCATCTGAAATTTGTTCAACACAGATAGTAGGTGAGTTAGGCATTTCCGTTGTACTATTCTGAGATTGAAGAATTTCAGTGATAAGAGTATGATCTACTGAGTCACCAGGTTCAGGGGCATTCAGCTCAGGAACATTACTAGATGTTCCCCCTGAGTTGTTATTCTCAGTAGTGGTCTCAGTTACCTCTACGGTTTCCTCATCGACCTGAGTTACCTGGGATTGATTCTGTTCGGGAGAATCAATCTGCTCAGCTACTTGCTCAGCTGGTTGAGATTTAGTAGATTTGTCTTCAGTTTCTTCGTCTGAATCATCATCCCAACATAGCTGGATCTTTTCAGATTTGTCTTTTAAGCTTAGATCCTGTAGCTGCTTACTGATGTTCTCAGATTCAGAATTTGAGTTATTGCTCCTATCTTCATTAGCAAACTCATTAAAAACAACATGAGGGCTTTCCTCCACGCAAAGAGTCCGATAGTTGAATACTCTGAAAGCTTTGCTGACCCGAGAGTATCCTAAGAATACTCCCTGGTCTGACTTGCTATCAAAAGTCTTCAGCTGATCTTTCCCATTATTGTGGATAAAGCATGAACAACCAAAAATATGGAAATAAGATAGAGAAGGCTTCCTACCGTTCCATAGTTCATATGGTGTCCTCTTATCTTTGCTTTGTCGGTAGAGATCTATTCCCGAGTATAACATGCGTATCGGTAGCTTACCGCCCGGAATTTGGTTGGGAGTCCCGAGTGCTGCGAGTAGAGTCCTAGCCGCCTCTTTTAGAGTTACGTTATTTCGTTCAAGCAATCGCATTCTCGCCGAGGTGTGCGTGCGGCTGAAGTCTCATGCTCTATTCCTTCGCGCTGCGTAACTCCTTTACCATGGAATTAAGGAACTCAGTTCCTCTGTCTGAACGTATTTTTCTGATCTTGGTGTTCTTTTCGACACTGAGCTTTTTCAGAAGCGTTGGTAACTCTGTTTTGACGTCAGACTTGTTGGCAATGAATATGACCCATGTGTAGCGCAAGTAGTCATCTATGACCACTAATGCATATTTTCTGCCTCTGATCGTCACTGGGGAGACTGGACCGAACAAATCCATATGTAGCAGTTGAAGTATTCCATCCGTGGAAGGCGATGGAACAGGAGGATTTTGATTCCTTGTTTGCTTTCCCTTCAGACATGCTTCACACTGAGTGTCTTTGCTGAATACTTCATTCGGCAGTCCCCTTGCTAGAGTGTTTCTTGCAAGCTTGTTGAGCGTCTTAAAGTTGAGATGGCTGAGTCTCCTGTGCCATAGCCACCCCGTGCGGTTGTCATTCTTCGCCAATAAGCAAGCTTCAGGTTCAGCTGAGTTCCAGTCAGCCACATATATGTTCTTTCTGCGCGAACCTGATAACACTGTTTTCCCTGTGGATTTATCAATAACATCACAGAAACCAGCGTCAAATATCACTCTATTTGAGTTATCACAAAATTGACTAACAGAGAGAAGATTATGCTGAAGTCCTTCAACATATGATACTCTTGGAACGTTGGCAGTTCCAATGTTGAGTGTTCCATATCCTCTGGTATAGCCTTTTGCATTGTCTCCGAACTCAATTCTGGGTCCTTCTTCAGTGATATAATTCTTCAGTAGACTCCTTTGGTATGTCATGTGTCTTGAGCATCCGCTGTCCACATACCAAGGGTCTTTACGCACTCCGCAAAACAGTAATTATATTCGGGTACCCTTTATTTTTGATTTTGGGTCCTTAGATGTTAGTTTTCATAACCCAAATCTGTCTAACAACCCCGGTGGTTTCGGGACATCTTCTTTCCACTAGAGTCAACATATCCGACCACTTGGATCGGTCATAGGTGACTTCGAAGCTTCCGAGGTTCGGGAGTCCTAATCTTCTCGAGCCGGTGGATTGCCGACCTTAGCCTTACGTGTGGCTTTCTTTTTCTTCGACCTTTGGAGCCTCTTCGACTATAGGTTCATAATAGTATGACCCATACCGAGCCGGATGTGTCGGCTTTGGAGGTCCATCTTGATCCGCCAATTTTGATTTCTTTGGTTCCCCCTTGACCGAACCGGGGTTTCTTGGCACCGATCTTCTTGTCGGAATGTTGATGTGTGGGATGAGGTGCTTTCATCTTCTCGTTTGTTCTTTGCTAGGGGGTTCAGGTATATTTGCGTTCATAGTCTCCCCTTGAACAAACCTATCGGCAAGCCGTACTTCCGAGTGTACTTGGGGCGGATGAGGAAGCTCCCCCGGCCGAATCCAAGTCCTTCCTTGCGGTGCTTTGGCTTATTGCTTGCTAGCATAGTCTCTAATTTATTCTCAGCACCCATGTACCTCTCAGTCATCAGGCTCCTCCAGACATCATCACTCTTCTTCAGTGTGTCGTGCTCGGTCTGAAGTCCTGACATTTCTTGCTTCAGCAGACTCAGTTCAGTATCTTTCTGAGTCAAGTCATTGGTCAAAACTGAAATCCGATCTTCTTGATGCTGAGACTTGGCCATCAGAGAGTTTATCTCCTCCCTGAGTCTCAACACAAGTCCTTCGGCCTCAGTAGCAACCTGACTCTCCTGAGAAAGTCTCTGATTCTCTACTTTCAGGGTATCCAACTCCTGAAGAGTCTTGCTGAGCTGCAGACTCATCTAAATTTGTTCGTCGAGCAGTTCTTCGTATGCGGTCGCGACGTCCAAATTCTCATCTGCACCTGAAATAGTGTCGTGTGTGCAATGTGAAGAGGAGTTAAGTGGTTCATGAGAATTTACCTCATCCTCTTCGCCTGCCATTAGGCACTTTTCTGTTGTTTCTTCAGCTTCAAGCTCTAGGGCCATGAAAGCTGCATCATCAATCGATGAATCCATAAAGGAGTCGACCTCTTCTGAGTCATCTGAGATTTCGCCAGCTATGTAGGATTGTCTTTTCTGGGCGAATTTCTCTCTCCTTGCCTTACGTGTTGCGCGTTCAGCACTATTGAGCTCAGGACAATCATACTGATAATGTCCCGGCTTCTTGCAGTTGTAACAAGCGATGACTCTTTCTTCTTTGCTTTCGCTATTCTTTAATGGTTCTGAGTCATCTTTCTTTCTGCATTCAGAAGATTGTGAGTCAGGAGTGTGTTTCGACATATAATTTGACTTACCTTTCGTTTCCCGATAGGCTTTAGTCACTTTTCTGCGTCGCTCCTTCTCCTTCTGATACTTTACAGCGAGCAGTGCATACTTCTAAGCTAGACTTCCTTCTTGTAGATCATTGAGTGAAGGCTCAGTCTTACTCGTCGTTTTGCTCGTCGCTGTAGATGTTGTGCTGACTGATGCTTTGAAAGCATGGTCGATTTTTGTGTCAGCTTCAGCTCTCTGCTTTCTTTGAGGTCTGTCGAACTCAAACTCCTCTGCCTGTAATTCTGAAAAGATATGGTCAGGAGACACAGCATCTAAGTCAGAATGTCGCAATAGAGTGGCAAAAGGTGTCCGAGTGTCCATCCGGCGGTGCCCCTCGAATCTTCGGATTCATCTCTCGATTCTTCGAATGTCTTTCCCAGCCCATTGATAGAGTTCATCAGATTGGTAAATCTGACGTTCAGATCTTCGATTTTGTCACCGGGCATGAGAGACAAGCTTTCCAGCCTTTGGAATTCCAGCGCTAGTTTATTCGCTTTAATCTTCTGAGTCCCTCGACTCAATAGCGCTAGAGCGTCCCAGAGTTCTTTTGCAGTCTTGCATTCCTGAACCCTACCAAGATAAGAATCACTAAGGGTGGTCAGTATAGCGTTTCTGGCAACACGGTCTAAGTTGTGAAGCTTCTTCTCCTCTGGAGTGAAGAGACTTCTGTCTTTGGGAATCTTCTTCCCGGTCACCATTCCTCCTCCTTGAGCTTGGTCCTGAGTTACGATACTATCGATCATGGGAACGATAGGTCCATCTTCAAGCACTTCATCATACTTGTCATGGAGGGATGTCAGATGTGCTTCCATTCTGACTCGCCATACTCCATAATTCTCCACCGAGAACATGGGTACCATCCTTATACCTGACATATCAGCCATGAAGAATATAGATATGAATGTAGAGTGATATGCAGTGAAAACGTTTTCCCTCGGATCCGTTCGAATAGACCAGTCTCAAAGATAACAAGAGTCAAAGAACTCCCGCTCTGATACCAATTGTTGGTCCCGAGTGTACGGTCAGGTGTAGAGGGGGGGGGGTGAATACACCTAATTCGATTTCTCAACTTCGAACTCGAACAGTCCTATCAGGATGGTGTCTGACTGAAACAGTTCAGCAGACCAGACAACTGTTCTGAATCGAGTTAAAGGCTAAGAGTACTGACTCAGCTGAGATCTGCTAACTGACTAGGTCAGAATTCAGTATCTACAGTAAGAGTTCAGTGCGCGGAATAGTGTAGGCCCAAATCAGTTTTTGTGAGAAAACGTTTTAAGTCTCAGTTCAGTAGATTAAAAGTTCAGTATGCTGAGACAGTTGATTGATTTTAAATATGATGTTCAGTATGAATAGTAAAATCAATGCAACAGTTAAGAAAGCACTAAGAGACAGGATTTTTAAAGTGGTTCGGATATCGCTCAAATCCTACGTCCACTGTCCCGAATGATCAGGAGGCTATTTATTATCCTGAGTTAGTCTCAGTCAGCTTGCACACTGGGCAAAGCCGCGTCTTGGTTTTTATACTGATCCAAGTCTCAGTTTACAATACTATCAAACTAAAAGTGTTTGACAAACTTCTCCAACAGTGAAGGAGTCCTTATACAATAAGGATTGGGTTCAAATGTGAACTCCTTCGTCTAAGCTATAGATAAGAATGGTTGAGCTTAGGGTTAGAGGGATAGGGAATATGAGAGAGTAGCTTCTAGATCGACGAACAGCTGAAGGTAAGCTATAAGTTCGTGTAACGTCGATTGGATACTAGAGGCTTTATATGTTGGTTTAGCTTGATTCCCTATGAGCTAGATTGTAGTCTTTAGCCGGAGATTGTTCTTCGAGTTCTTGCTAAGACTTTGTTCTTTGGAATTTGCTCTTTTTCGCGCTCTCTCTTGTTCTTGGTTTCTTGAGTTGAGTGCTTCAAATCTTGAATGATCCCTCTATTTATAGAGCAGAGATTGAAATAGATCCGTTGGAGACGATCTTCTTCTCTCTCTCTCTTTTTGGTAGCAAACGGCTCTTTTGGTGTAGGTAACAGTGTACTTTCCCACCTTTTTAGGTAAAAGGTTGACTGCAGCTTTAGCAGGTGAGAAGACACGTGCATGCTTGTCATTCGTCGAGGTGGATGGAGTGGTTGAGATAGCACAAACTTCGAGACAGACTGAAGCTGACTTCTCTCTTCCTCGTACATGACAATGCTGATTGTCTCTCAAAAGATTCGCGATCCCCGAAGACTATCTGCGCCGTTCTTGAGTCTGACCTTGTATTCAGTAGATAGACTGCTGAGATAAGTCTACTAAAGATCAGCTCTGAGTCCAGTGAACTACTCCTGCTGAGTTCAGTTCAACTGACTCTCTCGCATATCTTGCTCTCTGCGAGTCCAAGTATCACCGAGTCTTTCGATATCTTGCTCTCCGCCGAGTCCAAGATCACCGAGTCTTCTCGCACCGGGTGCTGAGGCAAATAAGCTACTGAGCGCCTTGACCAGAGCAGAGTGTCTACTGAGTCTGAAACCTCAGAGACAAAACAGATACAAGGGAGTGGTTCATCATTCAGATAGGGTTTTGGGATCTTCAAATCTTCAGACAAGTACAGAGCACAAGGCTACTGAGCTTAAGATCAGTGTCTAAGACCGAATCATTTCCCACTGAGTGAAACAGTGCTGAGGATGGAATCATCACCCAACAATTACCTATAATATAACTTCTAATCTTGACCGTCCATTCTAGAAAGCAGTTTAAACTCAACCTTTGATCAAATAACTGTTCATCTTCCCGTTCGATATATATATTTGATCATATCTTCTCAAACCGCCATTAGCATACTTCAAATCTTTCAAGTCCGAAAAATCCGAGATTTGCAAAAGCAATCCTTACTTACAACTTCATCTTCATATCATATCTCGATTTTTATTGGTATGCTTATTAGAACTGTTACTGTATTCTCTGTTTCTTCAGTATCAATATATATAAACTGTTGTATCTAAAACTGATACTGATAAGATTCTTATGTAACAGGTACTATGACGAACATAACTGTCGATGCCCCTCTGAACATGGAGGACATTCTTCAAAAAGGCCGTGTGCGGCCTAGACTACATGGATGAGATCTTCGCATCTCTAAGGGAGTCCGGTCTGGAGAAGTTTCTTTCGAGGAAGCCAACGTTCTTCCTTCCTCGATAGGTGGCTGAGATGTACCTCAACTCAGACTCCATCTCTGGAGACATCACTGGGAGGTTCAGAACTTACTCCATCAACAATGCTTCCCTACTGCTGAAACGTATATCTATCAAGGAAGCACTGAAGAACAGCTTTGACTTGCCATCTGAAGGAATCAGCACCGTAGGCTACAATGACGACTCAGTAGACGAGTACCTATCCATATTCTGCGGAAAGCCAACAACCTTCAGAGCTGCTTTTCCCAAGAATGCCATGCTACCACAATACAGAGCCTTGGCTTACATTGTCACTCAGCTGCTGACAAGCCAAGCTGGCTCATTCGATCAGGTCTCCCGACCTAAGATCCAATTAATGATGGCGATATACAATGGCGCTAAGATCAACTGGACAGATTTCTTCATCCGAGAATTCATGATCCAAGCGGCCAAGTTTGACAAGTCAACACGCATCCTGAGCGCGAAGGGGAAATTACTGTATGGGCTGAAGCTCTCAGTAATGATTGAAGACCACTGTGGTTCAGAACAAGTCACCTTTGATGATAAAGAGTACTTCAATGTGAAAAAGGTGCGCTTCCATAACAAGTCTGCTGCCCTTCAGCAGATAGGGTCAGGTCCCCAAGCTCAACGATTAAGCCTCGAGCAGTCCGCACCTTCAAAGAAGAGAACACCTCCAAAGCAAAAATATCTAAGGCACGGCTAAGAAACCGAAGAAAGCCATCCCGGACGTGCTCGCCGAATCCGAGGTATCTCCCGAAACTCCTGGCCGAACGGGCTACTCGAGCAACCTATTCAGCCTTTGCGGCTAATAGATGAGCCAGAGTCTTCTGAGAAGACTCAATCAGTGGAGAAGGGAGTCTCCACTGAAGAACCAATAGAGATGGAACAAGGGGAGGCTACTGAAGCTCACAGTGAAGAAATTCAACGCCTAGACAGCCCCCTCACAGTTCCTCCACTCAGTAGTATGCCACCTGCTGAACATTAGACGTCTCCAATCGACTTGGAATCTGAGACGGCGTCTGAAGAAGAAACAATCAGGATGGAAGCGTCAGTGATTCTATCCAGAGCATCCCGAGAAATTCTTCAACTGATTTCGGAGCTTGCTGACTACTCCGATCTGATGCTTATTGCCAAATCAGCAAGACTCCACATGTTGCTGCGACATCAGGAGTGGCCTCGTCTACAACGCCTAGTTCTCCACTTTTCCTCGTCGCGGCTTCATGAAGAAGAACTGAGATTGAGGGAACAAATAGGCTATTCAGAGCCTGAGACCTCCGTTCAATGGAAAATTTGAGGGCCGCAATGCCGGCAATGGTACATGATCGACAACTTGCCTCCGGCCCAAGCACCCTCAGATGGGTCAGACCATGACGACCCACCCAGTGATTCAGGCCCTGGAAAGCCTGATGAGGGAAATCCCCAGGACAAGGATAAACATACCGAAGAAGCTCGGCGTCCGCTCGGTATCCTTGGACTGCGAAGTCGACGGCCGGTACCTCGGCATCCACGAGCCCGCTCGGCTCTTGTTGGAGTCCGCATTCGAGGTAGCGCCCGGCCCGCATCGTCGACGTTCAAAGTATGTGGCGAGGGCTATTAAAAGCCAAGGCACTCAGAACCGTGCCCTCGCCAAGGCAGTCTACAACGTGTGGAAGAAGACTGCTGAAGCCACCGCTACTGAGCTTCAGGGGCTGAAATCCTCTATGTCCCAATCAGCCGCCCCTGATGTCTCTGCCATTATCACTCAAGCCCTGGCTCAGCAGCAGACGAAATTTGATGATCAGCTCAGGATCTTCCAGGAAGGACAAGCTCAGCTTCTTGCAGAGTTCAAGGCATCTTTGTCTACTCATTCTGAGTCCTTCGCTGAACAAGCCTAGGCCACAGAAATCAAACTTGAAAACATTCAGTTGGTCGTGGAAGATAAGATCTCTGAAAGGCTGAAAGAGTTCAAGAAAGTGGCTGACCTCTCACACCAGCAGTACAAGGTAGATCTTGCAACTGAGAGGAACGAGCTGCATGAGGCTGTGACTAAGATCAATGATCGTCTTGATGATCTGTCAACCTCTTACAAAAGTCTGGAAAGGTCAGTACTCATCCCAACCCCAGCTGCAATTGATGATGCCAAAAAGGGGGAAGGAAAAGAGAAGGAAAGAAAAGAGGAGAGTACCGGAAAGAAGAGTACTGCTGAGAAGCTGACCCCTACCAAAACTGAAAAATCTAAGGGTACAGCAACTCAGAAGAAGACTCAGACTGAAATGGGTGAGGCCCAGGGTGTCCCAGCTGCGAGCACAGCTGAGACCGGCCCAAGTGGCTCAGGAACCCAAGCTGCTCATGCGACTCAGACTCCCACTGATATCATTAAGGAAGTTGCAGAGTATGCTGAGGAGGCTGCTGAAGATTCAGATGAAGAGGAAACACCTCTCCCTCCACCTGTTCAGGGCAAAGGCAAAAAGATACTAGAACTCCCGACCCCTCCAGCAAAGAAAACGAAATGATACATCTCAGCTGAAGAGGAGGCTCAGATTGCCGCTGATGAAAAGCTGGCAAGGGAGATTGCTTGAAGCGTAAGCCGCAAACAAGCCTAAGCCTAAGCTCGTGAAAAGAAAATCTAAAGCTCCAAGCGAGGAGGAAGAAAGCCTCGCCGGGCTACCTCCAAGGAAGCTCGGGATCGAAGACGATGAGGACAGGGGAAAAGGAGAAGGAGCGAGAAGGCGAGTGCGAGAGAAGCGGGGGTACATCGAAAGAAAAATCAAGTACCCCTGCCGACTCGAAGATGCCTCCCGAAAACCTAAAGAGCTAGATGATGAGGCCGAAGCCATATTCGCCCGGATGGACGGTACTTATATAGAGGTGAAGAGGCGAGATAGATCGAGGCTACGAGAAACGAATCCACTTAGCCGATCCGGAAGCTCTAAGGAAGCGTGCTCGAGGAAGAAGCCAGGCACGTGAACTCCCGCTAAAGCCGACATTTCCTATCGTTACAGGAAGTTCAGAAAGAAGGCCACTGATCTGAAATCTCACAGATGGCCGAGAACAGACGAGTGGATGCTTGGCTCAATTCACTCGAGAGATGGGAAAATTCGAAGATTGAGTTCATCAAACGCTATTATTTCGGAGATTCCGGCCGAACAAGTCTAGAGTCGAAGCTTATGCTTGAATGGATGATGCTTACCGAGCGCGATCTCTACATCCACTTGTATAATGCCATTTCAGAAGGGAAAGAGATTCAGATTCCCGGACCCAGAATCATTCCACCTCCAAGAAGAATGGATGACTCAATTCATGTTGCGACTATTGAAGTTGAAGTGAAGGACGCTGCTGATCAAAGATTCTTACAAGATGATAACCCAGCTGACTTCGCGGAATACTTGAAGCTGAGAAAGACCACGTACCGAATGTATGGTGTGCCACTGCCTGAGACACAATCGCAAGGATTCATGGACCGGATTCAGCAGTTTAAGCACCCATAGTCTTAGTATTCTCTCTTCATAGTCTAGCAAGATTTGTAATGTATTAAACTGAATCACTCTTATATATAAAAATCTTCTTTTAGCTCTGACAACAACTTGTTGTCTAAATAGCCGTGTTTGTCTTATGCTTTAACACTCAGAATCACTAAAGTGATTACTGACACACACTCACTTTCTTTATTACTTGTCAGTTTATTGCTTTGTTAGATTCTGCTAGTATTGCTTCTATGTAATGGGGGAAATTATTTTTTCCCTGTTTTTCAGTAGTCTAGAACTGATAGAACATCTCCTCTGATCTTACTTGTAAAATTGTAAGGAGATTTGTTTCTGTCTGTTTAGTGTTAGCATAGATGATAGGTTTTGGCATCATCAAATAGGGGGAAATTGTTGGGTGATGATTCTATCCTCGAGACCTGTTTCACTCGGTGGGAAATGATTCTATCTTCTATATTGAACCAAGCTCGTGAGCTTTATGTACTACCGAACTGTTGAGAAGATTTGAAGATCCCAAAACCCTATCTGATTGGTGAACCATTCCGTTGTATATGTTGTTTGTCTATGAGGTTTCAGACTCAGTAGACACTCTGCTCTGGTCAAGGCGCTCAGTAGCTTATTTGCCTCAGCACCAGTGTAGAAGACTCAGTGATACTTGGACTCGGCGGGAGCGAGATATGCGAGAGAGTCAATCGAACTGAACTCAGCAGGAGTAGTTCACTGGACTCAGAGCTGATCTTCAGTAGACTTATCTCAGCTGTCTATCTACTGAATACAAGGTCAGACTCAGCATCGGCAGATAGTCTTCAGGACTGTCAAAATCTTTTGAAAGACAATCAGCGTTGTCATATACGAGGATGAGAGAAGTCAGCTTCAGCTTGTCTCGAAGTCTGTGCTGTCTCAACCGCTCTATCCGCCTCGACAAATGACAAACATACACGTGTCATCCTACCTACTAAAGCTGCAAGTCAACACTTTCCGAAAAAGGAGGAAAAGGCACTGTTACCTACGCCAAAAGAGCCGTTTGCTACCTAAAAGAGAGAGAGAGAAGAAGATCGTCTCCAACGGATCTTTTTCAATCTCTTCTCTATAAATAGAGGGATCATTCAAGATTTGAAAAAGAGAGTTCACGAGCTAACGAAGAAACGAACACACACACGAACCTTCAAACGAGCGAATTCCAAAAGCCTAAGTCTTCCGCAAGAATCGAAAGAGTTATCTCCGGCGAAAGACTACCTTTAAGCTCATAAGGGAACCAAGCTGAACCGTCAACAAAGCATCTAGTATCCAAGCGACGTGACACGAACTTATAGCTAAACCTCAGTTGTTCGTCGCTCTAGAAGCTACATTCTTGTTCCCATCCCTCTAACCCTAAGCTCAACCGATATATCCATAGCTTAGACGAAGGAGTTCACCTGTGAACCCAATCCTTATTGTATAAGGACTCCTTCACTGTTGGAGAAGTTTGTCAAACACTTTAAGTTTGATAGAAGTGTAAACTGGGACTTGCTCAGTATAATCCCCAAGCCACGGCTTTGTCCTGTGCACAAGCCGACCGAGACTAACTCGGTATAATAAATAGCCTCCTCGATCTATCGGGACAGGTGGACGTAGGATTGTTGATATCCGAACCACTTTAAAAATCTCTGTGTCGTTTACTTACGTTCTTTTACTGTTACATTGATTTTACTGTGCATACTGAACATCGTATTTAAAATCAATTAACTGTCTCGCATATCTTGGACTTCTTATCTACCGAACCGAGACTTAAAACGTTTTCTCATAAAAAGCCGATTTGGGCCTACACTATTCCGCGCACCGAACTCTTGCGATCGATACGAATTCGACCTAGTCGGTTAGCGGATCTCAGCCCGAGTCGACTTTTAGCCTTTAACACGATTCGAACGGTTATGCAGTCTGGCCTGAATCATTTCGATGCGGCATCTTCTCCGAATAGGACTGTTCGTGTTCGAAGTAGAGAAATTTGGATTCAGGTGTATTCACCCCCCCCCCCCCTCTACACCTGAACTCACTCTCGGGACCAACAGACAGAAATTACGGGACAGCCCGATTAGGCAAGTATGACAGAAATAGCGAACAGAGGGAGTATTATTTAGTTCAACTGAATTTGGATCTTATTAGAAATAAATAAATAATAAAAAAGATTTAAATTTCAACTGTGTTAAAAAATTAAACTCAAAGTTTATGTGCAAAAAAGGAAAATGTAAAGAGTTTGTGTATTTTATTGGTAAATTGGATACGGTCGATACTGACTCATCCGATATGTTAGCAACCATATCACGCTAGAAAAATATTATGTAAGCTTCGATTTTTCACACATGTGCAATTTGAAACAAATTAAGAGTTGGTGTATTTATTGCCTAAAATTGAAGATTCATGTGCAAAAAGAGAATTTAAAAAAGTTGGTATACTTAGGGAAGAATATCCCTTAACAAACTACCCATTTTTGGTTCTCTTGTCGGAAAGTGACATACATTCGTCGTTTTGCATCGCCGGAGATATTTCCGACCACTTACACATGACGAAGCAAAATCAAAGAAAAACATTTTTGGTTCTGTAATTTTGACTAGTGATCGATTTTGGTCTTGTAATATTTTATTTATTTAATGTGCTAATACTTGATTTTGGTCATAAAACGTGGTTTTATTATCAATTATGTTATTTATAATTGATGTGACATTAGTTCATTTTTTTATTTTATAACTAATAAATTTTATGTTTAATGTTACTAGTGAAATAAATTATATTTTCTTAATTTTATGAAGTGGTTATGAAAATATCTAATACAAAAACTCTTAGTTCATAAACGGATTGAAAATGAAAATATACCGCGATATAAAACTAAAATTGAGCTTATTTCACCAAAATCGACTATAAATGCATTACAGAACCAAAATCGATTATAAAACTACATCACAAGATCAAATCGGTTATATACTAATACATTACATAACCAAAATTGATTAGTACCAACATTAGAGAACCAAAAATGATTTTATTAGATTTCGATGCACACGCGCAAGTGGCCGTAAATATTTAGGACAAATGACCAGAAATGAGTAGTTTGTAGAATTTTATGACCAAAATTGATCGAGTATCATTACAATACCAAAATCGATTTAGGATAGCATTACCGAACCAAATTTGAATTTTTCTCGTATGTAGTCAGTCCCTGTCCGAGTTATTAGATTGAAAGGAACTTCAAGTGCAAGACACGCCCCTCAGAAATTAGATGACAATTTAAGTGGAGTTTTAGGAGAAGAGATATTCCTCGAATAATGCTGTTCGTTGAGTTTAGAAAAATACTTCCTAGAATGGATGTATATTCTACAAGAGGAAAATAGTTACCAAACTGGGAATTTGTAAGCCTCTAATATCAAATAGCAGTATCCAACACGAAACATAATCTCCAAACATATCAAAGTTATTTATCTTCTTCTACCCTAAAATATTTACAACCCAATCTCAAGAATACCAAATGGCTGCTACGGGTCGAACACAGAAACACATTGCAGGAAAAGTAAATAAACAAACCCACATCATCCAGTAGATAGCTGAAAGACTACCGCCGAGGACTGGCAGATGACCGGTCTCTCAACTCGATTTTAGATATAAGTATCCTCTGATCGGTTGGGTTGGATCCTGAACTCGCATCTACTCACACTCTATCGATTGGCTCTGTCCGGTCTTGCACGGCTAAATGCTCGGATACATCTGCTAGGGACTTAAGGTTGCACTTGATCAAGGCCTCAACAAAGTAGCACGTTTCGTCCCTGGTGTTTCCTTCGGGGATATCCACAACAAAAGACTCGATCACCATTGTCCCAGGTCTTCCATCAATCATCTCAGGATGGACAGTGATGATGGAAGAGTAGTTCTGCAACAAGATACACAACTTATATGACCTAAAGTAAAACAGAAATCTTGTTACCAAATACTAATAGCATCCTAGATAAAGAACAACCTCCACAATCTGTGAGACCTAACAAAGATTATCATGAGGCAGCATTTGAAAAGTTAATATGATCCAATTACGAAGAATCCCGAGTGCATTGCCTAGTAAAGATGATCTTAACATCAATATAATAAATACATTATAGATATCCCTGCTTTTGGTTGATCTAAGATGCTACACTCAATCTGCCACCAGCAGTTGAAGATCAACAAACAATTATCTTACATCTGAACAGAGAGAATAATCCAGCTTCGAGAAGATTGAAGGAGAAAACCCTAATTAGTGTCTATCTCAACCATCAATGTCAAACTAGGAAAGAAAGCTGACTCTATCAAGCGTACCAATCATCACTTCACAAGCGCCAAAACAAGAACGAGTGCAATCATAATTCACAACATAACTGGAAAAAAAAAGGACGAAAGTGAATGAAATCGAAAAAGGCAGCGGCGGTACCTTGAGGCGGTGATCTCCGCCGACAATCCTAATACTGAAAATGTGTTCCTCATCATCGAGCAGCTCGAGCCGCTCCTTGCTGGTGGTAGCCGGCAGCCCCGACTTGACATTCACCTCTCTCACGGTGCCAATCCGTAAATCGCCCTGCACTATACACCGACTCACGAACGGCTTGTACCTCTGCGGCTGATCGAATCGCCTAACCAACGACCATACCTGCACCAAATCCAACACGTCAACAGTTCCGCCAAAAATGAATCATTCGATCGCAGATCTGGAGATACAATCGTTGACAACTCACGAGAGGGAGAGGAGCTTTGATGTGTTTGACCAAGGACGAAGAGCACTGGTTCTCTCCGACGTCGTGCTTGTGATGTCGCCGGATGAAATCCTCCTCGGGTCCGCCGGCGCGCCTGTCGCCGCTCATCGGGCCGACCATTATGGAATCGACGGTGGAGATTTGTTCCGGTGGCAAAGTGGATACTGGGGGAAAACGTAGTGGGCAAAGGGGAGTGAAAGAGAATCAAAGTCAGAGGGTCAGAGCTTTCACAACAGTCCAAAACACCGCCATTGGCAACTGCAACTTGCCTCAATGGTCCAAAATTATTTCTTTAATATTTCACCCACATCAAATAATACAATAATTTAATATTTTTAAACAGTATAGTATAGTACAAATGTACAATCATCAAATATATAATAATCGACCCTTCTACAATTTCACACACCCCCGGTATGGGTGTCCTTTATTTTTTTGGGATGACGAACCGCAGCCGCACTGCCCCGCTCCTGTGTAATACTCCCTCCGTCCCGCTATTTGTGGCTCACTTTTTCGAAAAGGATGTCCCATTATTTGTGCTCACTTTCCTAATTTGGTAAAAATTACTCCTACTCTATCATCTTCTCTCTCCTACTTTATTACATTATCTCTCCTACTTTATCATCTTTCTCGCATACTCTCTCATTATCTTACTCATCTTCTCTCTCATACTTTATCATCTACTCTCTCTCATACTTTATCATCTACTCTCTTAATTCCCGTGCCGAAACCAATTGAGCCACAAATAACGGGACGGAGGGAGTAGTTTATAAATCATACAGGAGAGTTCAACCACTCTAGATTAATTATTGATGACAGACAACACATAGTGGTTCCAATCAGAGGCGGATCTATGTAGAGGCTTGGCTGGACTTCAGTCCAGTGCAACTCTTTGATGATATAAAATTTGTAGTGTAATTTAAATGAAATAAAACGTTAGTGGAGCAGTTAGCCTCCCTCATTTTGTTTCGGATGACAACATTTTCCTTAGTTATTTTTTTTTACCGGTTTAGTCATAATAATTTAATTATTTTATTGTCGATTTTTCTTAATGCTTTCCTTTTTAATTTTTTCTTATTTTTCTTTCCTTTCTTATTTTATTTTATCTTATCTTACTCCTTTCATTTGTAATTTTTTTTCGTATTTTTCCTTTTATTATTTTTCATTGTAATATTTTTCTTCTTATTTTTACTTTCAATATACTTCAGGATCTCTCCTTGTTAAAAAATTAGAGAAATATTTATGGACTTCTTTGTGTTTCTGATTTTGTAGCTATGTTTTTTTTAGAAAAAACTATATATATATATATATATATATATGTGTGTGTGTGTGTGTGTGTGTTTTTATTGAAGTGTACAGTTTTCAGCCCACCCTACCGACGAATCCTAGATCCACCCCTAGTTCCAGTGAGATTTGAACACATGACCTATAGGTTCCGGACCAACCACCTTCACTGCTACGCCATCCCAAGGGGACATGGGTGTCATTTATTCTTACATAGTCTTGGGAGACACCTTTTATAGAAAAAAATGAACTTAGTACGAGCCACATGTAAGACATATCAATATATTTATGAAATGAAGCACCAAATAATATATTCATAATATTATGCATAGATAGAGATATTCAATCTTAGCTATGAGTCATTCAATTAGTAAAAGGATAAGGTGCATAGATGCCCTGCAACTTGATTGGAAGGAGCAAATATATACCTATAATATATGTTGTGGAGTAAAAATATATAATAGGCAAATATAGCCTAGATTTAACACCACCTTCTTCTATTCTTCTCTGCAAATTCTACCTATCTGCTCTTGCCGCTCTTATTTTTTCCTTGTGCAAGGTATATGTATACTTTTGGAGATAAATGTTTAGAACTTGACTTATGTTGAATTGTTAATTAATTCACAATAAATTTCTCGCCACACTGGCTTTCTGCATTTTCTTTTGTCATTGTTCGTGTCCAAATGCAGCATGTTTTGTTTCTTGTGAATGACAACTCAGATGCAATATTTCAAGATGCTATGATTTCGTGTGAATATTTGGGTTTATCAAATGATATTGATTTAGAGGAAATTAAATATCTGCTATGTAGAGAATTATGTTTTTATGTGTTTGCAGAATTGTAATAATACTAGTGTAGTAGCAGTATTTAATTGGAACCAAAGTTAGTAAAATTTTAATTCCATACAACTAAATGACGTAATGATGCCTCTTTGTCGTGAAAATATGATTAGTTGATCATAGTAAACTCATAAACCTTTTTAACGATATTGTATTCTGTCTTTAAAACTAATTCGTTGACAATGAAATAACAAACAATTAATAAATAAATATAGTAAAAGGGTATATTTGTACTTTTTAGCAAAAAGTATTTAGAAGTTAACAGCAAGTGGATGGTGTTAAATCTAGGGTATATTTGCCCTATTATTTTGAAAAATTGGATATTTTTGTCTCAAAACATAGATCAATGGCAATTTGTTCTTTGGGGGTAAAATTGAGGGGCATTTATGCACCTTTTCCCATTAGTTAATAAAAGGGACAAATTCTATGCCGAGTGTAAATTTCTCATTCGGTCCGCACTCTATATAATACTCTCTCTGTTCCACTTTAATTGTCCATTTTTTTTCAACACGGAGATTAAGAAAATCGGTGATTGTGTGTAGAGAAGTAATAAAGTGGTAGAACCCACTAATTTATATAGAGTATTGGTTTACTAAAAAAAGAATGTGGACAATTAAAGTTGGACGGCCTGAAAAGGAATACCGGATCATTAGAGTGGGACGGAGCGACTAAGTATTATGTTTATCTGTGTTTTTAATAATTGAAAAGAAAAAAGTGGGGAAGAATTATGTGTACAAAAGTGGATTGGTTGGGGTGAGTGTAGGATGCTTTTTATATTTTAATTGGTTTAAACGGAAACCAATTCATTTGGCAAGTGAGATTGGTTAATTTGCGAAGAAAAGACAACCGGGAGGACAAATTACATTAATAGGCTCCCCATATTTCTTTCCTAACGCGGGGATAAGGGTAACGATGGAAATATTATTGTCTCTTTCAATTATCCTGTTGACTTGGAATTTGTGAATTGCTCCATCCCATTATTAGTGATCATATTTCCTATAATTCGGATGTTCTATTATTATTGACGAACGACATCCCAAAGTGATAAAAAATTATTATTATTTTTCTTATTTTATCATTTATCTCTCCTACTTTATCATCTACTTTTATTATAATACTCATTTTTATCTCTTATTTTATCATCTTCTCTCTCCTACTCTTTCATTATCACATTCATCTTTCTTTCATACTTTATTATTTATTATCTCTCATACTTTATTACATATTCTCTTAATTCACGTGCCGAAAAAAATATACCACTAATAATGGGACGGAGGGAGTATAATTTTGTTATGTGTTTCTTTCAATTTTCAAATCGCCCCTCTTTATTTTTACTTTTTATAACAAAAGAATCCCAAACTTTTTATTCAATGAATAATTACAGAAATTACATTTCTCTTTTAGTCACCTGCCAACCACAGGAATAATCATCCTCTAAGAAAAATAAAATGCTACTAATTTAACTTTATTTGGAAAAACTTATCTACAATTTATTTAAATTTATGTTTAAAAAACAAACATTTGCACAACCTTAAGAGAACTTTTCGTTATAGCTTTCAAACCTTTTATAAATTATTTTACTTATTTTTATAAATTAATAGTAACAATTTTTAGGTTAAACAAACATTTATGTCATGTATACTCATTTAAGTTGTTTTCTCAAACTGAATCTACTCATATTTATAAATGTAGATACGAAATTACATTTATAAATTAGGAAACTGTTACGATCCCGGGATCTTGATCGTGTGACCGGTCCACTTTGCAGGGAACTGGAGCTCACTTGAGGAAGAGTGACACCGGACGTCTTCTTCGTTCTCCCTATGGTGGCGAGAGACGGAAGCTATCGACGCTTTGATGCAAGGAATTATATATATATGTATAGAGTTGTGATAGTTATAGTAGTGATATAAGATAGATAATAATGAAATAATTCTTCGGATGATCTTTATTTCATAAACAATGAGACTATAAATAGAAGAGAGCTACTAACAACTTCCTAACAACTTCCTAATATTAATCAACTGACTAACTAACATATTCTCGATAAAATAAGGAAAGCAGACTCACTAAGCTAGACTAATAGATAAACTAATTTAATTGAACAATCCCATGATTCATCCGGCGCACGACCCCAACAACTTTCCTCATTAATCTCCTGGATGGTAAACAAGCCCCACTTTTGTTGCGATATCTTCCATTATTTCCTCAACTCCCTCTTCTGAATCTTCCTCCAAGATAACCCCCAACATCTTCAAGTCCATACGAATGCTTTTCGAACTTTCCTCCTGCAGCATAAAATTATCTCCCACAATTTCCTCAACCGCTTTCCTCTTGGGCCTTCGAACATACGTGTGCTGAAATGGTTTGCTTGGCCCTGCACAACCGGACGCTAAGGAGCCCGTAACATTACTCCCCCCTGCGAGAAGACGGCCAGACCTCGGTCGCGACTGCAGGATACTGGGCCATCAACACGTCGGCTTGCTCCCAAGAGGCTTCAGCTGGAGAGAGTCCCTTCCAATGTACTAAAATATGACACATACCATGAACATGTCGATAATCCAGAATGGCCTCAGGCTCAGGAACAACCTCTCCCAAAAGCAGTTTTGGCAGGGGAGGAGGCACCCGTGGCGGGTCGCCGTTGTAAGGCTTCAACTTACCCACATGTATGATGTTGTGAATTTTGGAGGACTCGGGCAACGCCAACTCATAAGCAGAGCCAATCCTATCTAGAACCTGATAAGGACCGTGATAGCGAGGTGCCAACTTTTTGTTTCGTCGGGCGGCGACAGAGAGTTGTCGATAGGGTTCCAGCCGAAGAAGCACCCATTCGCCAGCTTGATAAGTAACATCACGGCGGTTTTTATCCGCCATCTTCTTCATGGTTACCTGAGCTTCGAGTAAACGTTCCCGGATAGTGGCACGCATGCGATCCCGCTCTTGTAACTCCACATCCACCGCCTCCACTCTCGAACTCCCAGCCATGTAATCCTTAAGTTGGAGAGGAGTGTAACCATAAACCACTTCAAAGGGGCTTGCTTTCAAGGAAGAATGGTAACTTGTGTTGTAGCAATATTCTGCCCAAGATAACCACTGAGACCACCGTTTTGGAGTTCCGCCGGTCAAGCAACGTAAGTAAGCCTCGAGGGTGCGATTAACAACCTCCGTCTGCCCATCCGTTTGTGGATGGTAGGCCGAACTGAACAACAACTTAGTACCACACAACAGAATACTTCCCTCCATACCGAGCCTGTGAAAAGAACATCCCTATCGGAAACAATCGTTGCAGGAAGACCATGAAGACGATAAATTTCGTCAAAATAAAGTCGGGCGACGGATAGAGCCGTATAGGGGTGTGCTAAAGGCAGAAAATGTGCGTATTTGGAAAATCGATCCACTATCACCATAATCACCGATTTCCCATTCGAGCGCGGGAGCCCCTCGATAAAATCCATTGAAATATCGGTCCATATCTTTGTTGGAACCGGTAAAGGTTGTAACAATCCCGCGGGCAAGCGATGATCGGCTTTATTCCGTTGACAGATATCGCATTGACGCACATACTCCGCCACCATTTTTTTCATGCCCGGCCAAAAAAATTCCATTTTGATCCGGAAGAGTGTTTTCTGATACCCTTCATGGCCCATGGTATGGAAGTGAGCGATAACTTGTGGAAGCACCCTGAACCCGGCCGCCAAATAAATCCGAGACTTGTACCATACGATCCCTTCGGACTCAGACCACATAGGTTTTGTTTCGCCCTTGCGAATTCGGGCAATGAGTGTTTGCATGAACCCCGAATTCGCAGTCTCGGAACGAATAAGCTCCATTATTTTGGACGAGAAAGAAGAAATTGTAGTGAGAGCATAGGTGTAACCTACCAGAGGATGGTATAAATTGAGCGAAGAGGGGGCTGTCACCATTCTCGGCTCCCGCAAATTAAGGATTTGGAAAATCCCCTTTGAAGCAGATTTTCCCGTAGACGCCGGAATCTGGCCTCTATCTACCTTACCCAATGTATATTGTAACAAAGTTTCATCACTAGCAACAAATGCTTCCGATTGGAGCGGCAAAAATTCCGTAGTGGGTTGCAACGAGACACTCGAAAAAAGAGGAGGTGGGTTGTTGAGAATTCCATGGATGAGTTTGTCGACCACTTTATCGGGAACCCGTCCCCAAATCATTTTGTGGGATATGAGGTTTGGGAAATTGGGTAATTAAATCTGGGCCCAATTGGGAGTGGGCCTCCTCTGCGTGAATAGTGAAGGGTAGTAGGGCATTTGGAATGTGGCCTTCGTTAAGTGATGATGGATATATTTCATGACAACGAGATAACGCATCGGCCACCCTATTTTCCCGTCCCGCTTTATATTCGATGACCAGATCATAGCCCATTAACTTACTAATCCAACGCTGCTGAAAAGTCGTAGAAATCCGTTGTTCCAATAAATATTTTAAGCTGTAATGATCAGTACGAACCTTGAACTTACGCCCCCAAAGATAAGGTCGCCAATGTCGCACCGCATGAGCTAGAGCCAATAATTCCTTTTCGTATACCGGCAGGTGCAAATGCTTCTTTGCCAACGGTCGACTGTAGAAAGCAATTGGGTGGGAATTTTGCTGGAGGACCGCCCCTACGCCTAAGTCCAAGGCGTCACATCCGACGACAAACATATCATTGAAATTAGGAAGAGTAAGGACCGGAGTGCTAGCCATAGCACGCTTCAAGTGGTCGAATGCGGCGATTGATTCCCTAGTCCATTGAAAAGTATTTCTTTTCAACATATTAGTCAAAGGAGCCGCAATTAAACCATAGTTCTGTATAAATTTCCGATAATATCCCGTGAGGCCTAAGAATCCTCTTAAGGACCGAATGGTCATTGGTTGGGGCCAACGAACCATGGCCTCAATTTTCGCCGGATCTGCTTCCACACCACCCCCTGAGATAATATGGCTGAGATAAGATACTCGGCGTTGTGCGAAGTGGCACTTTGACTCCTTCAAATAGAGACAATGCTCTCTAAGAGTGGAAAATACTGCTCGTAAATGATGCAAGTGAGTGCTCCAAGAAGGACTATACACAAGAATGTCATCAAAAATTACGAGGACAAATTTCCGCAAATACTTCCGAAAGATGAAATTCATGAGAGCTTGGAAGGTAGAAGGAGCATTCGTCAAACCGAACGGCATAACGAGAAACTCAAAATGACCATGATGCGTACGAAATGCCGTTTTTCAACATCTTCTCGGACTCATCCGAATTTGGTGGTAGCCGGACCGAAGATCGAGCTTCGAAAAATACGTGGCACCAAACAATTCCTCTAGTAATTCTTCAATAACTGGAATAGGGAATTTATCCTTAACCGTCACCGAATTTAAAGCCCGGTAATCAACGCAAAAACGCCAAGAATTATCCGTCTTTCGAACTAATAAAACAGGAGAGGAAAAAGGAGAGGAACTTGGGCGGATAATACCTTGATATAGCATCTCTCCACATTGCTCCTCAATCTCATCTTTCTGAGAGTGTGCATATCGGTACGGTCGGACTGCCACAGGCTTAGTGTTTGGCTCCAAACGGATTTTGTGATCACAAGCCCGTGCCGGAGGGAGACCCATTGGCGCTTGGAATAAGTCCTCGAATTCCGAGGTAAGATTGCTAAGCTCCCCTTCTTGAGAAATTTCCAACTTTAAGGCGGAAATCGAGGCTCCCGAAGTGGGTCTAAACGTATGCTTACCCTCCAAAGAGACCATTTGATCCCCTTGAGTGAAATTCATTGTCATTTTATTAAAATCCCATATAATGGGGCCCAAAGTCTTGAGCCAATTGACGCCCAAAACAACTCCGAACCCACACAAAGGAAGTAGGAAAAGATCAAACGCAAATTTGGAATTGCCCATTTGCAAAGTGAGGTTCTTACAATATCCCGGACAATCCAAATTTTCCCCATTTGCTACCACTACCCGCATGTTCTCCTTTCGCTCCGTTGGGATATTTAATTGTTGCACCAAATTTGAACTCACAAAGCTATGAGTTGAACCCGAATCAATTAAAATTATCAATGGGTGTCCATTCAACGTACCAGTTACATGCATAGTCGGTTGAGTTTGGGAGCCCGAGATTGCCAGAAAAGACACCTCCGCTGCATCCGCGGTTGGTTCCTCATCGTGATGATCGGCTTCATCCAACACTTCCACCCAAAAAAGCCGCTTACACTTGTGCCCTCGTTCAAACTTCTCGTCACAA
This sequence comes from Lavandula angustifolia, assembly GCA_028984105.1. Lineage (NCBI taxonomy): Eukaryota > Viridiplantae > Streptophyta > Magnoliopsida > Lamiales > Lamiaceae > Lavandula > Lavandula angustifolia. Next base: position 10,006,816 of record CM054809.1, on the reverse strand, counting down.
TTATAGCATAAGCCTTGGCGACGACGAGCGTCCATTTCCGCCGGAGTTAGGCGGCGAACGAAAGGTTGTCTAGGCACCGAAGAATTTGATGGTGTGGAAGAAGTCTCGCGAAATGTGGAAGACGTTTCCTTGCCTTTTCCCCCGCAACTCATGTAGGCGGGCTAAATTCATTGCCGTAAGTAAATCCGGAGGGCGTTGAACCTTTACCTCAATGGCGATGTCGTCACGCAACCCACTAATGAAGGTTTCACGCTCTTGGACGGCCGTCATGAGTGTGGTTTGAGCTGAAAGTAACTCAAATTTTTGTTGATAAGCGTCCACAGTACCCGTTTGCTTGAGTTTGATCAACTCACCATACGTATCAGATTGTAGAGGTGGGCCAAAACGTTTATTGCACATGTGCTTGAAGTCAAACCATGTAGCATGCGGCCAATCTCTTCGTAGCTTTAAAAACCATAATTGGGCACTTCCATCCAAATGGAAAGCAGCAATTTCTACCTTCTCGTTTTCAGGAGTTCGTTGATGGACAAAGAAGTGATCACAACAACTTAACCAAACAACCGGATCAGATGTGCCATCATAACGGGGAAATTCAAATCGAGTAAACCTGTAATTTCCCTCGCCTTGGTGATTCCGATGGGGTTGCTGATCATGATGAGGAATTCGGCCATTGAGTGTATGATTACGATCTTGTGTTGGCTGATCTTCATGATCATCAGTTGGGTGAGGACGACGTTGATCTTGAGTGTGGCTAGTCTCGCCCTCCCCGGCTTGCAAGTTGTTTAACCGAGTCTCAACTTGGTTGAGTTGATTAGCCAAAGTTTGTTGTTCAATAACCATTTGGTTCTGCCATATCTCTGCTCGTTTCTCCCTAGAGTCGGCCTTAACTTCGGCTGCCTTAAAAGCTTGGAGTAATTCCGCCAATTGATCTTGGACCGTTGAAGCTGCCATCACGCCTTGCTCTGATACCAAAATGTTACGATCCCGGGATCTTGATCGTGTGACCGGTCCACTTTGCAGGGAACTGGAGCTCACTTGAGGAAGAGTGACACCGGACGTCTTCTTCGTTCTCCCTATGGTGGCGAGAGACGGAAGCTATCGACGCTTTGATGCAAGGAATTATATATATATGTATAGAGTTGTGATAGCTATAGTAGTGCTATAAGATAGATAATAATGAAATAATTCTTCGGATGATCTTTATTTCATAAACAATGAGACTATAAATAGAAGAGAGCTACTAACAACTTCCTAACAACTTCCTAATATTAATCAACTGACTAACTAACATATTCTCGATAAAATAAGGAAAGCAGACTCACTAAGCTAGACTAATAGATAAACTAATTTAATTGAACAATCCCATGATTCATCCGGCGCACGACCCCAACAACTTTCCTCATTAATCTCCTGGATGGTAAACAAGCCCCACTTTTGTTGCGATATCTTCCATTATTTCCTCAACTCCCTCTTCCGAATCTTCCTCCAAGATAACCCCCAACATCTTCAAGTCCCTACGAATGCTTTCCGAACTTTCCTCCTGCAGCATAAAATTATCTTCCACAATTTCCTCAACCGCTTTCCTCTTGGGCCTTCGAACATACGTGTGCTGAAATGGTTTGCTTGGCCCTGCACAACCGGACGCTAAGGAGCCCGTAACAGAAACCAAGCTAGTTTCATGGTCTACCAGCTTAGGGAATTGTTTGACTGCTGAACTTTAGCAGCATAAGCATTCTCCATCTCTTCCTGCATCATATTCCTTACTACTTGAAAGCACAATTCAACCACCAAATAGGGTGACCAAAATTCGAGTCACCCTAAAGCAGATTTTACATACTGTATACTTAAACCACTACGGTTAATAGAGCAACTAAATAAGCAAAATGATATTAGGCACCATCTATATTTTCTACGACTCAGTTTCCTCCTTTTTATTTCTTCTATGAATTTTGTCCCTATTATAGTTTTCTTTTTGTCCTCTACTTCTTTTTTGAAGGGGTAAACTACACAAATGTGAGGGCAAATAAAAGTAGAGGAACAAAATTTGCATTTTTCAGCTGAACAAAGCTATATTAGATTTTAAGGTATGAAACAAATTTAGAAACAAAAGAAAGTATAAAGAGTAAAATTTGCATATTTCAACTGAGAAAGCAAAAGGAGTTTAGGAGTAAATTATGCATTTTTACTGAATAAAGCAGGGTTTGTTTAAGAGAAGTTTTCGTACGAATATACCTTGCAGGATTTTAGCAGGGGGTGCAAAAAAGATGACCTAAAATATCTGATTGATTTGCCAAGTGAGGTAGCTTCCAATTCTGTCACCAAAAGGTTTCAACAAAACGGCAAAAGATCACATTGTGGGCACAACTGTGTACATGAGAGATGAGATTTTGAACTTGAAAGGTTACACTATACCTTCTTCGCCCCCACTTCCTAAAACCCTCGTGTTGAGTTCTTCTACAAGCTGCACATTAACCAAAAAGAGAAGTGTAAGAGTCATAATATTCCCCAGCACTGCACCATAATGAAAGTGAGCCATGTATAATTCTTTTTCAAAATCATTTTTGTCCAAGAGTAGATCAGGAAAATAGTCAGATATAATGTCCCTGTGGCTGTTAGCCTATTACAGACTGAACACCGGAACATAGGAGTACTTTTTATTGGTGTGAAATCAACACAGAACCACCATATCAATTGACCAAGCAGACCCTCAAAAATGGGTCAAAGCATGGGTATGATAACTAATAGGAGACATAACTGAAAAAACAAAGTATCTAGAGGATGGGCCGTATTTGCCATTCAGCGATTCTTCAATGGAGTTAGATATAAAAACTAATAACTACTAAATGGCAAGGATCATGGCTTAGGGACCTATGAGAAAAATAGATAGCTAGGACTTCAGATGATCAATATCTGAAAGCCAATACTTGTTATGCGGTTGTCGTACAGTTCTAACTTCCTCTCTAGCAGAAGCAATGTATTCAGCTAAAATATCAAAACAATATATGTCCAATATCTAACAAAGAAAACAGTAGGGGTGAAAACGGATCGAATACGGACGGATAGTGCTCTTCCCATATTTTGTCCCATATTTTTTTCTCGAATTCGGAGTCGAATACGGGAAGGCCGGATACGAATACGGATTCGAAATATTCGGGATACGAATACAGGGCGGATATATGACGAATTCGGATCGAATTCGAATAACAATAATCGGATAATATGATTCATAAACAACCATCTATTTGTGATTGCAACACAAGAAAAAATCATGTATACAATATTTAATAGAAGTTTTAATGCAAACTATAGTTAAAATACTACCCATTATGAATAACATAATTTTTAGGATCAAGAAAGTACGAAAAAATTCCAAAGTTTAATATAAAATACCTAATAATAACCATAGATGCACTTAATATTTTTTTTAAATATCTTTTCTTAATCTTAATTTATTATTATATTAAAATTTTAATTATTAAATAATCCGAAAAATATCCGAATTCATAATCCGGGAAATATCCGAATTCATAATCCGGAAAATATCCGATTAAATACGGGAAATATCGGATACGGGCGAATAATGTGAAATCCGAATTTGAATCCGTATCCGATTTAGGCTATCCGGATTCGAACCCGTATCCGACCGGATACTAGATTTGCTCCCCGAATTTGATCCCGATCGGATCCGGCTCCGGATCGGGCGGATAATATCCGATCCGTTTTCACCCCTAGAAAACAGTAAGTCATACAAAACCGGTCAATATAATCAATAATAAAGATAAAAGGTGTTCTAAAAATTTTACAATAATCTGTTGAAGCATCATACTTCGGAGTACACATTTTAACATAAGACTGCTCACCGTGGAAAGAGTTGGCACATTGGAAGGATCAAAATCTTCAAAGTGTTTAGAATCAATGGGAACACAAACACGGCCTGAAAAGAAAATGAAAATTGTGTAATGATAAGATGATCCTGGACAGCTGAAGATATAAGGAGGGTCATTAACTAAACCTGTTTTTGGGTGTATACAGAAAGGTGCCTTCAGCAAGTGGTTCATGTGTTTTGAGACCTGAGATGGAAACAAAATACTTCATGCACAAATTACTATACATCTAATTTAGAATTGACTGTGTTATATCCCCTAAACCAAAATATGACTTTGAAAGGTGAAATATGGCGAACCTCCAAATCAAGTCTAGGATAGGTGAAGGTGAACATAATTTCTTCAACACACCTACGGATACCGAGACCCTAAATGCAGATAAATCACTAATAAATTAGAGAGATACAGCTCAAAAGATCAGTCAAATTATCATATAAGTAAACTTTTTTGCTTTTTTCAGCTCAATGAGGAAGCCTCCAGAACAGCAAGTACATGGAAACAAACCACAATAATAGCCTTGAACAAAATGGAGAACCTAACAGAATTAATGTCACTGACATAAAAGACTCTAACTTGCAGTAAAAGCTTCTCACTTAGAAGCCGATTGAGATTTTCCTTTTTACTCTCTTTTTCCGCTTATTAAAAGCCTGTAATAGAGTATTAGTACCCGGGTTCATACCTTGTGTTTCCCTGATTGCAATATATGTTTAAGTTGGCCCCATCTAAAAACATTGATATCCTCACGTGACCGTTTCTTATCCTCCCACTTTGCTCGAAGCTCAGAAGCAATGGCTGCCAGATTTGTAAGTGAGGAAGGATAATATATTGTTTCACCAGAACAGAGAAATAACAAATACAAAGCAAGCTAGCTTACAATCATCTGGAATCATTTCTAGTATCTTTTCATATCTATCTTCATCTGAAAATAAGTTTTGACTCAAAATGAACTTTTCCTCAAAGAAGTCTTTCAAAACTTCAGCAGATCTCCTGTTGGATGAAAAAGTGTAAACTGGTGAATGAAGAACTAGAGATACATCAATCATACATATAATTTGCTTACCCTAGGAAAGGATGAAATGACTGCCCGACTAGAGTAACCTTTTTCTGGCTATTATCATTTCCCTAAAGAGAAGCAGGCCATTTTAAAAAGAAAAAAGGACTTAGAATTATAATAGTGCATGAGATATATTCATAGATAAAATTGAAACAAGAACAAGAGAAAACCTTGTGGACATGTAAATATTCAGTTATAGCTGCCCTTTGTTCATTGTTCAACCTTGTCAATGATAATTACTATATATTAGACTCAATAGAATGTCAAAAGAGACTGTATCTGAATTAAAGCACCATTACCTTCGTGCTTTTCCATCACAAACCCAGCAATGCACACCACGTCGACCACTGTACACCCATAAAATGTGGTTGAAACCGAAGTCCTCTGCAGAAGCATCATATACAAAAAAAGTATCATCCATTCAGATACTAAATACACACATTAAATAGAGCTTTAACCAAATTTTTAACCAAAATCAGAGTATAAAACGGCACACACACACAGAAGGAGAGGACCAGAAGACCAGCAAAGAAAGTGAACTGATCATTTTTGGTGTATTTTATCAAGATTATTGAGAACAAGAGTGAAGGAAGCATTCTCTTGCTAAAGAAGTTCCTCTTTAGTAAAGACAAAGGAAGCCCAAATTTGTGAATTGCGAGAAACAAGTGCGGAGTAGTGAGAAATTCAAATGAATGTGAACACAACAAGGTTTCCAACAATGAAATGTTTTCAGCTACACAATCTTAGACCAAAGTATGAGTTGCAAATAAAATGTAAGGTTTCGTGTTACTCTATTCTATTTGCATTTTTACTAATTTCTATTTGTACCTGTGATACTTTGAACAGCTAAAGATGCCAAATCATTAGCAGAATGTCCATACTCTGTTCTATTTGGTCCATTCAACAGCTAAAAATACCAAGTAGAATGCCCATATTGAATTAGTAGAAGGATTGAGCCATCTGAAGTTTCTAGTATTGTATACTGTGCTTTTAACTTGCTTTTGTCCCAGTCGTGAACTTCATACTAAGCCTCGGACAATTTTGTTTCCAACACATATACCATTTCTTACCTCTTAGGGCAGTATCAATAATTTTAATGGCTACTGTCATCAATGGCCAGCATGCTGGACAAACATCTGCTCCTGAGCAGCAAAATCTGACATCATCATAATCTGATATGTCCTGCAGTTATAAGATAGTGGGATCAGTATATGTGCATTGTAGGAGACTTACTTCACCCGTATCCATAAATCCACCACAGTAAAAATTCAAGTGGAGGGAGAATAACTACTTACTATATCAAATATGAGTTCCCTCTCCACAGGGCTAAAAACATTATCACCAGACTGTGCATAAGCATGTCTTTTTGCAGGCTGCAAACATTGTAAAACACTTTCAGTGGTGAAAAAGTGGATGATGAACTGCAATATTTTAGCAATTGACAAGGTATTTATGTAGGGATACTGATCCCAGTTCCACGGCATTTCCAATCACAGTAAATTTGTATAAGTATGAAACTTACCAGCAAAACAAAACAAAACAAAACAAAAAAGGACTAGATATTTCATCAATAGTGAAACAACTTGTGGCCCTCTATGCACTATAAGCAAGCTTATACTTACATTAACACTGTAAACTGGCCCAATATCAATTTTTAAAGGACACTTTTCCTTAATGGCGTTTTCAAGATCAGCTACATTGTTGAAAGACTGAAATCGCAAGTATATATCATTTTCTAAGGTGAATGAAAATTCTCTTCGACCAAAGTAAGAGTGGTCACAGCCTGGATGTTTTCCGTCTGGAAATCAAAACATGTAGTTAGAGAAGTCAACCAAAAGAATGAAGTAATTAGAGAACTAAAATCAGAAGACATATAAGAAAATAAGGATTACCATTTCCATATGACATCCATTTGTACATATCAGCATATGGAAAAAACTTTCCTGCACAAATGATATCAAAGTCTAGAGTAACTTCACAAATTTACAGAAAAGTAAGGCTTCAGTTAATTGAAGAATACTAAGATTGCAATCAACTAGATAAGAATACATAGAAATGGAAATAGTTCTCTTTTGCTTCCTGTATTTTTAAGTTATGTTTAAGTAGTGAGAATCAGAATGTCAGATGTCAAGTTTACTTGCTGCTAACTGAAATCCGAGGTATCAACCTTTTGCTTTTGGTGAAGCACATGGATAAAATTCTTCTTAGTTTTGCTTCCAGAAAATATCATACAAACGCCAACAGTAAAGCGATTGAGGGAAGAATTAACCAATTATGATAATGCGTTACAAGAGCAATAAGTATTTAAGTTGGCTTCCGTTTGTATTTACATGCTCAAATTACAACCTGCCGCAGGTACAATTGACTAAAACAATAAAAAAATCAGAACAGCAATAGGATTTTCATATAATGATCAAGCAGACCTCTTTTATGCATATGTTACTACGACAAATCAGTAAAGATAAGTAATTTTTTCCAAGCTTTACCTCAAGTTGGGAAACTAGTAAGATCTAAAAACTACAGCTGTAAAAATCATGAAAATTATGGGTAAGAAAGCATTAAGGCTACAGATAAAGGGAAATGATGGCAGTTGATTTCAGGTAAGGTAAAACAAACTAAACAAAAGTCTCACCGTAGTAAATCTTGAGATAGTTGGCGTTGAAACCATCAGGAATTTCATTTTTTGGATTATGCGCTTTTTCCACTCCGTCAATCGCCATGTCTTCACTCATATTCTCAACTTGTTATCTCACCATTTCCAACTATTCAACTTTTCCTAACAACAAATCAACAATTACTGCAATTCAAAAGAGGTCGAACCAGGCCCGGCCCTGAGGGCGGGCGAGCATGGGCGACCGCCCCGGGCCGCAAAATATCGGGGGGCCTCTAATTTATTTTTTTAGATAGTAATAATTTAGGGCTGAAGGTCAGTTCGGGTCAGTATAACTGATACCAAATATTGGTTAACCGAAGTCAGAAAATGCATCCCAAAGCCGATACCCCTTCCGTTTTTTGGTTAGCCGGTTATACCACAAAAACCAAAAATAATGAGTCTGTGATCAGACTCTAATTCTAAGGCTTCATTGAGCTGATCAACATCCATTCCAATAAAGAATTAATTCATCATTGATAAATCTTGATTCTTTTATGCGTTCTTCCAACATTAATCCTAAACAAATATCCCCAAATTGTTTTCTTTTTTAGCAATTTTACAAAAATATCTTGACCTAATTCACATGATTTCTCCGGTTCTCCCTATTCCCTCAATTTCCTATTAGATATATTCATATACAGATAACAAACTTTAAAATTGATAGAATCATAGAAATTGACAATTTGCCACAATAAATCAAGAAACAAAAATTGGAGTTATACAGAAAGAAAATCCACCTTGTGTACGGAAGCAAGGGGCAGAAGATGATGATGTAGTCGGCGACCTATTCTAATTTGAGCAATTTCGGACTTACACTTGTCGGCAGAGGGGGAGGGTCGAGGAGCTGCTGACGACTTAGTGCTTAGGGCGTGGCGGAGGGGTCAGGGTGGGATTGCCAATAGGCGGTGCTGGAGTGCCGCCGTACGCGGGGAGGGTAGCGGAGGGGCCGCGGTTCCGGGATGCTGCGCCGAAGACGGAAATTGGGAAAGGGGCGGCTCACGGCTGCGGGCGCTTGAGTCTTGTGTGTTTTTCTGAAGCGGAATATCAATCAATATTAATCGAATTTCAATTCCCATTTAGACAACACTAAGGGGGTGTTTGGGATAGCTGAAGCTTATCGATAAGTGCTGAAAGAAAGTTGTTGGAAGCTGCTGAAAGTGGCCGAAAGTAGCTGAAAGCTGCTGATTTTGATAATTTGTAAGTGTTTGCAAAAAGTGCTGAAAGTCAAAAATTAATATTTGAAAATATTAATAAAGTGGTATCTTATAAAATGAAAATGTTATTTATTTCTCACTTATTAAACAAATTTAGAATTTTTACACAAATAAAAATTAAAATTTATTTCCACTTATATAAAATAGTATTTAAAATAAAAAAATATTAAAATAAAAATTAGAAAAAAAATTAAGTATAATTAATATTATTAATTAAAATCAAGAATAAAAAAGATTATAAATTATATTAATAAAACAAATATTTACTTATTCTTTGTTAAATGACAAATAAAAATTATACATATAAATAAGCAATATCGATCATTAATTAAAAAAAATAGTTATAAAATTATAATATAATGTATTAATTAAAAATGTTAAAATTATAAAAGCTTATAAGTTATCGCCTTCATGCCTAATACCGAAACTTTACGAAAATTCTCTATCTTGGACCCAAATAGCTTTCAGCAGCTCTATAAGCTGGATTTCCCAAACACCAAATACATTTCCCGAAACAGCTTTCAGCTATAAATACATTTCAGATAAGCTATCACAAACACCCCTTAAGTGGGTGTTTGTAACAGCTTTTTATAAGCTGCTTCAGCTTTAAGCTGGTGTGGGTGTTTGGGACTCCCAGCTTAAAGCTGAGATTCTCTAAAATTGGGTCAAAAATAGAGAATCAGCTGAAGCTACTTCACCCCAGCTTCTAGCTTTCAACTTATAGTTTATGCTTTTTTCGGACCAAACTACCCCTAATAATTTTATTTAATTCCAGAACTATCCTAACCCTGATACTTTGTGAGAATACATTTTTATCACATCCGTCGCGTCTCTTCTCTTCTCTCTCTCAATTCTTCATAAAATTTATGGAGGAATTTTTATGTATTTTGTTTGTATGATGAATTTATACAAATAAATAGCATTTAACATATAATTGTATACTATATTTATTATGATACAATTTTATAATATATATAATATTTAGATTAATTTAGTATTTTATAATATTAGATTGAAATTGTAAGCAAAAAATAAATATTGAATAATAATTATTTCTGAATTTTATTATTTATTATATATACTAATTAGTAATACTAAAGGTAAAACAGACATTTCTTTTAAAAAGTAACAATAAGCTACATCTATCAGCAGTATTCTCAAAAACTATTTTTCCCACTTTCAGCAGCTTTCAGCACTTATTTCCAAACATTAACTGATTTTCAAATAAGCTGCTTTCAGTACTTATCAATAAGCTTCAACTATTCCAAAACCCCCCAAAATACTCTCTCCGTTCCATTATAGCTCATTTTTTCAAAATAAATATCTCAATATTTATGCTCACTTTTAAAAAATGTTAACTATCAAAAAGTCAAACAATCTACACCATATAACACTATTTTCTAAATTTTTATATCGAAACCAATTGAGCCACAAATATTGGGACCCAAGGAGTAATTCTATTACTATTATTTTATGTCAAGAATTTTAGTTTTAAACTACTTCGAGAAAAATATTTTATTTGAAAATAATTTAAATATAGAACTTTTACGGCTTCATAACTTTTTCAAGATACTCAATTGCTTGTTTAAAAAGTAAGTTGATTAATTGTTAGTTTCTTATTCTTGCAAAATTATCGTCTTCTTAATACTGTAAAATAATCAAAATAAAATATATTTAATTAATTATTTTATAAGGATAAATGCATTGCTTCCATATGTGAGGGAGAGACAATCGTGTGTATTGCATAATATCAGAAGATAAGATAAAGTAATATATATTCCTCACTAATCATAAAAACATAATCTATTCATTCTCATTATTCTTGATCTAAAAACTGGAACAAAAAAGTAAATTGGATAATAATTTGATAAGATTATTATTATAAAAGAATAAATTAATCTAATTTGCTTTACTCTTTTAAATAAGTAAAGATAATTGTACATTTGTATAGAATTCTCTAAAATAGTGTAAATTTATATATCAAATAAACTAAATGTTCAATTTAACACACAGGTCTTTTGTGCGTGTATAGAATTGCATAGAATAAGATAAGATTTACATGTTCAATTTAGAGCGTTAGATGGAATGGATCTTAAATACCTGAAAGTGGAGGTTATAAATAAGATTGAGATAACTCATTTCAATGAAAATCTTAAAAAGAATTAAATAATAAAAAACACTAAAATGACCCATTTTTTATTTAACTCTGGCTGTAACGCCCCAAAATTTTTAATATAAAATGAATTGCATATCTATTCATGCATCTTATCAAGTGTTTTAGTTTAGTAAGTCGCGCCTTAGAAATTAAAATAAAAATTAAAGCATTTATCTTATTTGTTATTAAATCATTTTATTATGTAAATTTATTTTGAACTTTGAATATGTTTATTTATATCATATTATGATTATATTATTTTGTTGAGATAGAAATAATATTAGAATTATTAGGCAAGAGTAATATTAATTTTGGATTTCCTAAACCAACTAGGATTCATACAAGGATACAATATTTATTATGGTATTAAGTTATTAGGAGATAATTTTATATTATATTATGATTAAAATAGATATTTTATGTGTGTTATACATGTTTTAGGATAAAATCTAATTGTGCCTATCCATATCCTAATTTATCTAGGATTGAATGTCTTATATGGTAAGTGATAGAATAAATATTATATAAAATATATAAGGACGAAAATAAATATGGATAAAATATATTTGATACCTTTTAGGATTATGGATCTTTAGATAATGATTTCTAGGCCTATAAATACCCCTTAGTCGCTCATAATATAACATCACATAAACTTTTCGAAAATCTGCCAGCATATCTGAGAACTTTTTCAAGAATTATTTACATACCTTCCCGGCATCATATTGTTGTGAAATTTTAGGTGAAGCTTCCTAGGTATGTCTAGTACACTCATTTATGTTTGTATAATTTTTCAAGCATGCTAAGTAATTGTTTAGAATTCTTTGGTTAATTTTTAGGATACGCGTGCTATTTATTTGTTAATTTGTTTCTTGATGTGTCCGATTCTATTATGTCAATTCTTTGGTTGTTAAAATGTTTAAGTTTCATGAGAACAGAAATCTTTCCTGCAATTCTGCCTTTTCTGCCGAGAGTACCAATGCCAAATAGACGATCTTATGTTACTTGAAAAATTACAGAAAAATTATAGAGACAAACTTTAGGATGTATTTAATATTTATGTAAATTTTGGAAAATTTTAAACAAGTCCTTATATTTTTAATGAATTTTTACTTTTATACTGCCGAAAAATCATGCATCCGGGATAGGGCTTAGAAAAATATTTATATCTCACTCCACAAAAATGGTTTTGACTTGATTCTTTTTCCTAAATACTCTACACACGTAGGTATTTTTAAAACTATTTATTTCATATTTTTAACTTATGTTAATGAAAGCAGTTTAATACAAATGTCCGGGTAGTCAGTCGGAGCATGCATTTTCGTATTCGGATTGTGGTGGAAACTATTCTGTATTTTATGAAGTCGTTACTTATCTATAGAGATTGAAATTTTGATATGATCTTTCTACGCTTGTCCCCTAGATCTGTGTTAAATCTTAGAATTTTTAAAGTATGTTTAGTTCCTGAAGCTTATAGTTAAAGGTCAGTAGGTCAGAAACCGCCTTTGTTGATGCAGTAGGTACTGTTTTGGTTATAACTCTTAGATGACTTATTATTTTGATATGAAACCAAATCTTGTGTGATTTAGACTCATTATGGAATCTATATGTAGAAAATTAAAATTTATGGAAATAGGTATTCTACACAAGTTAATATAGGACGTTGAAACCTAAATACACTAATGAGTATATATATATATATATATATATATATATATATATATATATATATATATATATTGATATTGTGTGTAACCTAATGACTATGAGGTATTGTTGTATATGTGAAATACATACACGAATTTCATGAATCATTAAGAATTATCCATTTTCATGTTAGGATGGGCGCGCATGACTTAAACATCTGATATCCATTATTTTCATGAAGTCAAGGTTAAGGTGGGGAATGTCACGTTTATCTTTATTATATATTATATTCGATATTTCATGTTTTGACGACAGGCATGTAAGAAAGTGGTCTGTGTGGCCAATACAAGTTCATGTGGTCTGTGCGGCCAATACAAGTACATGTGGTCTATGTGGCAATACAAGTTCATGTGGTCTGTGTGACCAACTAAAGCTGCTCTCATGAACAGTATCAACAACTCTACTGCAACAATTTGAATTTATGGCCGTTTTCTTTGGAAGCTTGTGACACGTGGCATCGTCCTCTCCAACGGGCAAACGCCTGGGTAACGACTATAAATAGAGAAAAATATCAAAGCTCCACGCACGAGATATCAAAGGGAAAAACGCTCAAGCTTTCGAAACAACTCTAGCGCATTCAAGAGAAATCCAGCGAAGAACTTGCTCAATAGAATACTCTTAGTTCTTCTCTCTGGAGTTCTTTAGATCCCTCTTCTCTAGCTAAGCTCAAAAGTTCATATCTATAGCTTAGATTCTCGAAGGAGTTCACTTTTAGTGATTGTTCTTATTGTAAGAACTCCTTCATAGTTGGAGAAAATCCCCTCCCCTTCAAACTCAAGTTTGATTTGTAAAAGTCGCTAAGGACTATAACTTAGAAGGGTCTGTCTAGTGCACAGATACCTTGTTGAGGCTTGCTCAGATTAATCAACAAGACCTCCTGTTCAGCAGGACCGTGGACGTAGGATCTTGCGTATCCGAACCACGTTAAAAATTGCTTGTGTTGTTTACTGTTTTATTGCATTGCATACAAACTGCTTACAAAGTCATATCTTGCATAAAACGTATTCATAAAGTGCACTAGCCAAAACTGTTTGACTTGTGAAAATCACGTTTTCAACTAAGACGAACCACCGGGCCCCACACTCTTATCCGCACTAAGTCTTCAACTGAGAATCAACTACTGACTAAAGTCAGTAGGAGAGACTCAGTAGTTGGCTCATTCTGACCCGCGATCGAAGGTTACTATTTGGCACTGTTCATCAGTCGCATCCAACAGCTCAGCTGTCCTTCGCGTTTGAGAAAAGAAACAGTACTCATGTGTATTCACCCCCCCCCCTCTACACCTGACTCTCGTCTTCAGACCAACAATTTGTATAAGAGCGGCGGTGTTCTTCTGATCATCGGTTCTGAAACTACTGGTCTTCTCGAACAGATCCTGAAAATGTTTTTCACTGCACAAGCATCTCTTCATACATCTATATACTCTTACCCATAATGTCTGATATGTCAGGTATTCGGATGGTGCCGATGTTCTCCATAGAGAACTATATGGTATGGCGCGTGAGAATGGAGGCGCACTTAACATCGCTGCATGACAGCATGGCGGATGTCCTTGAGACAGGACCCATCATTCACATGATCGACAACGTACAATTTGCAGCTGTGGGAGATGTAGGAGCACAGACTGGTGCCAAAGTCGCAAAAGATAAATCTGCCTTCACACCAGAAGAGAAAAAGTTGCACAACCTCGACCGAGTTGCGCGGAATGCAATCCTGACTACGCTCAGCGATTCACACCTCGGGAGGGTGCATGACTACAAAACAACAAAGGAACTTTCGGACGCCCTGGCTGTATTGAGCCAAGGAACCTCGCAGATCAAAGAAAATAAGCTCGAGCTAGAGCTACAAAAGTTCGATACATTTGCCATGGAGCCCAACGAGACTATTGACGGGCTAAGCGTCAGATTCACTAATCAGATCAATGTGATCAACGGGCTGGGGAGGACATTCACGAACAAAGAGATGAACACGAAGATCCTGAGAGCGTTACCTCGACTGAAGTGGCTTCCTTCTACTACTTATTTACGTCGCTCAGATCTTAATGCTCTAACTCCTGATGTTATCTTTTCAGAATTAAAAACGGAGGAATTTGAGCACAGCCTACCCCAACGATGTTCCAGTGCTCCAGCTGACACACAGATTGATCATGCTTTCAAAGCAACAGTCAACAAAACTGGAGTCAAACCCATTTCTTCCAGCAAGGCAGTAGCCACGACAGAAGCAAAGTCCTCTGAGACATCTGTCACTGACCAACTTGCACTTATGGCTCTCAGCTGCTCAAAGAGCAGAACGGCAGGCCAGACGCGAGAAATTTGCCCGAAGGAGGTAGGCCTACATCGCCGAAGAGATATCCGATGACTCAATCGAGGAAGATACATTCAAGTATTCTTCTGAAGACGAAGCTGCATTTGTCGCCGTTGAGGTCGGAGAGACAAATCCTGAATCAACTGCAGAATACTGTCTGATGGCCGGAGAAGAGGCTGAGGTAAATTCTAATTTAATATAACCTGATGAGTGGTTTTTATTCCATCTCATCGTGTTCTTTTTAAGCTTATTTAAATTTGTTTTCTATACATTTTTAGCTTTTGTTTTGCTTGGAATTGTATACCTTCGATGATTTTTGGTTTTGTAGGTTTCTCACGCGTTTTGAGCATATTTGGTGGTATTTGGCACCAAAATGAAAGAAACCATGACCATTGATGCATTGTTGGCAAAAATGGAGTTGTTTGGATGAAGAATGAAGAGGATTTGAAGCCGGATGTTGAAGAAACCGTGTTTCGGAGCTCGTGTAATAAGGCAGTTGGAAAATCAAGTGGAAGATGGATCTAACGATCCTAGAATCCGATCTCCACTGTCCACATCGTATTTCTATGTGTTAGAAACATTGTGGAAAAGTTTCGTGACGATCCAATGGTTATCGAAGGAGATATCGCGTTTTTCCCAAAATTGGTCAGTGCAGAAAATTGCAGAGGGAGTGCGCGGACAGAACAGGTCGGACCGCGGTCTGCCTTTGCACTGGACCACGGTCTGCGTCGTCTACAGCCCAAAAATAGTTTTTTTTCGGCCCGAAACCTATATAAACCCTTCCGGACTTCGGTCCTTCGAACCACACACCATATTTCCGACTTTTTCCACCCTCCAAAGCAGAGAAACACCCAAGCCATCCCTCCGTTGAAGATTCAAGGCGAAGAACGAAGACTACAACCAAAGAACCAACTGCGAGGATCAATCTGCTAGATTGTAGGTTGTATAATTCTATCTTAGTTTTTTTAAGGGTTTTTGATACTTATTTTCTATGGATTATTTTTGCATCTTTTGTGATTATTTTCCTACGAATATGAGTGGCTAAATCCCCTTGTGTGGGGGTTTAGCAGGATCTATGTTTTTGATGAATTGATTCAGACCCCATTTTTTCAATGAATGAATTGTTTTGTTTCTTAATTGTTGAGCCTGCTTTTGATTTCTCTATGAATCTTTAATGTGACTGGCCATCATCTTAGATAATTATAGAGAATATAGGTAATAGATAATACGGCGCATCATACCCGGTTATTTATTTAGACCTGCAATTAAGTGTCTAGATTGTCACCCTTGGTTTGGGATAGTTTAGATGGTTCCTTAAATCCTTGAGCATGATACGATCCTTAGGTTTATGATATGATCACTTGATTAACCCTTAGGATTATAAATTAGAGATCTCCCGCCATCATACGGAATCCCTAGAGCCTTAGTGGATGAACTAACAAAAGAAATTCATAAATGCTAGCTAGAGAATGGAAATGAATCGATCATCTTAGGCATAGTGATTGCTAAACCTTCACACTCTTCATCAATCTTGAAACCACACCCATTATCCAATTTGCTTTGCTTTTATTTGTTTTCTTACTTTTTTGGCTATTTTAATTCTGTAGTTTTAAATAATCCAAACCCAGTTTAGGACCAAGTAGATAGTGAAATAATTAGGATAATTAGAATCCAGCCGAGTCCTTGTGAGATCGACCTCGGGAGTTGCTAGATTAGGTACTATATCGATTCGTGCACTTGCGAGAATTATAATTTGTTCATCAAGTTTTTGGCGCCGTTGCCGGGGACTCAGTCGTTTTGATTTTTCTTTTTACTAGCTGTTTATTTGTTTAGATTTTATTTTTAAGTTTGTTTCTGCTTCTTCCGTTTTTTTAGTGCATCAAATCTTACTTTTTGAGTTTTCTGTAGGTTTATGCACAGTAGAAGGTCGCAAAATCCAGAACTTGCGCCTTTTATCGATAACATACACAGAGTGGGGACTCGAGTTATGAGGAAAGAACAAGAAGACAAAATTGTAATGGAGCGAATTGAGAACAATCCTGAACCAGAGAGGTTGCAGGGAGACTTCACAAGGCCGATACTTGGAGCAATTACCACCTGCATCGTCCTAGAAGAGACCGCAAGGAATTATGATCTGAATCCTATCTACTATCATATGCTACCGTCTTTCTACGGGCTAGCAACTGAAGATCCTCTTGCTCATATGAGGGAGTTCTATGCTACACTGGGGACTCTTCCTCTCAGCGGGCTCACTACTGATCAATTGGGAAGACGATTGTTTCCCTACACTTTGAAGGATAAGGCTAAGACTTGGTTGAACACACTACCTGCTAACTCTTTGCGAACAATGGAGGACGTGTTCAAAGCATTCACTGAGCGATACTACTCCCGAAGCAAGAGCCACGAGTTGAGGCAGCAGATTGCTACTTTTTCCCAGTTTGACAATGAGACATACCATGAAGCTTGGGATAGATTCAAAGGACTCCTAATCCAATGCCCACATCATAATTACCAGGTCGCGATGCTTAATGAGTTCTTCTACAATGGATTGCTCTTGTCGTGTCAGATTATGGTTGACAACATGGCTCCCGGAGGTATTCTTGCACTGACCCCAAGTGCATTGCATGAGCTTTTTGAGACGTTCAAGGCTCATTCCATACAAAGAAGTCAGAGTGTGAGACAACATGGAACGCAAGATGTGCGGGCTGCGTATGCGGATGATACTATTAAGGAGCTTCAACTGCTTAGACAAGAAATTAAGGAGCTCAAGCAGAGATAAGTGCAAGCCCCAAATATTGGCGAGGTCTGTACCATTTGTGATGATCCACAACACTCAACTGTCCAATGCCAGTTTAACATCATCCATAGCCAATTTGAAGAGGAACAAGCTAATTGGGGACAAGGCATAGGGCATCCGTAATGAGAGGAGCGAAAGCAATACCAGAGGCCTTAACAAAATTTTGTCCATAAGCAGCAAGGGTACAATCCCAACTATAAGAGTTACCAGAATTATGGAGGACATAATACCAATCAGCAGGAGCACTTTGGATGCACATCATCTTCTCACCCTCAGCCAAAGATTGAGGAAGCTGAACAGAATTCCATTGCCATCTTGCAAGACACCTTAAACTCCTTTATGAAGAGTTCTAGGGAGCAAATGGAGACACTCACCACTTCTGTCAAGAACGTGGAAGCAACTTCCAAAAATTTGGGGACTCAACTTGGCCAGCTAGCACGGGAAGTCGCTTTGCTTAAAATGTAACAAGGGGAACTACCTGGACAAACACAGCAAGCAAAGGCTATCCACGTATTGAGGAATGAAAAGGAGATTGAAAAGCCATATTACATTCCTGAAGACTCACCCCTTGAGGAAAACATCAAGCAGGATGGCGTAGTCGAAGAGGATGAGGAAGCCTTGACTGAACAAGATAAAGGGAAAGAGAAGGATCTTGTAGAAAAGCCTGCTTTACACAAGGTGAGTAACCCATACAGGCCTCCCCCACCATTTCCTGGGCGTCTGAAAGGAAGCAAGTAAGATAAGCAATTCTCTACCCTTTTCAATATGCTTTCTAAGGTTAACATCAATCTTCCCCTTTTAGACCTTATCAGGAATGTGCCAAGTTATGCGAAGTTCTTCAAAGAGCTTAGCACAAACAAGAGGAAATATGAGGAGGTGACACGTGCATTGAAACCACAATCTGTATGTGCATTGGTTGGTTTACCTCATTTACCACGTAAGATGAAGGACCCAGGTAGTTTTCTGATCTCAATCTCCATGGGGACTGATAGAGTTACACGAGAAATGCTATATCTTGGAGCTGGTATCAACCTCATGCCCTACTCTGTCTACAAAACGTTGGGAGTTAACAATTTGAAGCCTACACCTATAAGGCTTCAATTTGCTGATAACTCAGTGAAGACCCCAATGGGGATTGTAGAAGATTTGTTGGTAAAGGTAGACAAGTTTATTGTTCATGTTGACTTTATTGTTCTTGATGCAGATGATACTTCTCGAGGGCTAAGTGACCAGCTTATCCTCCTAGGGAGGCCATTTATGGCATCCACTAGGACTTGTGTTGATGTACCATCAAGAACCGTGAGGATGGAAGTCTTGGGGGAGGTTACAGAATTCAAAGCACTAGCTCCAGCCACATTTGGAACTACTGCCTCAACTGCTGAAGTTAACTTTGTGCAACCTGCATTTGATGTAGTGAAGGATTCTGATGGTACAGATGGATTAGGAATACATACATTATTCGATGAGGAGTCAACTGATGTTGGTGTTCCGAACTTTGATGAATGTGTTGAAGATCAAAAAGACAAGTTCCCGAAGAAAACCATCTATGTCAACGCACTAAAGCTGCTTGTGTGAAGAGTACGCTGGGTAAAACACTCTATCCTGGTCTTGAAGTTCTTTTATATGACGATGGTTCTAGAGTTTTTCCAGGATACCTAAGTTCTACATTCTCCGGACCATTTCATGTGGTAGACGTTTTGTCGCATGGTGTGGTGAAGTTGTTGAATCCACGAACCAAAAAACATTTCAAGGTAAAGGATGTCTGTGGAGCATCATCGAAGGAGGCGTTCGACAAGGCTGTAGTCGGGCGTCCAAAGTCGCCAAGTTTCTAATCTAATTCAGCAAAGTTGAGCCAACGACTCTAACCAACAGTGCTTCGTGGGAGGCAACCCACGTTTGTGAGTTTTTCTAGTTTTCTTAGTTAGATTTTTCTTGCTTTCCATTAAAAAAAAAATCTGAGGAGGAAAAGTGACATATATCTTCGTTTTTTAATGCACAATAAGCTATATCAGAGCAGTCGTGGAGCTAATACGGTGGGGATTAACTTTGGGTTTGAGCCTGCTTGATCAAGTTTCGCATATGTAGATGGACCGGACATCACCTAGACATCAGGGAAGATTCGTTAACCCAATTTTCTTTTTTCACTCTATTTTCATGCTAGGGACTAGCTCGTTGATAGGTTTGGGTGGGTATGTCGAATCTTGAACCCTACTGATTTGGTCTGTATAATTATGATTATGTGATTCTCCATGTACATGATATTTGAACTACTATGACTTATGTTATTTGATGTTTATGCATTTCTTGCCTTAAAATTTTTCTTTGTTGAAGCATTGTTGAATTAAATTTGAGCATGATAAAATTTTTGAACATGTAGGATGTAAAAGTATGGTAGTCCAAAGCCTTTGGAGAGAATTTGAGCCTATTGTGAACTGACGAAATCCTATGTCGGTCTCAATTTCTTTCATGTGTGATACTCGCTTTAGGGAGAACATTTAGAACTTGCTTTGAGTCTGTTTGAAGTATATTGAACACTTTTCGTATATGGCATTGATATGATCTTAGGCACTATCTCGTTCTTTAGCTAGAGCCAAATATGATTCCTACTTTGAACATCAACCTAGTAAGCCCCTTTGAGTTTAATGTATCATTTTTATTCATGTACCTCCACTTAAATTGCCTAGCCTATCTAGCCTTAACCGAGGATCTAGTAGAGTTGTTAGTGATGTGGGAGGAAATGGAGGCTTGTGAGGGTTTGGTGATCAAGGGACAAATATTTGCTAAAAAGTGAGATTGGTGTGAATTGATTTTGATTATATGCAGCCTGGTACCGAACTTGATAACACCGTGTTATATTGAAATCTTTATCTAATTATTGGTAGAGAGTTGGCAGGTAAACAATTGGATATAATATGGGAGACTTATGCATGTACTCCTAACTTCGATTGAAAGGGGTTTATTGATGACATATGTTAGAGTTGGGAGGTGTTGAAAAAAAAGAGAAGAAAAAAAAAAGAAGAGGTGAAAAGAAAAAGGGAGGAAATTGAAAAGGGGAGTATATTTTGAGAAAAAAAAAGTGAGAACTCGGGGTGACTTGATTTGTTTGATTATGAGTGATTCAAATGTGGTTGGTTTTAGAGGTTTATTTTGATATGTCATCATTTGGTTGCTCTACTAGATCCCTTTATTGTTCGTACATTATGAGTCACTTTTCCTATATCTTCCCTACCTTTTTATTACATGTCTTAGCCCCATTACAACCAAAGTAAAACCTTCGAGATCTTTGTCATGAATTGTGTTCATTATGAGTAGAATTAGACAATCTGCAAGCTTATGAAGACGCTCTCCTAGGGTTGAGTTTGAGTGATGATTTTACCCTTATACACTTGAGTGTTTGAGTGATACAGATTTCTGGAGAGGGACTACACTATTTCTATGTTCTATTTTGTTTTGAAGGTGGCATCAAGCTTGAATGATTTTCACGTGCTAATGATGTGTTCTTCCAAAAAAACTGAATTAGGCTTGAATTGTTATGCTCATCTTTTTGATATTTAGTCATAGTCTTTCTTTATCTTGTTACTTTGCTTGAGGACAAGCAAAAGCTTAGGTTTGGGGGGATTTGATGAGTGGTTTTTATACCATCTCATCATGTTCTTTTTAAGCTTATTTACATTGTTTTCTATACATTTTTAGCTTTTGTTTTGCTTGGAATTGTATACTTTCGATGATTTTTGGTTTTGTAGGTTTCTCACGCATTTTGAGCATATTTGGTGGTATTTGGCACCAAAATGAAAGAAACCATGACCATTGATGCATTGTTGGCAAAAATGGAGTTGTTTGGATGAAGAATGAAGAGGATTTGAAGCCGGATGTTGAAGAAACCGTGTTTCGGAGCTCGTGTAATAAGGCAGTTGGAAAATCAAGTGGCAGACGGATCTAAAGATCCTAGAATCCGATCTCCACCGTCCACATCGTATTTCTATGTATTAGCAACATTGTGGAAAAGTTTCGTGACAATCCAACGGTTATCGAAGGAGATATCGCATTTTTCCCAAAATTGGTCAGTGCAGAAAATTGCAAAGGGAGTGCGCGGACAGAACAGGTCGGACCGCGGTCCGCCTTTGTACTGGACCGCGGTCCGCGTCGTCTACAGCCCAAAAATAGTTTTTTTCGGCCTGAAACCTATATAAACCCTTCCGGACTTCTGTCCTTCGAACCACACACCATATTTCCGACTTTTTCCACCCTCCAAAGCAGAGAAACACTCAAGTCATCCCTCCGTTGAAAATTCAAGGTGAAGAACGAAGACTACAACCAAAGAACCAACTGCGAGGATCAATCTGCTAGATTCTAGGTTGTATAGTTCTATCTTAGTTTTTTTAAGGATTTTTTATACTTATTTTCTATGGATTATTTTTTGCATCTTTTGTGATTATTTTCCTACGAATATGAGCGGCTAAATCCCCTTGTGTGGGGGTTTAGCAGGATCTATATTTTTGATGAATTGATTCAGATCCTAATTTTTCAATGAATGAATTTGTACGGTCAGGTGTAGAGGGGGGGGTGAATACACCTGAATCCGATTTTCTCAACTTCGAACACGAACAGTCCTGTTCAGGAAAGTGCCGTACTGAAATAATTCAGCAGACCAAATAGTTGTTCTGAATCGTGTGTGGCAAAGAGTCTGACTCTACTGAGATCTGCTAACTGACTGAGTCAGAATTCAGTGTCAACAGTAGAAATTCAGTGTGCGGAAATGTGTAGGCCCTAATCAGTTGAGTGGAAAACCGTTTTATGCAAGTCTCAGTTCAGCAAGTAGACAGTTCAGTATGCTGAGACAGTTGTATGATTTTAAAGAAGATTTTCAGTATGAACAAGTAAAATCAATGCAACAAGAATCGAAAGCAATAACGAGACACAGATTTTTAAAGTGGTTCGGATATCAATCGATCCTACGTCCACTGTCCCGAAAGTTCAGGAGGCTATTTATTATACTGAGTTAGTCTCAGTCAGCTTGTGCACAGGACAAAGCTGTGGCTTGGGGATTATACTGAGCAAGTCCCAGTTTACAAAGGCATCAAACTAAAGTGTTTGACAAACTTCTCCAACTATGAAGGAGTCCTTTTACAATAAGGATTGGGTTCAAATATGAACTCCTTCGTCTAAGCTATAAGTATATTCGGTTGAGCTTAGGGTTAGAGGGATAGGGAATGAGAATGTAGCTTCTAGATCGACGAACAGCTGAGATAATCTTTAGGTTCGTGTATCGTCGATTTGGATACTAGAGGCTCTTCTAACAGTTTAGCTTGGTTCCCTATGAGCTGAGAAGGTAGTCTTTCGCCGGAGATAGATCTTCAAGTTCTTGCGGAAGACTTAGGGTTTTCTGATTCTAGCTCGTTTTAATGCTTGTGTATGTTCTAGCTCTGAACCAGCTAGAACAAGAGTTCTTTCGGACGCCCTAGCTGTATTGAGCCAAGGAACCTCGCAGATCAAAGAAAATAAGCTCGAGAGCTACAAAAGTTCGATACATTTGCCATGGAGCCCAACGAGACTATTGACGGGCTAAGCGTCAGATTCACTAATCAGATCAATGTGATCAACGGGCTGGGGAGGACATTCACGAACAAAGAGATGAACACGAAGATCCTGAGAGCGCTACCTCGACTGAAGTGGCTTCCTTTTGCTACTTATTTACGTCGCTCAGATCTTAATGCTCTAACTCCTGATGTTATCTTTTCAGAATTAAAAACGGAGGAATTTGAGCACACGCTACCCCAACGATGTTCCAGGTGCTCCGGTGACACACGACGATTGATCATGCTTTCAAAGCAACAATCAACAAAACCGGAGTCAAACCCATTTCTTCCAAGAAGGCAAGAGTGCTAGCCGCGAAAGCAAAGTCCTCTGAGACATCTGTCACTGACCAACTTGCACTTATGGCTCTCAAATATCAAAGAGAGAAAGAGGGTTTCTTTTATGCTAGGGGTAGGACTAGTGCACCTCCCACCCCAGATTTTGACAAGTGTCGAATTTTTGTGGACAAAATATTGATAACAGAAAAAATTCGACACTTGTCAAAATCTGGGGTGGGAGGTTCACTAGTCCCACCCCTAGCATAAAAGAAACCGAGAAAGAGAGAGTTAGAAAGCTGAAGAAATACCACAGAGATTCTCCCTCAGGTAAGAAAGATTATCAAAAAAGGGAAGAATCTAAATCAACTACTGATTGCAGGAACACAGAACCTGCTATTAGTCCATCCAACGACTCAGCTGGAAACAGCAGCAGAACGTCTGTCCCGAACTCTCAGCTGCTCAAAGAGCAGAATGGCAGGCCAGACGCGAGAAATTTGCCCGAAGGAGGCAGGCCTACATCGCCGGAGAGTTATCCGATGACTCAATCGAGGAAGATACATTCATGTATTCTTCTGAAGACGAAGCTGCATTTGTCGCCGTTGAGGTCGGAGAGACAAATCCTGAATCAACTGCAGAATACTGTCTAATGGCCGGAGAAGAGGCTGAGGTAAATTCTAATTTAATATAACCTGATGAGTGGTTTTTATTCCATCTCATCGTGTTCTTTTTAAGCTTATTTAAATTTGTTTTCTATACATTTTTA
Organism: Lavandula angustifolia; assembly: GCA_028984105.1. Lineage (NCBI taxonomy): Eukaryota > Viridiplantae > Streptophyta > Magnoliopsida > Lamiales > Lamiaceae > Lavandula > Lavandula angustifolia. The sequence continues at coordinate 9,982,433 of CM054809.1, read as the reverse complement.
GCTTTTGTTTTGCTTGGAATTGTATACCTTCGATAATTTTTGGTTTTATAGGTTTCTCACGCGTTTTGAGCATATTTGGTGGTATTTGGCACCAAAATGAAAGAAACCATGACCATTGATGCATTGTTGGCAAAAATGGAGTTGTTTGGATGAAGAATGAAGAGGATTTGAAGCCGGATGTTGAAGAAACCGTGTTTCGGAGCTAGTGTAATAAGGCAGTTGGAAAATCAAGTGGAAGATGGATCTAACGATCCTAGAATCCGATCTCCACTGTCCACATCGTATTTCTATGTGTTAGCAACATTGTGGAAAAGTTTCGTGACGATCCAACGGTTATCGAAGGAGATATCGCGTTTTTCCCGAAATTGGTCAGTGCAGAAAATTACAGAGGGAGTGCGCGGACAGAACAGGTCGGACCGCGGTCTGCCTTTGTACTGGACCACGGTCTGCGTCGTCTACAGCCCAAAAACAGTTTTTTTTCGGCCCGAAACCTATATAAACCCTTCCGGACTTCTGTCCTTCGAACCACACACCATATTTCTGACTTTTTCCACCCTCCAAAGCAAAGAAACACCCAAGCCATCCCTCCGTTGAAGATTCAAGGCGAAGAACGAAGACTACAACCAAAGAACCAAGTGCGAGGATCAATCCGCTAGATTGTAGGTTGTATAATTCTATCTTAGTTTTTGTTGGATATGAGTCAGTAGATTGATACTCAGCTGTTCTAGGGTTAAAAGAAATTGGGGGAAATCATAGTAGTACTATGGAATTGAAGATCCCGAAACCGAGCTGATATCAGTAGATTAGTGTGTCGATAGGATTAGCTGATGTATATGTTAGACTTGATGTTATGTTTATTGTTTTGGTCTAAGTCTTGTACGGGGTAGTTGTTGAACTGATCTTCTGCTGAAGATACTTTTCAGAACCCCATGTCATCAGTGTAATCGCTTGCATTCTTCGTCAGAAGCTGAATGCTAAACTCACCGGAGACGACGCATCGGCCTTACCCGATCTCAGTAGAAGACATTATCAGCTGATGGTCATCAGCGGAAGAACCTATGCAAGAACAATACCTTCACAGTCGACCAACTGACTATCAGAAGCTCACTTCATCAGTCAGACGACTCAGCCGAAGAAGACAGACGTATTCAGTCTACTGTACCCGACAGAAAGCGACTCTGCACCTGAAGTCTTTTCGAATAGTTCAGCAGAAGACATACGAGGTTGTTTGAACGGTCAACTCTGACACTCTCACCAACTACAAACCTTGACCAATGAGAAGCCGACAACGCTTACCTACTCTACGATAAAGTTTGCTCTCATGAACAGTCGCATTAACGCCCCCGCGCAACTAGCTCGAATTTATGGCCGTTTTCTTTGGAGGCTTGTGACACGTGGCATCGTCGTCTCCAACGGACATATGCCACAACTCACAGCTATAAATAGAGAACGATTTGAAGATTTCGAAAAACAGAGGAATAAAAAAGAGGAATATACGCGAAATCAAGGGAAAGCATTCAAGCTCACAACGCTCTAGAACCTTCAAGCTTATCCAGAGACGAACTAGTTTTCATAGAACACTTCTTGTAGTTCATCTCTCTAGAGCTCTTTGATCCCTTCTCTAAACTAAGCTCATTGCTAGATTCATAGCTTAGATTCGAAGGAGTTCACATTTAGTGAATCGTTCTTGTTGTAAGAACTCCTTCTCAGTTGGAGAATATTCCATCCCTTCTAAACTTAGGTTTGGATTGTAAAAGTCGCTAAGGACTATAACTTAGAAGGATCTGTCCTGCGTACAGTTTCCTTGCTGAGACTTGCTCAGATTAATCAACAAGTTTCTCCTGCTGAGTTCAGGACCGTGGACGTAGGATCTGTTATTCGAACCACGTTAAAAATCGCTTGTGTTATTTACTGTTTTATTGCATTGCATTTAACCCTATTTTAAATCATCAGCTTGCATAAAACGTATCTTAAAAAGCGCACAGCTAAAAGACTTTACATTGCGAAAACACGTTTTCAAAAGAGACGACTCCGGGCCTAACACTTATCCGCACTACAGTCTCCGACTGAGTTTCGTAATACTGACATCGCCGGTAGAAGAGCTCGAAGCCGACTCACTTTGACCCCAGTGATCGAAGACTTATTTGGCACTCGTTCATCGGTTTGCAAACATCGCCTTCACTGACCTTCACCGAGAAAAAGAAACAGAGCTCAGGTGTATTCACCCCCCCCCCCTCTACACCTGACTTTTCGTCTCCGGGCCAACAATTGGTATCAGAGCGTACGGTGTTCAACTGATCGCCGGTTCTGTAATACTGGTCCTCTCGAACTGATCCCGAAAACATTTTCTCTGCACAAGCATCTCTTCATCTCATCCCTATACTCGTTGCAACATGTCTGATATGTCAGGTATTCGGATGGTGCCGATGTTCTCCGTTGAAAATTATACGGTTTGGCGCGTGCGTATGGAGGCACATCTTACGTCACTCCACGATAGCATGGCGGATGTTCTTGAAACAGGACCCATAATCCCCATGATCGACAGCGTCGTATTTGCTGCTGGAGAAGGCATAGGAGCACAGACAGGTGCAAAGATTCCCAAAGACAAATCTGCCTTCACACCTGAAGAGAAAAAGCTGCACAATCTAGACCGAGTGGCACGAAATGCTATACTGACTACGCTCAGTGACTCACACCTCGGCAGAGTGCAAGATTGTAAAATAGTAAAAGAGCTATGGGATGCTCTGGCTGTACTGAGCAAGGGAACTCCTCAGATTAAGGAGAACAAGCTCGAACTAGAGCTTCAGAAGTTCGACGCCCTTACTATGGAGCCAAATGAGACGATTGACGAGCTCAGTGTTAGATTCACAAACCAAGTCAACATCATCAATGGGCTGGGGAGGATGTTCACCAATAAAGAGATGAACACCAAGATCTTAAGAGCGTTACCTCGACAGAAGTGGCTTCCATTTGCTACTTATCTAAGACGTTCTGATCTAAATTCTCTACCTCCTGATGTTATCTTTTCAGAACTAAAAACGGAGGAATTTGAGCATAGCCTACCCCAGAGATGCTCCAGTGCTCCAGGTGACACCCACATTGATCATGCCTTCAAGGCAACCGTCACAAGAAACGGAAACAAAAATACTTCATCGAGCAAGGCGTGCAGGTGAAACAAAGTCATCCGAAATATTCGCTCTTGATCCGCTCGCGCCGATGGCTCTCAAATACCAAAGAGAAAAGGAGAGAGTCGGGAAGTCGAAGAAGTATCACGAGATTCACCCTCGGGTAAGAAAGATTATCAAAAAAGGGAAGAATCTAATTCTACACTCGAATGCGGGAAAACAGAGCATGAAGGCTGCTAGTCCTTCAAAGGACTCGGTCGGAAAAAGCAAAGAAGCAAGAAAGTCTCTACATGCTATAATTGCAAAAAGGAGGGACATTATCAGTACGACTGTCCCGAACTCTCAGCTGCTCAAAGAGCAGAACGGCAGGCCAGAAGAGAAAAAATCGCCAAACGAAGGCAGGCCTACATAGCCGGAGAGATATCCGACAACTCAATTGAAGAGGATACTTTCATGTATTCCTCTGAAGACGAAGCCGCATTCGTCGCAGTTGAGGAAACAAATACAAGTCCTGAAGAGTCAGGCGAATACTGCTTGATGGCAGGAGAAGAGACTGAGGTAAACTCTAAACCTAAAACAACCTCTTCTACACATAGCACACACGACACATGTTCTGTCACAGATGATCCTCTAGACGTTGTGCAAGCGTATGATGAACTACTAGAGGAGCAGATTCAGCTGAGCAGAGAGTTCAACAGAACGATTCAGGAACTTGAACAGGTAAAGGCTGAAAATCAGAGACTTTCTTCTGATTGTCAGGTCTCTACTGAGTCAGTGGATCTAGTGGCTAGACTCAAGGAAGAGATTAAATCTCTTATGACTAAGTCTCAGCTTCAAGAGACTCAGATCTCAGTTCTGACCAAGGACAATTCTGAGAAAGAGACTGAAATAGCTCAACTCAGTCAGAAGCTCTCAGACGTACAGAAGGATTATGATTCACTCAGAAGAAGTGACGAAGTCTGGAGAGGACTGATGACTGAACAGTACCTTGGAGCTAAGGAGAAGTTGGAAAATATGCTCAGAGCACAACGACCAACTGCTGTGAAGGAAGGCCTTGGCTACAAACATGAAGCTTCCACTTCCAAGAGCTCAGACTTGCTGACTGATAGGTTCGTCAGAGGGAAAGTACAAACTGCTGTCACTCCACCTCAGGCGAAGAACAAACAGAAAATTATTGCACCTCAGTCAAGCAACCAGAAGAAGCAGCTGACCAATGGTTCCAGCCCCAGGACACCACGATCAAACTCAGGGGGAACCAAGAAGGTCAGATGGGCAGAACAGTATAGAGAACCACTGTATGAGCATCCGGCTCAGTACGGTTCATACTACTATGAGCCCAAGGTCAGGAGAAGCGCTAAGACTTAGAAGAAGAAAGCTCCTGAACCCAAAGTCAACAAGAAGTCAGTATCTCCAAGTCCTAAAGAGAGAGAAGCTGACAAGGTTCAGAAGAAGAAGTCTCAGACTTCTAAGGTTCCTAGGCAGATCTGGGTTCCGAAATCACCCACAAACCTGTAAGGATCCAACTGAACCAAAGGGTACCTAAAAATGTTTATGTTTTGCAGGTGCATAAGGACCCTTGGATAGTGGACAGCGGCTGCTCGAGACACATGACACATCAGAAGAGCATGCTGACCAACTACGTACAAGAAGATGGTCCCAGAATTGAGTTTGGTGACAACTCCAAAGGCTACACAAGGGGATATGGAACACTGAACATTGGGACTGCCTCAGTTCCAAGAGTAATATATGTTGAAGGACTTCAACATAATCTCCTTTCTGTCAGTCAATTATGTGATAATCTTAACAGAGTTATCTTTGACGCTGGTTTCTGTGATGTTGTTGACAAATCTACAGGGAAAACAGTGTTGTCAGGCTCGCGGAAGAAGAACATCTATGTTGCAAACTGGAAAACCGCAGAACCCGAGGCTTGCTTGCTTGCACGCACTAAATCAAGTGACAAGTCAGTGGCTATGGCACAAGAGACTCGGCCACCTTGAACTTCAAGACTATGAACAAGCTCGCAAAGAACTCTAAAGTCGAGGATCGCCCAAGGAATCTTTTATCAAAGATAGAAATTGTGAAGCATGCCTGAAGGGAAAGCAGACAAAGAAGAGCAATCCACCTATTCCTTCACCTTCCACTGATGGAATCCTTCAGCTGCTCCACGTGGATCTTTTCGGGCCAGTCTCTCCAGTGACTATAAGAGGCAAAAAGTATGGCCTAGTCGTCATAGACGACTACTCGAGATATACTTGGGTCATCTTCATCGCCAATAAATCTGATGTTCAGACTGAGCTGCCTAATCTACTGAAAAAGCTCAGTGTGGAAAAGGACATCAAGATACAGAGGATACGCTCAGACAGAGGAACAGAGTTTCTAAACTCAGTAGTTGAAGAGTACTGCGATAAAGAGGGAATTCAGCACGAGACATCAGCTGCACGCACCCCTCAGCAGAACGGACTTGCTGAACGAAAGAACAGAACACTCAAAGAAGCAGCAAGAACGCTCCTAGCAGACTCTGGACTACCCTCAAAGTTTTGGGCAGATGCTACTGACACAGCCTGCTACACTCAGAACCGCTCACTGCTTACAATGCAACACATGAAGACGCCTTACGAACTGTGGAAAGGGATAATTCCTTCTATTTCTCATTTCCATATTTTTGGCTGTCCTTGCTTTATCCACAATAATGGGAAAGATCGGTTGAAAGTCTTTGACAAAGAATCCGATCAAGGAGTATTCTTAGGATACTCTCGGGTCAGCAACGCATTCAGAGTCTTTAACTATCGGACTCTTTGCGTGGAGGAAAGCCATCATGTTGTTTTTGATGAGTTTGTTACTGAGGACAGGAAAGATACTGAGCCAAACACTGAAGATGTCAGCAGCAAGCTATAGGATCTCGGACTGAATGATAAAGCTGAGAAGATCCAGCATTGTTGGGATGATGAGTCGACGATGATGAAATTCGGACTCGATCAACAAGCAATGTAGGCGACTCGGTTGATTCTCCGAACGTAAATCAACAACGGTAACAACGGTCGATAAGGAAGCCCCCGTGGTAACTGAGACCTCTACTGAGAATATAAACTCAGGGGGAACGTTAAATGTTCCTGAGCTAAACGCCCCTGAACCTGGAAACTCAGTAGATCCTAATCTTCTTACTGAATTGCTTCGGTCACGCAACGCATTACTCTTTGAAATGCCTAATACTCCTACTGACTGTGCAGAAGTAGTATCAGAAGAAGAAGCCCGACTCAGACGCTCGTGGCTCGATGCTCATTCTTCAGATCTAATCATTGGAGATCCGTCAGCTACTATAAGGACAAGTTCAAGATTAAGTCAAGGCGAAAGCTCACTTTACTCTTGTTTTCGTCTCTACGATGAACCTCAATCGATAGAGGATGCACTTAAAGATGCTTGACCGGCTCATAGCCATGCAAGAAGAGCTGAACCAATTCGTGCGAAATGAAGTATGGGAGCTTGTTGACGGACCTAGACATCGGCACGTGATCGGAACAAAGTGGGTCTTCAAGAACAAGCGAGATGAAAACAACGTCATTGTCGAAAATAAAGCTTGACTAGTTGCAAAAGGTTACGGTCAAGTCGAAGGAATTGACTTTGATGAAACATTCGCTCCGGTCGCGCGATTGGAAGCCATTCGTCTTTTCCTAGCATATGCAACACATCAAGGTTTTAAAGTATATCGAGATGGATGTGAAGTCGGCTTTTACGAACGGCGTGCGAAGGAAGAAGTCTACGTTGAACAACCACCCGGCTTTCAGCGGGGACATCGGGTGTACGAGACTTAGGAAAGCTCGTATGGGTTAAAACAAGCACCCGTGGCTTGGTATGATACCCTATCGACTTTCTACTTCGAAAAGGTTTTCGAAGGGGACGGTAGATCGCACTCTATTCAAAGCATAAAGTCGAAAGATGACATTCTACCGGTGCAAATCTACGTGGACGACATCATTTTCGGCTGCGTAAACGAAGTCATATGTCGGCGGTATGAGAAAATGATGAAGGAGAAATTCGAGATGTCTATGATGGGAGAGATGAATTATTTCCTTGGATTTCAAGTAAAGCAATCAGTGAAGGAATTTTCATCAATCGGGCCAAATACACTCGAGATCTTCTCAAAAGATTCGGCCGTGATTCCAAGCAAGCCACCAAGATCCCCATGAACACAAACTTTAAAATCGATCTAGACAATGAGGGAGCTTACGTTAACTCTACCGATTATAGAGCTATTATTGGTTCTTTACTTTATTTAACAACTAGCCGACTCGACATAACTTATACTGTAGGTGTATGCGCAAGATTTCGGGCGAATCCCAAGCGAAGTCATCTAGACTCAACGAAGAAGATTCTCGCGATATCTAAGAGGAACACCCGATGTTTGGGTTATGGTATCCTGGCGATGATAATCTAACACTAACAAAGGTTATTCGGATGCCGATTATGCAGGATGCGGGATAGATCGAAAATCAACTTCCGTAACATGTCGGTTCCTAGGCGGCAAGGCGATATCGTGGTTTTCAAAGAAACAAAGACTCGGTAGCTACGTCCACTACCGGAGCCGAGTACATGGCTGCAGGAAGTTGTTGTGCCCGCATCCTTTGGCTTCGACAATAATTGAGAGATTATGGTATAACTCGGGATGAAGTGCCCATCTACCGCGACTCCACCAAAGGCAATAGCTATAACTCGAACCCGGGTTACGCATACGAGATGCAAGCACGTGGATATTCGACATCACTTCATTAGAGACCATGTCGAGAAGAAGGATATCAGAATGGAGAAAATCCATACTGATAAGCAAAGGGCAGACATATTGACCAAACCACTAGGCGAGAACAGTTCGAGAGAACTATCGGTTGAGCTAGGTCTCGCTAGATCCTATTGAGACAAGTCGGTAGAAAGCCAACTACTGATTATGATATACTTAGCAACAATTGGTATCAGTATGGAATCAGCACGACAGGTCAGAAAACTTAGTACAGTGACTCAGTTGGGAGATGCACACTGTACACAGCAAGGGGGAACATGGTCGTCAGCACAACCATCCTCCTGATAAATGATGGTAACCAACGATAAGTTCAGCGAAGAGGTTTGCGTAGTATCGTTACTTAAATTGTTCGAAGCATGCCGCATTTAATGCATCGGCCGCTTACATTCGGTTGTTAAGGAGCATTTATTTCTTACCATTTATTATGCTTAAGGTTTAAGGAAAGGTCAGCAGGACCCTTCGCCTGTGTAATTAATGCTCTCTGTCGCGCATTTAATGCATGTCTTATCACTTACCTTTATTACGTATATCTATAGTATTGGCGGCTAAGTAATCATACCCTCTATACCATTCAATCCTAGACGTCCATCGATTTTGAAAGATTAAATTTGAACCATAGGATTCAAACTGAAGATCAAATCAACTTATACAAAATCTTTTCAACTTCGATTACTCCTCACTTTTCGCCATTCTCATATCCTAGAGCTTTTTCTTAGCGATTCAGTTATCTTCCTAAATCCTCATCCAAACTGCATTGCTGTATATTCATTCAAGCCCTATTTCACGGTAATGTATTAATATCTGCTGATAGTCACTGACTTACTCTATTTTCCAGTCCTAACAATTTGTTTTGCAGATTTCAATGGCGATAGTACAGACTCCTGAGAAGATGGTTGAGATCATGACCATCCGGGTTCAGTTTGAGCCGACGATGGCTCTCCGGCAGGTGGACCTTTCATATTTGGAGCCGGTGTTTGGCGCCCTTGAGAAGTCAGGGCTGGCAACTCTTGTGTCGAGGCATCCCCGTTCTCATCTGCCGAGACAAGTTGTGGAGGCCTACTACAACTGGAAGTCGCTTGCCTCAGGAGGAGAAGAGGCTTCGTTTGTTTACAGTCAGGAAGTTGCCCCAAATAAGTGGAGGGAGGCTACCCACTCCTTCAACATCTCAGAGGCTCTCGTTCAAGCCTTTCAACTCCCCTCAGCTGGTATTTCTCCCATTGGTTATAAGGAAAGGGAGATAAATGATTACGTCCAAAAGTTCTGTGGTCGCAGCGACATAGTGTTCAAGACGGCGCTACAGAGGAATCTTTTGCTACCTCAGTACAGGGGTTTAGCTTACGTTGTATCTCATATTCTGACGAGCTCAGCTGGATCCTATGATCAGCTTTCTAAGCCGAGGATACAACTGATGATGTTTATAGACGATGGAGTAGAAGTGAACTGGGCCGACTACTATGCTACTCAGCTGAAGGCCCAAGCCCAGAAGTTCACTACTTCGCCTACTGGAGAGAGGAAGCTAACCAGTACAGGCAAGCTCCTATTCGGCACCAAGATGTCGGTGCTGATAGAGAGTGTGGTACAGAAACGTTCAGCTTTTGCGGACTCAAAGTCTTTTGATCTCAAGAGTATTAAATTTATGACAAAGGCATGTAACGAGAAGTCAATTGGGCAAGGGGCCACCCGAACCGAAGAGAGCTGCGTGCGCTCTCTGCCCCCCCATCTCGTCCAAGTGCCAAAGAAGAGGAGGTTGGCTAAGACTCGACTGCTGAGGTCACAGCTGGCTCGGCCACTTACCATTATTGAGCCGCCTCCTCCTTCTACTCAAGAGGAGCAACTACTCGATTCGATATCTTGGAATCGAGGGAGCAACGATCAAGGACAAGGTCCAAGTGATCAGCTACGAGGAAACAGAGTCCGACAAGAGGGAACCGTCACCCGAACCTACTACTGAGTGGACAACAACCGACACCACTCGATCAGCGTGCTTTGCAGTCGAGATTCAAGAAGAGATACCGAGAAATTGCCGAGCACGCAGATCCGGTTGAAATAGCAAGAAGGACAAGAGCTCGATGCTCTTAAGGTTTCTGACCTTGGGACATTCTTATTGACTTTGCCAAATCCCAGCCGGTCACCGGATGAGCTGCCGACAGAGGAGCAAGAGCTCCAAGCCAAGATTGGATTCGGAGAGCCAGCGATGTGGCGTCCTTCGAAGATTTGAGAGCTGCAATGCTCTATTTACCGAGCTTGAGAGCTCCGATCGAAACAGCTCTCCGCCCCCATCTCCACCTTCCGATAAAGGTGATAATGATGATCAAGATGAGGAGATGGATGGCAAACCCAAGGAAGCGGACCAAGGAGAATGCGCAGAGGGACAAACTCCCCAAGAGAAGAGCCCAACACCACCCATAGTCACATCGGGTGAGGCTACAACCGCTCCGAAGTACGGTAGGGGAGCGGTTGATCTCGTTCTCGAGCGAGAGGCTCGGAACCGGCTCTTATCGATACAACCCATCGGTTCCGTGTCCTCACGTTCTGTCAACAGGGCTATCAAACGCCAAGGTGAGAAAAATCGACTCCTAGCCAAAGATGTTCATTTCAAATGGGAGAAGTACACCAAGGCTCAGAACGAAGCTCTAAGTAAGTTGGCCGCCGACATCTCAACTCCTAAAGAGGCTTCTCAGCCAGATTTCAAGGAGATAGTTGAGCAGGCCCTAAGTGCTCAAAAGGCCGATTTAACGAAGACAGTCGTCGGCACTGCTTGCCGCTCAGCATAAAACTTTCTCGAAGCAGCTGACTCAGGCCATGAAAACAGTTTAAGGCTTCATAGATGAGAGAAACAAGATAGCAACCATTTCTCTTCAAACAGCCATTAAGCAATAGGCTAAGGCCTTAAAAGCTATTCAGAACGAAATAACAGAATCAAATGATCAAGCTCTGCTGAAACTCCGTCAGGAGTCAGCCGCTCAGTTGAAGAAATCTAGAGCTGATCAGGAGAAAGACTGGGAAAACTACTGCAACTTGGTCAGTGATTTTGATGACACAGTTACCCAGATCAAAGATTCTGTGCACAATCTGGAGCAGGACGTAAAAGCTATCCGCACCTCCCTGGCAAATATTGCTGATGCCAAAAAGGGGGGAAGATATTGTGAAAGATGAACCCGATACGGATACGGTCGACGTCCGTATCCTTGAGGGACAGGCTCAGGAGGCAGGACCCTCCTCAGCAGCAGAGCCCTCAGCCGCAGAGGTTCAGGGGGAACAGGCTCCGGAGGCAGGACCATCTACTCAGAAAGGTACATCTACCGAGGTCCTTCTCCTTGATTTCCCACTACAAGCCACCCCCATCTCCTCTTCAGCCTGCGCACATAGACGAAATCGCTCAATTCCTTGAAGAGCCGGCTAAAGAAGAAGAGTCTCAACAAATGCCGCAGAGGGTCGGGGAAGGAAATCGCTACCGAATCCACTACTCCTTCCTCCCCGGTCCAAGAAGTTTAAATCAAAAGCGGAGCAAGAGGCATTCGACCTCGAAATAGCCCAAGAGCTGCAAGACAAGCCGGACCAGGAGCGTCGGCTAGAGGAGGCAAAAGGCGCAAAAAAAGCCTAAGGGCAAAGCCGTCGGGGGCAAAGGAAAGAGAAAGGTCATTAATACGATCGAAGAGCAAAAGAAGAAAGCCCAAGAAGATTTTGCTAAGGCTCTTCCGACCGAAATCAAAGCCATGCTCGTAGTATTCCCATATCTACTCTTACACTCGAGCGATAGCGTAAGAACAAGCGACACGGGAGGCGACGCCGCAAGGACCGAGTCTCGGACGAGGAGACACTAGAGCGGCCGCTCTCCGTGAGAAGAAAAGGATGGCTGACCTGGCAAGAATGAAAAGCCTATCTGATAAGCCAGCGGCCGATCCGAGAAAACAGATACCCAGAGGATCGAGGAACAGGAGGACTACTATCAGAACTCCTCGTATAAAGCTGATTCCTGCACCTCATGTGAACAAATGGGTACCTGCTGATCTGAATGATCAATGGGAGACTCTCAAAGAAATGTTTGTTAAAAATCTGTATGTATGGGGCTTCTATCCGAAAGACATTCCGGCTGATCAACTGTTCGAAGAGTGTTTTAATGAAATTTTTCCAGAACTCGGAGAACGGTTGCTGCCTATCATGAAAGAACTGAACATTCCTGTGAAAGCACCTGCATTCAGAAGATATCCTCCTCCCATGACTGCTAAAGGCTTTATCATCACAAAGTCTATCGAAGAAGAAATCGAATCTGTAGCCTATCAGCATGAGTTACATCCGCATAGACCGGAAGATCAAGAGGAAATCCAGGTTTTGCGCAAAAGGATTTATAAATTTTACTGCCTGGACCCTCCAGCTGATCGCTCGGTGGATTTCAAGAAGAAGACTCAGAGCTTCAGACGACAGCAGTGATTTCTCCTCTTTGTTTTTGATAATTCTTTGTAATAGCATAGGAACCTGTACTTTGACGATCTATCTCTAAGCGTTCCTATCGCTTGCTAGACAATCGCTCATTGTCTTTAAGCTTTTTAGTGTCATGTTTTCACGACTGATCACCAAGTGATCTAACACACACTCACATCAGTTTCTCTGATCTTGCCTTTCTCTCACCTGCTGAAGTTCATTTACTATTATCAGTTTTTCCTCAGATGCTTTAAGGGGGAAATTGTTGTCAGTAGGACAGTATCTTTAATAGATGTTAAGAGTATAGAGGTTTTGGCATCATCAATTAGGGGGAAATTGTTGGATATGAGTCAGTAGATTGATACTCAGCTGTTCTAGGGTTAAAAGAAATTGGGGGAAATCATAGTAGTACTATGGAATTGAAGATCCCAAAACCGAGCTGATATCAGTAGATTAGTGTGTCGATAGGATTAGCTGATGTATAGGTTAGACTTGATGTTATGTTTATTGTTTTGGTCTAAGTCCCGTACGAGGTAGTTGTTGAACTGATCTTCTGCTGAAGATACTTTTCAGAACCCCATGTCATCAGTGTAATCGCTTGCGTTCTTCGTCAGAAGCTGAATGCTAAACTCACCGGAGACGGCGCATCGCCTTACCCGATCTCGGTAGAAGACATTATCAGCTGATGGTCATCAGCGGAAGAACCTATGCAAGCACAATACCTTCGCAGTCGACCAACTGACTATCAGAAGCTCACTTCATCAGTCAAACGACTCAGCCGAAGAAGACAGACGTATTCAGTCTACTGTACCCGACAGAAAGCGACCCTGCACCTGAAGTCTTTTCGAATAGTTCAGCAGAAGACATACGAGGTTGTTTGAACGGTCAACTCTGACACTCTCACCAACTACAAACCTTGACCAATGAGAAGCCGACAACGCTTACCTACTCTACAAAGAAAGCTTGCTCTCATGAACAGTGCATTAACGCCTGCCCGCCGCAACTAGCTCGAATTTATGGCCGTTTTCTTTGGAGGCTTGTGACACGTGGCATCGTCGTCTCCAACGGACATATGCCACAACTCATAGCTATAAATAGAGAAGGATTTGAAGATTTCGAAAAACAGAGGAATAAAAAAGAGGAATATACGCGAAATCAAGGGAAAGCATTCAAGCTCACAACGCTCTAGAACCTTCAAGCTTATCCAGAGACGAACTAGTTTTCATAGAACACTTCTTGTAGTTCATCTCTCTAGAGCTCTTTGATCCCTTTCTTCTCTAAACTAAGCTCATTGCTAGATTCATAGCTTAGATTCGAAGGAGTTCACATTTAGTGAATCGTTCTTGTTGTAAGAACTCCTTCTCAGTTGGAGAATATTCCCTCCCTTCTAAACTTAGGTTTGGATTGTAAAAGTCGCTAAGGACTATAACTTAGAAGGATGCGTCCCCGCGTACGGTTTCCTTCTTTGAGACTTGCTCGAGATTAATCAACAAGTTTCTCCCGCTGAGTTCGGGGCCGTGGACGTAGGATCTGTTATCCGAACCACGTTAAAAATCGCTTGTGTTATTTACTGTTTTATTGCATTGCATTTAACCCTGTTTTAAATCATCAGCTTGCATAAAACGTATCTTAAAAAGCGCACAGCCAAAAGACTTTACATTGCAAAAACACGTTTTCAAAAGAGACGACTCCGGGCCTAACACTTATCCGCACTACAATCTCCGACTGAGTTTCGTAATACTGACATCAGTCAGTAGAAGAGCTAAGAAGCTGACTCACTTTGACCCCAGTGATCGAAGGCTTATTTGGCACTGTTCATCAGTTGCAAACATCAGCTTCAGCTGACCTTCACTGAGAAAAAGAAACAGAGCTCAGGTGTATTCACCCCCCCTCTACACCTGACTTTTCGTCTCCGGACCAACAGTTTTTTTAAGGGTTTTTGATACTTATTTTCTATGGATTATTTTTGCATCTTTTGTGATTATTTTCCCACGAATATGAGTGGCTAAATCCCCTTGTGTGGGGGTTTAGCAGGATCTATGTTTTTGATGAATTGATTCAGACCCTAGTTTTTCAATGAATGAAATGTTTTGTTTCTTAATTGTTGAGCCTGGTTTTGATTTCTCTATGATTCTTTAATGTGACTGGCCATCATCGTAGATAATTATAGAGAATATAGGTAATAGATACTACGGCGCATCATACCCGGTTATTTATTTAGACCTGCAATTAAGTGTCTAGATTGTCACCATTGGTTTGGGATAGTTTAGATGGTTCCTTAAATCCTTGAGCATGATACGATCCTTTGGTTTATGATATGATCACTTGATTGACCCTTAGGATTATAAATTAGAGATCTCCCGCCATCATACGGAATCCCTAGAGCCTTAGTGGATGAACCAACAAAAGAAATTCATAAATGCTAGCTAGAGAATGGAAATGAATCAATCATCTTAGGCATAGTGATTGTTAAACCTTCGCACTCTTCATCAATCTTGAAACCACACCCATTATCCAATTTGCTTCGCTTTTATTTGTTTTCTTAATTTTTTGGCTATTTTAATTCCTTAGTTTTGAATAATCCAAACCCAGTTTAGGACCAAGTAGATAGTGAAATAATTAGGATAATTAGAACCCAGCTGAGTCCTTGTGAGATCGACCTCGGGAGTTGCTAGATTAGGTACTATACCGATTCGTGCACTTGTGAGAATTATAATTTGTTCATCATAACCTCTTCTTCACATAGCACACACGACATGTGCTCGGTCACAGATGAACCTCTAGACGTGGTACAAGCCTACGATGATCTACTAGAGGAGCAGATTCAACTGAGCAGAGAGTTCAGCAGAACTATTCATGAACTGGAACTTGTAAAGGCTGAAAATCAGAGACTTTCTTCTGATTGTCAGGTCTCTATTGATTCAGAGAATCTGGTTGTGAGACTCAAGGAAGAGATTAAATCTCTTATGACTAAGTCTCAGCTACAAGAAACTCAGTTATCAGTTCTGACCAAGCACAATTCTGAGAAAGATACTGAAATAGCCCGACTCAGTCAGAAGCTCGCATGAGTTGAAAAGGATTTTGAATCACTTTGAAGAAATGATGAGGTCTGGCGAGAACTGATGACTGAACAGTACCTAGGAGCGAAAGAGAAGTTGGAAAGCATGCTTAGAGCTCAAAGGCCAACGGTCATGAAAGAAGGACTTGGCTATACTCATGAAGCTTCCACTTCAACGTCAAAAAGCTCAGAAATACTGGCTGATAGGTTCGTCAGAGGGAAGGTTCAGGCTAGTGACTCAACACCTCAGGCGAAGAACAAACAGAAGATGACTGCAACTCAGCCGAGCAACAAGAAGCAACTGACCAGAGGTTCTAGCCCCAGGACACCATGATCAAATTCAGGGGGAACCAAGAAGGTCAGATGGGCAAAGCAGTACAGTGAACCGCTATATGAGCATCCAGCACAATATGGTTCGTACTACTATGAGCCCAGGGTCAGGAGGAGCACACAACCTAAGAAGAAGAAAGCTCCTGAACCCAAAACTGCCAGAAAGTCAGTATCTCCAAGTCCTGTGGAGAAGAAAGCTGACAAGGTTCAGAAGAAGAAGTCTCCGACATCTAAGGTTCCGAGACAAATCTGGGTTCCGAAATCACCCACTAACACTTAAGGACCCAAACTGAACCAAAGGGTACCTAAAACTGTTTCTGCTTTGCAGGTGCATAAGGACCCTTGGATAATGGACAGCGGCTGCTCGAGACACATGACTTATCAAAAGAGCCTGTTGACCAACTACGTACAAGAAGATGGTCCCAGAATTGAGTTTGGTGACAACTCTAAAGGCTATACAAGGGGATACGGAACACTGAACATTGGGACTGCTTCAGTTCCAAGAGTAACATATGTTGAAGGACTTCAACATAATCTCCTTTCTATTAGTCAATTCTGTGACAATCTGAATAGAGTTATCTTTGACGCTGGTTTCTGTGATGTTGTTGACAAATCTACAGGGAAAACAGTGTTATCAGGCTCGCGGAGGAAAAATATCTATGTTGCAAACTCGAAAACCGCAGAACCTAAGGCTTGCTTACTTGCACAGACAAAATCTAATGACAAGGCAGGATGGCTGTGGCACAAGAGACTCAGCCACCTGAACTTCAAGACTATGAATAAGCTAGCCAAGAACTCTAAAGTTAGAGGACTGCCTAATGAATCGTTCATCAAAGACAGAAACTGTAAAGCATGCTTGAAGGGTAAGCAGACAAAGAATAGCAATCCACCAATTCCTTCACCTTCCACTGATGGAATCCTTCAACTGCTACACATGGACTTATTCGGGTCAGTCTCTCCAGTGACTATAAGAGGCAAGAAGTATGCCCTCGTCGTTATTGACGATTATTCAAGATATACATGGGTCATCTTCATAGCCAACAAATTTGTTGTCATGACTGAGTTACCGAAACTACTGAAGAAGCTCAGTGTGGAAAAGGACATCAAGATTCAGAGAATTCGCTCAGACAAAGGAACAGAATTTCTCAACTCAGTAGTTAAGGAGTACTGCGAAAAGGAGAGAATTAAGCACGAGACATCAGCATCTCGCACCCCTCAGCAGAACAGACTTGCTGAACGCAAAAACAAAACACTTAAAGAAGCAGCAAGAACGCTCCTAGAAGACTCCGGACTACCCTCAAAGTTTTGGGCTGATGCTATTGACACCACCTGCTACACTCAGAATCGCTCACTGCTTACACAGCAACACATGAAGACACCCTACGAACTATGGAAAGGGAGAATTCCTTCTATTTCTCATTTTCATATTTTTGGTTGTCCTTGTTTTATCCAAAATAACGGGAAAGATCAGTTGAAAGTCTTTGATAGCAAATCTGATCAAGGAGTATTCTTAGGATACTCTCGAGTCAGTAAAGCCTTCAGAGTCTTTAACTATCGGACTCTTTGCGTGGAAGAAAGCCCTTATGTTGTATTTGATGAGTTTGTTACTGAGGACAGGAAATCTAAAAAGATAAATACTGAAGATGTCAGCAGCAAGCTACAAGATCTTGCACTAAATGACAAAGCTGAAAAGATCCAGCATTGTTGGGATGATGAGTCAGACGATGAGGAAATTCAGACCCATCCCACAGGCAATGTAGCTGACCTGGTTGATTCTACTGAACAGAATCAACATCAGGTAACAACGGTCGATGAGGAAGCCCCAGTGGTAACTGAGACCTCTACTGAGTATATAAACTCAGGGGGAACGACTAATGTTCCTGAGCTAAATGCCCCTAAACCTGGAAACTTAGTAGACCCTAACCTTCTTACTGAACTGCTACAGTCACAAAACAGCACGACTGAAATGCCTAACACACCTGTTGACTGTGCAGAAGTAGTATCAGAAAAAGAAGCCAGACTCAGACGTTCATGGCTCGATGCTCACTCTTATGATCTTATTATAGGAGATCCATCAGCAACAATCAAGACGAGATCTAGATTAAGTTAAGGAGAAAGCTCACTCTATTCTTGTTTCTTGTCTACAGAAGAACCTCAGACAATAGAGGACGCACTCAACGATGCTGACTGGATTATTGCCATGCAAGATGAGCTGAACCAGTTCGTTCGAAATAAAGTTTGGGAGCTTGTTGACAGATCTAGACATTAGCACGTGATCGGTACTAAGTGGGTCTTCAAGAACAAGCGAGATGAAAACAACGTCATTGTCAGAAACAAAGCTCGACTTGTTGCCAAGGGATACTGTCAAGCAGAAGGGATAGACTTTGATGAAACGTTCGCTCCAGTCGCTAGATTGGAAGCTATTCGTCTATTCCTAGCCTATGCAGCGCATCAGAGATTTAAAGTATATCAAATGGATGTAAAGTCAGCTTTTCTGAACGGCGTACTGAAGGAAGAAGTCTATGTGGAACAACCGCCCGGCTTTCAGCAGGGATATCAGGTGTACAGACTTCGGAAAGTGTTGTATGGGTTAAAACAAACACCCAGGGCTTGGTACGATACCCTATCAGACTTTCTGCTTCAGAAAGGTTTTCAGAAGGGGACAGTAGATCGCACCCTATTCAACATAAAGTCAGGAGATGACATCCTACTGGTGCAAGTCTACGTGGACGACATCATTTTCGGTTGCAGAAATGTGACTATATGTCAACAATTCGAGAAAATGATGAAGGAGAAGTTCGAGATGTCTATGATGGGAGAGATGAACTACTTCCTTGGATTTCAAGTAAAGCAATCACCTGAAGGAATTTTCATCAATCAATCCAAATACACTCGAGATCTCTTGAAGAGATTTGGCTGCGACTCAAGCAAGCCAGTCAAGATCCCCATGAATACGAATTTCAAAATCGATCTAGATAAAGAGCGAGCTTCTGTTAACTCTACTGATTATAGAGCTATTATTTGTTCTTTATTATATTTAACAGCAAGCAGACCTGATATAACTTATGCTGTAGGTGTATGTGCAAGATTTCAAGCGAATCCCAAGCGAAGTTATATGTACTCAACAAAGAAGATTCTGCGATATCTGAAGGGAACACTTGACGCAGGGTTATGGTATCCTGCTGATGACAATCTTATACTGACAAGTTATTCTGATGCTGATTATGCAGGATGCAGGATAGATCGAAAGTCAACTTCTGGAACATGTCAGTTCCTAGGCAGCAAGCTGATATCTTGGTTCTCAAAGAAACAGCATTCAGTGGCAACGTCCACTACTGAAGCTGAGTACATGGCTGCTGGAAGTTACTGTGCCCAGATCCTTTGGCTTCGACAACAACTGCGAGATTATGGTATATCTCAGAATGAAGTGCCCATCTACTGTGACCCCACCAGTGCGATTGCTATAACTCAGAACCCAGTTATCCATACGAGATGCAAGCACGTGGATATTCGACACCACTTCATCAGAGACCATGTCGAGAAGAAGGACACCAGAATGGAGAAAATCCATACTGACAAACAAAGGGCAGACATACTGACCAAACCACTAGCTGAGAACAGATTTAGAGAATTATCAGTTGAGCTAGGTCTACTGAATCCTACTGAATCAAGTCAGTAGAAGGAAACAGTACGACAGGTCAGAAGACTCAGTACTTGATTCAGTCGGGTGAATCAGATAGTACACAGTAAGGGGGAACGTGGTCATCAGCACATCAAATGTCCTCCTGAGTCTTAACGGTAACCAGCTGATCGTAAAAATTCAGCTGAAGAGGTTTGCGTAGTTTTATATACTCAACTTTATCAGAAGCATGCTCGCATTTATTATATCAGTCGCTTGCACTCAGAAGTTAATGAACATTTATTTCCCCCCATTAATCTTTTAAGGTTTAAGTCAGTAGGAAACCGTTCTCATTTAAAAGGCTTAGACTTTAATGTTGCTTGCAACGCATTTAATGCATGTCTTCTCACCTTACCTTAACTGCGCATATCCTACGTGAGTCTAGGTTAGAGGCGGCCTTAGTAATCATTCCACTTATAACATCAAATCACAGCCGTCATTACAAGCGAGATTTAATCCCAGCCGTTAGATCAAAAAACGATTGATATGCATATCTTATAAAATCTCTCGCTTATCACTCTAATCTATTTTTCGCCATTTGTATCCTCAAAGAGCTCTATGCATTCAGCTTTTCATTTTCTATTAACTGCTTTGCATATCTCTCAAGCTCTTTGCATACGGTAATCTTCACTTCTCTCTGCTTAAAACTCTACTAACTCACTCTACGTTCAAGTGCTAACAAGTTGTTTGCAGATATTCATGGCGATTGTGATGACCCCACCGAACATCGATGAGATTATCAAATCAAAGATTCAGTTTGAGCCTACGATGGCTCTTCATCAGGCGGAGCTTCCCTATCTTGAGCCCATCTACACGGCTCTGGAAGCATCCGGCCTAGAGCTTCTCGTCACGAAGCACCCGAAAGCTTATCTTCCACGACAAGTCGCTGAAGTCTACTATAACTGGAGGTCGATGGAAGATACGGACGGGGAAGTATCCCTGTTCGCCTATATGAGGGAGGTGACCCCTTAGAAGTGGGAGTCTGATCACCACGATATTGACATCAGGGCCGCTTTACAAGCTTCTTTCGATCTTCTGGCCCACGGGATCTCCCCTGTTGGATATAAGGAGAAGGATCTCAACTCTTATGTCCAAAGGTTTTGTGGCAGAGATGACATCATGTTCAAATCTGCGTTGCCAAAGAACCAGCTTCTACCAGAGTACAACGGGCTCGCCTACATCGTCACGCATATTCTGACGAGCTCCGCCGGTTCCTTCGATTAGCTGTCTAAACCTCGACTCCAGCTGATGATGATTATAGAGGATGGAGTCCAGGTCAACTGGATAGAATTCTACGTGGCTGACCTTAAGGCTCAGGCACAGAAATTTGTCGCCACACCCTCCGGAGAGAGAAGACTCATTAGTGTGGGCAAGCTACTGTACGGGACGAAGATGTCCGTATTGATCGAGGATTCAGTATCGAATCACGCGTCTTTCGCTGATTCACGATACTTCGATAGCAAGCTCATCAAATTCAAAACTTGAGCCGCTGCTGAGAAGTCAGTCGGGCGAGGGCTAGCAGTACTGAAGAGAGTTACTACTGACCTGCCCCCTCGCGCCGATCCACCTAAGAAGAAAAGGCTTACAAAGGCTGGAACGTCTGAAGCTCCAGCAAAGCCTGTTTCTCCCCCACCTACTCAGAAGGAGAATATACTGGACGCGGACACAGGCATTGAAGGTGCCACGCTGAAAGACAAAGTCCAGCGTATCAGTTTTGAGGAGATACAGTCGGATGAAGCTGAACCGACTATGGAGACATCTCCTGAGTGGACGACCATCTAGTCGGCTCGTCTCCGAGCCACAGGAGAAGTGACTGCACAGATCCTGGAAATCGCCAAACACAAGGATCTGGTCGATATTACGATCAGGGTGAGGACACAGATGCTGCTGAGATTCCTGAGTTGGGATGTTCTCGAAGATCTGATAATGACTCAGTCAGCACTGTCCTTACTGACAGAGGAGCAGAGCCTTCAGTCAGCCATAGAGTTTGGAGAACCCGCTGACCTTGCCTCGTTCGAGGATCTGAGAGCTGCCATGCTGTATCTACTCAGCCTAAGATCCTCAGAACACCAAGTCAGCAGCCCATCACAGCCATCCCATTACGACGACGACAACGATGACAATAACGATGATGTGGATCAGGCACCACCCAAGGAGGATCTGCTGAGGGTAAAACTCCCAGCGAGAAGGGCAAATCACCACCTCCTCCGTCGACATCAGGTGATGTCCCAGTTGCCTCGAAACCCAGTCGAGAGCAACAACTCGCCACATCTGAGCAGAGGCTCGGAACCAACAGCTATCAGATCAAACCGATCGGTTCTGTGTCCTCAAAGTCGGTCAACAGAGCCATCAGGAAGCAAGGAGACAAAAATCATCTCCTCGCAAAGGACGTTCACCTGAAATGGGCTCAGTACACCAAGTCTCAGACTGAGACAGTTGACAAACTTGCCAACGAGGTAAAGAAGGTCTCCGAAGCTCCTACCTCTTCCCTAAATATCCAGGAGATAGTCGAGACTACCCTCGCAGCTCAGAAAGCGGACTTAGCCGCTCAGAGTCTGCAGCTTCTTCAAGCTCAACAGAAAATGTTTTCTGAACAGCTGACTCAGAGCCTTGCAACAGTCCAAACAACTATGGATGAGCGGAACAAGATGGCCACCTACAGTGTACAACAATCCATAACCATTCAGGCGGAGGCCCTCAAGCTCATTCAAGCTGAGATGACAGCTTCCCATGACGAATCCCTCCGGAAGCTGAGACATGAGACAGGAGCCCAGATCAAGCAGATTCGTGCTGACCAAGAGAAAGATTGGGAGCACTACTGTGATGCCGTCAGGGATTTCGACACCATCACCACCTCCATTAAAAACATTCTTTTCAAATTGGAGAAGGAGGTGTCTGCCATCCGCTCTCGTCTGACCCTGGCTGATGATGCCAAAAAGGTGGAAGATAAGATTGAGGCGGAGAAGGCTCAGGTGGGTGAGGGATCAAAGGCAAAGGAAATTGCCAAGGGTGAAAGCTCAGCTGCTCAAGCTGAAGCCAGCCTTGCACCCACTCCCGAAGCCAAAGTCTGGCCATCATACCACTAACTCAGGTGCCGGAGCAGACCGGAGGATCTTCCTCGGCTAAGCACATTGAGGAGGTCGCTAGGTATGTGGACCAAGACGACCAAGATAACGAACCACTGCCACCGCAGAGGCTGGGGAAGGAGAAAGCTACTGAAAACACTCCATCGCCTTCCCCGACGCCCAAATTTCGATCCAAAGCGGAGCAGGAGGAGTTCGACAAGAGAGTTGCCTAGCAACTTCAGGATCAGCTCGACCATGAGCAACGTCTTGAAGACAAAATCCAAAAGGCTAAGAAGCCCAGGAAGCCTGTAGGCAAAATCGCTAAGGGCGCAACCAAAAAGCTTCTGGATGCAGAGAAGAAGAAGAAAGCTCAACAGTCAGCTGATGATGAGGCTATCTCCGATACTGACAACATACCCCTTGCTCAGAGAATGACAGACATTCCTAAACTAACTTCTGAGCAGGAGGCGAAGGACAGAACCACCTGGGAGGCAACGCTGCAAGGACTTAATCTCCGGAGAGGAGACACTAGAGCAGTTGCCCTCAGAGAAAAGAAAAGACTGGAAGACTTTGCCAAGATCATCAAAGCAACTGACAAGATGACCAATGAACCAGTCATTGACTGGAAGAAACAGATACCCAGGTCATCCAAGTACTACAGGCGAGGCGCTCCGAGAGCTACTTATCAGAAGAAAACTCCTCACCGCCACGTAGACAAGTGGATACCATGGAATCTAAACGAGGAATGGGAGGAACTCAAGATCGAGTTCATCAAAGGGTAATATGTGTATCAATGCTATCCGACTTAGATTCCTGCAGATCAACTTTTCGATGAATTCCTTCATCAATCAAACGCCAGATTCAGAGCACAAGTTTATATGATCCTAGCTAAGGAGAAGCGGCCACTCGTTGCTCCTGCATTTAGAAGAGTACCTCCTCCCAGGACCACTCGTGGTGTTTTATGCACCAAGGAGATTGAAGACGAGGTCGACGCAGCAGCATATCACCATGATCTCAGTTCTCAGCTGCCCGGTGATCTCGAGGAAATCCAAACAATCCGTGCAAGAATCTACAAGTATTACGGTTTGGATCCCCCTACTGACAAGTCTGCGGATTTCAAGAGCAAGACTAAGAAGTTCAGACGTTAGCAGCAGTCTTCATATTTCTTGTATAGAAGATAGGAATCCTGTAACTCATTTCATATATATAACAGTTCCTTCTTCTGGCCAAACAATCACTCATTGTCTTACGGCTTTTGTTTGTGTTTTGTTTATCACAACTGATCACTGAAGTGATCTGACACACGCTCATACATAACCGTTTCTCTGATGTACCTATCTATCAACTGCCGATTTCCTTAAGTCATTTGCTCAGGTTTTACTGAAGTCTTTATATGTCAGTAGTTTAGGACTTATTCTCTTAGAATTTATAGAGGTTTTAGCATCATCAATTAGGGGGAAATTGTTGGGTTATGAGTCAGTAGATGATACTTAGCATTTTATTGGGTAAAATAAGATTGGGGGAAATCGTAGTGTTCATGCTATGGAATTGAAGATCCCAAAACCCAGCTGATATCAGTAGTGTAGTGTCGATAGGACTAGATGATGTAATAGGATAGACATATTTTGATTTCTTTATCTTTCGTATCTATGTCATGTACGGGGTAAAATGTTGGATTGATCTTTAGTAGGAAGTTACTTTCTAGAACCCCACGTCATCAGTGTAAGAGCTTGTATTCTTAAGTTATCAGCTGATCTTTGCCTCAATAGAAGACACCCTATCAGCTGACAGACATCAGTAGAAGAACCTTATACAAAGCTCAGTACCTTCACAGTCAACAGCTGACTACACTCAGTAGAATATCTTATCAGCCGACTCAGAGAAAGAAGACAGAGACTGCATCAAGTCTACTATATCCGACAAGAAACGACCCAGCTATTAACATCACTCGAAAGTCAGCAGAAGATCATACGAGGATAGGAGAGAGTCAACTCCGATGAAGACCGATGTCTGACACATCTCACCTACCGCAAACCTCGACCAATGAGAAGCCGTCAACGCATTATCTGCTCTGACCAACTAAAGTTGCTCTCATGAACAGTATCAACTACTCTGCTGCAACAATTCAAATTTATGGCCGTTTTCTTTGGAAGCTTGTGACACGTGGAATCGTCCTCTCCAACGGGCAAATACCTGGGTCACGAATATAAATAGAGAAGAAAATCCGAGCTCCACACATGGGATATCAAAGGGAAAAATGCTCAAGCTTTCGAAACAACTCTGGCGCATTCAAGAGAAATCCAGCGAAGAACTTGCTCAATAGAATACTCTTAGTTCTTCTCTCTAGAGTTCTTTAGATCCCTCTTCTCTAGCTAAGCTCAAAAGTTCATATCTATAGCTTAGATTCTCGAAGGAGTTCACTTTTAGTGATTGTTCTTATTGTAAGAAGTCCTTCCTAGTTGGAGAAAACCCCTCCCCTTCAAACTCAAGTTTGATTTGTAAAAGTCGTTAAGGACTATAACTTAGAAGGGTTTGTCCAGTGCACAGATACCTTGCTGAGGCTTGCTCAGATTAATCAACAAGACCTCCTGTTCAGCAGGACCGTGGACGTAGGATCTTGCGATCTGAACCACGTTAAAAATTGCTTGTGTTGTTTACTGTTTTATTGAATTGCATACAAACTGCTTACAAAGTAATATCTTGCATAAAACGTATTCATAAAGTGCACTAGCCAAAACCGTTTGACTTGTGAAAATCACGTTTTCAACTGAGACGAACCACCGGGCCCCACACTCTTATCCGCACTAAGTCTTCAACTGAGAATCAACCACTGACTAAAGTCAGTAGGAGAGACTCAGTAGTTGGCTCACTCTGACCCGCGATCGAAGGTTACTATTTGGCACTGTTCATTAGTCGCATCCAACAGCTCAGCTGTCCTTCGCGTTTGAGAAAAGAAACAAGATTCTCGGTGTATTCAACCTCCCCCCTCTACACTCGACTCTCGTCTCCGGAACAACAAAGTATGTTTAGTTCCTGATGCTTATAGTTAAAGGTCAGTAGGTCAGAAACCGCCTTTGTTGACGCAGTAGGTACTGTTTTGGTTATAACTTTTAGAGGACTTATTATTTTGATATGAAACCAAATCTTGTGTGATTTAGACTCATTAAGGAATCTATATGTAGAAAATTAAAATTTATGGAATGAATTCATGTTCTGTGGCATATTTTTAAATAGGTATTCTGCACAAGTTAATATAGGACGTTGAAACCTAAATACACTAATGAGTATATATATATGATATTGTTTGTAACCTAATGACTATGAGGTATTGTTGTATATGTGAAATACATACACAAATTTCATGAATCATTAAGAATTATCCATTTTCATGTTAAGATGGGCGCGCATGACTTAAACATCTGATATCCATTATTTTCATCAAGTCAAGGTTAAGGTGGGGAATGCTACGTTTATCTTTATTATATATTATATTCTATATTTCATGTTTTGACGACAGACATGTAAGAAAGTGGTCTGTGTGGCCAATACAAGTTCATGTGGTCTGTGTGGCCAATACAAGTACATGTGGTCTGTGTGGCCAATACAAGTTCATGTGGTTTGTGTGGCCAATACAAGTTCATGTGGTCTGTGTGGCCAATACAAGTTCATATGGTCTTTGTGGCCAATACAAGTTCAAGTGGTCTGTGTGGCCAATACAAGTTCAAGTGGTCTGTGTAGCCAATACAAGTTCATGTTACATGATCTAGTTAGTCATGATTATGTTTTATATAATCTATAATTTGGATAAGTGCATTTTCCCATTGAGTAGTCGTACTCATCCCTATTATTTTAATATTTTTTAGGAAATGGCTCGGCCGATGCATAGAGGTGTTGGTGGTGATGGTCACACGAGGAAAGATTTTTGAAACTTATTATTGCATTAAACTAGTTTTTATCATGAACTTTGCATTTTGTTTTCGAGAATTAGTAGTCATAGTTACTTTTATTTAAGACTTACGCTGAGTATGAAAATGACCTAAGTTTGCAACGTTTCTATTGAATGAAAATGTTTTGAAAGAGTTGAAATATGCATGTTAAGTATGAAGTAGCGTCCCTTGTTAAGTTATGAAAATTGGGGCGTTAAAAAGTGGTATCAGAGCAGGTCTACTTTCCTGTAGACTTGTTTCATGTTATGCAGAAAATTGACCATCATCACTACCACTGCATCGAGCCGATAAGGTAAGTAAAGTTTTAAAGTCATGAAATTTTTTTAAAATTCATATATTGCACGATTTTGAAAAAGACACGGTTTTTCATGAAAGTACATGCATTCATGTTTTTAAGCTAAACAAATTTTCGAGGACGAAAATTCTTTAAGTGGGGTAGATTGTAACGCCCCGAAATTTTTAATATAAAATACATTGCATATCTATTCATGCATGTTATCAAGTGTTTTAGTTTTGTAAGTCGCGCCTTAGAAATTAAAATGAAAATTAAAGCATTTATCTTATTTGTTATTAAATCATTTTATTATGTAATTTTATTTTGAGCTTTGAATATGTTTATTTATATCATATTATGATTATATTATTTTGTTGAGATAGAAATAATATTAGAATTATTAGTCAAGAGTAATATTAATTTTGGATTTCCTAAACCAACTAGGATTCATAAAAGGATACAATATTTATTATGGTATTAAGTTATTAGGAGATAATTTTATATTATATTATGATTAAAATAGATATTTTATGTGTGTTAGACATGTTTTAGGATAAAATCTAATTGTGTCTATCCATATCCTAATTTATCTAGTATTGAATGTCTTATATGGTAAGTGATAGAATAAATATTATATAAAATATATAAGGACGAAAATAAATATGGATAAAATATATTTGATACCTTTTAGGATTAGGGATCTTTAGATAATGATTTCTAGGCCTATAAATACCCCTTAGTCGCTCATAATATAACATCACATAAACTTTTCGAAAATCTGCCAGCATATCTGCGAACTGTTTCAAGAATTATTTACATACCTTCCCGGAATCATATTGTTGTGAAATTTTAGGAGAAGCTTCATAGGTATGTCTAGTACACTCATTTATGTTTGTATAATTTTTCAAGCATGCTAAGTAATTGTTTAAAATTGTTATTCGTAACCTGCCAGTTTCTGACAGCATGTTCATGATCTTGAAAGGAAATTGTTTTTCATGTGTTATTTACATTGTTTTCGATCATGATTAATTTTAATGGGATATAATACATGTTAGGTCATTCATATTAAAAATATAGAATTTTTAGGATACACGTACTATTTATTTGTTAATTTGTTTCTTGATGTGTCCGATTCTATTATGTCAGTTCTTTGGTTGTTAAAATGTTTAAGTTTCATGTATTCAGAAATCTGTCCTGCAATTCTACCTTTTCTGCCGAGAGTACCAATGCCAAATAGACGATCTTATGTTACTTAAAAAATTCCAGAAAAATTATAGAGACAAACGTTAGGATGTATTTAATATTTCTGTAAATTTTGGAAAATTTTAAACAAGTCCTTATATTTTTAATGAATTATCACTTTTATACTACCGAAAAACCATGCATCCGGGATAGGGCTTAGAAAAATATTTATATCTCACTCCACAAAAATGGTTTTGACTTGATTCTTTTTCCTAAATACTCTACACACGTAGGTATTTGTAAAACTATTTATTTCATATTTTTAACATATGTGTATGAAAGTAGTTTAATACAAATGTCCGGGTAGTCAATCGGAACATGCATTTTCGTATTCGGATTTTGGTGGAAACTATTATGTATTTTATGAAGTCGTTACTTATCTATAGAGATTGAAATTTTAATATGATCTTTCTACGCATGTCCCCTAGATGTGTGCTAAATCTTAGAATTTTTAAAGTATGTTGGGTTATGAGTCTGTAGATGATACTTAACATTTTATTGGGAAAAAGAATATTGGGGGAAATCGTAGTGTTCATGCTATGGAATTGAAGATCCCAAAACCCAGCTGATATCAGTAGTGTAGTGTCGATAGGACTAGATGATGTAATAGGCTAGACTGATTTCGATTTCTTTATCTTTCGTGTCTATGTCCTATACGGGGTAAAATGTTGGATTGATCTTCAGTAGGAAGTTACTTTCTAGAACCCCACGTCATCAGTGTAAGAGCTTGTATTCTTAAGTCATCAGCTGATCTTTGCCTCAGTGGAAGATACCCTATCAGCTGACAGACATCAGTAGAAGAACCTTATACAAAGCTCAGTACCTTCGCAGTCAACAGCTGACGACACTCAGTAGAATATCTTATCAGCCGACTCAGACGAAGAAGACAGAGACTGCATCAAGTCTACTGTATCCGACAAGAAACGACCCAGCTATTAACATCACTCGAAAGTCAGCAGAAGATCATACGAGGATAGGAGAGAGTCAACTCCGATGAAGACCGATGTCTGACATATCTCACCTACCGCAAACCTCGACCAATGAGAAGCTGTCAACGCATTATCTGCTCTGACCAACTAAAGCTGCTCTCATGAACAGTATCAACAACTCCACTGCAACAATTCGAATTTATGGCCGTTTTCTTTGGAAGCTTGTGACACGTGGCATCGTCCTCTCCAACAGGCAAATGCCTGGGTCACGACTATAAATAGAGAAAAAAATCCGAGCTCCACGCACGGGATATCAAAGGGAAAAATGCTCAAGCTTTCGAAACAACTCTAGCGCATTCAAGAGAAATCCAGCGAAGAACTTGCTCAATAGAATACTCTTAGTTCTTCTCTCTAGAGTTCTTTAGATCCCTCTTCTCTAGCTAAGCTCAAAAGTTCATATCTATAGCTTAGATTCTCGAAGGAGTTCACTTTTAGTGATTGTTCTTATTGTAAGAAGTCCTTCCTAGTTGGAGAAAATCCCCTCCCCTTCAAACTCAAGTTTGATTTGTAAAAGTCGTTAAGGACTATAACTTAGAAGGGTCTGTCCAGTGCACAGATACCTTGCTGAGGCTTGCTCAGATTAATCAACAAGACCTCCTGTTCAGCAGGACCATGGACGTAGGATCTTGCGTATCCGAACCACGTTAAAAATTGCTTGTGTTGTTTACTGTTTTATTGAATTGCATACAAACTGCTTACAAAGTAATATCTTGCATAAAACGTATTCATAAAGTGCACTAGCCAAAACCGTTTGACTTGTGAAAATCACGTTTTCAACTGAGACGAACCACCGGGCCCCACACTCTTATCCGCACTAAGTCTTCAACTGAGAATCAACCACTGACTAAAGTCAGTAGGAGAGACTCAGTAGTTGGCTCACTCTAACCCGCGATCGAAGGTTACTATTTGGCACTGTTCATCAGTCGCATCCAACAGCTCAGCTGTCCTTCGCGTTTGAGAAAAGAAACAGTACTCAGGTGTATTCAACCTCCCCCCCTCTACACCTGACTCTCGTCTCCGGAACAACAAAGTATGTTTAGTTCCTGATGCTTATAGTTAAAGGTCAGTAGGTCAGAAACCGCCTTTGTTGACGCAGTAGGTACTGTTTTGGTTATAACTTTTAGAGGACTTATTATTTTGATATGAAACCAAATCTTGTGTGATTTAGACTCATTAAGGAATCTATATGTAGAAAATTAAAATTTATGGAATGAATTCATGTTCTGTGGCATATTTTTAAATAGGTATTCTGCACAAGCTAATATAGGACGTTGAAACCTAAATACACTAATGAGTATATATATATGATATTGTTTGTAACCTAATGACTATGAGGTATTGTTGTATATGTGAAATACATACACGAATTTCATGAATCATTAAGAATTATCCATTTTCATGTTAGGATGGGCGCGCATGACTTAAACATCTGATATCCATTATTTTCATCAAGTCAAGGTTAAGGTGGGGAATGCTACGTTTATCTTTATTATATATTATATTCGATATTTCATGTTTTGACGACAGACATGTAAGAAAGTGGTCTGTGTGGCCAATACAAGTTCATGTGGTCTGTGTGGCCAATACAAGTACATGTGGTCTGTGTGGCCAATACAAGTTCATGTGGTCTGTGTGGCCAATACAAGTTCATGTGGTCTGTGTGGCCAATACAAGTTCATGTTACATGATCTAGTTACTCATGTTTATGTTTGATATAATCTATAATTTGGATAAATGCATTTTCCCACTGAGTAGTCGTACTCATCCCTATTATTTTAATATTTTTCAGGAAATGGCTCGGCCGATGCATAGAGTTGTTGGTGGTGATGGTCACACGAGGAAAGATTTATGAAACTTATTATTGCGTTAAACTAGTTTTTATCATGAACTTTGCATTTTGTTTTCGAGAATTAGTAGTCATAGTTATTTTTATTTAAGATTTCCGCTGAGTATGAAAATGACCTAAGTTTGCAACGTTTCTATTGAATGAAAATCTTTTGAAAGAGTTGAAATATGCATGTTAAGTATGAAGTAGCGTCCCTTGTTAAGTTATGAAAATTGGGTTGTTAAACTGGCCCTTTTTTTTTGTTAGGAACGGCCTTGGGTCGGACCATAAAACCTTAACGGAAAGCCCTAAGCCTAAAATAAAATTCTGAATCTTGGTAATTGGAGCATATATAAACTTGAACTGAACGATGAATGAGGTTGATGGTGCAGGCGAGGAACTTAAAATGGCGGGAAACTTAGATCGGACTAATTCATCTATTTTTGCGTATAGAAATAAATACTAGTGTTTTAAGTGTAATCAAAACAGCTCTGACCGACCGATCGAACTAGAACTTAGAGCTTATATAAAACATTTGTGTAACTTACCCGATATGAACCGGCCGAGTTAATCGAACAATCAGGAGTCGATGACCCGGTTAGCCCGGTTTGAGTCTTGTGACCAATAGGTGAAAGTGTTAGTTTTAGCAAAATAACGATCAAATGTTGGAATGCAAAGGAAACAAGGAAAGGGGATCTATTTGGAATAAAATGGAGTTGTGATACTAAAAGATCTTGGAGAAGAAGACGAAGTAAAAAGCCAGAGGAAAACTCAAGGTGTTCTCCACATGAGTTCCAACTGTATCAATTAGGCCTAGGAACTGAACTCACCAGTTACAAGATGCAGGCGGGCGTCGACATCGGTCGGTTGAGTGCATGCGGGGGAGGAAAAGCCGCAAAGCGGTGATCGGGGCGGGAGGAAGGAAGGATTGTGGCTGTTCGGCACTTCGTCGTTCGGCTTCGCAAGACGCAAGCCTTTCGGAATCAGTTTTGGGGACTAGGAGTAGGGGCTTTTTCTGCTTTGTGATTTGAGAAATTAATTGACAAAAGAAACTATTTAATTAGTTAAATTAGTAAGCTCTTAATATATTTCCAAGCGAACTTTTACTCGCGCTTTAGGAGAAGTTATAATTCTGCCCAAAAATTTATTTATTTTGTGTAAATATAAATTTATAAATAAAAAAGTCTTTGACATAGTCATCATGTTTAAGGGCATAGCACTATATCTCCTAACCTTAAAAAAATGCAATATACCACCTAAAACTATTAAATATTAAAGCAGTTAACTCTCTCCACCTCTAAAGTGCAACATTACATCAAATTGTCTGTCATAATCGGCATATGTTGTATGTTATAGGATATCTCTTCAATTAAAATGAACCAAAACACTAAGTTTTCGAAACCAAATATCAGACCAAAATAATTCATTTAATTTTTACCCGAAAAAATCATTTATGTTCAGTTTGATTCAATTACAACCGAAATTACTAAATAGAGAAGAAAGTAATAAAAATTAGAATAAATTACATCAATTCTCTTTTTAGTATAGATATTATAGAAAGAAAAACTAATAATTTTAATAAAAATATTGAAATATTTTTGATTCGATCAACAGATTGGTTACAATGAAAATAATTGAAATCGAAAAAGTATAAAAATGAAAATGAAAAATCAAACTATTTTTTATTTGTTAGTTGGGTTTGTGTTGGGTGATGATTCAATCCTCAGCATGATCATACTTGTGGGAAATGATTCTATCTTCTATACTGAATCACGCTCAGTAGCCTCGTGCTCTGAACTGTTGAGAAGATTTGAAGATCCCAAAACCCTATCTGATTGGTGAACCATTCCTTTGTATTCGTATTTGTCTCTGAGGTTTCAGACTCAGTAGACACTCTGCTCTGGTCAAGGCGCTCAGTAGCTCATCAGCCTCAGCACCAGTGTAGAAGACTCAGTGAATACTTGGACTCGCGAGAGCAAGATATCGAGAGAGTCGGTTGAACCGAACTCGCAGAGTAGTTCACCGGACTCGTAGCTGATTTTCGATAGACCTTTCTCGGTTGTCTATCTACCGAATACAAAATCGACTCGAGATCGGGCCGACGCCTTCCGAACTGTCTAAATCTTTTGATAAGCTATCAGTGTTGTCAAGTACGAGGAAGAGAGAAGTCAACTTCAGTTGCCTCGAAGTTTGTTCTGTCTCAACCACCACATCCGCCTCGACAAATGACAAGCATACACGTGTCGTCTCACCTACTAAAGCTATAGTCAACATATTTCCGTAAAAGGAGGGAAAGGACACTGTACCTACTACACAAAAAAGTCATTTGCTACCACAAAAGAGGGAAAAAGAAGAAGATCGTCTCCAACGGATCTATTCTTCTCTCCACTCTATAAATAGAGGGATCATTCAAGATTTGAAGCTCACCGAAAACCAACGACCAACACAGAGAACCAAAAAACGCACAGAGCATTCAAACGAGCGAAATTAACGACTAAGTCTTCCGCAAGAATCAACCGAGTTATCTCCGGCGAAAGACTACATCCAGCTCAAAAGGAACCAAGCTGAACCGACATAAGCTTCTAGTATCCAAGCGACTGACACGAACCTATAGCTAAACCCTCAGCTGTTCGTCGCTCTAGATAGCTACATTCTCGTTCCTTATCCCTCTAACCCTAAGCTCACTTGTTATATCCATAGCTTAGACGAAGGAGTTCACATTTGAACCCAATCCTTATTGTATAAGGACTCCTTCATTGTTGGAGAAGTTTGTCAAACACTTAAAGTTTGATAGAATTGTAAACCGGGACTTGCTCGAGATAATCTCCAAGCCACGGCTTTGTCCAATAGTACAAGCCGACCGAGACTAACTCGGTATAATAAATAGCCTCCCCGATCTATCGGGATAGTGGACGTAGGATTGTTGATATCCGAACCACTTTAAAAATATACGTGTCGTTTACTTACTTGTTTCATTGATTTTACTGTGCATACTGAACATCATATTTAAAATCGATTTAACCGTCTCGATATTCCGAACTTCTTATCTACCGAACCGAGACTTGCATAAAACGTTTTCTTCATTAAAACTGATTTGGGCCTACACAATTCCGCACACCGAACTCTCACCGATCGATATTGAATTCCGACCTAGTCGGTTAGTAGATCTCAATGAGTCGGTACTCTTTTAACCTTTTTTAACACGATTCGAACGGTTATGCAGTCTGCTCGAACTATTTCAAGACGGCACCTTCCCCGAATAGGACTGTTCGTGTTCGAAAGTTGAGAAATTTGGATTCGGTGTATTCACCCCTCCCCCCCCCTCTACACCCGAACTCACTCACGGGACCAACAATTGGTATCGGAAGCAGGGAGTTCTTTGACTCTTGTTATCTTTGAGACCGGGTCTATTCGAACGGATCCGAGGGAAAGCGTTTTCACCGCATATCACTCAACATTCATATCATTATTCTTCATGGCTGATATGTCGGTATAAGGATGGTACCTATGTTCTCGGTGGAGAACTACGGAGTATGGCGAGTCGGGATGGAAGCTCATCCGACATCCCTCCATGACATATGATCGAAGTGCTTGAAGATGGACCTATCGTTCCTCCGATTGATAGTGTCGTGACTCAAGACCAAGCTCAAGGAGGAGGAATGGTGACCGGGAAGAAGATCCCCAAAGACGAAGTCTCTTCACTCCCGAAGAGAAGAAGCTTCACAATCTAGATCGAGTCGCCGGGAATGCTATACTAACCACCCTTAGTGATTCTTATCTTGGCAGGGTTCAGGAATGCAAGACTACTAAAAAACTCTGGGATGCTCTTGCGCTACTGAGTCGAGGGACTCAGAAGATTAAAGCCAACAAATTAGCGCTGGAACTCCAAAAGCCGGAAAGCTTGTCTCTCATGCCCTGGGACAAAATCGAAGATCTAAACGTCGATTTACCAATCGATGAATTCTATCAATGGGTCGGGAAAGACATTCAAGAATCGAGAGATGAATCTGAAGATTCTGAGGGCACTCCCGGACGGACACTGGACACCTTTTGCCACTTTATTGCGACATTCTGATTTAGATGCTGTGTCTCCTGACCATATCTTTTTAGAATTACAGGCAGAGGAGTATGAGTTCGACAGACCTCAAAGAAAGCTGAGAGCTGAAGCTGATACGAAGATTGACCATGCTTTCAAAGCTACAGTAAGCACAACATCTCCCGCTACGAGCAAGACGACGAGTAAGACCGAGCCTTCACTCACCGACCTACAAGAAGGAAGTCTAGCTCGGAAGTACGCGTTTGCTCGCGGTGAAGTATCGAAGGAGAAAGAAAGGCGTAGAAAACCGACCAAAGTATACCGAGATACAAAAGGTAAGTCGAATATACACCTAAACGCGCTCCCGATACTCAATCTTCTGAATGCAGAAAGAAAGATGACTCAGCACCCTCAAGGGATAGTGCAACCAAAGAAGAAAAAGTCATCACTTGCTACAACCGCAAGAAGCCGGGACATTATCGGTATGATTGTCCCGAGCTCGATAGTGCTTTGAACGCGCAAAGCACGCAAGGCAAGGAGAGAGAAATTTGCCCGAAAAGACAATCCTACATAGGCGGCGAAATCTCGGACGACTCGAAGAGATCGACTCCTTTATGGATTCATCTCGACGATGAAGCGGCTTTCATGGCCTTAGAGCATGAAGCGGATGAATCAACCGAAATGTGTATGATGGCGGGCGAAGAGGATGAGGTAAATTCTCATGAACCGCTTAACTCCTCTTCACACCGCACACACGACACTATTTCGAAGTGCGGATGGGAATTTGGACATCTTGACCGCATATGAAGATCTATTAGATGAACAAATTCGGATGAGTCCCGCAGCTCGGTAAGACTCTTCGGGAGTTGGATACCCCGAAAGTGGAGAATCGAGAGACTTTCTCGGGAGAGTCGGGTTGTTACCGAGGCCGAAGGACTTGTGTTGAGACTCGGGGGAGGAGATAAACTCTCCGATGGCCAAGTCTCGAAGCATCAAGAAGATCGGATTTCGGTCTTGACCAATGACTTGACTCGAAAGATACCGAACCGAGTCTCATCAAGCAAGAACCGTCGGGACTTCGACCGAGCAGGACACACCGAAGAAAAGTGATGATGTCCGGAGGAACCCGATGACCGAGAGGTATATGGGCGCAGAGAAGAAATTGGAGGCTATGCTAGCAAGCAATAAGCCAAAGCACCGCAAGGAAGGACTTGGATTCGGTCCTAGGAGCTTCCTCATCCGCCCCAAGACACTCGGTAGTACGGCTTGCCGATAGATTTGTTCGAGGGGAGACTATCAACGCAGATATACTGAACCCCCTAGCAAAGAACAAACGAAGATGAAAGCACCTCATCCCACACATCGGCATTCCGACAAGAAGATCAATGCCAAGAAACCCCGGTTCGGTCAAGGGGGAACCAAAGAAATCAAACTTGGCGGATCGGTATGGACGTCCGAGGCGATGCATCCTCGCTCGCATGGATCATATTATTATGAACCTATAATCCGAAGAGGCTCCAAAGGTCGAAGAAGAAAAAGGCCGCACGAAGGCAAAGGTCGGCGATCCACAAACTCGAAGATCGGGACTCCCGAACCTCGGAAGCCTCGTAAGTCAGCGTGACCGATCCAAAGGTGGTCGATATGTTGACTCCGGTGGAAAGAAAATGTCCGAAACCACCGTGGGTTGTTAGACAGATTTGGGTTACTAAAACTAACATCTAAGGACCCAAAATCAAAAATAAAGGGTACCCGAGTATAATTCCGTTTTTGCGAGTGCGTAAAGACCCATGGTATGTGGACGGCGGATGCTCAAGACACATGACATACCAAAGGAGTCTCATCGAAGAATTATATCACCGAAGAAGGACCCATAATTGAGTTCGGAGACAATGCAAAAGGCTATACCGAGAGGATATGGAACACTCGGCATTGGAACTGCCAACGTTCCAAGAGTATCATATGTTGAAGGACTTCAGCATAATCTTCTCTCTGTTAGTCAATTTTGTGATAACTCAAATAGAGTGAAATTTGACGCTGGTTTCTGTGATGTTATTGATAAATCCACAGGGAAAACAAGTGTTATCGGGTTCGCGCAGAAAAGAACATATATGTGGTCGACCGGAACTCAGCTGAACACCGAAGCTTGCTTATTGGCGAAGAATGACAACCGCACGGGGTGGCTATGGCACGTAAGACTCAGCCATCTCAACTTTAAGACGCTCAACAAGCTTGCAAGAGACACTCTAGCAAGGGGACCGCCGAATGAAGTATTCAAGCAAAGACACTCGGTGTGAAGCATGTCCGAAGGGAAAGCAAACAAGGAATCAAAATCCACCCGTTCCATCTCCTTCCACCGATGGAATCCTTCACCGCAACATATGGATTTGTTCGGTCCGAGTCTCCCAGTGACGATCGGAGGCGAGAAAATATGCATTAGTGGTCATAGATGACTACTCGCGCTACACATGGGTCATATTCATTGCCAACAAGTCTGACGTCAAAACAGAGTTACCAACGCTTCTGAAAAAGCTCAGTGTCGAGAAGAACACCAAGATCAGAAAAATACGTTCAGACAGAGGAACTGAGTTCCTTAATTCTATGGTAAAGGAGTTACGCAAGCGTAAGGAATAGAGCATGAGACTTCACCGCACGCACACCTCGGCGAATGGAGTTGCCGAACGAAAGAACGTAACTCTAAAAGAGGCAACTAGGACTCTACTCGCAGACTCGGGACTCCAAACCAAATTATGGGCAGAAGCTACTGATACTGCATGTTATACTCAGAATAGATCTCTACTGACAAAGCAGCATAAGCGGACACCATATGAACTATGGAACGGCAGGAAGCCTTCTCTATCTTATTTCCATATTTTTGGTTGTTCATGTTTTATCCACAATAATGGGAAAGATCAGTGAAGACTTTTGATAGCAAGTCGATCGGGGAGTATTCTTAGGATACTCTCGGGTCAGAGAAAGCTTTCGAGTATTCAACTATCGGACTCTTTGCATGGAGGAAAGCCCTCATGTTGTTTTTAACGAGTTTGCTACTGAAGACAGGAGCAATAACTCAAATTCTGAATCTGAGGACATCAGTAAGCAGCTACAGGATCTAAGCTTAAAAGACAAATCTGAAAAGATCCAGCTATGTTGGGATGATGATTCAGACGAAGAAACTGAAGATAAATCTACTGAATCTCAACCAGCTGAGCAAGTAGCTGAGCAGATTGATTCTCCCGAACATAATCAATCCCAGGTAACTCAGGTCGATGAAGAAACCGTTGAAGTAACTGAGACCAACACTACTGAGAGCAACACCTCAGGGGGAACGCTAGTAATGTTCCTGAGTTGAATGCCCCTGAACTCGGTGACTGAGTAGACCATACTCTTGTTACTGAATTACTTCAATCTCAGAATAGTACAACTGAAATGCCTAACTCACCTACTATCTGTGTTGAACAAGTTTCAGATGAAGAGTTGAAACATCGTAGATCGTGGCTCGATGCTTACACTGCTGATTTAATCATTAGAGATCCTTCAAAGAAATGTCAAGACAAGATCCAGATTCGTCAAGGAGAAAGCGCATTATTTTCCCCGCTTCTTGTCTACTCGAAGAGCCTCAGACCATTGAGGATGCACTGAAAGATGCTGACTGGATCATTGCTATGCAGGAGGAGCTGAATCAGTTCACGAGAAACGAAGTATGGGAGCTTGTAGACAGACCCCGACATCAACATGTTATTGGAACTAAATGGGTCTTCAAAAACAAGCGAGATGAAAACAACGTTATAGTAAGGAACAAAGCAAGACTCGTGGCTAAAGGCTACTGTCAAGCCGAAGGGATAGATTTCGATGAGACGTTCGCTCCAGTTGCAAGATTGGAGGCAATCAGACTATTCCTGGCCTACGCAACACATCAACGATTCAGAGTTTATCAAATGGATGTGAAGTCTGCGTTCCTGAATGGCGTGCTTTGAAAGAAGAAGTCTATGTGGAACAACCGCCCGGCTTTCAACAGGGACATCAAGTATATAGACTCAGAAAGGCTCTATACGGGTTAAAACAAGCACCCAGGGCTTGGTACGATACCCTGTCTGAGTTTCTTCTTCGTAAAGGTTTTCGTAAAGGTACGATGAGACCGCACTCTATTCAAGCATTCGACCGAAAGAAGACTTATTACTTGTGCAGATCTACGTGGATGACATTATATTCGGATCAAAGAATGTCATCATGTGTCAGCAATTTGAAAAGATGATGAAGGATAAGTTCGAGATGTCGATGATGGGTGAAATGAACTACTTCCTTGGTTTTCAAGTCAAGCAATCCGAAAAGGGAACGTTCATCAACCAAGGCAAATACACTCGAGACCTCATCAAAAGATTCGGCCGCACATCCAAGAAATCAATCAAGATCCCGATGAACACGAATATGAAGATAGATCTTGATAAAGAGGGAGTATCGGTAGACCAAACTGAATACCGTGCTATAATTGGTTCTTTATTATATCTAACGGCTACTCGTCCCGACATAACTTATGTTGTAGGTGTTCGTGCTCGATTTCGGGCGAATCCCAAGCGTAGTCATATGGACTCGGCAAAAGAAGATTCTCCGCTATCTACAAGGAACACCCGACATGGGTTTGTGGTATCCACTGATGATAATATTGAACTAACTCGGTTATTCCGATGCCGACTATGCAGGGATGTAGAATAGACCGAAAATCAACTTCGGGAACATGTCGGTTCCTTGGCGGCAAGTCGATCTCATGGTTTTCAAAGAAACAAGCACTCGGTGGCCACGTCGACTACCGAAGCCGAATACATGGCTGCTGGAAGTTGTTGCGCCCGCATCCTTTGGCCGAGACAAGCAGTGAGAGACTATGACGTCATTCGGAATGAAGTGCCGATTTTCTCGCGACAAGATTCAGGTGCTATTGCAATTACTCGAACCCCGTACTTCACACGAGATGCAAGCACGTGGACATCGACATCACTTCATTCGTGACCATATCGAGAAAAAGGATATCGGGATGGAGAAGATCCATACCGACAAGCAACGGGCGATATACCGACCAAGCCTCTAGGCGAATCCGTATTCGTGAGAACTTTCGAGTAGAGCTAGGTCCGTTTGGACCCTACCGACCCCGGTCGGTAAGAGGTTACAGGGAGAGAGACATTTCAGTAAGGGGGGAATGTTCACTCTCGCATCGATACATTCGATGCGTAGAGACGAAAAACCATCTACACGAGGTATCACCGACTACTATGTTCACCGAGGTTTGCGTATCTCTACTCGGTAGTAATTTAATACAACAAGACTTTGCATTTATGACAAAGATTCAGCCAGGACATTAATATCTTTTGGTTTGTCTTTATTATTAACGGCTCACATTTAATGCACGACATTCCATACATAAGCTTGCTGAACTCTGCACGCATTTAATGCATATCTTTTCAAAGTTACTACTTAGGCTACTTTACAACTGGCTTTGACTTAGGTGGCTTTTGTGATCATTGCCTATTTTTAACTTCTAATCTTAACCGTCCATATCATAAAGCAAGTTTAAGTTCAGCCTTCGATCGAAAACCGTTCATCTTCATAGTTGATATATATATTCGATCATATCTTTGAAACCGCCATTAGCATACTTCATAACTTTCAAATTCCGAAAAATCCGAGATCTGCATACGCAATCCTTACTTGCATCTTCACTCTCAATCTTATCTCGAATCTTATCTATTGGTATGCTTATATCTGTTAATGTATTTACTATATTTTTCAGTATTACATTGTAAAGCACTGTTCTATCCAAGAAACGGTACTGATTCATTTCTTGTAACAGGTACTATGGCTGGTATATTTGTCAGTTCTCCCGACAAGATAGAAGAAATCGTTAGCAAGGGCTGTATCTGGTGCGAACCAGTTATGGAGTTCGACGCGTGCGAGCTCGAGTACATGGACGAGATCTTCACATATCTGAGGAAATCCGGACTTGAGGAGTTTCTATCGAGGAAGCCGACCTTCTTCCTTCCTCGACAAGTGGCGGAACTATATCTGAACTCCGACTCAGTTGGAGGAGACATTCTGGCGAGGTTCGCTGTTAACGCCATTGACGACGCATCGAGGATACTGAAGCAGATGTCCATTAAACAAGCGCTGAAGAAGAGCTTCAACCTCCCGTCTGAAGGTGTCAGCACCTTGGGGTACAATGACGACGCCGTCGACACATACCTCTCCGTTTTTACGTGGCAAGCCCACAACATTCGTAGCAAGATTTCCGAAGAATGCCATGCTACCGCAGCTTCGAGCACCGGCGTACATCGTCACTCAGTGTTGACGAGCCAGCCGGTTTTTTTGATCAGGTCTCCCGACCGAAGATCCACATGATGATGGCGATCTATGACTCGCGTGAAAGTCAATGGACCGACTTCTTTGTTCGCGAATTTATGGCTCAGGCAGCCAAGTTCGACAAAGCTACGCGAACACTGACCGCAAAAGGAAAGCTTCTCTACGGACTGAAATTGTCAGTCATGATCGAGGATTTCTGCGAGGCTGAGCAGATCACTTATGATGGCAAAGAATACTTTAATGTGAAGAAAATCCGTTTTCACAACAAGTCCGCGGCTCTACAACAGATTGGTTCAGGACCGGCCGCAGAAGCTCAGCCATCTAAGCCTCAGCAGGCAACTCCTAAGAAAAGGACACCTCCGGCTAAATCACCTAAGGCACTAGCCAAGAGGCTGAGGAAGGCCATACCGGATACACCTGCTGAACCAGAGACAACTACTGAAGTGGCTACTGAACCGACTCCTATTCAGCCACTACAGTTGGTAGATGAGTCTTCCTCATCTGAGAAGACCAAGTCAGTGGAGAAAGCCGTCTCCACTGAGGAATAAGTTCAAGAGGAAAAGGGAGAGGCTACTAAAGCCCAAAGCGAAGAAGTCCAACGTCTGGATAGCCCTCTCTCTGTGCCTCCGCTCAGCAGTCGTCCACCTGCTGACTCTAAGACTAATTTCGTTGATATCGAGTCAGATTCTGCGTCTGCAGAAGAGACTCTCGGGATGGAAGCAGCAGTTATCGTCTCTAGAGCTTCCCGAGAGATCATCTAGTTCATTCCAGAGCTTGCTGACCACTCAGATTTGCTCGTCCTAGCCAAGTCAGCAAGGCTCCATATGATCCTACGCTTTCAGGAGTGGCCTCAGCATCAACGCCTTGTTCTACACTACTGCTGTCAGCAGCTACACTTGGAAGAACTGAGATTGCGTGAGGAGATAGGCTATTCAGAGCCCGAGAATCTCAACACGATGGAGAATCTAAGGGCAGCCATGCTTGCAATTATTGCTGATCGACGCCAAGTAGCTGGCTCGCCGCCCTCAGATGGGTCTGACCACGACGGTCGAGACCCACCCATGATTCGAGCCCCCGGAAAGCCCGATGAGGGACATCCACGTAACAAGGATACCCATACCGAAGCGGCACACCACCACTCGGTATCCTTGGGCACGAGAAGCCTTCGGCTGGTGTCTCGTCCTCAGCAGAGCCTGCTCAGCTCCTGCTCGAGTCGACATACGAGGCAGCGCCCAGCCCATCTGCCAAGAGATCCCGTTCAGTTGCCA
This sequence comes from Lavandula angustifolia, assembly GCA_028984105.1. Lineage (NCBI taxonomy): Eukaryota > Viridiplantae > Streptophyta > Magnoliopsida > Lamiales > Lamiaceae > Lavandula > Lavandula angustifolia. The sequence continues at coordinate 9,940,039 of CM054809.1, read as the reverse complement.
AAGCTCTAACTACACAAGGAATTCAAAATCGGGAATTGGCGAAGGCAGTCCACAAGGTGTGGAAGAAGTCTGCATTGGCCACCAACTCTGAGCTTCGTGGGCCGAAATCCAAGCATCTCTACATCATGCCCCCCCGATGTCTCCGCTCTCATAACTGAAGCATTGGCCCAGCAACAACATCAGTTTCAGACTCAGCTAAGGACCATTCAGGAGGGACAGGCCAAGCTCCTTGAACAATTTCAGAACGCCTTGTCCGCTCATACTGAGTCAGTCACCGAGCAAGCCCAGGCCACGGAGAACAAACTAGACCTCATTCAACTGGTCGTGGAGGACAAGATCGGTGAGAAACTAGCTGAACTGAAGTCAGAAGCCGTTCTCTCTCATGCAGCATACAAAGACGCACTCATATCTGAGAGGAACGAGCTGCATCTAGCATTGGAGAAAGTTCATAACAGACTGGACGACTTGTCTACTGTTTATCAGAAGCTAGAGAAGAAGGTACTCATCCCAACCCCGGCTGTACATGATGATGCCAAAAAGGGGGAAGGAAAGAAGAAGGGTACTGAGAAAGAAAGTGAAGGAAATGAAGGAAAGAAAAAGAGTACTGAGAAGCTGACTCCCACCGAACCTTCTAGACTACTGAAGGGGACATCTACTGAAGGAAAGAAGGGGACTGAGAAGCAGAAATCTATTACTGACATTAGCAAAACTCAGTCTCAGAAAACTCAGACTCCGGGTAAGGCCCAGGGTGTTTCGGCTGCGAGCACAGCTGAAACCGGCCCAAGTGGCTCAGGACCCCAGCAGACTACTCAGGCAAACCAGACTCCCAAAGACATTATTAAGGAGGTTGTTGAGTACGCTGAACAGGCGGTGGAGGACTCAGAAGAAGAAGAGGCTCCTCTTCCACCACCAGTTCAAGAAGGCAAGGGCAAACAAAAGCTTAAAATTCCAACCCCTCCAGCAAAGCGGTTAAGGTACATATCTGGCCGAGGAGGAAGCCCAAATAGGCTGCGGATGAGAGACGCGGAGAAATTGCAGAGGCCGAAGGCGGCTAACAAGCCAAAGTCTAAGCTCGCCAAAGGAAAGACTAAAGCCCCATCCAGAGGAGGAAAGAGAACTGCTAGAGCGCCTCCGAGAAAGCTCATCATAACGGATGAAGAGGACAGAGACAAGGAAAAGGAGCAAAGAAAGAAGAGAACCGAAAGGCGGTGGTACATCCAAATCTAGATCTAGTACCCCTGGCCGAATCGAAGAAGCCCCTCAGCAAGCTACTGATACACAAGGAGAAGAAATCGAAGCCATATTTGATCTGATGAACAGATATCTATACAGAGGCGAGGAGGCAAGACAGATTCAGCCGCTGAGACGAATTTGGAAGGCGGACCTTGAAGCTATGATGAAAAGGATCAAGAGGAGGCCAGCCGAGAGTGCCTTCTAAAGGTGATATTCCATACGAGATACGTGAAATTCGGGAAGCCACCGACCCGAAATTTCAAAGATAGCCAAGAACAGATGAATGGATACCACTCACCAATCAAAAATGGGAAAATGCGAAAATTGAGTTCATCAAGAGGAACTATTTCTGGAGGTTCTGGTCCAACAGGACAAGGATTGAAGCTTACATGGAATGGATGTTCGCTACTCAACCTGAACTCTACCCATACCTCGACAAAGCCATATTTGAAGGTATAGAAGTCAGTGTTCCGGGACCCAGAATCATACCTCCACCGAGAAGACAGGGATGACTCGAGACACTATGGTACGATTGAAGCGGAAGTGAAGCATGCGGCGAGCGAAGAAAGAGCTTGCGAAGATGAGCCTCGCGATTTTGCGAATTTCGAAGCTAAGGAAGATCACATACAGGATGTATGGAGTGCCGCTCCCTGAAGATCAGACTCAAGAGTTCATGGACAGAATCAAGAAGTTCAGTGGCCCTCCTCCTTAGATCTGTAGCTTATTCTCTTAGCATAGCAAGATTGTATGCCATCTTGAATTTCTCTTATATTTATACACCGCTTTTGGCTCGACAACTACTTGTTGTCTATACAGCTGTGTTTGTTTTATGATTTAACACTCAGAATCACTGAAGTGATTGCTGGCACACACACTCTCTTTATTACATGTTAGCTGATTGCTTTGATAAATTCTGCTAGCCTGTTTTGTTTGCAATGGGGGAAATTATTCTGTTTACCCTGTTTGCTTTATAGTCTAGAACTGATGGAACATCTCCACTGATCCTACTTGTAATATTTGTAAGGAGTTTTTGTTTCTATCTGATTAGTGTTGACATAGATGATAGGTTTTGGCATCATCAAATAGGGGGAAATTGTTGGGTGATGATTCAATCCTCAGCATGATCATACTTGTGGGAAATGATTCTATCTTCTATACTTGAATCACGCCGTAGCCTCGTGCTCGAACTCGTTGAGAAGATTTGAAGATCCCAAAACCCTATCTGATTGGTGAACCATTCCTTTGTATTCGTATTTGTCTCTGAGGTTTCAGACTCAGTAGACACTCTGGTCTGGTCAAGGCGCTCAGTAGCTCATTAGCCTCAACACCAGTGTAGAAGACTCAGTGAATACTTGGACTCGGCGGGAGCAAGATATGCGAGAGAGTCGGTTGAACCGAACTCGCGGGAATAGTTCACTGGACTCGTAGCCGATTCTCGGTAGAACTTTCTCGTATCCGAATACAAAATCGACTGATCGGCCGACGCCTTCCGAACTGTCTAAATCTTTTGATAAGCTATCAGTGTTGTCAAGTACGAGGAAGAGAGAAGTCAACTTCAGTTGCCTCGAAGTTTGTTCTGTCTCAACCACCACATCTACCTCGACAAATGACAAGCATACACGTGTCGTCTCACCTACTAAAGCTATAGTCAACATATTTCCGTAAAAGGAGGGAAAGGACACTGTACCTACTACACAAAAGAGCCGTTTGCTACCACAAAAGAGGGAAAAAGAAGAAGATCGTCTCCAACGGATCTATTCTTCTCTCCACTCTATAAATAGAGGGATCATTCAAGATTTGAAGCTCACCGAAAACCAACGACCAACACATAGAACCAAAAAATGCACAGAGCATTCAAACGAGCGAAATTAACGACTAAGTCTTCCGCAAGAATCAACCGAGTTATCTCCGGCGAAAGACTACATCCAGCTCAAAAGGAACCAAGCTGAACCGACATAAGCTTCTAGTATCCAAGCGACTGACACGAACCTATAGCTAAACCCTCAGCTGTTCGTCGCTCTAGATAGCTACATTCTCGTTCCTTATCCCTCTAACCCTAAGCTCACTTGTTATATCCATAGCTTAGACGAAGGAGTTCACATTTGAACCCAATCCTTATTGTATAAGGACTCCTTCATTGTTGGAGAAGTTTGTCAAACACTTAAAGTTTGATAGAATTGTAAACTGGGACTTGCTCAGTATAATCTCCAAGCCACGGCTTTGTCCAAAGTTACAAGCCGACCGAGACTAACTCGCATAATAAATAGCCTCCCGATCTATCGGGACAGGTGGACGTAGGATTGTTGATATCCGAACCACTTTAAAAATATCTCGTGTCGTTTACTTACTTGTTTCATTGATTTTACTGTGCATACTGAACATCATATTTAAAATCGATTTAACTGTCTCAGTATTCTGAACTTCTTATCTACTGAACTGAGACTTGCATAAAACGTTTTCTTCATTAAAACTGATTTGGGCCTACACAATTCCGCACACTGAACTCTCACTGATCGATACTGAATTCTGACCTAGTCAGTTAGCAGATCTCAGCTGAGTCGAGTACTCTTTTAGCCTTTTAACACGATTCGAAACGGTTATGCAGTCTCGTCGAACTATTTCGATGCGGCACCTTCTCCGAATAGGACTGTTCGTGTTCGAAAGTTGAGAAATTTGGATTCAGGTGTATTCACCCCCCCCCCTCTACACCTGAACTCACTCACGGGACCAACAGTTTGGCTCGTAAACTCTGTTTTGGTTCGATCAATTATCCGTAGTGATTACAATTATATTATAAAACCAACTAAATATGTGATCGGGGTTAACTAATTTCATTTTGATAGTTTGGGGGGATTGATGTATTTTTATTTTTTTTTTGATACGTGGAACCGGCAGCCGCTACCTTCGGTGCAAGGGGGGGCGGATTGATGTATTTTCTTTTAAAGGTCAGGGTACAGTGCTATACATCCAAAAGTTGGTGTTAAGTTTTCCATTAAGTTTAATCATAGGGGGTTATGTACTTTCACGTCAATAGATTAGGGGGTAAAGTGCTTTTTTTAAAAGTTTAGGGGGCAAAGTGTTGTATCCCTCAAAGGTTGGGGGTTTAATGATTTTCTCTCTTTATAATATCAGTACGTGCATCTATAAAGTGATAATTCGATACTTGTAAATCTAAATGATAATAACAATAATATATTCATACTAGACAAAAAAACATCAAATTTTGAAGTTTCAATTTTGATGGTTGTCAATGGTTTATTAATAACGAGAAGAGAGTAATGTCAAAGCTATACGTTTCATGCTTGTTTGAGTAATATGAATGATATTTAACAATATCATGCTAAAAATAGATAGAATTTCCAAAAATTGATGCCAGTTGTTTGATGATAAATAAAAAGGAATGACCGACGGTAGAGCCGAAATCGAACCACCGATAAGAAACAGTAATTTGGTTTACCTGAAATCGAATGGTGCTAGTGCGGTATGGATTTATATCGAAAACCGACGATAGATTTCGCACCCCTACGTCAAATAAGGTTAGTAATAGCAATAAATAATACTCCCTCCGTCCCATAGAAAGTATCTCATTTCTATGGGGCACGGAGATTAAGAAAATGTGATTGTATGGTGTATATTGTTTGACTTTTTGTCTTGTTAATTTTGGTCTACAATTATTTGTCTTCTTAAGAAATAAGACACTTTCTATGAAACGGCTCGAAAAGGAAAACAAAATACTCCCTCCGTCTCATTGGAAGCGTCTTGTTTTCCATTTTGGGCGTCCCATAGGAAGCGTCTTGTTTCTAAAAAAGGCAAGAATATGTGGACAAGATTTAACTATCCAAAAGTCAAATAATATACACCACACATTATCATTTTCTTAACATCCGTGTCCATTGGAAACAAGACGCTTCCAATGGGATGGAGGAAGTACTTTCTATGGCATTGAGGGAGTAATCCTTAATTTTTATGTGCCAAATGAAAAAACATACTTTTTTTTTTAAAATAGGAGGGTGTTGTAAATAATATTTACCGTATATAGATTGACCACATGTAAACCCTAGCAACCCATTAGCCCATCTTATGTCGACCCAAGAGCTCATCTTGTACTCTATAAATAGAGGTCTCCACCCTCATAATATGAGACACCTTAATTCATTCTCTCTATTATTCTCTGCATTCTTTTCTAGTTTATAACACGTTATCAGCACGAGAGACTCTTTTCAAAAGACGAGACGATATCCACGTAAGGTACAACTTCGATTCCAATCTTCACTTCTCCAATTATTTCAAAATTGTTGGTGGTTTGTTTCCTACGGCTTTAGTGATTGAGTTGATCATGACTTATGAGGCCATTCATGTTCCGTGTTTTAATTGATTTACTCTTTACGTGGAAAACCATCATTAGTACGTGAAGATATTGTTAATCATAATTTGGATCATTATTCATCAATCAAAAAGCTAAATGCAAATTAGTTATTATGCTTTTCATCTCATATGTTTTCATGAGGAAGAGAATTATTATATTATTCTTGCTTATTCAAGTTCTTTATGCGACGTGTTCATCTATTAATAAATTGATGCTCCTGTAGTAGCACAATACCCTAATATTCCTGAAGAATATTACTTTACTTTTTGTTGCTCCAGAAGTAGCACAATTGATATTCTTGAAGAATATCACATGCTCTTAAAGAGCAATTCAATTGTTGCTTCAGAAGTAGCACAATTAATATTCCTGAAGAATATTACAAGCTCTTGAAGAGCATTTACACATTTTTACTTACTTATTTAATCATTTGATCATAATTGTTGCTCCTGAAGTAGCACAATTTAATATTCCTGAAGAATATTACATGCTCTTGTAGAGTAATTTATGATTTAGGTGATATATGTTTATCCCTGAAGGAAAACATAAGTCTTGATAGACATTGATAAAACTTTTTCCCTTGTGCAGAGTTGCGCACATGGCAAATATCACCAAACTTGAGTTCATTGCACTTGACATATCTGGCAAAAACTATATGTCATGGATTGTTGATGCCGAGATCCATCTGATCTCAAGGGGTCTGGGAGAGACTATAGAAAAAGGAAACAACGCATCCCCGTAGGATCGTGCAAGGGCATTGATTTTCCTTCGTCACCATCTTCATGGTGATCTAAAAAATGAGTATCTCACCGTCAAAGATCCATCTGAATTGTGGAGCAACCTCAAAGAGAGGTTTGATCATCAGAGGACGGTTATCCTTCCTAAAGCTCGATACGATTGGTTGCATCTTAGACTGCAAGATTTCAAATATGTGAGTACATACAATTCTGAACTGTTCAGAATTAGCTCCACAATGAAACTATGTGGAGAAACAATCACTGATGAAATGATGCTTGAGAAAATATTCTCTACATTTCATGCTTCAAATGTGCTCCTACAACAACAATATAGGGAGCGTGGTTTGAAAAAGTACTCCGAGCTTATATCTTGCCTATTGGTTGCCGAGCAAAATAATGAATTGCTCATGAAAAACCACGAGTTAAAACCCACCGGTTCCTCTGCATTGCCTGAAGTCAATGCAACAAATCGACATGGTCGTTCAAACCAACGTGGGCGTGGGCGTGGTCGTGGTCGTGGGCGTGGTCGCCGACATCGTAGTCCTGACCACGCATACTTGAGCAACAAAAGGTCTAAGACATCCAAAGATCACAATTCATCCAAAATGGAGGATAAATGTCATCGGTGTGGCATGAATGGGCATTGGTCGTGTGCATGTCGTACGGCGAAGCACCTTGTTGATCTGTATCAGAATTCAATCAAGGGAAAAGTAAAGAATGAGACCAATGTCCTTGACTATGACGGTTCGACTGCTACTCTAAGTCACTTAAATGTCTCTGATTTCTTTGAAGACCCAAACGGCAACATTGATGGCTTGATTGGTGGTGGTGTGTTAGAAGACAAATAATGCAGTTTTCAATAATTAGCTTTTATTACTTATCGTTGTTCTGAAGTTCATTTGCTTACAAAACTCTAGTATTATTATCGTTTTTTTTACACTGTTTTTGGACTATTGTTGATTATTTTTAACTGATTATAAATTTATTTTCTTGAAAAACAATGTCTCAGAAAATGCAAATGAATTATTGTGATATCTGTTTAGCTGATAGTGCCACCACACACACCATTCTCCAAAATGAAAAGTATTTTCATACATTAACATTAGCTAAAGAAAATGTTAATACTATATCTGGTGCATCGAACATCATCGAAGGCTCTGGAAGAGCTTGTATCATTCTACCAAATGATACTAAATTAATTATAAAGCATGCCTTATATTCTAGTAAGTCCAGAAGAAACTTACTAAGTTTTAGGGATATTCGCTGCAATGGCTACCACATTGAGACGATGTCAGAAGGTAGTAACGAATATCTATGCATAAATTCTTTTGTATCTGGCCAGAAGCAGATCAAAGAAAAGTTATCTACACTGCCATCCGGAATGTATTACACATTCATAAAAGCAATTGAGACAAATCATGTCACGAACCCGAAGTTCAATGACTCAAAACACTTTTTGCTTTAGCATGATAGGTTTGGACATCCGGGAGCAACTATGATGCGCCGCATTATTGAAAACTCATGTGGGCATAATATACAGAACCAGAAGATTCTAGTAACACATGAATTCCCATGTGATGCTTGTGCACAAGGCAAGTTAGTCATTAGACCATCCTACCCGAAGGTCAATATAGAATCTCCATCTTTCTTGGAAAGAATACATGGAGATATTTGTGGACCTATACATCCATCATGTGGACCATTTTGATACTTTATGGTATTGATTGATGCTTCCTCTAGATGGTCCCATGTATGTCTGCTTTCTAGTAGAAATGCAGCTTTTGCTAGACTACTTGCTCAAATAATCAAATTGAGAGCTCAATTCCCAGACAATCCAATCAAGAGGATTCGTCTTGATAATGCTAGTGAGTTCCAATCTCAAGCATTTAATAGTTATTGTATGGCTATTGGGATTGAGATTGAACATTCGATTGCTCATGTTCATACACAAAATGGTTTAGCAGAAGCGTTTATTAAACGTCTTCAACTTATTGCTAGACCATTACTTATGAAATCAAAACTCCCAATTTCGGCTTGGGGACATGCCATATTGCATGCTGCATCATTAATTCGGATTCGGCCGATAGCCAACCAACAATACTCCCCAATGCAAATTCTTTTTGGTAGAGAACCTGATGTTTCTTACTTAAGAATTTTTGGTTGTGTTGTTCAAGTCCCAATTGCACCCCCACAACGTACGAAAATGGGTCCCCAACGAAGGCTTGGGATATATGTTGGATTTGATTCGCCCTCGATTATAAGATATCTTGAACCTTTAACGGGCGATTTATTTACTGCACGTTTTGCAGATTGTCATTTTGATGAAATGACATTTCCAACATTAGGTGGAAATAACCTACATCCAGAAAAGCAAAAGGTAATCTCTTGGAATGAAACAACCTTATCACATTTTGATTCCAGAAGTAATCAATGTGAACAAGAAGTTGAAAAAATAATTCATTTGCAAAAGATTGCAAATCAAATTCCTGATGCCTTTATAGATACAAGAAAAGTGACACTATCTCACATACCAGCTGCCAATACACCTGCTAGAATCAGTGTCCCTGAAGGACAAATAGCAATGGTAGCAAATGAATCTAAAGTCCGTCAAAAACGTGGTCGACCAATTGGTTCCAAAGATTCTGTGCCTAGAAAGAGAAAGGCACACGACACGAACCAAATAATGACGGAAATTATTGATCAAAATAATGTAGGAAAATCACGATATCTCAATAAATTACTTATCTTCTAATAAGATAATGGAGAGAGAAAATATCGTCGTGGACGATAAATTCGCCTTTAATATGGCTCTTAAAGTTCTAAATGAGGATCCTGAACCGCGGTCTGTTAAAGACTGTCAAACTAGACATGATTGGCCAAAGTGGAAAGAAGCCATACAAGGTGAACTAAATTCCCTTGAAAGCCTGGAAAACATTTGGACTCGTAGTTCAAACTCCGAAAAATGTTATCCCTGTAGGATACAAATGGGTCTTTGTTCGAAAGAGAAACGAAAACCATGAAATTACGAGATACAAAGCCAGACTCGTAGCACAAGGTTTCTCTCAAAGACCGGGAATTGATTATGAAGAAACATACTCTCCGGTAATGGACGCGATTACATTTAGATTTTTGATGAGTATAGTTGTGTCCGAAAGACTTGATATGCGCCTAATGGATGTAGTAACTGCATATCTATATGGTTCACTAGATAGTGACATATACATGAAAATCCCAGAAGGATTTAAATTGCCTGAAGCATATAAGTCAAAACCCAAAAGCATGTTTTCAATTAAACTGCAAAAGTCGTTGTATGGGTTAAAGCAGTCTGGCCGTATGTGGTATAATAGACTTAGTGAGTATCTCTTGAAAGAAGGGTACAAAAATGATGATGTTTGCCCTTGTGTTTTCATTAAGAAAACAAACAATGGATTTGCAATCATAGCAGTTTATGTAGATGATCTGAATTTAATTGGGACTCCTGAAGAGCTCAATAAAACTGCTGAATACTTGAAAAATGAATTTGAGATGAAGGATTTAGGAAAGACAAAATTATGTCTTGGTTTGCAAATTGAACATGTCCCTGAAGGACTATTTGTTCATCAATCATCATATACAGAAAAAGTCTTGAAGCGGTTTTATATGGATAAAGCGCATCCATTATCATCACCAATGGTCGTTAGAACACGATGTGTATAATGATCCATTTCGACCTATTGAAGATGGTGAAATGATACTTGGTCCTGAAGTACCATATCTTAGTGCAATCGGAGCATTGACTTATTTAGCTAATTGCACAAGACCAGATATAGCTTTTTCTGTAAATCTTCTCGCAAGATATAGCTCTGCACCCACTTTAAGACATTGGAATGGTGTTAAACACATTCTACGTTACCTAAAGGGTACCATTGACCTTGGGTTATACTACTCAACAGTTCTCGATTTTTCTCTAGAAGGGTATGCGAATCTTTGGTTATTTATCCGATCCACATAAAGCCAAGTCACAAACCGGCTATGTTTTTACACGTGGAGGAACCGCTATATCTTGGAAGTCCGTTAAGCAAACTTTGACCGCAACATCCTCAAATCACTCTGAAATAATTGCAATCCATGAAGCAAGTCGAGAATGCGTGTGGTTACGGAATATGACAAGTCATATCCAAAAGTCGTGCGGATTAGCTTCTTCAAAGGACAATCCAACGACGTTATATGAAGACAATGCCGCTTGTATCACGCAATTGAAGGGAGGTTACATCAAAGGCGACCAGACAAAGCATATTTCTCCCAAGTTTTTCTTCACACATGAACTTCAAAAGAATGGTGATATCGACGTTCAACAGATACGTTCGAGTGATAATCTAGCAGACTTATTTACGAAGGCACTACCGACGTCAACATTCAAGAAGTTGGTACACAAGATCGGCATGTGCCGTCTCAAGGATTTACAATGATTATTTTGAGGGGGAGCAGCTGTACTCTTTTTCCTTCGACCAGTTTTTATCCCATTAGGTTTTTCTGGCAAGGTTTTAACGAGGCAGCAATTTCTGTTTAAGGATGGTCAATTAAGGGGGAGTGTTGTAAATAATATTTACCGTATATAGATTGACCACATGTAAACCCTAGCAACCCATTAGCTCATCTTATGTCCCAAGAGCCCATCTTGTACTCTATAAATAGAGGTATCCACCCTCATAATATGAGACACCTTATTTCATTCTCTCTATTATTCTCTGCATTCTTTTCTAGTTTATAACAGAGGGATTATTATAATTGTCACGTGGGAAGAACATTTTGCAATCACCATTTATTAAATAATAATTATTAAATACAATAACCGTGTACAATCTTTATATAATATAATATAGTTAATAAAACATAAAAAAAACGAGAAAACTCATAGTTTAAAAGGGTACGAAGCACAAAAAATGAAAATCCAAACCTCTCAAGGTGAAACTAGCATTCCGGCAAACAACCTTAAGAGGGAAAGAAATCCTTACAAGAGCAAATTACCCAGTATACTGCGGGTTGCTCGTAAAAACTGGAACAAGACAAAGTAAAGCTCAAGTAAAATACTAGGCTACTAATTTGCAGAAAAACAAACTAATTTGCAAGAACTTCCCATATCAACTCCGGGTCGAACGACGGCAGCCGCGCAAGCGAATACCCTTCAATTTCCAATTCATTCCACATTGACGTCGACACGGCCGAGTCTTCCGAAACACCACTACTACTCTCAGTGTTTGCCGCAGACGACGAAGACGACTCCGCCTTCTTCACTACACTCGCGGTGCCCTTCTTCCCTCTCTTTGCCTTCTGGCATATAGCCTGAATCTTGGCATCCACCGCGTTCTTCAAGGCGGCCAGCCTGGCGTCGTCGCCGAGCCCGATCCGCGCCGGATCGACCAGGTTGGGGAAGTTGAGGCGGGCGTACTCGCCGCGCAGCTTGTACGCCGCCCTATCATAGGCGTACGCGGCTGCCTCCGCCGTGTCGTAGGTGCCCAGCCACACTCTCATCCTGTTCTGCGGCAGTCTTATTTCCGCCACCCATTTCCCCCAGTGCCGCTGCCTAACACCCCTATACAATTTTTTCTTGCTCGGACTAAAATATGTCGGAAAACAACTCGATTCTCGAATCGGGGTAGCCACGGGATTCCTGGAAATAGAAGGATTTTCGTCGGAGAATTTCCGCAGCAAATCTCTCTGCCTGAGATAGACGGATGATCCCAAGGGCTCCGCTGCTTGATTAGCATTTTGACAGTAGGAGAAAATCGAATCCAAAGTGTTGGAATTGCTTGATAGAATGAGCTGGGATAGAGAAAACCCAATTTGTGAAGCATTTGGGGATTGGAAATGAAGGTTGCTTTGTTGAATGCTTGCCATTTTCTGTTGGCTGAAAACAGAGGAGGAAGCAGGGTGCTATAAAAATCGTCCCTTCTTCCAAGAAAAACAAAGAATCAAGTGTTCGAATGTTTTAGGAGAGAGAATTGCAGGACTTCTGACTAAACGATAGTCGTAGTTGGAGTATTTATAGATAGGAAGAAGGGATTGTTTTCTATATGCAAGTAGCAATTGTCATTTAAGACTCAACTTTTTGTATTAATTGTTCTTCCACTATATAAATTGACTATGTTGCCACTTAAACCGTGTGTGCAAGCTATTGCAACGCGTAAATAATACAAACTTTTAACATTAAAAAAGCCCGACATCTAATAAACTCCAACCTACCTTTCTCTCAGTTAAGAGAATTTCCGATCAGTCCATTTTATATATTTGAAGTTCGTCTAACAGAGCGCAGGTTTGTTCGTAATATTCTTGCTGCTATTAACAAATTACTGCAGATAATAGAGATTTATTGGGCACTTTAAATGGATAGCCTAAAAAGAAAAGGTTGATGAATTTATAGCGGCCACCTTTCCTTTCTAACATAAAAGTTAAGATTTGTCTCAATGAATTTATTATCCACTGCCACGCGTAGTGTTGCGGTGTGGATCTTCTTTTTTGAATCTCGTCCGTGTATTATAAACTTTAATTTCGTGACCTACTTTATACCACACGCGTGCCAATTTTTTTCATTCATTAAGAACAAACATTTTATACACGAATTAATAAGTAATCTGCATACTTTATTTATTAATTCGATGATTTTGATCAAATATATTCCATAATATTTTTTATGCATAATTTTTATATATTTTATGTAGAATGACAAAAGTGTAAAATTGCAGTGTTTTATACATAAAATATGAGATTATATATAAAAATTTAAAAATTTACATAAATTCATAGTTCATGTGTAAATAAATGTTCGGTTCTACCAAATCCACCCTCTATTAATATATTCAATACTTTGTTTAGTTTTCACGTTTTTACCGAAATACTCGTATATTTTGGGATTTTTTTAATCACTAAATAGTGGCATTTAAGGGTTCATATGAGAAAAGTACATCTAAAATTTAACATCCTCGCTACTCAACTGGCATAATTTATGCTAGACAAAGCTTTGCTGCGAGCTTAGAAACAATACATAAATACGTACATTATGCTATACAAAGTTTGGCTGCTCGAACCTAAAAATCTATAAAAGGTTCAAATCAGTTCCTAATTCTGATATATACTACAAAAATAAATAGCATGCTGAGCATCTCCAACCTACACTATAATGGTGTTTGGAGTAGAAAAATCATCACCAACCCAACTCTATTTTCAATACTAAAATAACAATTTACCATTTTTCTCTCTCCTACTACTCCATAAATTGTGACTACTATTCACCACACCATTTCACTTTTTTCAAGTTTAATCATGATTTTTGTATAATACAATTATACCAACAATAATAGAAAATAATGAAATATGAAATACAATAATATATTAAAAACATTAACAATAATAGAAAAATACGAAGAAGTGCACAAATAATTTATTTATTTTTCATTTATATAATAAAAAATATTTCATATAATTGTTGATTAAAATTATTATGAGTCTAATGTGTAATATTGAGAAATATATAGAAAAAATAGAAATAGAATATATTGGTTGTGAGTCTAATGTGTAATATGAGAATATTCTTTTTGAGGGTGAATTTAAGATGTGGGTTGAAGTGAGATTACTATTTGACGTGACATAAACTGTAAAATGGTGTTAAAAATAAATATCTCGGTTGGAGATGCTCTGAATAATTTGTGAATGATATTGTCCGCCAAGGAAATTTCGTAATTATTTCGAAAAGTGATGGCTCATGAAGAAATTATAGTCATGAAAAATGGGCTCATAATTGATTTAACTTATACAAAATAGTACAGACATAAGTTACGAGAATCGAATTTTAAAGATTTCGCATACGTTTATTTCCGTAGAGGGTGGGCAGCCACTCATCCAAGTCGTGAATAATTTGACTTACAAGTAGTAAGATATTTTTATGAATCTACTTTTGCATGGGACACGTGTCTACAAAAGAAATTAATAATTCATACTTGATCAATTGCTACAACAATATTTACCTTTTGATATTTCTTCCTGATTCTGATTTTATAGTAACAAATAACAATCGTCTTAGTTTGAGGATACAAAACACCACAAAAGCAAGAAATCAAAGGGCTTATCCACACGTGACCTAATCACATGCACAAACTGCATGATTTAGCATTCTCCCTTTTACACCTTAATCTAACAGATAAAATGCCTCGACACCTAACTCAAATATTGTGGCCTCCAGTCAACCAAATGTAGATCTATATAAGACTTTAGTCCTATTAGGTCGGTTCGTTTTTACCTTATAATAATACTATCATCCGTATAGACATCTTAGATAGCGACTAAAGAAAAAAAAAAAAGGAATATAATTTAGTCTGGAAGAAGAATTGATGAAAAGGAAATTATAATCGCAATATTGTCTTCACTTAATTATGCTTAATTGCTTATTCTCTGTTTTCCGAAGGAGGGACCATTGGCGATTGCTGGCTTTGATGCATACAGGGTGTAAAGGCAAAAGTTTGAAATGAAGGAGTGAAGGCTGCCTGCGCTCTCGTGATGGGCCTCAGAAAAAGGGTATTTTCGTCTGTGGATGCATGTGATTCCAACACCTAACTCTTCATAAAGTCAAATCCTAATCCCACATTATTGATTATTCTGCCTATCTTTACTGTACACCTGTTTTTCTTGATTTTTTTCACACCAATTCTTTACCCACACGAAATCCCAACACTAGCTTCCTCCACTAATTATTTCCCCATCTTGCCTATATTGATAGGTAATTAGTAAGTCCAATAAAAGTAATTTAAAATATGAATGTAAATAACAATCACAATCACAATCACAATCACGACCATGAGAATATTATCGAACTCAATAATGACAAGAGTTCATTTTTTCTTTGTATTGGGTAAAAGTTAGTGGCACTTTTTGTGAGGTACAATTGGAGCCACATCAAATTTGCATGCATGTGTACCATCTAGGGCTCGTTTGTAATATGAGCTGAAGTGATAAACATGGATATGCTTTTTAGTTTAAATGTCATATTTATCTAAATTTCACTCAAAACTAATTAATATTCAATCCAACCACACACTCATTGAGAACTTATTCTTCGTTGGTTGTATAACATGGCCGTACAAGTATATATGGCTTAATTTTCCTTGATTTGGTTATTTTGAAACGCATAAAGTATCATTCATATTCAATCGTAAGTTATTTATTAAAAAAAGTTATCTATGTAGTATTCATTTAGTCCACTTTCGTATGCAACATCAAAGCTATTATTTCGATAATTATTATAAAAACCAAAAATTAAGTGTAATGTAAACAATCCTAATCAATAATCAAGGTTTGTTTGATGCTAAGTTAGGAGCAGTGATCCTCTCACTCCAAAATATGATATAAAGGTATTGTTTTGAATATCTTTATAAGCAGTTTTTATCAATTTATGTTTAAAGTTGCAAGTTTCTTTTAAACAAAAGTTGTTAGTATTTGCAATATTATATGGTTTAATTTCAGAAAAAAGTAATAATTCAAACAATCTAATAAGTTGCTTTTCAATTTTTATTAGCTGTTTTTAAAAGCACCCCCTGTCTAACTTATAAGCTTCTACTTATTTGCCTTATTCTGAACTCCAAAAAAGCAGAGGCATATACATTCCAAATATTATAAAAAGTGTTTATGGTAAAAAAGAAAAACTCAGAAACAACTTATGTGAATTGTTCCAAACACTACTAAATATATAATTTTACAATAATATACAATGAATATTTTAGGTATAGTATTTGGGAATAGGAGCACTAGCTAGGTATAACCAACCGGCTAGTAATTGTAAAATTATACTAAAGAATAAAATATGAAATTTAAGAAAAAGAAGAGTTTTTTTTTACACTTACTGAAAACATCGTGGCCATGGGAATATTATTCCAATGTAACACCTTAATTCTATTTGCGTGTATTTTTCTCTACGAGTCTACAATCATTAAATGGTGTAAAACTGCATTCCTTACAGAACTGCGCATTACTCTAGAAGGCATTTAATTTCCCATGTCCAGAAAAGCAAATATCTCAAAATCGTAGTAAAAGCACATGAAAAGGGCAAATATGTAAATTAGATCTCCGACAATAATCGCTAATGGTAACAATCGTACATAAAACTGGGCGGCGGGAAAAAGCTGAGTCGCAAAAGGCGTATTTTGGCCTGTAGCGAGACTTGGTCATCAGCAGCTCCAACAGTGGTCCCTAAGATACTGCCCAACTGCACACCGGCGTGTCCTTTGGATAACAACGCATTCAGATCTCTCTCGTGAACCCTACGACGTCGGTTTGGGTTGAATAAGATCAGAACATGACGCCATGATGACATGCGGCTTCCGTCATTTCCTGTGCGGTCTACTGGCGGAATTTGGATTTAGATTTGCATTAGAGAGAGATGTGTAGAAGTAAATTAAACTAAACTTTTTCTACAATTGTTTTTCTTAGTAGTTCCACGTTTACGCATTTCATCTCTAACTCTTTTATATACCTATTTGCTTTAGATAAATGCACAAGAAAAATACATTATTAGATTAAAACAAAAACTAAACTCCCCAGTGTTAATGTACGCGCATGTGTTACTACCTAGCTATTGTAATAAAACCCAACAACCAACATAAACTGTTGCACACATGCCAATGTTGCGAGTATTAACTATCTTGGACATGTTTTACATTTATTTGACACCAATATACCCTTCACACAACTTCTTATTTGATAAAACTTATTCTTGTTAAACAACTAGTACTCCATCCGTTTCACTAATCAAGTCTCATTGCTTTTGGACATGAGAATTCAAAAAGTAGGTGAAAAAGAAAATGTATGGTGTAAAAGTATAAAGTGGTGGGGTCCATTTCTTTAGTGTGTTTGTGGTCCACTCATTTTTTTCCATTTATGGAATATGACTTATTTAGTGAGAAATTCCGAAATGAAAATTGGAACGTGATTAGTGAAACAGAGGGAGTAATATATTATAATGGAACCTGATGTAATGGAATGCACTATTGGTGTTTATTTAATTGATTATAAATGCTAAAAAAGTTTTAAAACACTTAAATTTCACAAATATTAACTTTTTGGAAAATTTAGATTATTTTTTCATTTACATATGAAAAAATATAGAAAAAAAAAAATTCGATTACTTTTCATAGCCTTGCGAGAATTTAGATAATTTTTATTTTTCCCATCAACTATTCATCGAAAACTGTCTCAATTTCTTAATATAATTAAAATTATAAAATACATACTAAAACAAAGTTTTTTAATCTCCATATCAAAATCAAAAGGGATATTAATAACGGGATGGAGGGAATGTTTAACTAATTTCCTATCAATTTTACGCTGTCACATGGCGTGCCAGTGGAAATAGATAAGGCTTGTTTGGGACAAAACATTTGTAATAAAACTTATGAAAAAGTTGAAGTGATAAGCGTTATCTAACCCCTATCATCACTATCAGCATAGAGATATATTAAGGTCCCCTCTCCCGTCACGGTCTTGAGGTTGTTTTCTTCCTTTGTGGCCATGCTTTCTCCAGGCATACCGTCATGCTCTTGTCTCAAGTATATTTTTATTATTTGTAGGGACCTTTCTACAAACAAATAAATCTATCCATGCATGAAACTTTTTACAAATTTAGATAGCATTTTATTGGTAACAAAAGCTGCTATTACAAAACAATACAATAAGCCGAAAAATAGAACAAAACAAAAGAACCGTTGAATGTTTAAAACAAATCTCGTCGAGTCGAGGAGCCCTCTCTCCGCAAGACGAAATACGCCCCGGTAGTGCTCTCGGTTGTAGGCGTATCGTTCCCAAAGATAAAACGACGAACGTCTCGAAGATTGCAGCACCGCAAAATCTATGAGCTCCGGCGAACAGAACTTTTCCGGCGAGGACAGGCTGTTGGACTTAGAGCTAAGAATGCAAGTGAGCTAAGAAATGCAGCTAAGAAGATCTCAGGTGAATTCTTGTTGGTGTGTTTGGAATGAAGTGCAGCTTCCTATTTATAGGCAGCTTTCCACCAGGTGTTGATTGCTGGAGCCATCAATGCAAGAGGACGTGGGTATGGTAAGTGGAGAGGTGGACACCTGAACAACCTCTTCCAGAGACTTCCATTCAAAAGTACTGCTTGGGTGTGGCAGGTGCACTGCACCACGGAGAGGAATCCAGTGCAGCCGGTCTACTGTTTAAAACAAATCTCGTCGAGTCGAGGAGCCCTCTCTCCGCAAGACGAAATACGCCCCGGTAGTGCTCTCGGTTGTAGGCGTATCGTTCCCAAAGATAAAACGACGAACGTCTCGAAGATTGCAGCACCGCAAAATCTACGAGCTCCGACGAACAGAACTTTTCCGGCGAGGACAGGCTGTTGGACTTAGAGCTAAGAATGCAAGTGAGCTAAGAAATGCAGCTAAGAAGATCTCAGGTGAATTCTTGTTGGTGTGTTTGGAATGAAGTGCAGCTTCCTATTTATAGGCAGCTTCCACCAGGTGTTGATTGCTGGAGCCATCAATGCAAGAGGACGTGGGTATGGTAAGTGGAGAGGTGGACACCTGAACAACCTCTTCCAGAGACTTCCATTCAAAAGTACTGCTTGGGTGTGGCAGGTGCACTGCACCACGGAGAGGAATCCGGTGCGGCCTAGGTCCTCTTGCACCGCCCGACCCGGCAGCCGACCCGACGGACCACCCAAAGGACCAATTGCCAAGATCCAAGATCCAAGTCCAAGTCCAAGTCCAAGTCCATGGACACGGAACCGGAACCGGAACCGGAGCCGGGGCCGGGCCGGCACGGCGGTGTGGCGCGGCGCGCCGCGCCGCGTGTGAGGCGGTCGGCGAAAAGGCTCGCGCGCATGAGCATGTGTGGCCCAAGCCCACCACATGTCACTTTGTTATCTCTTACAATGTGGTATAGACTTAAATACCACATTAAAGTTATTTCATTTATCAATGTGGGACATTGATCAATGTAATACTCTCCAACATCCGAATAAGGTAAGTTCCTCCACTTTAGGTAACATATTAGTTTTGTCCCCCCAAACTTCGAGCCACTATTTCTCACTCACCGAAAATTGGAATCGAGAAATTAAGCACACTATAATTATCTACTCGAAACGTAGATCGACGTCATATATCTCAAAATATTAATCGGATAAATATCGAGGCTCGAAAATGCGATCGAACGGGCTGAAATTTGCCCAAGTCAAATTAGCAATAAATGCTAATTAACTTTTCATTATAATTAATAATATAAATATATATATAAAATATATATATATATATATATATATATATATATATATATATATATATATTTAAACGATTTTCCAACACATTTTTGTTTCAATTTTCAAGGATGTCCTCCAATTAAACTTAAAGATGAGATCACAAGGGTTGATTTTTATGTTTCTCTTAAAAATAAATTACTTAACGATAGCATTCTCTTTGATCTTTTACTCATTGAATTCATACATTTTAATAAATTAAGTTTAATTGAATAACATATTTTGGGTTAATTTTTGGATTCTATGAGTACGTTCTACAAGGTTGGTGAATTTATTATTAAGGTAAATAATACTCCCTCCATTTCTTTATTTATGTCCACTATACCATTTTAGGCTGTTCCATTATTAATGTCCACTTTCCTAAAATGGCAAATTACTCATCATCCACCCCATATGAGGTGAGACCCTCATTATTAATTACCCACCTCATATTCTTATACACTTTCTCTCTCCAAAAGTTTCTTTCTTACACGATTCCGCTCCGCTCCGAATGTAGAAAATTTTGATTTTTAACTTTTTGAAAACTTTAGATTATTTCTTTAATTACAACATAAAAAAATAAAAAAAAATTAAATCAAATGCTTAAACTATGCCTTAATAACATTTAGATAAATTCACATTCATTCCCACCAACCATTCATCGAAAACTGTGTCAATTTATTAATATAATTAAAACTCATTAAATATATATCCAAATAAAGTTTCTTAATCTCCGTGCCCATTCCCAAGTGGACATCAATAACAAAACGGAGGGAGTACTAAGATCGAAAACCATAGAAATATCATTACTTACATCGAAGTAATTATGTGTCTTTAACTAGCCATTTGGATTTTTAAAAAAAATTATATTATATTATAGATTATATAAGGTTAAGGGGTGCCGTGTTTTTAACTATTATAGATTATTATTTACTATATATCTAAATTTGGGTGAACTACTAATTTAATATTAAAGTGTTGAAAAATAAAGTATATCTACATATTTTCAATCTATTTTCTTAGGTACGCAAAAAATAGTAAAAAGAAAATGTTTTAATCATTTTAATTATATAGTGATTGTCTTTATAATGTGTCCATTCATTTTGTGTTTTTGTCATCCAAGTGACCATCTAGGAAAGCACGGCACCCTCAACCTTATATAATTAGTTGTCTTGCAACCCGAGTATGAGGTCGACCATAGAAGTTGAAATTATGTCTGCAAATATATTATTTGAGTTAATTCGTAATATAATAGTATGTAAATTGTTTAAAAAAATAAAAATCTTTGGAAATAAATTTAACTTACAAAGTATTGCAATTTTTTAAGTTCATACATTGCAGTCTTATGAATTTTGAACCCATGATTGTTTAGTTATATGTTAAATATCTTGATCGTTATGTTCAGGCCCGGCCCTCTTGAATATCCCATGGGGCATGGGCCTAGGGCCCCCAAATTTTAGGGGCCCCCAAATTATTAAGCCCATAGTCTTTAGCCCAACATGAAATTGAAAAATTAAGTTATGAAATTAATTGATATGCAAATTGACATTAGCTAAGGAGTTTGCATTTAAAATGGAAATTGATCCAATTTTTCTCCAAAACGTAAGGTTCATAGTAAAAAGTAATTTAATGGAAGTTGTCATGAAGATACTTCATTATCTGATGAGGAGTCTTTTAGGATTAATTATTTTATTGTTATAGTGGATATTGTTATTTTATATTTAGTGGATATTGTTATTTTATCTTTAAGGACTAGATTTGAGTAATTGGTCTTGAAGATATTTTTGATTTTTTATTTAATCATAAGTCTTTATCTTCATTGCATGATAATACATTGCATAAATGTTGTGTCAAGCTTCAAGATGCTCTTAAATATAATGACAAATTTGATATTTATGCTGAAGATTTATATTCTGAATTGCAAGTTTTACAAATGTGTTTTTACCTTCGAAAGTAAAATCAATTCATGAAGTTCTTGAGTTTGTTAAAACTTCATAATGTTTTCCTAATGTTTTTATTGCATATAGAATATTGTTGACTATACTTGTCACTGTAGTTTCAGTAGAAAGAAGTTTTTCAAATTTAAAACTGATCAAATCATATTTGCGTTTTTCTATATCTCAAGACAGGTTAAATGGACTAGCTATTTTATGTATTGAAAATGAGGTATTGGAAAATTTTGATCTTGATGATATTATTGATGATTTTGCTTCTCGAAATGCTAGAAGACTAAAATTATTTCGATAATTATTCGATCCTTGTATTTTTTTTAATTTGTTGCACTTTACGGTTTCTACTTTTAAAGTTATGTGTAGGCACAATGAAACGTCTATCTTTAGCTAGCAAGATGATTCACGAAGCATCAATAAGGAGGGGCCCCGTTTTTTGTCTTCGCCTAGAGCCTCCGAAATGTCAGGGCCGACCCTGGTTATGTTATTTTGATGGGACACATACAAAGTAATATTATTTGCATGTATATGTAAAACAAGTGTCAATTAGCCTGAAACAAGGCACTATTTCCGTTTAACAAATGCCTGGATTGATGGCCGTAGCCCTAAACAGTTCATCTCAATGTAGATCCGACTGCTCTGGTTTGAAGTTGAAACAATGCACTATTTCCGTTTAACAAATGCCTAAATCAGAAAAAGTAAGGTTGAAGAGGACACGTGTGTTGGTGTCTTTATCAATCCAGAAAGACAAAGTCGGTTTGACCATGTTTATAGCTAGCCCTGCCTTTTGGAATTCAATCCCAACTATTAATGGAAGTGATTTGCTTTTGGAATAATATAATAATGTTGGTTTAATTTACTAATCAGCGTCACAACCACTTGATCAATAATGAAATCTCACTGTCCAGCATGCTGTTAGTTAACCCTATAGTAAGGGTAATTTGACTTTCTTCATTTAAGCAAAAGAATCAATCAAGGAATAGAATTCGCCTATTACACCTACTAAGCTCCAATGATATAAATGTAGACATGATAGCGTGTGAACGTGTAAATAAATTTATGTCTTTGATTTTGGGGATTGGATGGTTGAATTTTATTTTTTAACTGAAATTGGCAAACTGCACTTACAATTTATTACTAATGCACTTAAGGCTAATTATGTAATTTTACATTTAGATAAAATATTCATAATCTAAATAATTCATATTATTTCCATAACCGCATCTTTCTTCATTTACGTCATATTACTTCCATAACCGCATTCATTTACGCTGGTATTTCTCTACACACTTTACAACCACTCATGATTTGTTCATTTTTTTTTAATGATTTAAGATATGATCTTTGTGTTCTTTTTTTTTTTTTTTGTTCAAGTTCTAATTTAAAGTGCATTAGAAATTAATACATAAGTGCATTAGAAATAGAAAGTGCAATTCATACTAAATCAAAGTGCAGTTTAATTGGTAGTGCATTCTACAATAAATCAAAGTGCATTCCAAATTAATTCAAAGTGCATCTCATTAATTTAAAAAGTGCAATCCAAATAAACTAAAAGAGCAGTTCATGATTAATCAAAGTGCAGTCCATGATTAATCAAAGTGCAGTCCATGATTAATCAAAGTGCAATACATTTTTTTCTAAATGCATCTCATAATTTTTTAACCACAAACTTTTAAGAATATATAGTATGATAATTCAAAGTGCAGTCCAAATAAATTAAAAATGCATCTCCTAAATTCTCAAAGTGCAATCTAAATCAATTAAAAGTGCATCTCCTAAATTATCAAAGTGCAGTCCAAATCACTTGAAAGTGCACCCCCTAAATTTTCAAAATGCAGTCCAAATCAATTACCGAAGTAACTTTCTAAAGATTTAGAACAAAAAAAATATCAAGATCATGGCGTAGTAATATGGGTAAGATTTGATTTGTGGTGATTTCTTTGGATAGATTTGTGATCATAATTAGATTAGTGGAAGGAGGCAGTTTGTAAAATCTTATCGATTATAAAAATAAGTAAAATTTACCCTTAAGTGCAATTGATTTCTCTGTAAGGTGCTATTCACTATTTTTAATCTCAAATTAAATTTGGATCGCTCATTCATTAAATTAAATGGTTAGGATTTGTTCTTATGTTCACACGTTAAGAGGGTGTTCTCACGTGAACCAACCCATATATATATATATATATATATATATATATATATATATATAACATCAAGTTTGACAATCACTTTGACTAACCCAATCAGTTATTCGTAGATAACAAAATATGCTAACACATATTTAATCCGACACAACAAGAGTTCGTGCTTAAACAACAAGCCTAATGAGATAGTACTATATGTCACAAAACTCCGTCTCAGTTGCGCCCATCGTCATCAACCGCTCAACCTTCAAACATTTGAGCTAAGTACTAATCTACTCAGTGGGTAAAGAAGTCTGAAAACATTTAAACTAGTTTATCAATGCATAATGTATGTCTTGGAGGATTTAAAAACTGTCTAATCATACAAAACGTTATACTTATGGGTGTGGGCATTTGGATTACATTCTCTCGTTATACCCTCTACTTGTTTCTTACATGCTTGGGACCTTAGTCCTTGAGTTGAAACTCAAGTGATCCCACTTTTCATCTTAGTACTTGGTATACAATGATAATCACACATTCTGTTATTAACAAGTGTGTACACTTTTTAACCCTTATCTGGCGTGTTAGGCCAGATGAGAGCCTCGATCGATTCGTCATGTATGAGCATTAAAATAGGTAAATTGCACAAAAACTTTCAGTGATAAACATGATATAGAGAACTTAATAGCTCCAAGATATTTTTAGCGAAAATATTACCTACCTCGTTGCGATGGAATTAACACTACTTGCTTCCTTGGCGTCAGTTGTCACTCCTCTTCCTCAACTGGGCCTACAAGAGTTTCCCAGTCTTATTCATACTCCGAAACTTTGTTTGCTCTTAGTTATATTCTAGTAATTCTTCTAGTCGTAAGTAACAACCTTGTTTTGAAATAAACGTTTTTTTTCGAATTTTAGAGTGTGATAGGTTATGCAGTGTTCTCATATGTCACGTCTACTATCGTAACCATCTCCAAAAATTCTAAATACTTATTTATGAGAAAAAAGAGAGGTTAAGTAATGTTCTAACAAAATTTCAAAACATTTAAACTAGATATGACCTATGTAGTTACATACTTATCTTAGCCTAAAAACAGAGTCGTTTAGATTAATCTCTGCCAGTGTTCCAGAATGTGAACAAAAACTGATCTCATATAGATATGCTAAAAATACGAACTAGATATCTATAGAAAGTCCTATATATCTAATTTACCTATGAACAATAATTCGGAATAAACCTCTTGTTTTGAGTGAGATATGGGCAGTTTGGTGAACTCTACCCTCAACCCATAGATTTTAGGCAATTAAAAGTAAAAATGTGTTAAAAATATCAAAACTAGTCCAAAGGCTATGAAGTTTCATAGAGAGCTTCTAGGTATACTAAACGTTGTTGTAGCTATTTTTTTGGAATTTGTGAGGTTCTATAACGCGGTCTATTGATTTGGAAAACCTACTGCAGAAACGGGCTAGTGCAGGGCAGCTACTGCCCAACTACTTGTCTATGTATATCTTACTCTTCGCACTAGTAGTGTTACATTTATGGACCCATACTTCAACCAAATAGAGAGTAATGCAACGAGATATAGGAATCTTCTACTCAAGACAACGAGATATAGGAATCTTCTACTCAAAACTGGTTGATTCACCAACATAGGGAGAGAAATGCAAATTATTGATTCTTAACTTCATACTTCTCTTTAAAACACCTAGTTGAGCACACATGCAGATCGAGAGATCAAGATTAAAGGGAAGAAGAAGATTCTTACTTGGGATCCACACACTGTATAAAAGAATTAAGATGCTTCAAAACCTCCAAGGACCTCTCGACAAAGTTGGGTGAATGGTTGGAAATTCTCTATCAAGGTGGAGAAGTGTTTTCGGAGGTGAAGAAAATGGCTAGAGGAAGTAAAAAAAAAAAAAAATTACTTATATAAAGAGGTTATGAGGTGTTAATTATCTACCTTAATTTAGACAAACACAACTTTGGGACTGCATGCATTCCACATGTGTGGTAGAGTGCAAGAAGAGATGTTTTGATGTCATCCATTTACTACCTCCTGTCATCGACCATCATTAGGTACAAGCCTTGAGCAACTACCAATCGCAAGGCTCTAGGTCCAATTTGAACTACCTACACTTATAATGCTTCAATACACTACTTGTACACCATATCCATGTTATTGTATCTAATTAATGTAGTATGAAATAAAATCATGCATATATATGTAGTGCAATGTTTTATGCATAATGTGACCATCTCGAGCTAGGTTAAAAATGAATTTCTAATCCTAAAGTTAATAATGTTCCCTTTGAAAGTTAGAATCTTCGTTGCGATTTAATATGTTCATACGTAAAGCAAATGCAACTCTTTATGACATTAACATGCAATACATTTCATGCTAAGCTAGATATGATTTTCATGAAATAAAATCTTGTTGGTCCAGAGACGAGTCTTCAGGTGGGAGGGGAGAGGGGGTTGAATACAACTGAGTTAAAGTTTTAATTCAAACACGAAAGTCAGTTTTTTTTACTGAGTATGCTAGCTGAATGACTCAGCTGACTAATTTACTTTCCTGGTCGTGTGGGCAGAGTAATTCGATCTACTGAATCCCCTCTACTGACTTCATTAAGTCTACAATAAACTTAGTAAATGGATGTGTGCGGAAGTGTAGGCACGAATTTTATCGTCTCTTGTTTGAAAAATATTTTTTTAATGAAAATCTATTCAAGTCGTGCTTTTGCGTATGTTCAGGTTTTACTGAAAATCTGAGGTGTGCGTTTGGAAATCAGTATATCCAGAATGAACAACAAACCAATAAAATAATAAATGCACAATAATTTTTAAAGTGGTTCGAATACGCAAGATCCTACGTCCACTGTCTTGAACAAGGCAGGAGGTCTTGATTTTATTATACTAAGAAAGTCTCAATCGATATGTACGCATGACAGATAATCTACTTATAGTCGTAATAACTTTACAATTTTCAAATACGGGGTTTGAGTTTCTTCAACTAGAAGGAGTTTCTTACAATAAGAACAATTCAACAAATATGAACTCCATCAGTTTTTCTAAGCGTATGATCTAACAAAGGTTAGCTTAGAATAGAGAAAGAGGACTAGATGATCTCCAGAGAGAAGAATTAAGGGTGTATGATCTGAGCTGTGAGTTCTTCTCTAAGTATGCTTTAAGTTCGCTGGAGCTTTGAATGCTTGAGTGCTTTGAGTTCCTGGTTTCTTCAATACTTGAAGATCGATCTCTATTTATAGTTGTGACTCGCGGAAAGATCCGTTGGAAGAGACCTAGCCACATGTCAAACATGACAAGGAAAACGACCATCTTGAATTTGAACGTTGCTGTAGAGTACAGTGTTTGCAGCTCCTCATTGGTCGAGGTTGAATGGTAGGTAAGACTTGTTCAAACTCCAAAGCAGATGCTGAGTTGACTTCCTCTGATTCCTCGGACGCTTTAGTAGGTTCTGAGCGACAATACTGAGTCTTTAGTGCTGAGTCCACCCGACTGACAACGAATCAGCTACCGAGCCTATTAGATACTAAACTCTAGCTAACCTACTAAGTTCCTAACAAGCTGAACTCAATTAAGCTATTACATTATAAGGTTTCATCACTCAGCTAGGGGTTTTGGGATCTTTGAATCTTATCATACTGAATCACATTCCCAACAAATCTCGGTTCTAAGTCGTACTTTAACATGATATACGTATTTTGTGTTATTTTTCGGTTAATGAAACTTGTTTTTCCGAGTTTTGAATCTTCTAATTTTTATTCCTAAGATCAAAGACTAATTTCTATTGAAAAATGCGGGATACTACAACCGGTCATTTT
Organism: Lavandula angustifolia; assembly: GCA_028984105.1. Lineage (NCBI taxonomy): Eukaryota > Viridiplantae > Streptophyta > Magnoliopsida > Lamiales > Lamiaceae > Lavandula > Lavandula angustifolia. Next base: position 9,912,518 of record CM054809.1, on the reverse strand, counting down.
AATAGACCGACTAGGATTAGTCGAACTTGTATGTTAGGAAGCTGTTAGTCGTAGTTAGATGTTTCAGGATTGCTGCTCTGGACACGATAGAACATGTTTAAGTAGCACCTAGAGATTGGATGTTTTGATTACTTAGTAAAGGTAGTCATCGACTCGATATCGTCACCTTTGCTAGATGCAGTGAAGTGAATTCAGTAGAATGGTTAAAATCTTTTTTTCTTTTAAATCTGAAATAAAAAGGAAAAAGAAATCAATTAATGGGATTAGTAGAGGAGAGAGAAAGATTAAAGAAAATTCTTATTGATAGGGACCACACAAATATCACAATTAACATTTTGTTTTAAACTCCGCACTCAAAAGAAAAAGGGACAACATCTATAGAACGGATGGAGTAATGAATGCATAAACATTAATCACTCAAATATATTGCACACACACATATATATTTCAAGTTCATTACTGTATTATACAAAGAAAATAAAAATTATTGAGAAAAGAAAACTTAGAATGTTAATACTGGGCCCTAATTTCATAAGAGTATGCATTTTTTTTTTTAAATTGGGGTTTTTTAAGACAAAATTGTACTTGCATTAACCAAAAAAATAGCAATAAGAGAATTGGGCCTTTATCAAAAGAAGAAAAATAAAATAAAATACTGGGCCTATATTAAAAACAGTGGTGCCCCAAAATATTTTCGGCCTGAGCGTTGGACAGCCTTCACCTGCTCAAGGCCGACCTTGCCTTTTATTACTTTATATCATAGCCCATCATTAATTAGCTACTTGAGCAACTATAAATTGCAACTCTTGGTCCAATTAATTTACCTACTCCCATAACGAATAGGCTTTGGTGTCACACAATTGATTTACCTACTCCCATAACGGATAAATTGCAACTCTTGGTCCATTACCATTGTCATTCCTAAATTCGTACCAAACGGGCCCTAAGAGCCCGTTTGTTTTGGGGGTATGTAGGCCTACTATGGGAATGGGCCATCTTTCATTACTTAATGTTTGGTTTGTGGGTTTGGTCCATCTACTTTGGGTTTGAAACCCACTTAGATATGGATTTTTCATACCCAAGGATATATTAGGGTACGAAAGAGGGAAAGAATGTTGGGTATCAAAATCTGTTGCGCCATTTTCTCTACCTTCCGCGCCAAATGTGTTCTACTGCCTACTGAATCTGAGAGAATTCCAGGTAAATTTGTTCTACCGCCATTTTATCAATACTTGTTGATTTTTATTTTATTTTTTCCTGAATCTTGCCCAGTTTGTGCATAGATTAGATTTGCTTTTCTTTTTCTTAATTTGTCAGATTTTCCTCGTAAGATCTTGGTTACAGATCCTGAATTTGAAAAAATTGTGAAATAGAGCAAAAAGGGTACAAAGAAAGAGGTTTAGCATATGGTTTCTCAAAGTAAAAAAGCTAATTGCAACGTCGAACTATATTTTTGTACATGCTTAATAATATTTGAAATTTTTCTAGAATTATTATTATGTTGTAGATAAGCAATTTCCCTAGCTTCTACTCATTCTCTCAGCGGAAAAGTATATGTAGGTCTTACATCGTTAAGTTCTACTTGCAACTGGTAACGACTGATATATGTTTTGCCAAGTAAAAACTTTGAAGATAACACTTTAAATATACCAGAAACAGATCTTACACAAAAGCAGAATTATATACCTTCTGTTTCTGAACCTATACCTTCTGTTTATGGACCTATACCTTCTTTTTATGCACCTATAGCTATAGTTGTTGACATCTGATCTGTTAGAGGTCTGATAGAAAGTAGAATATAAACTATGCCTCTTTCTTATTTTCATCTCTGCAAGTCTCGGTGGTATCGGCCTTTCTCGACAACAAACATGGGCAGCAGCAGATATTCTTGCACTACACAGTCACAAACTGGAAGTATTTTCTCAACTGGAAGAGAACGACAAATATGCGTATATCATCGATATGCTCTTTAAAGATTGAGTGAACTTGGTATTGAACAATGAATTTCATGCTTTTGTTATTTTTCCTTTGTATGTTTGGATATTGAACGATTACTATTGTCGTCTTGAAGTAGTTTTGGATATATGGTAGTACTACTACTCTTATTTTATGTGTGGATCTATGTGATTGAGATGTTTCTTTTTCTAATATGAACATGTCTTTTTCGTCCATTCTGTAACGCCCCAGACGCGGTCGCGTCTGGGTCGTGTCCTGCTTTCTTTAATCTCCACTGTGATGACCCTCACGCAGACGCATCTGGGTCGTCACAGCTTACAACTCCAACTTCTTTTAACTCGTTCTCACTCGTTTCAAATCCAAATCTCGAGTCGTCTTCGTCCATTTACTCGTATCGAGCTGCACTTTAACTCCATTATGTTCAAACACCATGATTTTTACCCCTTTTTCAGTATGAATATTATTAATTAGTTCACTTCTTATATTATTAGCTAATTTCATGTTGTGAGATGATTGATTACTATTGGTTATCACAAGTATAGAAAGAAGATTAAAAAAAATAAAAAATAAAAATTTATTTTCATTCCCATTGAGTTGTAAATACTACCAAACACCATATTTGGTTATCATACCCAATCACTAATAAATATCAAACATCTTTTGTAAAATCATTCATACCCATACCCAATCACTATACTATCATATCCATTACCATTGTCATTCCTAAATTCGTACCAAACGGGCCCTAAATCTCATTCAATACACGATATTTAGCCACAATTATTTTTCCTATGTAAACTATACACATGAATTTCGACATAAATCCTATTTGTATTTCTCATGTCTAGATAAAGTCAGTTTCCATTTTCAAACCGACACTCAGACATAGTTTGTTATGTATAACTGTGTTTTATACCAAAATAATTATGTCATTTCAAAGGTCATACTAAGTCTAAACGTTGTGAAATTTTTATAGGATGCCACTGTACGTCTCTTCTGACTAGATATAGATTTTCAAAAGTTTTGGAAAAGGTTAAAGGTATAATTGAACGGACTAAAGTGAAACTAATAAAACTGTCCAATTTTAGGTCACACTTACTAAATGATACATATCTTTTAAGTGGATTGCCATTTTGATGTAACAACATGTTCTAGAGTGTTATATACTTTATATTAAGGTATCCATGCATGCGTGGTTTGATATTATTTAATGATAATAGGAATTATGGCATGTTTTGGAAAAAGGTGGTCTGCATAGCTTTCTTACGAAAAAATATTGAACTCGAATTACCCTAAGTAGACATCCTTATGACCTTAAGTGAATTTATGTGATTATACGAGTTGGGTGAACATTTTATGTGTCCATTCATTTTTAGAGAATGTAGTTAGGGTTGGTTGAGTAATGTGAAAAAATGAGAACATTGCATAACATATCACATTTTAAAAATCATCGGAAATCTTTCAATCTAAGGATGAGGTTGTGAATTATGATTAGAAGGATTGTTAGAATTATTAAAGACAAACAAAGTTTCGAAATACATCTAAGCCTACGAATACTCTTGTAGGCCCGGTTGAAGAAGATGAGTGAAGTCGGACTTGAAAGAAGCGAATATTCACTACTACAAAAAAGCAATTAGACAACGGTTTTTACCCGTTGTCTATGGCAAAATATACCGTTGTTGTAGGTCCCGTTGTCGTAGGGTCTCGCTCATAGACAACGGTAACCGTTGTCTTTAACCTTTTCGACAACGTATTATAACCGTTGTCTTTAAGTTATTTTCTCTGTTGTCGTAAATACATACTACAACGGTTAGTAACCGTTGTCATATATGTTCCGAGAACGTTGTCGTTCAGATTTTTTACAACAGTTTATAACCGTTGTCGTAAATGCTTTTAAGGGTTGTTTTAAATATGTTTGACAATGGTTTAAGACCGTTGTCATAAATTATTTTGACCGTTGTGGTATAGATTTTTGACAACGGTTGAAACCGTTGTTGTAAGATTTTCTACCGTTGTTAAAAATTTCGTTGTCGCTTATAAATAAAGGATAAGACAACAGTTTTTATCGTTGTTATTTTCGCATAAGACAACGGATTTTACAAAAGACAATGGTTTTAATTTATTGTCATTTAGAGTTTTGACAACGCTTTTAACATTTAAAAGCGTTGTCATATGTATCAAGGACAACATTTATATTAATTCATCAATAAAGCTAATAAAAACCTGTAGACGAAGCAAAATATAATATTTCTCATTGAATCCTTCTCGAAGGACAAATCCATAGTGTGCTCATGAGTTCAAAATCAAAGTTCAATACGTCACCAACCAGAACGAGCACAAATGTGAAAATAACCTACAAAATATCAATTTGCTGACTGCTCAATGTTGCATCCCTCATTTGCTGACAGCTTGTCCAAACACCCTTAGCTGCAACATATTGAAATGCTTTCATTAAGTGCAACAGAAGATAAAAAGACTATAATATAGCTCTTGATCTGTATAGTTTACAACCAGCAGATTACACAATAACACTAAGAACAACTAAAATATAACTCAACAATAACTCAATACCAAATCATTTGAAGGCACATCTTATAATCACCAATCATGAGCAAAACATAAGAAGACAATCACCAATTAGATTGATGATGCATATGCGTAACTAAAGTCTAACTTCAACCTAAAATATTGAAATCAAATCCTTGCATTAAATGTAGCAATATTTATGTATGGAGTACTATTTCAACTATCAACAGTTGTATTCTTAGACAATTTGGCAGAATTCAATTCTGTCATAAAACATCAATTTGGCAGATTTGGCAGATTCCATAATATGACAATTTGGCAGATTCCATTAAACAGTTGTATTCTTAGACAATTTGGCAGATTTATGTATGAAGTCCATATATATTTTGATGGATTCCATAATATGACAATTAAGTTCCACCATCAAGGAAGTAAGCTAAAGGATATTCTACAACTAACTTATTCATAGATGCTGGAACGACAAGAAAGGCTTCAACTCAAACCTTGCAACCTGACATTGTGGGAATTATTAATATCCCATTCTTCAAACACTAAGCATCATAATCAAGAAAAATTAATATACAGATAATCAAGAGTTAGGACATCTACACTGGCTGGCCTTCTTCAACCACTAGGAAACTACTGATAAGAAGGTCTTTGCAATGTCGGCATCATCTTCTAAATGAAAGATTCACATTACTTTCTTCGCAGATTACAACTTCCCCTACAACTATAAATCCCAAGCATAATTTTCAAAAAGAGGAACCCTAAAACCTCCTAAAATCGGATTTTCAAAAAGAAAATCAAAAGAGGAATAGGGAAACAAAAGAAGTCCGTAAAAATAAGCAAAATAGAAAAAAGGAAGAAAATAAATGGAGAGTGGAATAACCTCTTGCTCGCGGTTTTTAGATTGCCTACGTTGCAGCTCTTCGATTGCGCAATTATTTGCGTGCTTACTGTCCAAACATAGGGAGAGAAGGCGGAAAGTGAAACTGAATTGAAGCGGCGGTCGTGAGCGGCGGTGAGCAGCGGCGGTCGTGAGCGGCGGTGTACAGCGGCGGTGAGGGCTGGCAGCGGCGGTGAGAGAAGCGCGGTTCGGGACGATTTCAATCGCTCAAAGGAGATGTAATGTTTTCAAGGGTATAATATCTCCTTTTTAATAATATTATTTTTATTAAATTAAAAGATTATAAAGATTTCTTTGTTGGAATTAAAAGATTATTTCTCGAGTATACATCACCTAAATATTTGTTGGAATTCTTTGTTGATAATCTTACAAAGATTTCTTCGAAGTTAATAATATTATTTTTATTATATTGTATTATATATAAATATAACTATAAAGTATTATATTATAAGTATATATAAGTGTTGTGTTACTAAAAAAATATATAAGTAGAGTGCTTTTAATTTTTATATTATATAGTATTTTAAATTATATGTTAAAATGTATATTTATAGATTTTTATAAAAATAGAATTTTATTTAATTTTTATTATGACTTTTAAAAATATAGAAATTTACAATTAATTAATATATATTACATATCTAAGTAAAAGACAACGTATAAACAACAACGGTTATGAACATCGTTGTCTATCATTCATACAACAACATATAAACGACAACGGTTATTATAAACGTTGTCTTTGAGCGCTTATTTACACATACGACAACGGGTCAACGACAACGGTTGTTAAAAACCGTTGTCAATGAGCGCATCCATATACAACGACAACGCTTAAAAGACAACGGTAGACACTACCGTTGTCTATGAGCGCCTTTTTTGAGATACGACAACGGGTTAATGACAACGGTAGTAAAAAACCGTTGTCTATGAGCGCACTTTTAATATAAAAGACAACGGTTTTAGCTACGACAACGGTTTTTCCACCTACGACAACGGTTTTATACGAAAAACGTTGTCTTTCCAGTGTTGTCGTATGCCAAATTTGTAGTAGTGATTGTTATTTTGATCCGCTGTGAGGTGGGTAATATTTTTCAAAAAGTAATTTGAGTTACTGTTTATCTTTGAAATTATCTTTGTGCATTCTATCCGTTTAATGCTTCTACATGACAAATCAATTGAAACTCTCATCTGACCTAACACGCTAGATGAGGATTAGAAAGTGTATATGTTTTTTAGTGACAAAATGTGTAATTATCATTGTGTGACAAGTACTAACAATTAAAGTGAGATCCCTCGAGTTTCGACTCAAGGACTAAGGTCCCAAGTATATGAGAAACAAAGTAGTAGGAGTAACGGTGGAATGTAGCACAAATGTCCGCACCCATAGGATTAAATGTTTTGTACGCTGGGAGCTGTTTTCTTTCAAAACCCTGTTGGGAGATGATTTAGTAGTTTAGTGCTAGTAGATTTGAATGATCCCAAAATTCCTACTTTGATTGGTGAACCTTTTTGTTTTAAGTGTTTTGTCTTCGTCTGTGAGAGTTTCAAACTCAATAGACATTCTTTCTGTATGGTTCAAGCGCTCAGTTCTGTCTGCTGACTCTTCAGTAGACTGTCAGCCTCAGTACCATGAAGAGAAGACTCAGTAGTGCTGGACTCAGCAGGAGCAACATACTAAAAGGAGTCAGTGCAACTGGACTCAGCAGGAGCAGTTCATTGAACTCAGAGTTGATCTTCAGTAGAGTTGGACTCAGCAGGAGTATGTACTGAATATAGATCAGACTCAGCAACGGCCAGACAGTATCTTCACTGTCAGTAATCTTTTAGGTGCATTAAATGCATCGCAGAGTTCAGCATGCTTAGAATCTCGTGTATCTAATTTAAACCGTTATATTAAATGAGATTTTCTAAGGCATTGAATACGAAGCGGAATCTGAGTCATAAATGCACAGAAATATTTCATTGGCTACTGGGTAGAGATACACAAACCTGTCAGCTGAACATCGTAGTCAGCTGATACCTCGTGTAGATGGTTGCTGAGTTTCTACGTACTGAATTTACTCAGTACTCAAAGTGAACATTCTCCCTTGCTGAATGCTCCTCTTCTGAATCCACTAACTGACTAGAGTCAGTAGGGTCCAGCAGACCTAGCTCTACTGAAAGTTCTCTAAATCTAGCTTCAGCTAGAGGCTTGGTCAGTATATCTGCCCTTTGGTGGTTAGTATGGATCTTTTCCATCCTGATATCCTTCTTTTCGACATGATCGCGAATGAAGTGGTGTCTGATGTCCACGTGCTTGCATCTCGTATGAAGTACAAGATTATGAGTAATTGCAATTGCACTGGTACTGTCGCAGAAGATCGGCACTTCATTCTGGATAACATCATAGTCGCGTAGCTGCTGTCTCAGCCAAAGGATTTGGGCGCAGCAACTTCCAGCAGCCATGTATTCAGCTTCAGTAGTTGATGTCGCTACTGAATGTTGTTTCTTTGAGAACCATGAGATCAACTTACTGCCAAGGAACTGACACGTTACACAAGTTGACTTTCGGTCAATTCTACATCCTGCATAGTCAGCATCAGAATAACCAGTTAGTTCAATATTATCATCAGCTGGATACCATACACCCATGTCAGGTGTTCCTCTGAGATAGCGGAGAATCTTCTTTGCTGAGTCCATATGACTCTGCTTAGGATTCACCTGAAATCGAGCGCAGACACCTACAACATAAGTCATGTCAGGTCGAGTAGTTGTTAGTATAATAGAGAACCAATAATAGCACGAAATTCAGTATGGTCTACTGATACTCCCTTCTTATCAAGATCGATTTTCATGTTCGTGTTCATTGGGATCTTGATTGGTTTGCCGGATGTGCAACCGAATTTCTTGATGAGGTCTCGAGTGTATTTGCCTTGATTGATGAATGTTCCCTTTTCAGATTTTTTGACTTGGAAGCCAAGGAAATAGTTCATCGCTCCCATCATTGACATCTCGAACTTGTCCTTCATCATTTTGTCAAACTGCTGACACATGATGATGTTCTTCGAACCGAAGATTATGTCATCTACGTAGATCTGCACAAGTAGGATATTGTCTTCCAGTCGAATGCGGAATAATGTGCGGTCTACTGTACCTTTCTGAAAACCTTTCTGAAGAAGAAACTCAGACAGGGTATTGTACCAAGCCCTGGGTGCTTGTTTTAACCCATACAGAGCCTTTCTGAGTCTGTAAACCTGATGTCCCTGCTGAAAGCCGGGAGGCTGTTCTACATAGACTTCTTCTTTTAATACGCCATTCAGGAACGCAGACTTCACATCCATTTGATAAACTCTGAACCTCTGATGTGTTGCGTAGGCTAGGATTAGTCTGATTGCCTCCAATCTTGCAACTGGAGCGAATGTTTCGTCGAAATCTATCCCTTCAGCTTGACAGTAGCCTTTTGCCACGAGTCTTACCTTGTTCCTTACTATAACGTTGTTTTCATCTCGCTTGTTCTTAAAGACCCATTTAGTTCCAATCACATGTTGATGCCGGGGTCTGTCAACAAGCTCCCAAACTTCGTTTCTCGTGAACTGATTCAGCTCTTCTTGCATGGCTATGATCCAATGAGCGTCCTTAAGTGCATCCTCAACTGACTGAGGTTCTTCCGTAGACAAGAAGCAGGAATATAAAGCTCTTTCTCCCTGATAGAATCTGGATCTTGTCTTTACGCTTGCTGAAAGATCTCCAATAATTAGATCAGAAGTGTGAGCGTCCAGCCACGATCTACGATGTTTCAACTCTTCATCTGAAATTTGTTCAACACAGATAGTAGGTGAGTTAGGCATTTCAGTTGTACTATTCTGAGATTGAAGCAATTCAGTTATAAGAGTATGATCTACTGAGTAACCAGGTTCAGGGGCATTTAGCTCAGGAACATCGTTTGTTCCCCCTGAATTATTATCCTCAGTAGAGGTTTCAGTTACCACTTGGGTTTCTTCATCGACCTAAGTTACCTGGGATTGACTCTGTTCAGTAGAGTCAATCTGTTCAGCTACTTCTGCTTGTGACTGAGATTCAGTAGACTTGTCTTCAGTTTCTTCATCTGAATCATCATCCCAACATAGCTGGATCTTTTCAACTTTATCTTTTAAGCTCAGATCCTATAGCTGCTTACTGATGTCCTCAGATTTTGGTTTAGAGCTCCTACTCCTGTCTTCATTAACAAACTCATTAAAAACAACATGAAGGCTTTCCTCGACACAAAGGGTCCGATAGTTAAAGACTCAGAAGGCTTTGCTGACCCGAGAGTATCCTAAGAAGACTCCCTAATCTGACTTGCTATCAAAAGTCTTCAACTGATCCTTCCCATTATTGTGGATAAAGCACAAACACCCAAATATATGGAAATAAGATAAAGAAGGCTTCCTGTCGTTCCATAATTCATATGGTGTCTTCTTATGTAGCTTTGTCAATAGAGATCTATCATGAGTATAACATGCAGTATCAGTAGCTTCTTCCCAGAATTTGGATGGGAATCCTGAGTCTGCGAGCAGGGTTCTTGCTGCTTCTTTGAGTGTTCTATTTTTCCTTTCAGCAACCCCATTTTGTTGAGGCGTGCGCGCGACAAACGTCTCATGCTCTATGCCTTCTGCTTTGCAGAACTCCTCTACCATAGAATTCAGGAACTTAGTTCCTCTATCTGAACTTATATTTATGATCTTGGTATTCTTCTCGACACGGAGCTTTTTCAGAAGCGTTGGCAACTCTATTTTGACGTCAGACTTGTTGGCAATAAATATGACCCATGTGTAGCGCGAGTAATCATCAATGACTACTAAAGCATATTTCTTGCCTCTGATCGTCACTAGAGAGACTGGACCGACTAAATCCATATGTAGCAGCTGAATGATTCCATCAGTGGAAGGAGATGGAACAGGAGGATTTTGATTCCTTGTTTGCTTTCCCTTCAGACATGCTTCACACTGAGTGTCTTTGCTGAATACTTCATTCGACAGTCCTCTTGCTAGAGTGTTTCTAGCTAATTTGTTGAGCATCTTGAAATTGAGATGGCTAAGTCTTCTGTGCCAGAGCCACCCCGTTCTGTTGTCCTTCTTTGCCAACAAACAAGCTTCAGGTCCAGCTGAGTTCCAGTCAGCTACGTAGATATTCTTTTTGCGCGAACCTGACAACACTATTTTCCATATAGATTTATCAATGACATCACAGAAACCAGCGTCAAAAATCACTCTTGAGCGTACGGGGGTAGATGAGGAGGCTCCATGGCTGAATCCGAGTCCCTCCTTACAATGCTTAGGCTTGTTGCTTGCTAGCATCGCCTCAAGCTTCTTTTCAGCGCCCATGTACCGCTCTGTCATCAGGTTCCTCCAGACATCATCGCTTTTCTTCAGCAATTTATGCTCGGTCTGAAGTCCCGACAACTCTTGCTTCAGTAGACTTAGTTCAATATCTTTCTGAGTCAAGTCATTGGTCAGTACTGAGATCTGATCTTCTTGATGCTGAAACTTGGCCATCAGAGAGTTTATCTCCTCCCTGAGTCTCAACACAAGTCCTTCTGACTCAGTAGCAACCTGACTCTCCTGAGAAAGTCTCTGATTCTCCACTTTTAGGGTATCCAACCCCTGAAGAGTCTTACTGAGCTGCAGACTCATCTAAATCTGCTCGTCGAGTAGTTCTTCGTATGCAATCGCGACGTCTAGATTCTTATCTGCACCTGAAATAGTGTCGTGTGTGCAGTGTGAAGAGGAGTTAAATGGAGCGTGAGAGTTTACCTCATCCTCTTCTCCTGCCATGAGACACTTTTCAGCGTCTTCTTCAGCTTCAAGCTCTACGGCCATGAATGCCGCCTCATCATCTGATGAATCCATGAAGGAATCGACTTCATCTAAGTCATCAGAAAGTTCACCGGCAATATATGCTTGTCACTTCTTGATGAACTTCTCCCTTCGAGCTTTGTGTGCTGCTCTTTCAGCAGTGCTGAGCTCAGGACAGTCAAGTGTCCTGGCTTCTTGCAGTTATAGCAGGTTGTGACTCTTTCTTCTTTGCTTTCACTGTCTTTCGACTGAGCTGAGTCCTCCTGTTTTCTGCGTTCAGAAGTATGTGAGTTAGGAGTGCGCTTAGATGTATATTCAGTCTTACCCTTGGAGTCTCTAACGACTCTTGAGAGCTTCATGCGCCTCTCCTTCTCTTTCTGATACTTCACGGCAAGCAGCGCGTACTTCTTGGCCAAATTTCCTTCTTGTAGATCGCTAAGTGAAGGTTCAGCCTTGCTAGACGCCGGAGCTACTGTGCTGACTGATGCTTTAAAATTATGGTCGACTTGGGTGTCAGCTTCAGCTCGCTGCTTCCTTTGAGGTAAGCCAAACTCGAACTCCTCAGCTTTAAGCTCTGAAAAGATATGGTCAGGGGTAACAATATCTAAGTCAGAATGACGCAATAAAGTAGCAAAGGGAGTCCAGTGACCATCTGACAATGCACTCAAAATTTTGAGATTTATTTCTCGGTTGGAGAATGTCTTTCCCAGCCCGTTGATAGAGTTCATCAGATCCGTGAATCTGACGTTGAGATCTTCAATGGAGTCACCAGGCATGAGAAGCAGTCTCTCCAGCTTCTGAAGTTCGAGCGCGAGTTTGTTCGCTTTGATCTTCTGAGTCCCCTGACTCAGTAGCGCTAGAACATCCCAGTGTTCTTTCGCGGACTTGCAGTCCTGAACTCTTCCGAGATAAGAATCGCTCAGAGTGGTCAGTATGGCGTTTCTGGCGAACCAGTCTAAGTTGTGAAGCTTCTTCTCCTCATGGGTGAAGAGCCTTCTGTCCTTGGGGATCTTCTTCCCGGCCACCAATCATCCTCCTTGTGCTGGGTCCTGAGCTACGACGCTATCAACCATTGGAACGATAAGTCTGTCCTCTAGAACTTCTGTCATGCTGTCGTGGAGGGAGGTCAGATGTGCCTCCATTCTGACCTGCCATACTCCATAGTTCTCTACTGAGAACATGGGTACCATTCTGATTCCTGACATATCAGACATAGTGAATAATGATATGAATGAAGAATGATATGCAGTGAAAACATTTTCCGGATCCGTTCAAGTAGACCAGTTTCAGAATAACAAGAGTCTTAGAGAAATCTTGCTCTGATACCAATTGTTTGTCCCGAGAGTAACGTTCAGGTGTAGAGGGGGGGGGGTGAATACACCTGAAAACTGATTTCTCAACTTTAAACACGAACAGTCCTTTTTAGGAGAGTGTCGTACTGAACTAATTCAGCAGACCAAATAAGCTGTTCTAAATTGCGTGGCAGAGTGCCTGACTTTAATGAGGTCTGCTAGCTGACTAGAGTCAGAATTCAGTACCTTGTGGAAATTTGTAGGCCCAAATTCAGTTGAGTTAAGAAAACGTTTTTAACAAAACAGATTCAGTATGTAGTGCAGTCGATTAAGCTTGCTGAAACTCAGTTGAATGATTTTAAATATATTTTCAGTATGCACAATAATCAATGCAACAGTAAATAACGAACACAGAACACAGGCGATTTTTAAAGTGGTTCGGATCTAACAATCCTACGTCCACTGTCCCGAAAGATCAGAAGGCTATGTATTATACTGAGCAAGTCTCAGTTTACAAGGTATCAAACTAAGTGTTTGAAAAACTCTCCAACTGTGAAGGAGTCCTTTACAATAAGGATCAGTTCAGATATGAACGTTAAATGTAGGTTTTCACATGATTCACTCCTTATATATATATATATATATATATATATATATATATATATATATAGGAGGAGGTTCAAATGTGAACAACCTGTTATCGTGTGAACGTGTAAACACTGCACTTTAAAGACAAATATACTGCATTTTAAATGCAAAGATACTGCATTTTAAATTGCAGTACTTAAAGTGCAGTACATTTGTCTTTAAGTGCATTACGTAAAGTACAGTGTTCACACGTTCATACGATAAGGGCTAAATGATATTAGAGTCCTACTTTATGTCTAAACTAGTATGGCATACATGCGATGCACGGGTAATGGAAGTATCATATCTTTAAGTTTTAAAGTGTTCTCCAAATTATATTACATTATAGTTGCTTACTATGACTGTTAATATGAAATCATTGTTCGAATTATAATAAAATATAATGATTAAGGCAAATGTATGCAAGTATAATCTCGTTAAGTTTTAAATCATTTGCTAAATTATATTAAATTATAGTTGTTTACCATGACCACTAATATCAAATCATTCTTCGTAGTTTTAAAGTCGCTAGAAATTAGAGAATCACAAAGTTGAACATGGTTATTGATTAAGGCAAATGTAGTTTTAAACTTACATAAATTCACAAAAGTATTTCGTCATGTCGTTCAAGTGCAATTGATTTAAGTGGTTATGGCAGGTAGAGGAGAAAATAGAACAACAAGATCCACATTTCCTTGTATTCCAATGTCATTCCCTAACCGTTTCCTCCCATCAGCCATCTCCATTGTCCAGTCAAGACCAATCACATCGACACCAGTTCCTCTCATCTGTTCAAAAATTCCGCCAATTCCATTAGTATACAACACAAGTTTGGTTTGAGGGTATTTCTGTCTGACAATTATTGCTAACTACATTTAAAAACTTAAACTTGTTTAGAAAGACAAAGTAATCCATTCCAGATTAAAGGCGATCATCCGATTTAAAATGAATAAAAAAAAATGATCTCCATGTACAAATTAGTGCCAGTACATCCAATAACATAAACTATAAGAATTCTTTTTTTTTTTGTATACAGTTTATCAGAAGCTTTAAGAAATATGCAGTTGCTATCATCTTGGTTGAGACCATATTAGCAAGTACAATTTTATGATCATTTAAACATTATCGGAGCCAAGCAAATAAATAAGTCAAGGATCAAAATGATTGTGGTAACTGAAGACATATCCCATTTAAATGAAAACTTTGGCATCGCAAACGTTGCAAATAATCATTTAAGCAGAACCTGAATCCAATTAAACATACCTGTAAACTGACCGGGAGATTATATTTTAGATGGTATCTAGCAAACAATGACTGCCCACTCATTGTTTCAAGTGCAATTGTTATTAGGCAATAGGATCCGTCTTCATAATCGATAGTTAATTTTAGAGTCTGCATCATAATAAATAACCAAGTAAACTAGGAAAGCACAAAGAATTACATAGGGTCTTAATAATAATTATCCATACCTGATGTGCAAACTATATTATCAGCAGACAAGATAAAAAAGGAAAGATATATCTTCTATCTTCACATATTTGGGAGGGTTTCACAAGTTTATGTACACTTCTTTGTAGACCACATTTCTTGTTGATGTAGAAGGCACACCACCACTACCACATATCATAATTTTCAATCATTTGCGGTTGGTAACCCTCGACATTGCCCCATATAATTGGCCATGTGTGAATACTGATTTTAGTAGAAATAACCCAACACATTCCAGTGATTGTCCCTGACTTTTGTTGATAGTCATTGCATAACACACAATTATGGGAAATTGTCTCCTCTGAAATTTAAATGAGAATTTTGCATGTGATGGCGTGACCATAATTCTAGGAATTAAAACCTTGTCTCTTGCATTTATCCCAGTGATCACTTCAGTTTCCAGAAGATGGTCTATAAGTTTGGCAATGACCATCCTAGTTCCATTGCATAAACCATTAGCAGGATCTGTGTTTCTAAGTAGCATAACATGTGTACCTATCTTCAAGTACAACTGATGATTAGGTAAACCAGAACATTTCAAACTGTTTAGAAACTCAGGAGTATGAACATCTTCAAACAAAGAACTGTCACCCATGGAATTGCACATTTTATCTGAGCTTAAATAAAATCGTCCCTCACCCGGCAACTTAGAAATGATATATTGTTTAATATCTTTGACCATTTCCAATGTTGGTGCGAGAATTGCCCTATCTCTAAAAAAGATCAGGTTTATCTATCAAGTTAGTATTACTAAAATAAACATATTCTACCATTGAGGCAATAGGATCACCTGAATATTTAAGAAGAACATTGTCAGGTATTTCAATGGTAGTTTCCCCATCATTTAGATCACCATATTCTCCATCACCAATTGTAGTGAGCCAATATGAAAATGTGGACAAGTCATTAGTTTCAGCTTCAGAAGATGTTGTGCGTAGCCTCATATTTTCTGTGAACTTCAGCACTCTGCAGTCGTCCTAAAGATGGGATGAATTAATTGCAGCATGTACAATACATTGCCTACTGCCTTTATGAATAATTGGTAGCATCTGCCTAAAATCATCGCCCCAAAACTACCACTTTCCCACCAAATGGACGATGTAGACTATTAGCATTTTTAAAGCGCAAAAGGTCGCGTAGCGTCCTATCTAACGCTTCAAAACAAAACTTTTGCATCATTGGTGCCTCATCCCATATTATAAGTTTTACCCTAACCAATAAATCACCAAGTAAGCTACCTTGTGTAATATTACACGTCGAGTCCTCAGTAAGATCAATCGGTATCTTAAATCTGGAATGAGCTGTTCGGCCACCCGATAGTAATATGCTGCTATGCCACTTGAAGTGACATTTATAACAATATCCCCACATGACCGCATTGCAATAGATAAGCCTTTCCGAATAAAGGTTTTTCTAGTCCAACCATAACCATACACACAAAATTCCACCACATCCATTAGTTAATGCTTGTAAAATCTCATGATGCAACTTAAGTTGCTCCATCGTACATTTAAGCACAAATTCTGCATATTCAGTGTGAAGGGTAAACCACAACCAATTTGCCCTAATAAAACTCAATCTCAATGAGGCCAATAAAAAAAAATAGTTCTTCATTTACACATATTTATTCATATATCATGTAACAAATAAACTTTATATAATTCATTGTTACATACTTATCATCTTCCAGACGGATATTAAGCAACTTAATTCAAATCCATTTGATGTTTTAATATCCTTGATTGGTTCAACTTCAACTAGAGCACCAATAAGATCTGCAGTAATACAATATATAGTAAGGAAATCAAAGACCTAATCCCCACATTACAAATAATCAAGCACAACAAAATATACCAAACAACAAAACATACCAAATAGGGGCTCTTCATCAACATCTTCCAATCGCCCAACCTCTTCAAAAGTTTTAAATCAGAATTGCTTATAAGGGAATCTGTCTAGCAGTAGGCACGTCAAGTGTGTAACATGTATAAACATAATCTTATATCGAAACGTAGACACTCTAAACTTCTTAGTATTGACAACCAATTTGAAATTTTTGACACCCAATAGCTTTCCCCCCTCTAATTGGTTTGCAGAGCTCCCAATAAGATTTTTAGGAACAGGGACTTCAATTCTATTCTCCTGCAGTATTAAAAATATGAGAAATCTTAATATATACAATAGATATGAGAAATCATAGTTAAATATTTGGGAAATCAGAAGTAAATGACATAATATTCTCCTCTGGAAAACATCTGAAGGGCTACAAAGTAACCAAAGAATAAGAGACATAGAAGGAAAAATAATCATAAGCGAATTCTACCCTAAATCCAAAAAGCATTGCCTTCATCTAATTTATGATGGAGAAATAGTGTTGAGTTATTTTCCAACTACTAAATACGAAGATGTAATGTAGAAGCCCATTTTGTATAACATAAGATAAGGGCTTCTGTAATTAATGAATCAGTTCATGCATCTCCACACACACAAATGATGTAAATTATCTTATTCTACCACTTTTAAACACCATCAAACCATATAAAAATTTGTAAAACGGAAAATCGTATGAATAGAAAATATCTTCTGCAAATACAATTGACATAAGTTTCTCATATAACTGTCCAGTGTAAAGGCAGTTTCCTTTATTCTTCTTAAACCAATTCTGGAACTGAAGCAAAGGAGATTAGTACATGCATCTCCACACACATAATTGATGTAAATTATCTTATTCTACCATTTTAAAACCCATCAAACCATGTAAAAATTTGTAAAACGGAAAACTATAATAAATAGTACATTAGATCTAACCTTCAAATCGTGGAACACACACTTTAGACTTTGAATTTCTCTCTTGTTGTAGGCCAGATACTCATAAACATGCACCAAACGCATCATAATTCTGTAGTCGAACTTGTTTATATCTGTTAAATCCTCAATTAGACAATTCTTCGCCATCTCCAGTAGGTAGAACTTCACACTAGAGTGAGGATAGTTTTTGATCCTGAATAAGCAGGAATTACTTAAGTAAAAAGACTTGAAGTTTCTTCTTCCTTTAGCAGGCACCCTCTCCAAGGAATAGTGAGTCAACTGAAAGACATGCTAGGTGTACAGGAGGTAAAGTAATTTCAAATCATTCTAGTGTTAATAAGTTCTATTATAGTTACTATTGGATATGGAATTCATCTTTTTGATGGTGTAAATTGTAGGCATATCGATTGCTCGTAACACATGAATAAGTTGCTAGGTGTAGTTGGTATGAAATCTCTTCTTTCTTCTGCAGGCACAATCCCCAATGGATAGTGATCCACTATGATGAAAATAGCTGCTAGGTGTTATAGTAGGTTAAGTAAATAATCTAAAATTCTTTTACAAATTCTAATTTTTAAAATCATCTTGAATAAAGTAACTTTACTAAAAAAAATCATTGTTTTTGTAAACTTTTGACATGTT
Organism: Lavandula angustifolia; assembly: GCA_028984105.1. Classification (NCBI taxonomy): domain Eukaryota; kingdom Viridiplantae; phylum Streptophyta; class Magnoliopsida; order Lamiales; family Lamiaceae; genus Lavandula; species Lavandula angustifolia. The sequence goes on along the minus strand of CM054809.1, from coordinate 9,894,456 downwards.
GATGGTTATTATGATGGACATACATGCTAGGTGTATGGTATCTTACTGCACATTCTAATATTTTAAAATCATCTTGCATAATATGCAAAAAGTGTATCTTTTCCACCTTGTTGATGGTTAGGTCTCTATTTAGAAAATTTTACCAAGTCTTTTATCTTTTCCACTATTTTGATTCTCAAAATTAAAATGTGAAACATTATTTGAAAGATTAAACAACAAAATTATGTTACTTAGTTAACATGTAACATGCTTATGCAGAAATTTAATGGTAAAGGAAGAGGATTTGGGAAGGAAGATGAACAACTACCTCCATTATGAGGAAAGAGGCTTGAATTTAATCATCCGTGAACCACATCGAATGTACAATAATCTTCAAAGGTTAAATTTCATGTTTCTTACTTGAAAATAGATAGAGGCTTTTGAACATGTGATAGTTGTTGTTGGAATGAGATTCAGTATGATAAGATTTGAAGATCCCAAAATCTTAGCTGAATGATGAACCTTGTATAATGTAATAGCTTAGTTGAGTTCAGCATGTTAGAAACTTAGTAGGCTAGCTAGATGTTGGTCCCGAGATAAACGTTCAGTTGTAGGGGGGGGGATACACCTGAAAACTTTCTCAACTTAAAACATGAACAATCCAATTCAGGAGGGTGTCTTGCTGAATAAATTCAGTAGACCAGACAAGCTGTTCTGGATCGCGTGGACAAAGTGACTGACTATACTGAGGCCTGCTAGCTGACTGATGTCAGAATTAAGTACCGTTCAGTAAGAGTTCAGTAGCGTGTGGAATAGTGTAGGTCTGATTCAGTTGAGTTTGAATTTTTTTTATTAAAACTGTTTCAGTAGATTTAGTGCACTCAATTTAAGCTTTTCTAAAACTCTGTTGAATGATTTTGTAAAACGGCTTACAGTATGAATAGTAATCAATGCAACAGTAAATGAACACAGCGATTTTAAAGTGGTTCGGATATCAAACAATCCTACGTCCACTGTCCCGAAAAGATCAAGAGGTTATTTTATTATACTAAGTTAGTCTCAGTTGGTTTGTGCACTGGACAAACACTGGCTTTGAAGATTATACTGAGCAAGTCCCAGTTTACAAGGATTAAACTATAAAGTTTGACAAACTCTCCAACGATGAAGGAGTTCTTTACAATAAGAACAGGTCAAGATATGAACTCCTTCGGGTCTAAGCTATAGATATTTTAGTGGAGCTTAGGTTAGAGGGAAGGGAACAAGAAAGTGGCTTCTAGAGTGATGAACAATGAGGAATAATCTCTCTGGGTTCGTGTTCGATCACTTGGATACTAGAGGGTTTGATTCTATTCAGCTTGGTTCCCTATAACAAGGTTGTCGCCTTTCGCTTTGAGTGTTTCTCTGAAGTTCTTGCGGAAAGCTTTGTAACTTGTTCGTTCGTTGCTCGTAAATCGCTCTGTGTTCTGTCTATATCTTCGATTTGATTTTCCCTCTATTTATAGAAGTGAGCTATGGATAGATCCGTTGGAGACGAACTATCTACGTGTCACTCTCTTTGGGTAGCTAACGACTCTTTTAAGGAATCGCGCAGAGTCTTTTCCTCCATTTCCGGAAAGTTGTTGACTTGCAGCTTTTACCAGAACTTTGACAGCTGGATGCTCGTCATTGGCCGAGGCGTAGAAAGTAGTTGAGACACACAGACTTCTATGCAGATACTGAAGTTGACTTCTCTGATGTGAATAACCTCGGACAACTCTACTGATTTAACATATAAGATCATTTGACAATCAATGAGACTGTCAGGCCGTTGCTGAGTCTGTGATGAGCCTAGATTTGTAGCCCATTTATTCTTTTGATATGATCGCTTTTGTTATGAAGATGCAGTTTAATGGCCTGGATGTGGAGAGAGTAACGAGAAAATGTGGTGCTGCTGGATCAAGAAGGCTTCTGACCAAGAATGATGGAACTGCCCAGAAGGCAGGAGAAATGGCCTGGAAACAGGCTAGAATTAATGCAGTTTCCATCGGGCCAAAATTGAGAATGAAAGATGCTGAAACAGACCCAAAACCCGACCCACATCACTCTGCAAATTATGGCGGGAACTAGGGACTAGGAACTACAGCATAGCCTCACTTTTAGTCAGCATGCCCATACCTGCTACAGTCTTTCTCACCTACTCCAGATATTTTTGTGAAGATAAGAAGGGAAGAGCGAAGTTGATATATATCTTTTGTTACTCACATCTTCGAGGGCAGTAGTTCGTTCCTCTTGAGAAAACCTTCTCTAAATTTCCACCATTAATGTAGCTCCAAAAACTTCTTTACTTTTCTGTCTAAACTAGCTTGAAGCTCTCCAAGGAGAAGACTTTCTATTGTGAATGTTATCGGTTAGTTTATTTATAGCACTTAAGTTCAGTCTTTATTGCTTTTATTACTCTTTCATGTTCATTGTCGAATTCCTCTACTATTCACAGCTAAGTTAATTCACTGCATGCCTTCTGTCATTATCGCACCTTTACATAAATGTCTTTGTTTTCGTACGATGTTGCCTCTAGTATCTCAGTTAACTGTTCATGCAAATCCTTTATTGTTTTGCGAAAGTTTGTCGTTCCTATTTTAAGTTTTAGATCTGCTTCATACTTTGTCTTTACGTGTTTAGTTTTATATCCTTAGTAAATATGAGTAGCTAATTCCCCAGATCTGGCCGAGGTAATAAGGCACCACCCTTAAGAATCCGTGAGATGTGAAAACGTGCTTGATAATTGGTAAGTGTAGGTTTTAGTTGAACTCTGTTCTGGATAGCTGAGAACTGCTTAGATCTAATCAACCTAGGTAGGTACGCATCTCTCTGGGCAGACGTAGACTAGCTGGGTTTTCTTCTTTGAATGCTAAAGATCGGTAGAGGCCTTGATTTGGTTCCTTTGTTCTTAATGCTCCCTAGTGCCTCCCTAGTCATTGCTAAACAAGGTAGGGTAGTCACCTGGGTAGGGGACTGTTTCTATTCTCAACATGGCAGTCCCAGCGTAATAGAAGGATTGGACGCCCCTGTGCTCAACACAGCGTCCTAGCCAGATAACCTTAACTAAAACTGATTCACATAGTAATCTAGGATCGGACAGGAGGTGGTGTGAAATTACCTTGGCTGGATTATTTTTATAACTTGTTATTTGATTGTTGATTATTTTATGTTATCTTTCTGTCTAGTTATAGAACACCCAAAATTTATGGTGGCTGCTAGCCAAACCCTTTAGGTCAGTAGAATCTGTTGCTTAATCACCGTTCCCTGAGGATCGACCTCTTGCTTGTCACTGTACTTGTCTAGTATAGTTTATGCGCAGGTGTTCTTACTTATAAATTTATTTGGTGCGCGCGGTTCTAACAGCGACGGAAATGCGTGTCCGCACCAAAAATTGGCGCCGTTGCCGGGGAACGACGTTTTTAAGATTTAAGTTACTTTTTTCTATTGACCAGTTTGTTATTGTCAACAGTATCTCTTCCAGGTGTTTATGAGCGGTTTTGTCAACCCTAAATTTTTGTACGATCCCGAAATAGAGAAGACAGCCAGGAGAAACCGGAAGGAGACACAACTGCGTACAGAGACTGCGAGTGAGGCTGGTACTGAAGCCAGTCGCCCAGAAGACCGTGATACTCAGTTTGTCTGGACAGAGGACCAAGCTGAGAAGGACCAAGCTGACAAGGAAGAATCTGATTCTGAATCAAAAACAGAATCAGAAATAGAAATGGACGAGGAAGATAGGCAGGTCCTTGAGGTTAATGAGCACACTGCGAGGAAGAGGAGGAATCCTGTGCAGATTGTTGAGTATGGAGAGAACCCAGTGGAGCTCAAGGCAGTAGTACTGAATGCTCTGCCCAAATTTTACGGAAAAAAGAATGAGAACCCTTTCTCGTTTTTGAACGAGTTTGAGAAGATATGCAGGCTACAAAAGAGAACTGGCCAGCAATCTGAAGATGAAGTAAACTTAATGGCATTTCCTCATGCCCTGTGTGATCGTGCTAACACTTGGTACTCAAGTTTGCGCACAGACACCATTGCTAATTGGCCACAGATGGAGACCACTTTTCTTGAATATTACTTTCCAGCCACGAAGACAAGTGCCCTGAGAAAGGAGATCTCAGGCATCCAACAAGAAGGTGATGAATCCCTAAGTGAGTATTGGGAGCGATTCAACAGATTAGTGGAAGACTGCCCAAACCACAAGTATAGAGACGGGGAGCTATTTCAATTCTTCTACCAAGGCCTAACCATGAAGTACAAAGACCTGGTGAACTCTGGAAGTGGAGGATGATTCACTCACTTTAAGGTTAGTGAGGCCAGAAAGTATATCCAGTGACTGGTGGATTCGACAAAAGAATATGATAGAGAAAATGCAAAGAATGTGAGGAAGGTCGCCCAAGCAACCTCCTCATACTATGAAAGGAGGAACGAGGACAGAATGGAGAAGATAGAGAGGTTGCTGAACCAAGTAGTGAACAAGCCAACCACAACCGAACCTGTGGAGGTGACTTATGGTGCGTGCGGTGAGTTGGGCCACTCTTCCATAAGATGCACCATGAGAGTGGTAGAGTATGAAGATGCCAATGCAGTGGGGGGATATCATTTCATGAAAAACAGAGATCACCCTAACCTCCGGTGGAGACAACCTGGAGATCCACCACAACAGACACAACAAAGATATCATCCACCACCACAGCCAGACTATCAGCAACATAACTATCAACAGAATCACCAAATTGTACCTCCTCCAAATCAATCATTCTATCAACAACCACCACAACGTTATCACTCACCACCTCCAGCTTATCAAAATCAACCACAGTCACCGTCCCATCAAACACAACCCCAATCTTCTTCTTTCCAAACACAGCCCTACCAACAACAACAAGCCCAATTACCTCCTTCCCAACCTCAAAATCTAATACCACCCAACCATAATCAAACCTATAGACCACCACACCACAGAGGAGGTACTTCCCAGAACCAGAATGCTCCACAAAGGTCATACAGAACCAATGAAGAGCTATGGAATGAATTCCAAAACTCCCAGAATGAGCAGAAGGCTGATATGAGCGCCTTATCCAAACAATTGGAACAATTGGCCAACTCCCCGAGGGACATAAAAGGAGACAAAGGAGCCGTCCCGACCCAGGTTCGGATCAACCCAAGACAGGAGAATGCCAGTGCAGTAACTCTGAGGAGTGGACGAGAATTACCCTCACCAACACGGAAGGGAAGCAGTGTACCTGAACCTAAACAGTCAGAAGATGAGACGCAAAGGCCGATCGAGCCAATTGCTCCACCACCGTTTCCATCTGCCTTGTTGCGAAGAACGAAGCCGAAGGCAGAAACTATAGACTACAAAGCATTGTTTGAGGAACTGGAAATTAACATCCCACTTCTTCAAGCTCTAAAGTTTCCCCAACTGACGAAGTTTGTGAAGGAATTTATAGCTGGTAAAGTGCCTGATGGAGAGAAGGTGATCATGCAGAAAGCAGCTTCAGTAATGATACGAAAAAACCTCCCAGAGAAATGTGTAGACCCAGGTGCGTTTACACTTCCGTGCTTAATTGGAGAGAAGTTGATCCTTAATGTCCTGTGTGACTTGGGAGCATCTATAAGTGTGATGCCACTATCAGTTTACAACACATTGGTAGTAGAACTGAAAGAGACTAAGGTAGTGATGCAACTTGCAGATAGATCATGCATCTACCCAGTAGGACTGCTAGAGAATGTCTTGGTTAAGGTGAACGAGTTTATTTACCCAGCTGATTTCTTTGTCATCAACACCAATGATGAAAGGATAAAGGGGACTGCTGGAGTACTTTTAGGAAGGCCCTTTCTGGACACCATAAGGGCAATCATCAATGTACACGAAGGAACAATCGGCATATCATGGAATGGGGAGCAATACAGACACAACATTTATGCAGCCATGAAGCAGCCTGCCGATGCAGAGAATGTGAATACTGTTGATGTCTTTGTTCCAATGATTCAATATCATTTGGAAACAGAATTTGCAAAAGACAAAATGGAGGTAGTCGTTACCCAAGGTATAACAGAATTGGACATTCAGGGGATGAGTGATGAGGAAGTCAAGGAAGCTGTTATGAGTTTATATTCTCAACCAGAATTGGAAGTTACCAACAGCGTAAGTGGACTGCCACAGGATCAGATACCAGAAAAGCCACTACCATCCATTATCAAGGCACCTGAACTGGAACTCAAACCTCTCCCTGCACACCTCAAGTATGCCTACTTGGGAGAGGGGGAAACATTGCCAATCATCATCAGCAGTAACTTGACACAAGAAGAGGAAGCCAAACTTGTTGCAATTATGAAGAAGCACAAAACTGCAATTGGGTGGACATTGGCAGATATCACTGGGATCAGCCCAGACATCTGCATGCACCACATCTAGATGGAGCCCAACAGTAAACCGAGCAGAGATCCACAACGCAAACTGAACCCAAACATGAGAGAAGTGGTCCTCAAGGAGATTCTTAAAATTTTGTTGATGGGAATCATCTACCCAATCTCAGACAGCAAGTGGGTCAGCCCGGTACATGTGGTGCCGAAGAAAGGAGGAATTCAACTAGTGGAAAATGAGAAGGAGGAACTTATCCCGCCGCGCCCAGTCGTTGGATGGCGCATGTGTATAGACTATCGCAAGCTCAACAATGGCACACAGAAAGATCATTTCCCTCTGCCATTCATTGACCAGATGATCGAGAGGTTGGCAGGACAAGCATATATGTGCTTCTTGGATGGCTACAACGGATACTTCCAGATACATGTGAGCCACGACGACCAAGAGAAGACAACTTTCACCTGCCCCTTTGGCACCTACACATACAGGAGAATGCCCTTTGGGCTATGCAATGCACCAGGTACATTTCAAAGATGCATGATGAGCATTTTTTCAGACATGAACGAGAAATGTATAGAAGTTTTCATGGACGATTTTACTGTCTATGGAAGCTCGTTTGATAACTGTCTGGATAGCCTAGATAAGGTTCTGGCCAGATGCGTTGAGAAGAACCTTGTGCTCAACCACGAGCAGTGCCACTTCATGGTGAAAGAAGGCATCGTGCTGGACCATATAGTATCAGAAAAGGGAATAGTTGTTGATAAAGCGAAGGTAGACATCATTTCTCAACTGCCATATCCAACCAATGTCAAGGAAGTCCGTGGATTCCTTGGCCATGCAGGGTTCTATCGCAGATTCATCAAAGATTTTGCTAAAATAGCTCAGCCCCTGACCAAACTTCTTCAACTAGATGTACCTTTTGAGATCAGTGATAGTTGCAAGGAAGCCTTCAACACTCTCAAGAATAAGCTCACCTCTGCCCCAATCATGCAAGCTCCTGATTGGGACTTACCATTCGAACTGATGTGTGATGCCAGCGATTACACAGTCGGTGCAGTTTTAGGCCAGAAGTTGGGCAAGGAGGATCATGTCATATACTATGCTTCGAAAACTCTGAATCCTGCCCAATGCAACTACACAACCACTGAGAAAGAGCTATTGGCGGTTGTTTTCGCCTTTCAAAAATTCAGATCCTATTTGTTAGGATCCAAAATCATTGTCCACACGGACCATTCTGCTTTGAAGTATCTGTTGTCTAAGGCAGAGTCCAAGCCTAGGCTAATCCGATGGATACTATTACTGTTGGTCCCGAGTGTACGGTCAGGTGTAGAGGGGGGGGGGGGTGAATACACCTGATTCGATTTCTCAACTTTGAACACGAACAGTCCTATTCAGGATGGTGTCCGGATCAAACAGCTTGATTCAGCAGACCAAACAGCTGTTCTGAATCGTGTGCGGCAAAGAGTCTGACTCTACTGAGATCTGCTAGCTGACTGAGTCAGAAATTCAGTATCTACAGTAAGAGTTCAGCGTGCGGAAATGTGTGTAGGCCCAAATCAGTTGAGTGGTGAAAACGTTTTATGAAAGTCTCGGTTCGGTAGATATAAAGTTCGGTATCTTTGAGACAGTTGATTGATTTTAAAGGAATGATGTTCGAGTATGAATAGTAAAATCAATGCAACAGTCAAGAAAGCAATAGAGACACAGGATTTTTAAAGTGGTTCGGATATCGCTCAAATCCTACGTCCACTGTCCCGAAAGATCGGGAGGCTATTATTTATCCCGAGTTAGTTTCGGTCGGCTTGCGCCTTTGGCAAAGCCGCGTCTTGGTTTTTAGGATCGATCCAAGTCTCGGTTTACAAACATCAAACTTAGAAGTGTTTGACAAACTTTCTCCAACAGTGAAGGAGTCCTTATACAATAAGGATCGGGTTCAAAGGTGAACTCCTTCGTCTAAGCTATAGATAAGAACGGTTGAGCTTAGGGTTAGAGGGATAGGGAATATGAGTGAGTAGCTTCTAGATCGACGAACAACTGAAGGTAAGCTATAAGTTCGTGTAACGTCGATTGGATACTAGAGGCTTTGTATGTCGGTTCAGCTTGATTCCCTATGAGCTAGAATGTAGCCTTTCGCCGGAAGATTGTTCTTCGAGTTCTTGCTAAGACGTAGTTCTTTGGGTTCTTTGCTCGTTGAATGGTTTCTTGATTTTTGCTCTAGATACGTGCATTCGGTTGTACATTCTTCTTGAATAATCCCTCTATTTATAGAGCAGAGATTGAAATAGATCCGTTGAAGACGATCTTCTTCTCTCTCTCTTTTTTGGTAGCAAACGGCTCTTTTTGACGTAGGTAACAGTGCCTTTTCCTCCTTTTCCGGAAAGTGTTGACTTGCAGCTTTAGTAGGTAGGATGACACGTGTATGCTTGTCATTTGTCGAGGTGAATAAAGTGGTTGAGACAGAACAGACTTCGAGGCTAATTGAAGCTGACTTCTCTCTTCCTCGTTTATGACTATACTGATTGCATTTCAAAAAGATCTGACGGTTCAGGAGACTGTCTGCCGTGCTGAGTCTGATCCTGTAGTTAGTAGGTATAATGCTGAGGTACACTACTGAAGGTCAGCTCTGAGTCCAGTGAACTACTCTCGCCGAGTTCGGTTCGATCCGACTCTCTCGATATCTTTGCTCTCGCCGAGTCCAAAGATCACTGAGTCTTCTACACTGGTGCTGAGGCAAATAAGCTACTGAACGCCTTAACAAGAGCAGAGCGTCTACTGAGTCTGAAACCTCAGAGACAGAACAAATACAAGGGAATGGTTCATCAATCAGATAGGGTTTTGGGATCTTCAAATCTTCAGACAAGTACAGAGCACAAGGCTACTGAGCTTAAGATCAGTGTCTAAGACCGAATCATTTCCCACTAAGAGTAACAGTGCTGAGGATGGAATCATCACCCAACAATTTCCCCCTATTTGATGATGCCAAAACCTATCATCTATGCTAAACACTAACTTACTCAGGAACAGAGCTCCTTACACAATTACACGTAGGATCAGTGGAGTTGTCTGGTAAGTGCTGGACTACTGAGGGAGCAGGGCAGAGACAATTTCCCCCATTACAACAATTTCCCCCATGGGCAATAATTACCCTCTATGAGAAATAACTCTATGAAAGTCTAGTCTATCAGAAATCTAACCGAGCAAAAACTGACAAGTAAATAAACAAAGTGTGTGTGTGTCAGTAATCACTTCAGTGATTCTGAGTGTTAAAGCATAAAGCAAACACGGCTATTTAGACAACAAGTAGTTGTCAAAGCCAAAAAACAGATTGTATATATATGATAGTCAGTTAAGTACAATACAAATCTTGCTAAGCTAAGAAGAGAACTAAGGAGGAGAACCCTTAAACTGCTGAATCCTATTCATGAAACCTTGAGATTGATCTTCAGGCAGTGGGACTCCATACATTTTGTACGTGTTCTTCCTCAGCTTCAAGTATTCCGCGAAGTCTGCTGGATCATCTTGTTCTAGACCTCTGTTCATCGCAGCATTCTTCACTTCTCGTTCAATTACTCCGAGATGGACTGAGTCATCTTGTCTTCTGGGTGGAGGAATGATTCTTGCTTCAGGAACGCTGACTACTACCCCTTTAGTTACGGCTCTGTGCAAATATGGGTAAAGATCAGGTTCAGTAACAGCCATCCACTCGACGTAGGCATCAGCCTTAGACATTTCAGGCCAGAATCTCCAGAAATAATTTCTTTTGATAAACTCAATCTTGGCCGATTCCCATCTCTGATTGAACTGAATAGGCATCCATTCGTCTGATCTCGGCCATCTATGTGTTTTCAGATCAGTTGGCTTCCTGAACCTTCTGTATCGGTAAGGATGTCAGCTTTCGAAGGAACTCTCAGCCTGGCCTCTTGCTCAATACGAGTCGAGTGCCTCGAGGTGCCGCCAAATGTATCTTACTCGCTCGGCAGCCTCTAACTCGTCTAGCTTCCTCTCCTCGGTAGAGATATCTCTCCATCTCGAGCGAATATTGCTTCGATTTCGCATCTTGCTCTTGAGGCTTCGAGGAGCTTGTTCGTGAGTCGGCAGAGGTACTAGATTTGTTTTTGGACGTACCTTGCTTTCTTGAGTGCCTTTTTTTGTTGTTGTTGCCTCTCCCTATCTTCATCATCCTCGATTATGAGTTTTAAGGGAGGCAACCTAGCGGCGCTTTCTTCTTTCCACCGCGTCTTTGGTGCCTTTGTCTTTCCTTTAGCGAGGCTTAGACTTTGGCTTGTTGGCGGCTTCAAAGATCGGCAATATCCCTAGCGAGCTTCTCATCGGCCCGCTATCCGAGCCTCCTCCTCGGCGAAATATATCTCTTGGTTTTCTTCTTTCTTTGGAGGGGTCGGGAGATCCATAACTTTCTTACCTTTTCCCCGAACAGGTGGAGGTAGAGGAACCTCTTCTTCATCATCTCGAGTCCTCATTCATTCGCTCAAAGATACTCGCAACCTCCTTGATGATATCGGTAGGAGTGCCGGGTTGCATGAGTAGCACGGGATCTCGAGCCACTTGGGCCGGTCTCAACCGTGCTCGCAGTTGGGACACCCCCGGGCCTCACCCGTCTCGAGTCCGAGTCCGAGTCCGAGATGACTTCAGTGTAGCTTCCCCCTTAGGAGTAGGCTTCTCGGTACTCCGTTTCTTGCCTTTTCTTTGGCTCGGTACTCTTTTTCTTCCCTCTTTCACTTTCCCCCTTTTTGGCATCATCAATAGCAATGGGGGTAGGGATAAGTACCTTTTTCCGAAGGTCGTTGAAGGAGGTTGACAATGACGAATTTGATCCTTAAAGTCTGTCGATTGCCTCATGCGGCTCGTTCCTCTCGAAGTCGAGCTTCATTGTATCGCTTGTAGGAGAGTTCAGTTGCAGCCTTAAAATCATTCAGCTTCTCGTGAGATCTTATCCTCCGGGACCGGTTGAATATTATCAAGTCTTATGTCTGTGGCCTGGGATTGTTCTGTAATAGCTTCAGTATGAGCCAATTTGGAAGCCTGAAATTCCTCAAGTAGTTTGGCTTGACTCTCCTGAAAGATCCTGAGATGAGATTCAAATTTTTCTTGCTGCTGAGCCAGTGCTTTTGAAATAAGCGCAGAAACATCAGGGGCGGCTGATTGAGAAACAGAAGACTTCAGCCCCTGAAGTTCATTAGTCGTGGCTTGAGCAGTTTGCTTCCATGTACGATGGATAGCCTTCGCAAGATCTCGATTCTTGATCCCTTGAGCATTTAAGGCCTTAGCCACTGATCGAGATCTCTTTGCGGTCTGGCTGGGCGCTGCTTCGAAAGTCGACTACACAAAGAGCGGAGCGGGCTCTGCGAGGACGAAGCACCAGCCGTGGACTTCTTAGGTCCAAGGATACTGAGTGGAATATCAGGAATGTCAGCATGTGTATCCTTGTCCTGGAGTGATCCCTCATCAGGTTGTCCAGGGCCTGAATCCTTGGGTGGGTCCTGGTCGTCATGATCTGACCCATCTGAGGGTGCTGAGCCTTCTGCTTGTTTATCATGTATCATCGCAAGCATAGCGGCCCTCAGATTCTCCATGGTGCTGAGGTCAGCAGGCTCTGAGTAGCCTATTTGCTGCCTCAACTTCATCTCCTCCTCATGGAGTTGCTGACAGGAGTAGTGGAGAACAAGGCGAAGTAGATGCGGCCACTCCTGAAAGCGTAGAAGCATGTGGAGCCTTGCTGATTTGGCAATGACCATCAAGTCTGGAATGATCGGCAAGCTCCGATATCGTTGAAGGATCTCGCGGGTTGCTCGAGATAAGATCATTGAGGCTTCCATCCCGGTCGATTCACCTTCAGATGCAGTCTCAGACTCCAAGTCAATGTGAGAATTTGGTTCTTCAGTTGGCGGGACTGAGCTGAGTGGAGGAACGGAAAGGGGGCTGTCTAGGCGCTGGATATCTGGCGCTCTGAGCTTCGAAGCATCCCCTTGGTCCCTTTCGGTGGAGACGATCTTCTCCATCGGCCGAGTCTTCTCGAAGACTCGGACTCATCAACCAGTGCGGGGGCCGAGTAGTCCTCTCGGGAGCCTCGTTCGGCGAGCACTTCCGGAACCTCCTCGGAGGCCGGCACCTCACGGCTTTCTTCAGTTTCTTCGTCGGTGCCTTAGGAGTTTTTGCGGGAGGGGTTCTTTTCTTTGTAGGCGTAGCTCGCCGAGGCTTAGATTGTTGAATGACTGCCGAGGGTCCCGACCCTTATTCTTTGAAGCGCCTGCCGTCTCGTTGTGAAATCCGACCTTCTTCATATTGAAGTACTCCTTGTCACCGTAGGTGATAGGCTCGGATCCACATAAATCTTCAATCATGATGGACAGCTTGAATCCATACAAAGAACTTGCCCTTGGCGCTCAGCGTATTCGATGCTTTGTCGAACTTAGCGGCTGAGCCATGAATTCACGGAGAAAGAACTCCGTCCAATTAATCTGGGCTCGGTCGTATATAGCCATCATCATCTGAATCTTTGGCTTGACACTTGGTCAAACGACCCTGCTTGACTTGTCAGTAGCTGTGTGACAATATAAGCAAGTGCCCTGAACTGAGGCAACATGCTGTTCTTCGGAAAAGCAGCTCTGAAAGTAGTGGGCTTTCCACGGAAGACGGTAAGATATTCATCAACTCGTCGTCTCCGTACCCAATCGTACTAATTCCTTCGGAGGGCAGATCAAAGCTCCGCTTCAGGGCTTCCTTGATGGACATCTGCTTCAGCTCCGTAGTGGCGTCTTTAATGGAATGAGCAACGAACTTCACCACTATATCTTCGAACACGCGTCCGAATTCAAGTACGATTGTGCAACTTTGTCTCGGGAGGAAGAAAGTAGGCCTCCTAGACAAAAATTTCTCCAGCCCTCACTCGCGCAGAGCTGAGAAGATCTCATCCATATACTCCAGATCGCACGAGTAGAAATCTATGGTGGGTTCAAACCACACGCGATCCTTCTCCAAAATATTCTGCATATCAGCTGGAGAGATCACAGAGATATTGGTTTCCGCCATTGTACCTGTTACACGAAGCTGTTATCAGTATCGATTTTTAAATAAAGCATTTTTATATATGATACCAATCAATAATGATCAACACATAAGTAACTTCATGTAGGCATACCGAGAATTAGATCGAAGTGAAAGTAAGTAAATGAGGGTTTTTGCAAAAAGGTATTCTCGGATTTTTCGGAGGTAAGATATGTTAAGTGCGAATATGGCGGTTCTTAAGATTTGATCGAAATATATGCATATCTAGAAGATGAACAGTTATCGATCTAAGGCTGAGTTTAAACCTACTTTATGAGATGGACAGTTAAGATTCAATATTATAAAAGGTAATGATCACATATGCCGCCTAACTCAAAGCCAGTTGTAAAATAACCTAACTAGTAACTGTGAAAAGACATGCATTAAATGCGCGCAGAGTTCAGCAAGCTTATTTATGGAATGTCGTGCATTAAATGAAATCCGTTAATAATAAAGACAAACCAAGAGATATTAATATCATGCTGAATCTTTGTCATAAATGCAAGGTTCTGTAATATAAATTACCACTGAGTAGAGATACGCAAACCTGTCAGCTGAACATAGTAGTCAGCTGATACCTCGTGTAGATGGTTTCTGAATCTCTACGTACTGAATACATTCAGTACTGAGAGTGATCATTCTTCCTCTCCTGAAACCTTATTACTGACTGGGGTCAGTAGGGTCCAGCAGACCTAGCTCTACTGAAAGTTCTCTGAATCTGGATTCAGCTAGAGGCTTGGTCAGTATATTAGCCCATTGTTTGTCAGTATGGATCTTTTCCATCCTGATATCCTTCTTTTCGACATGGTCACGAATGAAGTGATGTCTGATGTCCACGTGCTTGCATCTCGTGTGTAGTACAGGATTCTGAGTGATTGCAATGGCACTGGTACTATCGCAGAAGATCGGCACTTCATTCCGAATGACGTCATAGTCTCTCATTCTTTGTCTCGGCCAAAGGATTTGGGCGCAACAACTTCCGGCAGCCATGTATTCAGCTTCAGTAGTCGACGTAGCTACCGAGTGCTTTGTTTCTTTGAAAACCATGAGATCGGCTTGCTTTGCCCAAGGAACCGACATGTTCTTGAAGTTGATTTTCGGTCAATTCTACATCCTGCATAGTCAGCATCAGAATAGCCAGTTAGTTCAATATTATCATCAGCTGGATACCATAAACCCATGTCAGGTGTTCCTCGGAGATAGCGGAGAATCTTCTTTGCTGAGTCCATATGGCTCTGCTTGGGATTCGCCTGAAATCGAGCACAGACACCTACAACATAAGTATTGTCAGGACGAGTAGCTGTTAAATATAATAATGAACCAATTATAGCACGATATTCGGTTTGATCTACTGATACTCCCTCCTTATCAAGATCGATTTTCATATTCGTGTTCATCGGGATCTTGATAGGTTTGCCGGATGTGCCGCCGAATCTTTTGATGAGGTCTCGAGTGTATTTGCTTTGATTGATGAACGTTCCTTTGTCAGATTGCGTGACTTGAAAACCAAGGAAGTAGTTCATTTCTCCCATCATTGACATCTCAAATTTATCCTTCATCATCTTTTCAAATTGTTGACACATAATGACATTCTTCGAACCGAAGATAATATCATCTACATAGATCTGTACGAGTAATAGGTCGTCTTCCAGTCGAATGCTGAACAACGTGTGATCTACTGTGCCCTTCTGAAAACCTTTCTGAAGAAGAAACTCTGACAGGGTATCGTACCAAGCCCTGGGTGCTTGTTTTAACCCGTAAAGAGCCTTTCTGAGTCTATATACTTGATGTCCCTGCTGAAAGCCGGGCGGTTGTTCCACATAGACTTATTCTTTCAGTACGCCGTTCAGGAACGCAGACTTCACATCCATTTGATAGACTCTGAATCTTTGATGTGTTGCGTAGGCAAGGAATAGTCTTATGGCCTCCAATCTTGCAACTGGAGCAAATGTTTCATCGAAATCTATTCCCTCGGCTTGACAGTAGCCTTTTGCCACGAGCCTTGCTTTGTTCCTTACTATAACGTTGTTTTCATCTCGCTTGTTCTTGAAGACCCATTTGGTTCCAATGACATGTTGATGCCGGGTCCGTCTACAAGCTCCCATACTTCATTTCTCGTGAACCGATTCGGCTCCTCCCCGCATAGCAATAATCCGGTCGGCATCGTTAAGTGCATCCTTAATATTCCGAGGCTCTTCGGTAGACAAGAAGCGGGAAAATAATGCGCTTTCTCCTTGACGAATAACTGGATCTTATCTTGACATGTGTTTGAAGGATCTCCAATTATAAGATCGGCGGTGTGAGCATCTAGCCACGATCTACGATGTTTTAACTCTTCATCCGAAATTTGTTCAACACGGATAGTAGGTGAGTTAGGCATTTCAGTTGTACTATTCCGAGATTGAAGAATTTCGGTGATAAGAGTATGATCTACTCGAGTCACCGGGTTCGGGGGCATTCAGCTCGGGAACATTACTAGATGTTCCCCCCCGAGTTGTTATTCTCGGTAGTGGTCTCGGTTACCTCAACGGTTTCCTCATCGACTCGAGTTACCTGCGATTGATTCCGTTCGGGAGAATCAATCGCTCAGCCTACTTGCTCTGTCGGGTTGAGATTCGATAGATTTGTCTTCGGTTTTGTTCGTCCGAATCATCATCCCAACATAGCCGGATCTTTTCGGGTTTGTCCTTTAAGCTTAGATCCCGTAGCCGTCTCTACGATGTCCTCGATTCGAATTTGAGTTATTGCTCGTGTCTTCGATAGCAAACTCGTTAAAAACAACATGAGGGCTTTCCTCCACGCAAAGAGTCCGATAGTTGAATACTCGAAAGCTTTGCTTGACCCGAGAGTATTCTAAGAATACTCCCCGATCCGACTTGCTATCAAAAGTCTTGATTGATCTTTCCCATTATTGTGGATAAAACATGAACAACCAAAGATATGGAAATAAGATAGAGAAGGCTTCCTGCCGTTCCATAGTTCATATGGTGTCCTCTTATGCTTTGTCGGTAGAGATCTATTCCCGAGTGTAACACGCAAGTATCCGTTTCTTACGCCCGAGAATTTGGATGGGAGTCCCGAATCTGCGGGTAGAGTTCTAGCCGCTTCTTTGAGAGTTCTCGTTCTTTCGTTCAAGCAACTCCATTTTGCTGAGGTGTGCGGGCGGCCGATGTCTCATGCTCTATTCCTTCGCCCCGCGAACTCCTTTACCATGGAATTAAGGAACTCGGTTCCTGCGTGCGAACGTATTTTTCTGATCTTGGTGTTCTTCTCGACACTGAGCCTTTTCAGAAGCTTTGGTAACTCTGTTTTGACGTCAGACTTGTTGGCAATAAATATGACCCATGTGTAGCGCGAGTAGTCATCTATGACCACTAAAGCATACTTCTTGCCTCTGATCGTCACTGGAGAGACTGGACCGAACAAATCCATATGTAGCAGCTGAAGGATTCCATCAGTGGAAGGAGATGGAACTGTTGGGTTTTGATTCTTCGTTTGCTTTCCCTTCAGACATGCTTCACACTGAGTGTCTTTGCTTTGAACACCTCATTCGGCAGTCCTCTTGCTAGAGTGTTCCTAGCTAGTTTGCTGAGCGTCTTGAAGTTGAGATGGCTGAGCCTTCTATGCCATAGCCATCCCTTTCTGTTTTCATTCTTCGCCAGCAGACAAGCTTCAGGTTCAGCTGAGTTCCAGTCAGCCACGTAGATATTCTTTTTGCGCGAACCTGATAACACTGTTTTCCCTGTAGATTTATCAATGACATCACAGAAACCAGCGTAAAAAATCACTCTATTAGAGTTATCACAAAATTGACTAACAGAGAGAAGATTATGCTGAAGTCCTTCAACATAGGATACTCTAGGAACGTTGGCAGTTCCTATGCTGAGTGTGCCGTATCCTCTCGTGCAGCCTTTGGCATTATCTCCAAACTCGATTCTGGGTCCATCTTCAGTAATATAATCCTTCAGTAGACTCCTTTGGTATGTCATGTGTCTTGAGCATCCGCTGTCCACATACCATGGGTCTTTATGCACCTGCAAAACAGAATTATATTCGGGTACCCTTTATTTTTGATTTTGGGTCCTTAGATGTTAGCTTTTGTAACCCAAATTTGTCTAACAACCCCGGTGGTTTCGAGCATAACTTCTTTCCGTTTGAGTCAACAAACTTGACCACTGGACTGGTCGAGGCTGACTTCTTAGGCTTCTCAGGTTCAGGAGTCCGGATCTTCTGAGCTGGTGGACTGCTGACCTTTGCCTTTTGTGCGTTCTTCTTCTTTTTCTGACTCTTGGAACCTCCTCTGACTATAGGATCATAGTAATATGACTCATACTAAGCTGGATGTGTCAACCGAGGTGGTCCATACCGATCGCCCCACTTAACTCTGCTAGTTCCCCCTTGACCGAACCGGGGTTTACGGGTGCCGATCTTCCGGTCGGATATCGATACTTAGGATGAGGTGCTTTCATCTTCTGTTTGTTCTTTGCTGAGGGGTTCAGTAGATTTACATTGATTGTTTCCCCTCGAACAAACCTATCGGAAGACGCACTTCCGAGCGAACGGGGCGAATAAGGAAGCTTCCTCGGTTGAAGCCAAGTCCTTCCTTGCAATGCTTGGGCTTGTTGCTTGCGAGCATAGCCTCCGGCTTCTTTTCGGCGCCCATGTAACGCTCGGTCATCGGCTCCTCCGGACATCATCACTTTTCTTCGGTGTGTCGTGCTCGGCCTGCAAAGTCCCGACAATTCTTGCTTGATAGACTCGGTTCGTATCTTTACGAGTCAAGTCATTGGTCAAAACTGAAATCCGATCTTCTTGATGCTGAGACTTGGCCATCAGAGAGTTTATCTCCTCCCTGAGTCTCAACACAAGTCCTTCGGCCTTAGTAGCAACCTGACTCTCCTGAGAAAGTCTCTGATTCTCCACTTTCAGGGTATCGAATTCCTGAAGAGTCTTACTGAGCTGCAGACTCATCTGAATTTGTTCGTCGAGCAGATCTTCGTATGCGGTTGCAACGTCCAAATTCTCTTCTGCACTTGAAATAGTGTCGTGTGTGCAGTGTGAAGAGGAATCGACTGGTTCAGGAGAGTTTACCTCATCCTCTTCGCCTGCCATTAGGCACTTTTCAGTTGTTTCTTCAGCTTCAAGCTCTAGGGCCATGAAAGCTGCATCATCATCTGATGAATCCATAAAGGAGTCGACTTCTTTTGAGTCGTCTGAGATTTCGCCAGCTATGTAGGATTGTCTTTTCTGGGCGAATTTCTTCTCCTTGCCTTACGTGCTGTGCGTTCAGCACTACTGAGCTCAGGACAGTCGTATTGATAGTGTCCTGGCTTCTTGCAGTTGTAGCAAGCGATGACTCTTTCTTCTTTGCTTTCGCTATTCTTTGATGGTTCTGAGTCATCCTTCTTTCTGCATTCAGAAGATTGAGAATCAGGAGTGTGTTTTGGTATATAATTTGACTTACCTTTTGTTTCCCGATAGGCTTTAGTCACTTTTCTGCATCGCTCCTTCTTCTTCTGATATTTCACAGCGAGCAGCGCGTACTTCTGAGCTAGACTCCCTTCTTGTAGGTCGTTGAGTGAAGGTTCAGTCTTACTCGTCGTCTTGCTCGTCGCGGGAGATGCTGTGCTGACTGACGCTTTGAAAGCATGATCAATCTTTGTGTCAGCTTCAGCTCTCAGCTTTCTTTGAGGTCTGTCGAACTCAAACTCCTCTGCCTGTAATTCTGAAAAGATATGGTCAGGAGACACAACATCTAAGTCAGAATGTCGCAATAAAGTGGCAAAAGGTGTCCAGTGTCCGTCCGGCAGTGCCCTCAGTATCTTCAGATTCATTTCTAGGTTGCTGAATGTCTTTCCCAGCCCGTTGATGGAGTTCATCAGATTCGTGAATCTGACATTTAGATCTTCAATTTTGTCACCAGGCATGAGAGAGAGGCTTTCCAGCTTTTGGAGTTCCAACGCTAACTTGTTAGCTTTAATCTTCCGAGTCCCCCGACTCGGTAGCGCTAGGGGCGTCCCGCAGTTCTTTCGCAGCCTTGCATTCCCGAACCCCGCCAAGATAAGAATCACTAAGGGTGGTCGGTATAGCGTTTACGGCAACACGGTCTAAGTTGTGAAGCTTCTTCTCCTCAGGAGTGAAGAGACTTCTGTCTTTGGGAATCTTCTTCCCGGTCACCATTCCTCCTCCACCAGCTTGGTCTTGAGTTACAACACTATCGATCATGGGAACGATAGGTCCTTCCTCAAGCACTTCAGTCATGCTATCGTGGAGAGAAGTCAGATGAGCCTCCATTCTGACTCGCCATACTCCATAGTTCTCTACTGAGAACATGGGTACCATCCTTATACCTGACATATCAGCCATAGAAGATAAAGATATGAATGTAGAGTGATATGCAGTGAAAACGTTTTCTCCGGATCCGTTCAGTAGACCAGTTTCAGAATGACACGAACTCCTGCTCTGATACCAATTGTTGGTCCCAAGTGTACGGGCAGGTGTAGAGGGGGGGGGGTCAATACACCTGATTCGATTTCTCAACTTTGAACACGAACAGTCCTATTCAGGATGGTGTCCGATCAAACAGATTCGGCGAGACCAAACAGTATGCTACGAATCGTGTGCGGCAAAGAGTCTGACTCTACTGAGATCTGCTAGTTGACTGAGTCAGAAATTCAGTATCTACAGTAAGAGTTCAGCGTGCGGAAATGTGTGTAGGCCCAAATCAGTTGAGTGGTGAAAACGTTTTATGAAAGTCTCAGTTCAGTAGATATAAAGTTCAGTATGCTGAGACAGTTGATTGATTTTAAAGGAATGATGTTCAGTATGAATAGTAAAATCAATGCAACAGTCAAGAAAGCAATAGAGACACAGGATTTTTAAAGTGGTTCGGATATCGCTCAAATCCTACGTCCACTGTCCCGAAAGATCAGGAGGCTATTATTTATCCTGAGTTAGTCTCAGTCAGCTTGCGCACTGGGCAAAGCCGTGTCTTTGTTTTTAGACTGATCCAAGTCTCAGTTTACAAACATCAAACTTAGAAGTGTTTGACAAACTTTCTCCAACAGTGAAGGATTCCTTATACAATAAGGATCGGGTTCAAAGGTGAACTCCTTCGTCTAAGCTATAGATAAGAACGGTTGAGCTTAGGGTTAGAGGGATAGGGAATATGAGTGAGTAGCTTCTAGATCGACGAACAGCTGAAGGTAAGCTATAAGTTCGTGTAACATCGATTGGATACTAGAGGCTTTGTATGTCGGTTCAGCTTGATTCCCTATGAGCTAGAATGTAGTCTTTCGCCGGAAGATTGTTCTTTGAGTTCTTGCTAAGACGTAGTTCTTTGGGTTCTTTGCTCGTTGAATGCTTTCTTGATTTTTGCTCTAGATACGTGCATTCGGTTGTACAATCTTCTTGAATAATCCCTCTATTTATAGAGCAGAGATTGAAATAGATCCATTGGAGACGATCTTCTTCTCTCTCTTTTTTGGTAGCAAACGGCTCTTTTTGACGTAGGTAACAGTGCCTTTTCCTCCTTTTCCGGAAAGTGTTGACTTGCAGCTTTAGTAGGTAGGATGACACGTGTATGCTTGTCATTTGTCGAGGTGAATAAAGTGGTTGAGACAGAACAGACTTCGAGGCTAATTGAAGCTGACTTCTCTCTTCCTCGTATATGACTATGCTGATTGCATTTCAAAAAGATCTGAACGTTCAGGGGACTGTCTGCCGTGCTGGAGTCGGACCCGTAGTCAGTAGGTATAATGCTGAGGTACACTACTGAAGGTCAGCTCTGAGTCCAGTGAACTACTCCTGCCGAGTTCGGTTCGATCGACTCTCTCGCATATCTTGCTCTCGCTGAGTCCAGTATCACTGAGTCTTCTACACTGGTGCTGAGGCAAATAAGCTACTGAACGCCTTAACCAGAGCAGAGCGTCTACTGAGTCTGAAACCTCAGAGACAGAACAAATACAAGGGAATGGTTCATCAATCAGATAGGGTTTTGGGATCTTCAAATCTTCAGACAAGTACAGAGCACAAGGCTACTGAGCTTAAGATCAGTGTCTAAGACCGAATCATTTCCCACTAAGAGTAACAGTGCTGAGGATGGAATCATCACCCAACAATTACTTCAGGAATTTGACTGGGAGATTAAAGACAGGAAGGGGACAAAAAATATAGTTGTTGACCACCTAAGCAGACTGATCCAGCCTGCAGATGGTGACCCTATTCGAGAGACCTTTCCAGAGGAACACCTCTATGAGATCAAGGAAGTCTTCAGCATGAGCATAGCAAGTCCGCCCTTCTGCCCAGAAGTGACGTACTGCACCGCAGTTAGCCGAATGGGCAGACTCCCCTGGTACGCTTCCATTGTCAATTTTCTAACCGCAAAGCAAACTCCATCCCACTTCACTCGAGCACAGCGCTTTAAACTTAAGAGTGATAGTAAATACTACTTTTGGGATGAGCCATACTTATGGAAGATCGGGGCCGCTCAAATTATACGAAGATGTGCCCCTGAGTCCGAGCAGAAGAGTATCTTGGAGCACTGTCACACCCTTGCATGTGGAGGACATTTCGGAGCGAAAAGAACAGCCAGGAAGGTCCTAGACAGTGGATTTTTCTGGCCATCTCTACAAAAAGACTCCTATGAATTCTGCAAGAGTTGCCACAGATGCCAAATGACAGGTAACATTTCCAGGAGAGATGAGATGCCTCAGCACCCCATGCGGTTCTGCAAAATTTTTGATATCCGGGGAATGGATTTTATGGGACCATTCCCCAATTCATTCGGGAACTTCTACATTCTGCTGGCTGTGGACTATGTTTCCAAGTGGGTAGAAGCCAAGGAAACCAGAACCGATGACGCCAAGATTGTCTCGAGCTTTTTACGATCTCACATCTTCAGCCGCTTCGGAGTACCCAGAGCAGTTATCAGCGGTCAAGGGACACACTTCTGCAATCGGACCATTGAGGCTCTAATGAAGAAGTATGGAGTCCAGCACCGCTTGTCCACACCATATCACCCACAATCAAATAGCCAAGCAGAAGTTTCTAATAGGGAAATTAAGCAGATTCTGGTGAAAATAGTCAACCTAACTCGCAAAGATTGGAGCCTTCGGCTCAATGATGCCTTGTGGGCATACCGAACTACTTATAAGACACCTCTTGGGATGTCACCCTACAGATTAATTTTTGGAAAGATGTGCCATCTGCCGGTGGAGATAGAGCATAAAGCCTTCTGGGCTGTCAAACAGATGAACATGCAGCACACTCAATGTGGGCAAGAAAGGAAGTATCAGCTGCAGGAATTGGAAGAACTGCGACTGGAAGCCTACGATGTAGCCAGTTGGTACAAGGATAGAGCCAAGATTTGGCATGATAAGAACATTAGGGGGAAGAGTTTTCAAGTCGGGCAACTCGTGCTATTATTTCAATCAAAGCTCAGGCTTATGCCTGGAAAGTTGAGATCTAGATGGATAGGACCGTTCAAGGTCACTCGTGTCTGGCCTAGTGGAGCTGTGGAGATCGCATGATCCTCGACAGCCCAACCATTCACCGTCAATGGAAACCGCCTGAAAGCTTACCACGATCAAAGTCAATTGGAGGAGACTGACTGCATGGTCCTCCATTGCCCACCTTCCCTCTGATTGCTCAGAAGAACGTCCTGCTGAGGGCTATAAACTCTGGCACTGGAGGGCATTCCCCTCATTTATGAAACTCTAAGTATTTTGCCTGCCCGAAGGGGAATTTTATCGCTATTTTGTTGTTTATTTTTCAATTCTGTATTTTCCTATTTTGTTTTCGCTTTTCTTTTTGTTGGATATTGCAGGAGGGTAGCGGAGCAACGCAAAGGTGCGCGGGGACCTGATTGCAATTGCCAGGAAATTGTTACCGTAGAAAGGCGGAGGGACCAAGTAGCAAATATCGAATAAGATTATAATAATCTTATTTCGACCTAATCGAAGCGAAGGGAGGCATCTGCTACTATTCATCACGTCACATCATCGCAGACGCACCCCTTCATTATCCCGCTATTTCTCCATAACAACTTCCAAGAAACCCCACTTCTATTTCATTTACTCTCTCGCTACTCTTCGCCTTTCTCTCAAAATTCTGCAAAACACATTCTGCTAAAGATCACGCCATGGCCAAAGATCGCACCATGAAACGCAAGAAGAAGTTGAGGCTATCCAGAGGAGAATCTCCATCCGCTGCGGTCGAGGATCCACCAACAGTACAGCAAAGCCCCTCTGACGTCGGCGCACTACCGCCGTCTATTACGGCCGAACGTCGCCGAAAAGAGAAGAAGCGCCGCTCTCATGACGAAAAGGTCCTGGAATGCAGTCTCAAGAAGCGTCGCTTGGCTAAGCTCGCTCGCCGCCGTGCGCGTAAGCAGTCCACTATCACGGTCACTGTCACTCCGTCCACTCCGGAACACTTACCCATTCCCGAGTCGACCACCGCTGCCGATGAAAAACATGCCTATGCACCAGGGGAAGCCACTCTCGAACAGCCGGAAGAGGAGACTCTCGAACAGCCAGAAGAAGCCATTCCCGAACAACCGGACGATGCCATTCTGGAGCCAACAGAGCCCAGCGCCGCTGAGGCCACTGAACCACCACCGTCGCCAGTGCGTACGCCGCCGCGGTCACCTATTGAAATCCCCGACTCTCCTCCAGTAGAGGAGGTGCCCCCTGTCAACCCGCAGCCCCTACGCACCTACCCTGGAGTAGAGGAGTTCAACCTACATAAGCACGGCACGGAACCTACCTTCTACTTCCAGAATCCGCAACTCTTCACAGAAGGACGGCGACTAGTTCAATTCCAGTCCAGCGTGGAGGTGAAGGCGTTGAAGCAATTCCCAAACAAGAAGATGCGCCAGGGAGGCAACCGTCAGAAAGCTTTCTCTTCAGGTAGATACTTTGAACCCTCTGTTTTGCACAGCTTGGGCATTCATGATGAGTTCGTAGAGAAGTTTGAGACCATAGGCTGGTCATGGTTGTTGAATATTAATAACGTGTTTCCGTAAGCTGAAATGTATGAAGAATTGGTGCCTGAGTTCTGCTCTTCCTTTAGAATAGAAAGGTTCGAGTCTGTGCATGATCGTTGCATTAGCTTCCGTATTTTAAATGGTTGGTATAAGTTAAGTCTAGCCGAATGGAATTTCTGCCTTGGTATTATCCCGTCTGCTATCAGTCTGCATGCATCGTATTTGAATGGATTGCGTGGTGCCCCTAATGAAATACCCTGCTATAAGAAACCCCAATTGATATGGTCACAGTTTGCCCCTGGGGTTGGTTAGTTTCGTTCCTCACAGTTCGAAATATACCCTGTTCAAGACCAGGTCCTTAGAGTCTGCTATCTCTTCCTCACATATAACCTGTCTGGTCGTTGCACAACTTACTCTAAAGTGTCCTACCAAGAACTATTTTTCATGTGGCGCATGAGGGAGGGTTATAAAATCGACTTAGGATATTGGATAGCAAAGGGGTTTGCTGAGATTGCTTTGCGACCTACTCGCCATTTCACTCTTTGTCATTTTCTGGGGGAATTTTTCCATAAGCACTTCTTACTGCATAGTACACATCGGCTGAAAGCCATTCCTCCCCCAAAGCCGTTTGGCATTCATCATCTTATTTATGCCAAAGTGGTCTGTCGTCGAGCTAACAATTCTTATAAGTTTATTGAGCCGGGGGTCAAACTCCCGAGCCACAACATAGCTACAGGTGTCTCCACTTCTAAGGCAGGACCATCGGAGGTGCGACGCCTAAGGGAGACAAATATTCAGTTGAAAAGTCAAGTCTGCCGCCTGCAAGCAAAGCTCAATAAACTACAGAGAACGCTCACCGACCTGACCAAAGGGAAGGAGATTGCAGAAGAATCCGAAGAGACCCCCACAGATGACAATTCAGCAGAAGCAGAACAGCCAGAACCACCTACCGAAAGCAGTGATCAGCACAATGAAGAAGGAACCCCTAAGGCCAGTGAAGAAGGATCAGTGGACAGTCAGCAGGAGAGTGATCTTCCAACCACGGAAGACACTGACTCTGAATTCCAGGCTCCTGAAGGCCATGCTCAGTCAGAAGTCGGACCAGGAGAGGTCAGGAGTGAGCGGGCAGGGTCACAAGAGGACAGTGACCTAGAGCCTGGGGAGATCAGAATGTCTGCCGCAATAGAATCCGAAGAAAGTGAACTTGAGCCCGGTGAAGTCAGAGTACCACAAAAAGATACCACAATTAAACCAGACAACAATGCTCCCATTGAAGTTGACAAGGCTGAGAAGGAAAACTCGCCCGAACATGAGGAACCCCCTACGAATGATGGAGTGGAGCCAGATCCGCAGCAAGAGGTTCAGCCTAAGGACCCCATTGTGTCCAATGCTGAACCGGATGAGAACTCTCCCAGTAAGACTCAGCCAGAAGAGGCGAACCCAACCCATGCTGAGCCTGAGGACAACATTCCATCCGCTGCTGAGACCCAGAAGGAGTCTTCGCAGCAGGCAGCCGTTGTTCTTACAGAACAGACAATCACTGTGGCAGCTTCACAAAGCTCCAGTGCAGCAGCAGATCCGGCAGCGGCTCCTGTAGAAGATAAGCGCAGCCCTGTGGCAACCGCTCCTCCGTCCAGCGCTCCTCCATCCAAGAAGCAGAGTCCCCCACCTAATCCCGATGCCAGGAAGAAACACGACTCCCAACCCATGCCTGAAGGAAGGAAAAAAGGGGACGGCTCCAGTCCCGCCACCAAATTCAAGAAAAGGAAGTCCTCCGACACCCAGAAGCCAAGAAAGAAGACGCACCGTGCGGCGAAGCCGCGCGCCAAGTAAGTGGATTAGCTCCTCCCCCAGTTTTTTGTATTTTTGTTTTGTTTGTGAGTCTGTTTGCTTGTTTCTTTCTTTGTTTCTGTGTTTGTTTGTCCCCTCTGTTCTCCTTTAACTTGTCTTGCTTGAGGGTAAGCAAGGCTCAAAGTGTGAGGAGGGGGGGGGGTGTCGTTATGTTGTATGTTTCTTTTATTTCTGGTTGTTTTTCTTCCCCCGAATCCTTGATCTTGTCTTGCTTGAGGGCAAGCAAGGCTCAAAGTGTGAGGAGGGGGGATGCTTTTATTTTATGCATGTGTTTGTGTCTTAGCATGTCAACCTTTATTCTTTCTGCCCAATCTTCTCATTTACCCTGCTCTTGCGAAAATTTTTCAAAAACTTAGCGAAATCTCTTTGTTAAGCATGAGAGAGTGTAGATTCAACTCCTAGGAACTTATTAGATGAAAAACTGGAAAGATGAATAAGGGCATGAATAGGTCTTAGCATAACCCCTAGGCAGTCAGAATTGAGCTTAAAGTTGAGCAGCCTCAACTCTTTCCTTCATGAGTGTAATAGGTTTACAAAGCTGCTATATTGTCATATCACATGCATCACATGATAGGAGGCATTAGGGAATCCCATTTGAGCCTAAATTCTTTCAAATCCTACCAAAGAAGAGATCCCCTAGTGAACAAAGATTGTGCCTTGGCCTGTTGATTCATTAGCTCACAAATTTTTTAGCCTAGCCTTTCTGACCTTCCTTTCACCCAGTTGTAAGCGCTAGTGAACTTTAAGAAAAATTATTCAGGCAGAAAATTCCAAAACTGGGTGTTGTGCGAAAAAGATAAAAATGGCAGCAGCTAATAAAGATTCAGTCTAAAAAAATGATGATGATTCTGTAATAAAGAAGAAAGGGAGAAGAGAAGATGAGGAATATATCTGAATAAAGAACTACCTCCCTACTTTGCTGCCTTATACAAAACTGCACACCCATTATGCTCTTACATGCTTCTGTCTGCGCACTGCAGTTCTAGCTCCTATTGTTTACAAAGCACGCATACACAAAACTTGTGCTTAATTGATGAATCCTAGGACCAATTAGGACAACTCCACCTCTGTAAAATCTGTTCATGGTCCCTGGCCCCATTACAACCTGAAAGGGAAGACCTCCTTGATGAAGCATTTGTGATTGACACAATATGGCAGCTGAGTGAACATAGTGTAGTTGAGTGGCTGTCTTGGACTAGAATAGGGGAGTGATGAGCGAATCATGAGGAAGACCTTATTCCTTGCCTGGTTTTTGACCGTTTGATAATAATGTTCCTTGGTTTTGAATCCATGATTTGTGCTCTACGAATCGAGAATCGCTATGTGTGCTTCATCTGTTTTTGAGTTTGGGCATATTGCGAACCTTGGGCAGTTTGATTGGTTGAATGCTTTTCTGTCTTTTCTTTTTATTGTTTGTTTGTGTGTCTGGGGGAGTCTGTCTCAGGCTACAATCTAAGCTTTGAAATTCTCTTCATACTTGAGGGCAAGTATTGCTTAAGTGTGAGGAGGTTGATGAGCCTAGATTTGTAGCCCATTTATTCTTTTGATATGCGTGCTTTTGTTATGAAGATGCAGTTTAATGGCCTGGATGTGGAGAGAGTAAGGAGAAAATGTGGTGCTGCTGGATCAAGAAGGCTTCTGACCAAGAATGATGGAATTGCCCAGAAGGCAGGAGAAATGGCCTGGAAACAGGCCAGAATTAATGCAGTTTCCATCGGGCCGAAATTGAGAAGTGAAAGATGCTAAAACAGGCCCAAAACTTAGCCCACATCACTCTGCAAATTATGGCGGGAACTAGGGACTAGGAACTACAGCATAGCCTCACTTTTAGTCAGCATGCCCATACCTGCTACAGTCTTTCTCACCTACTCCAGATATTTTTCTGAAGATAAGAAGGGAAGAGCGAAGCTGATATATATCTTTTGTTACTCACATCTTCGAGGGCGGTAGTTCGTTCCTCTTGAGAAAACCTTCTCTAAATTTCCACCATTAATGTAGCTCCAAAAACTTCTTTACTTTTCTGTCTAAACTAGCTTGAAGCTCTCCAAGGAGAAGACTTTCTATTGTGAATGTTATCGGTTAGTTTATTTATAGCACTTAAGTTCAGTCTTTATTGCTTTTATTACTCTTTCATGTTCATTATCGAATTCCTCTACTATTCACAACTAAGTTAATTCACTGCATGCCTTCTGTCATTATCGCACCTTTACATAAATGTCTTTGTTTTCATACGATGTTGCCTCTTGTATCTCAGTTAACTGTTCATGCTAATCCTTTATTGTTTTGCGAAAGTTTGTCGTTCCCATTTTAAGTTTTAGATCTTCTTCATGCTTTGTCTTTACGTGTTTAGTTTTATATCCTTAGTAAATATGAGTAGCTAATTCCCCAGATCTGGCCGAGGTAATAAGGCACCACCCTTCAGAATCCGTGAGATGTGAAAACGTGCTTGATAATTGGTAAGTGTATGTTTTAGTTGAACTCTGTTCTGGATAGCTGAGAACTGCTTAGATCTGATCAACCTAGGTAGGTACGCATCTCTCTGGGCAGACGTAGACTAGCTGGGTTTTCTGCTTTGAATGCTAAACATCGGTAGAGGCCTTGATTTGGTTCCTTTGTTCTTAATGCTCCCTAGTGCCTCCCTAGTCATTGCTAAACAAGGTAGGGTAGTCACCTGGGTAGGGGACTATTTTTATGCTCAACATGGCAGTCCCAGCGTAATAGAAGGATTGGACGCCCCTGTGCTCAACACAGCGTCCTAGCCAGATAACCTTAACTAAAACTGATTCACATAGTAATCTAGGATCGGACAGGAGGTGGTGTGAAATTACCTTGGCTGGATTGCTTTTATAACTTGTTATTTAATTGTTGATTATTTTATGTTATCTTTCTGTCTAGTTATAGAACACCCAAAATTTATGGTGGTTGCTAGCCAAACCCTTTAGGTCAGTAGAATTTGTTGCTTAATCACTGTTCCCTGAGGATCGACCTCTTGCTTGTCACTGTACTTGTCCAGTATAGTTTATGCGCAGGTGTTCTTACTTATAAATTTATTTGGTGCGCGCGGTTCTAACAGCGACGGAACTGCGTGTCCGCACCAGTCTGACCTGGGTTCAGTAGTATACTCCTGCTGAGTCCAACTCTACTGAAGGTCGACTCTTAGTTTAGCGAACTGCTCCTGCTGAGTCCAGTTCTACTGACTCTTTCAGTATGCTGCTCCTGCTGAGTCCAAGACTACCGAATACGAACACTGTCGATATCTTTGCTCTTCTTTGAGTCCAAAGACTACTGAGTCTGAACACCTCTCAGTATGCTGCTCCTGATGAGTCCATCACTACTGAGTCTTCACTCCATGGTACTGAGGCGGATAGTCTACTGAGGGATCAGTAGACAGAACTTCTGAGCCTGGACCATGCTGAAGCATAGTCTACTGAGTCTGAAACTCTCAGAGACTAAGGCGTTACTATTACAACGAAATGGTTCACCAATCAAATTAGGGTTTTGGGATCAGTCAAATCTTCTAAGCAATCTACTGCTAAATCATCTAATGTAAAGCTGCTTCCATACTGAAAAAGAGGGAATCTCTATAGTATCATTCAAAATAAAGATGGTCATTTTCCTTGTCATTTTCGACACGTGTCTAGACTCCCTCCAACGGATCTATTCATATGTCAAGGCTATAAATAGATAAGAGTCTTCATGCAGAGAAGACATCAACGAACGACAATCAGGAAAACAAGCATTCAAGCGATCAAACACTCTAGCAAACTTACAGTCCATTCCAGCGAAGAACTTGCAAGAACTTGCATCGAGAGAGAATCCTTCTAGTTCTTCACTCTAGAGTTTAATCCCTTCTCTTTCTCTATTCTAAGCAAGCTTATTGTAAAATCATTAGCTTAGAAAACTCGAAGGAGTTCAGCTTTCTGAACCGTGCTTATCGTAAGAACTCCTTCATAGTTGGAGAAATCTCAACCTTCACGATTGAAATTGTAAAGTCGCTATGACTATAAGTAGATGTCTGTTACAAAGTATAAGCAAACAAGAACGAATCTGTCCAGTGAATAGATCAACTGAGACTTCAGTATAATTAATACAAGAACTCCTACTTAGTTCAGGTCAATGGACGTAAGATCCTATGTATCCGAACCACTTAAAAAATTCAGTGTCGATTTTAATTGTTGCATTGTTTACTGTTCATATTGCATAAAACTGAGTTTTAAACAATCAGCATAAAAAGGATTTTCAAACTGAGACGAACATATTTTTGGGCACACTTCCGCACACAAAATCCTATACTGGACTGTTGTTCACTAACTAAAGTCAGTCGATAGACTCAGTAGAAGATTATCTCTGCCCACGCGATCCAGAAAGTTTATTTGGTCAACTGACTAGTTTAGTAGCAACATTCAGCTAAGCTGACTTTCGCGTTTGAGTTTTGAAATTTGACCAACAGTTGTGCCTTTTGTTGTGCATATTCTTGAAAGTGTTAGATTAACGAAGAAAGCATTTGTTTTCCACTATCTTGTTTTGGTTGAAATAGCGTTTCTTTTTTGCTTTAAATCTTCATAAGGTCCTATAAGAGCCAAAATAATCACCTAAGGTCAATAAGAAACTATAAAGAAACGTCATAAAGCAATATTTGGCTAGAATCACTTCCCAAATGCAAAGTGAACCTCAATTCCACTTCAAAATAGGTTTCAACTTCAAAATAGCAGTTCAAACATTTTGTAATCGTATAAGCATATGTGAAGCCAGCCAAAAAAGAAGACATGTAACATAATGGTTAAGTTCAGGGATCCACAACTAGAAGTTGTTCACTTATATACAAACTAAAGTAAGGATATAACGAAGATTATAAAAACTTATACAAATCTGACAAATCCCAAAGGTATTAATTGAATGCAGTCCCTTTCATAGCTAGAAGACTTACTTGCTGCTCAATAATCCTGGCAAAAAAAGGAAACCACATATTATAAACTAAAGCTTAGAAGCAGGAAATAGAAAACCAATTAAGGGAGATGGATCTAGAAAGAATCTCCCTCAGCTCCAGATTTAAGGTGATCAAACCATTGCATGAACCAAATTAACCATTGCATGAAATGTGATCAAACAAATACAACAACTGAGGAGTGAGAGTGAATGAATCGGATTCAAATTCAACTCCACCAAATCAAACTTGAGATAGAAAGGATAAGAAATATATGAGTTGCGACAGAACCACACTTTGATAAGAAATGATAAGAAATATACGCAATTGAGAGGGAGATCCCACTCCTTTACCGGATATAAGAAGTCGCATAGCTTTTCTCAGAAAAAAATAAACAGAAGGACGAGGTCCATCAGATGTGAAAGTGAGGTCGGAAAAAAAAATTAGAAACAACCCAAGCAAGAATTATTTATTTGAAGGAAAATGAAGAAATATCGGCCATGGGTACGACCAAGAAACGAAACTCAGATCCGCCTGCAAAACAAAGAAGTAAACCCAAATGAAGAAACAGCGACCGCCTATACCAAACCAGAAACAACTCAATCAATATACCTTGACAAATTTTGGACAATTCCTCCCGTCATTGACTACAATCGCAAAACTCCTCTTCACGATTTGCAGAACGAAGAAAGAAAGGGCAGAAGCAAATGATTATAAAGCTCACAAATTAAAACGGATAATATCGGCCGATGATTGCAACCTCTGCCAAAACCAAAGCAGAAACAACCCAAGCAATAATCGTTAATCTGAAACAAAGATGAAGAAACAGAAAGTAGAAGATTTGCAAAGAGGCTGCGTCCGATTTTCTTAGTTCTTTCTCGAGAGAAATAAGCAATCTCCAACCGCCCGTTTCCCGGTAAATACCAAGAAGCGAGCGTTGGGTCCGCCGTCCGCGCTTGGTCGCGTGGAGTCCGCGTGTGAAAGCAGTCGGTCACCCGTGGGTGGGGGAGGTAAGCGCAGAAGTAGAGATACGATGGGAAGGGGTTGAACAGTGTTTTTGTGTGTGGTATTCACACGCTTTGACAGAAATGAATAGGGGAATGTAGTCGTTCTTTAATCGATATAATAAATAATAGATAATAGATTATTTGCATTGCTCATCTTGATTATATTACAATGTGTGATCAAAGATCAGTTTTTGCTAATTCAATGTGTGATCAAAGATTAGTTTTTTGGCTGAATTGCTCGTGGTGTAAAGTTTTGATGCAGACTTTTGTTGACTATCTGATGGACCTTTAGTAGTTCATTTCATAGTGTTCAAGTGTTCATGAAAGAAATGGGCCAGTAAATGGATCAAATGATACCGGCCCATCTTAGCTAGCTGGCCCATAAAATAACACGGAAAACAGCAACAATATGCTCTATATCTTCGAACTTCAAAGTTGTGAACTGGAGATTTCAAGGATATTTAAGCCTTATGTTTGTGTTTTTTTTCTTAATATAAGCACTTACAAGCTTCTACTCTTTTCTACAGCTAAAAAATTTTACAGCTGCTATTCGTGGTGTGCAAACTCCAATCTTATATAGTGAAAATGACAAAAAAATGTCTATAGTAGTTTGATCGTTTACATGTTTATTTAAATAAATAGTTTTTTAATTAGATAATATATTTCTGAAAAATTATTGAGATCAAGCTTAGTCAAAATCAAGCTCGTCGATCTTTTTTTTATCGAGTCGAGCACTAGCTTCTAAACCCATTGCTGGGCCTCATGTTCAGTGCCAAAAACAAAACAAGAATGCCACCAAATGTGTCACTGAACTGAACATGCAAATTTATGATTGTTTCATCCGGCTAACATGACATTGTTTTTCATTTGTCTGTCCTTACCTTTTTCTTCACACATAAAATAAAATTTATGATAATTTAGTTAGACATATAACTATTTAATAGATAAATGAATTTTCGAAGTATTTAATATTTATAATAACAAGTACACGAAGAATATAATTCGGCAGAGATCTATATTCCATAAGGAACAATATTTTATTCGAGGCCTGATAAAAATGAAAAAGAAAGAGACCCAATATTATTGAGATCGTGCAAATTAGTTATTAGAAAATATCGTTTTGGTCATTTATTGTGTCTTTGGTCCGATTTTAGTCCTTTAATGTAACAAGGTTTGATTTTGATCATTTATCTTTCAAGTGAGTCTTGGTCCTCTAGCGGAGATTGCAAAACACTCGCTCAATTCTCTGTCCTCAATATCACGCGCCGGCAAATTATTTTATATAAATTTATTGATTCAAATTGTAAAATAATAAAAGAAAGAAATTATCCCCAAAATTCCTAACATCCCTAAAAGCGAAGGAGACCTCTTCTCCCAAAACAAACCTATATATTCTTTCCCCAAATCCCAGAAAATTCTTCTCCCCTTCTTGAATTGGTTCTCGATCAAATTGCTGGACGAATTGGTCCGGGTCTTCTGATTTCGTTCGTCGAGTGAGAGCATACTGGATTACTGTCTGCTATACTGGGCATAAACTGGAGGACGAAGTGGTACGGGATCTTCTAATTTATTATTCTCCGCAACTATAGAAAGGTTACCACTGGATTCTAACAGATTGTGAAACGGTTAATTACTCGAATGTATCAACAGAATCATTTTATGATTTCTTCTAATGATTCTAACCAAAATCGATTTTGGGCGCGTAACAACAATTTGTATCCTCAAATTATATCAGAGGGGTTTGCTTATCTTAGTTGATTCAAACTCTTTGATCCCTAATCAAAAATCCTCTAATCCCACTCTTTACAGGTACTATGTTTCTGTAGTGTGTGCGTGTGTGAGAGTGTGGGTTAAGCAATGCCGTTTTGTTCAAGAGTTGATGATGTTGATATATATACTCTATTTCTTCATTTTTGAAAACACCTACTCCTATGCCGATAATTGCCCTAGTGGAGCTAAGTTTGCCATGTTTATGTAGTAAGTATAATCATTCTTGAAATCACCTACTCTTATACACCATTATGCCGATAATTGGTCCATACATGAGACATAAGAGTTCAACATTTACAAGATCAAGCCCATGCTTTGTTATCCGAAGATTCTATGTAATGATAAATTCCTGTTCGGATATACATGCTAACTAATTAGTGACTTATTTATCTGCCTCTAGACTTTAAGTATCTTGATTTGTGGCTAATAATCGAGATGAAAGGTTTATCTTATTTCATCTACAAATATGAAGTTCAGTGCTTATGTTGATTGTCCACCAGTAATATAATACATAGGCAACTTAAAAACAGAGCTACTTGTATTTGTATTTATAGTAGATTAGGAAACAACTTAGGCTAGCTTTTAGTAGGTGAAGATGTGCTATTTAGACTGCGTGTTTGAATAGTCTTCTGATAAGACATTTGTTGTCTGCTTTCACAATATTAGTACACTTTGAAGAATCATGATTTGCTCAATTTCAGCTTAAGATCATTATAGAAGAACTAAACATACACATTTAATTTGGAATTAAGCAACATTTCTACTGCTATAATTCAATGAAACTATAAATCCAATACATATATCACACTACAATTATTCATCGACTGAATGCTTAATATGAAGCTACTGATTTCTTAGAACATTAGGAGCTTCATCAGCATAGATTGGCCATTCCTTCCGTACCAGCAACAAGTGCAAGTAATTTGTTAACAATAGCTGGAGCAAGTAAACTGCAGGTATATTAATTAAGCATTAGTAGACTATTGATTGTTTTTGTCTCATTTATAATTGTTCATTGAGTTGCATAGGTGTATAGAAAAGGAAACAAACCTCATGTGGATAAGATAGCTACTAAGTTAAGTGAATCGCATGTATATTGATATTAACTGATTGGTTAGTAGTAATGTATTAAATGATTTGTATAATTGATATATCTCACTGCTGTAGGGAAAATGACATAAGAGTTCAAAAAAAGACAATCAAAATGCTTCCATCCAAAGGGGTGCATCGAATGCCAATGCTTTTAGTGTATGTATTTTAACTTATCAATTCAAATGTAATCGAATGAGTTTAAATAAATGACTTTACATGTTTGCTGCAGGTTAAAAGTGAGAACACTCCTACCATTCTAGCTCCCAGTGATGCCCCAAGGACCTCAAAGCAACCATTGTCGCAAGGTCCTTCACTCTATCAACAGTTAATTGGTGGAGTAAGCAGAAGGAATTTAACTCAGAATATTTGAATTGATAATGCAAGAATTCACATGACACAGTCTCTTGGCAGTGGAGAGATATTTACATCACAATTGGAGGCAATGAGGGATGCGAAGAGGGAGAACATCAAGCGAGGGAAGAAAGATACGAAATAGTTGGGAATAACTTTGTTTAGATTTGTTATGCTAAGATAACTTTTTTTTTGAAACGAGAATTACTTGTGTTCTATTATCTTTTGTAAACACCAAGATATTTATAGCTTTAATTTTGTTTCTTTGTGTTATGCTTAATAGATTTTTTTGGGTTCATCTAATATATATTAATAATGAAGAAATATGATATTATAAAAGACGAGGAAAATTGGTAAAATCAGTATTCGTTAAATAAATTTCAAAAATTAGGATGTTCGAGAAATTCTCAAAATATTTAAAATTTTGAGATTATATATATTTTAGGAAAAATATCACTTTTAGTTCTTCATTATTGGTCCGCTTTTGGTGTTTTAATGTAGTAAGGTCCGATTTTAGTCCTCCAACTTTATATTGATCCGATTTTGGTCCTCTAATGTAGTAAGGTCCGATTTTAGTCCTCCAACTTTATACTGATCCGATATTGGTCCTCTAAATATGGCAGAGTCCGATTTTAATCCTACAACTTTATATTGGTCGGATTTTGATTCTTTAATATGGCAGAGTCCAATTTTGGTCCTTTATCTTTTAAATGAACCCGATTTTGGTCCTCCAGCGAAAAGTGTAGTACACACGCTTTATTCCGGCCGACACTCTTGGTCGGATGACCAAAATCGGACTCACTTAAAAGATAAAGAACCAAAATTAGATCTTATCACATTAAAGGAGCAAAATCGGACCAATGACACAATAAAGAACAAGAAATGACATTTTCTCTATAATTAGTACTACAAACTAATTAGTTGTTTGTCTACGATTGAGATTTTACAAACTATAATTGGTTTTGAGTTGGCAAATTGGTTGACCTGAATTACCCGTAATTTCCTCCATTGATTCAAGGGAAGTATTTGTCGTATATGTGAACACCAATTATATGTTTATATATTTTCATCAAAATGCATAAAAATGTCTGACATGGTTTTGAGCCCATATTTTATATATTCTTTTCTAATAATGTTTCCTTTAGTTTGTTGTTTTTACGTTGAAACGGTGTTTCTTTTTGGTGAGCAATGTGTTTTTAGTGGCGTATCTAAATTTTAAAATTAAAATTATTTGAATTTAAAAAATTATTAACTAAACATTATTTGCTTGGATATTTAGTGCTTAGGGAGGCTTCTTCGTAATTTAGCATTTAGCATTTATGATAAGATGTAAATATACCTTTCAATTTAACTCTGGAGAGCAAAAGTACTCATGTTGTTTATAGTTGAGAGAAAAAATATCATTGAGGTTTAAACTTGAGATAAAAATACCTAAAGTTTATATTTTTTAGCACAAATTTCAAAATTTCCCTCATCTCGCCTATACTATGTGTAAAACTTTTTTAAAAAAAAAAAACTGTCTTTACTTTTTATGTATTTTATTTTCATCTTTTTTATTTATATCATTATTAGTCCAGATAAAAGTAGAAATTATGTGAATTAGGTACGGAATATGCTTGGATTTACATGTTTTTTAATTTTTTAGACAAATAAAGTAATGGATGACTTTTTCTCTAAAGTATTCTTATTTTTTCCAAAAATCATGGACCTTTTTCTCTAATATTTCTTATTGTTTTTCGGAAATTATGGACAACCTTTTGTTTAAAAGTATTTCTTTTTTTCTGAAATTATGTACTTTTTTTAATTATTAAATAGGTTGTATAAATTACAGGTTATTAATGAGACGAGGGTAGTTTGGGGAGTTTTGCTCTCAATTATAAACTTAAATGATATTTTTACTTTCATTTATGAACTTCAAGAATATTTTTGCACCAAAACATACTTTAAAAACATTTTTGCTCCTTAAAATTAAGATCAAGGGCATATTTACACCTTATCCCACTCAACTTTCAATTATGCCCACAGTGTCACATCAGCATTTTAAACACATGAACTTTTATTTTACCGTTATCTACAACAATAAACCCAACTTTCCACTTTCACCTAGGATCCACTACAATATATAATACATTATATATTTTTTATATTTATTTATGTTATTAATCATGTGTTCTTAATTGAAATTTGAACAACTTAATAAAATAAAATTTCTTATTTTATGATTATAATTTAAAATTGAAATTTAATAACTAAAATTAGAATTACATTACTAAAATAAAAATACATTGATTAAAACTAGGGTCTAAAAGTCGAAATACCTAATAATTTAAACTAATAATAATACTTGATATATAAATCCTCGACAATATACTGATCTTAGATTTGTGCCATCAAATCCTCTTGAAGCAGGATATGAGTCTTCTCTCACACATATCAT
Organism: Lavandula angustifolia; assembly: GCA_028984105.1. Lineage (NCBI taxonomy): Eukaryota > Viridiplantae > Streptophyta > Magnoliopsida > Lamiales > Lamiaceae > Lavandula > Lavandula angustifolia. Next base: position 9,856,611 of record CM054809.1, on the reverse strand, counting down.
TATAATTCTTGAGGTATTTGTTAAACGCTTCAGTAGAACTATGTTCATTGTTGACAAATGGTATCTTCATCATCCAACAGTTTTCTCCTCATTCTAAATGATCATGTAGTGATAAATAATACATGTATGCATTATATTTGACAAGTTTTTTTATTATAATATGGTCGCACTAGACCTCGAATTATTGCCTAACGTGCTTCTAGCACATCAAACGCAAATATCTTTTCTTGCAGCTTCTTGTCTCTGCTTAAATTTTAGTATAATTTCATCTTCTGAGATTGGATAAATCTTCAAAAATGTTCCCTATTATTAATATATTCCATCAGTCAAATAATAACCTCTATCATACAATCTGGTGTTCATCGTGGAGTGAACTTTTGAGGCTCTTCCTTGTAAGATAACGTTAAATAAGGGTAACCTACGAAGAACGTTGATATCAATATATTTCCCGACACAAAAAAAAGCATGTCTTATCCTTAAGTCATGTGACGCCACCGGTTAAAAAACTATCGGAACACCATAACCGCCTCGCATATATTGTCATTTCCAAGCATCAGGACAATTCCTCCATTTAATGCAAGCGTTGAGTGTTGGCCACAATTGAACTTCTCAAGTATTGAGGATCATATACTGTGGTAATTGTTTCACAAAGTTTATATAGTCGTTCCTCCCAATTGCATTTTTCCTCAACCTGAAAAAGCTTGGGTGGTTGCCCTCAACAATTTGGATGAATAATATTCGAAACCGCCGGCCAATATAAATGTCGCCATATATTGGATTGAATAACCACGATGAAGACGATCATAACCCTTTTCATTCTCATAGTCCACTTATTTTCTACCAGAACATCTGTTCTGGAAAAACATGGAGCTTTGTGATCGCTTTCTTGCACCGAGCAAATTTCTACAAAAGCTAGAAATTAAATCAGTATTGCCAACATGGTACCAAACAGAAAGAGCAAAGATTAGTATGCAATTCTTACTATCTATAAGATTTGGTTCTGCAACCACGCAAACTTGGAGGTTTCTAAAACAAATTTGCCATGAACAAAACAAGAAATAAATAACGACGAAATACGGATGGAGAATGCAAGAAAAGACAGATCCCTATCCTCGATGCTGATGATTAATTTATCCTATATAGTAAACTAGTTATAGGCTACCGTAATTAAACTAACATGTCCCTTATCACCCTTAATTATTCGATAACGACCATGATGAGCATTGAAATGTTACTTCTGTAATCTGGTTACAAATTGCATTGATGGGCAATCGACAGATTTAAGATCTAAACATCTTTAAGAACCAAGGGAACCTAGTTTATCAACCTACTCGTATGTTGAGGATCTAATAGTCCCCTACAAAATTAATTCAGTTGTTCGAAAACAACATGGATAGTTAGCTACCCTTATTCCACGAGAAACGCCATAAGTACTAAATTAGCTACGGATTGAATTAACCTAGGGTGATCAAGTCTAACCAGTTACTTACCCGATTCCATTAATCATAATTAATTTAAAACTCATCAGATTAATTGTATGCCCTTAAGTCTCACTTACTGACGTATTGTTCATGTGTGTGTTTCACATTTTTGCCGGACCACAAGAGAATTTGTTACTCATACTGCTGCTCGAACTGGCTAACTGGAAAGGTAAGCGAAACATAACAGAAAATAGCAAATAACTAAAACTAGAAGTAAACGGAATATATTGTTGAATGATTAACACAAAGTACCAATCCAAGTCTTCAAACAACGAAAGGAATGAGAATAACATAAGCCTTCAAACATCAATCATAAGCCTTCCTTAGAGCCTTGGTTCTTAAAGATGTTTAGATCTTAAATCTGTTGATTGTCCATCAACGCAATTTGTAACTAGATTAGGGAAACAACTGTTTCAATGTTCATCATGGTCGTTATCGAATAATTAAGGGTGATAAAGGACATGTTAGTTTAATTACGGTAGCCTATAACTAATTGACTCTATGGGATAAATTAATCATAGGATTGAAAGCGTGTGTTTGTGGATCCTCTAGAGGGATCCGTCTTTTCTTGCATTCTCCATCCGTATATTGTCGTTGTTTATTTCTTATTTTGTTTAGAAACTCCCAAGTTTGCGTGGTTGCATAACCAAACCTTATAGATAGTAAGAATTTATATTAATTTTTGCTCTCTCTGTTTGATACTATATTGGCTATACTGACTTATGTTCTAGCTTTTGTAGAAATTTATTCGGTGCAATAAAGCGCTCACGATGTTTCATGTTTTTTCCAGAACAGATGGTCTGGTAGAAAATAAGTGGACTATGAGCATGAAAAGGGTCATGATAGTCTTTATCGTGGTTATTTCTCTGTCAATCCAATATATGGCGACATTTATATTGGCCGGCGGTTTCAAATATTATTCATCCAAATTGTTGAGGGCAACCACTCAAGCTTTTTCAGGTTGAGGCAAAATGCAACTGGGGAGGCAAACTAGAACTGAACTTACGCTCAATCTAATAAAGAATTTTAATTGCAAAAAAGCTCATATTTGGACATGCAAAATGTATATTTATGGAATTTGTAAATTTAATAAATTTTAATACATTTTGCCTTCAATTTGCAAGGTGCACAAAGATATTCAAGATGCTACTATTTTATTACCCGACCAAAAATATGCCATATTGGGTAAGTATCATGATTACCAATTCCCAGAAAGTTGTAATTACCTTATCTTGTTCTCCTAAAAAGTTCCATTTTGAAATTTTAACTTGCTTACTTCTTGATTATGAAAATTACAGCTTACTGGATGATGGGGGTGCAGTGGTGGAGCCAGGTTTTTGAATTGAGGTGGGGGGGCGAATTATGTGTGGGGTTGAGTGTTTCTCATCCGGGGGTTCGGGGGCGGAGCCCCCGAAATTTTTTTTTAGTGCAACAATGAGTATAAGGAATTCAAAAGTACTTATAATTTATAAAAATAACAAGTCCAAAACGAAGTACAAAAACCATATCATATTACAATATCTTCTTAGGCATTTGAAATTGAGACCGACGTTTTTTCATAAGATTAAACTTCTCAATAATTGAATTTGTATCAAAAGATTCAATAATTTCTCTTTCTGAGCTCGTTAGTAAACAACCACGAAGGAAATCATCTTCCATTTTATTCCACAACCTTGTCTTCACGAGTTTCATTTTAGAAAATGCACGCTAAGAGTTTCATTGTAGGACAAGGCAAAAGTTGTGGAGTTTTCTGGTAATGAATTAGGAAGAAATCCATGGCCATATTATTAGTATAATTATTAGCACAATGTTGCTATTTTTTACACAATTGTCATGACAAATATTTTTTCTTCGTATAATTTTCCTTGTAATGTCGTGTTATGATATCTTCAAATATAAGCATGAACTTAAATTTCACGAAGCCTATGAAATATCTACGCAAAAAATGGAAGTATTCTACATAGGAAAAAAAAATTTGGTTGAAAAAATTCGGTGGTGGCGGCCGCCCACGCCAGCCACCACCTGCCTCCGCCTATGATGGGGTGTGTCTAATTTGTCAAATATTTGATAGGTTTGTACTTTTATGTAGTATGAAAATGTAGGTAGATCATCGTAGCACATGATTTACTTTCAAGATTTGGAATACATGATGTAGAAGCATATAATTTGTTGATCGACCGATATTCAGAAAAGGGAATGTTCAATACTGCTCGGGAACTCCTATATGAAATGAAGAGAGGTATACCACCTAATATAGTTACTTACAATTCATTGATTAATGGTCTACCCAAAAAGACTAATGACATGAGTAAATAAATTGAGGACTTGTTCGTGGATATGGAAAAACTTAATCTTGATGCAAATGTGGACACCTAAAGTACAACGATATGATCATGTTGCCGAAAAGGAAATTTTGATACTGGAAATTTGGAGAGTGGTTCGTGGTAATGTTGAGATTCATACCAGGATGATTGATAGATGCAACAAGCAAGTTAGGATTGATGAGGTAAGGAAAAAAAATGAAATTTACGGTTGGAAGTGGCATTGGGTCGGATACAATATTGTATGTGTCGGTAATAAATGTATTATCTAGAGCAAATATGTTTGAGGACGTTTGATGATTCTGTGCTTTAACATCAAAAGAAGTTCGGCAAGGCTTGTCCCTATTCATGAAGATGGTTGTGGGATGAGTTTACCTGAATGCTTACACTTGTAATATATTATTGTACAGTTCACAGTGGTATTCAGAGGACATGAAAATGTTGGCCAAATTCATGGAGGAAAAAGGTGTTAGATTACAAACCGCTATTACAAGTAAACTGGTAAATCTGAAAAATAAAACAAATAGAAGAACCGTCGAGTCGAGGAAGGCCTCTCTCCGCAAGATGAAAAACGTCCCGGTAGTGCTCTCGGTTATGGCGTTTCGTCCCCAAAGATGAAACGACGACGTCTCGAGGATTGCAGCACCGCAAGATCTTCGAGCTCTGGCGAACTGGACTTTTCCGGCGAGGACAGAAGCTGCTGGACTTAGAGCTAAGAATGCAGAGCTAAGATGAGCTAAGATGCTTGTTGTGTTGGTGTCTGAAATGGAATGAAATCTTGCCTATTTATAGGCTGCTTCCCCCAGGTGAAAGGGTGTTGGAGCCATTAATGCAGGTGAACGTGGGTATGGTAAGTGGAGTGGTGGAGTGGTGGAGACTCCTGAACAGTCTCATTCCAGCACCACAGAGAGCAATCCTGTGTAGCCGGTTCACTACACCAACGACTGGGCCAGCCCACCAAGCCCAACTGCCAAGCCCGACGGACAAGCCCACGGACCACCAAAGGACCAATTGCCAAGATCCAAGTCCAAGGACACGGACCGAAACCGGAACCGGAACCGGAGCCAGGGCCGGGCACGGGCACGCGCGCATGAGCATGTGTGGCCCAAGCCCACCACATGTCACTTTGTTATCTCCTACTAAATGGTAGAGACTTAAATACCACACAAAACATTATACATTAATCGATGTGGGACATTGATTAATGTAATAACTTTCCAAAACCCGAATTAGGTAAGTTTCTCCACTTTAGGTAACATATTAGTTTTGTCCCCCCAAACTTCGAGCCACTATTTCTCACTCACCGAAAATCGGAATCGAGAAATTAAGCACACTGTAATTATCTACTAGAAACGTAGATTGACGTCATATATCTCAATTCATAAATCGGATAAATATCGAGGCTCAAAAAGACGATTAAACGGGCTGAATTTTGCCCAAGTCAAATTAGCCATAAATGCTAATTAACTTTCCATAATTACAATATATATATATATATATATTATAAACGATTTTCCCAACAATCCCCCACATGAGTGGAAATAGCCAAATGCATGCATGCAGACACACAGCTCTGTCCTCAAGAGACAATAAAGCATCAGGGTAGGTGGCTTGTGACCTTGAAGCTTCCTTAGTCAGTGTTATCGAGCATACCGGCGGACTAGTGGACACGTGGCCTTGAACTATTCCTCCATGGTGTATACTTAGACAATAGCACTAACATTATAAAGTCTCAACCTCGTCCGTTCTCACGTTTGTGTCCTTTACTGGCCATGGACAACCTCTTTGGATTCATAAGTGTTACATAGAAGCAACCCTCACTTCTCACTTACATAGGTGATTCTTACTCGAGTATCCTGTCATACTCCACCTTCTCAAGGCATCCAAGAATCATTAAAAGTCAAAGACTTAACCTCACCGCTTGACTGGTCACCAACACTCTCGAGCTCTTTTAGGCAATAGACTATTTGAGTGTGGTATCAACAGACTCATATAGCTTAGTTTTCCCATTGAACCAAGTTCATGGGATCTCCAATCTACAAGGTTGGGTATCCACTATAATCGTCTTTAATTTGTGGATTTCACTCCCATTCCCTCTACGAGCTTATACATTTGATCTCGATTCAAACTCTTAGTAAGCGGATCCTCTAGGTTATCTATAGACTTGACATAGTCTACAGAGATAACCCCACTCGTGATCAAAAGTCTTACGGTATTATGTCGACGACGAATATGTCTCGACTTACCATTATACAACCCACTCTTGGCCCTACCAATAGCCGCTTGGCTATCACAGTGAATCATCACAGGTGGCATGGGTTTCGTCCAACATGGAATATCTTCAAGAAAATTACGGAGCCATTCGGCCTCCTCACCAGCTTTATCTAAAGCAATAAATTCAGATTCCATGGTGGATCGGGCTATGCACGTCTGTTTCGTGGATCTCCACGACACAGCTCCTCCCCCTATAGTGAACATGTTGGATGATGATTCTATCCTCAGCATAGTCTTACTTGGTGGGAAATGATTCTATCTTCTATACTGAACCATGCTCAGCAGCCTAGTGCTCTGAATATTGAGAAGATTTGAAGATCTCAAAACCCTATCTGATTGGTGAACCATTCCATTGTAATCGTTATTTTTTTTTTGTCTCTGAGGTTTCAGACTCAGTAGACACTCTGCTCTGATCAAGGCGCTCAGTAGATTATCTGCCTTAACACCAGAAGTAGAAGACTCAGTGTTACTGGACTCAGCAGGAGCAGTATACTGAAAGAATCAGTAGAACTGAACTCAGTTGGAGCAGTATACTGAAAGAGTCAGTAGAACTGGACTCAGCAAGAGCAGTTCACTGAACTCAGAGCTGATCTTCAGTAGACTTTACTCAGCTATCTACCTACTGAATACGGGATCAGACTCAGCATCGGTAGACAGTCTTCTGAACTGTCAGATACTTTTGAAAAACAATCATCATTGTCATACACGAGGAAGAGAGAAGTCAGCTTCAGTTTGCCTTGAAGTATGTGCTATCTCAACCACTCGATCCGCCTCGACGAATGACAAGAACACACGTGTCTTCTCACCTGCTAAAGCTGCAGTCAACCCTTTACCTAAAAAGGAGGGAAAGCACACTGTTACCTACTTCAAAAGAGCTGTTTGCTACCAAAAGAGAGAGAAAGAAGAAGATCGTCTCCAACGGATCTTTTCCAATCTCTGCTCTATAAATAGAGGGACATTTCAAGAAGAGAAAAGTGCATAAGCTTAAACGACGAAAACATACACAAGCATTAAAACGAGCTAGAACCAGAAAACCCTAAGTCTTCCGCAAGAACTTGAAGATCTATCTCCGGCGAAATATTACCTTCTCAGCTCATAGGGAACCAAGCTAAACTGTTAGAAGAGCCTCTAGTATCCAAATCGACGATACACGAACCTAAAGCTTATCTCAGCTGTTCGTCGATCTAGAAGCTACATTCTCATTCCCTATCCCTCTAACCCTAAGCTCAACCGAATATACTTATAGCTTAGACGAAGGAGTTCATATTTGAACCCAATCCTTATTGTAAAAGGACTCCTTCATAGTTGGAGAAGTTTGTCAAACACTTTAGTTTGATGCCTTTGTAAACTGGGACTTGCTCAGTATAATCCCCAAGCCACAGCTTTGTCCTGTGCACAAGCTGACTGAGACTAACTTAGTTTAAAAATCTGTGTCGCGTTATTGCTTTCTAATTACTGTTGCATTGATTTTACTGTTCATAATGAAAATCCTCTTTAAAATCATACAACTGTCTCAGCATACAACTGACTCAGTCAGCTAGCAGATCTCAGTAGAGTCAGACTCGTTCTTTAAGACTCTTTGCCACACACGATTCAAAACAGCTATTTGGTCTGCTGAATTATTTCAGTACGACACTTTCCTGAACAAGACTGTTCGTGTTCGAAGTTGAGAAAATCAGATTCAGGTGTATTCACCCCCCCCCCCTCTACACCTGACCGTACACTCGGGACCAACAATTGGTATCAGAGCAGGAGTTCTTTAAGACTCTTGTTATCTTGAAACTGGTCTACTTGAACGGATCCTGAAAATCGTTTTCACTACATATCACTCTACATTCATATCATTATTTTTATATGGCTGATATGTCAGGGATAAGAATGGAACCCATGTTCTCGGTAGAGAATTATGGAGTATGGCGAGTCAGAATGGAAGCACATCTGACATCCCTCCATGATAGTATGACTGAAGTACTTGAGGAAGGGCCTATCGTTCCTATGATCGACAGCGTCGTGACTCAGAAGAGTTTGAGTTCGACAGACCTCAACGAAAGCAAAGAGTTGAAGCTGACAATAAAATTGACCATGCCTTCAAAGCATCAGTCAGCACAACATCTCCAGCGACAAGCAAGACAACGAGTAAGACTGAACCTTCACTCAATGATCTACAAGAAGGAAGTCTCGCTCAGAAGTACGCATTGCTCGCTGTGAAGTATCAGAAGGAGAAGGAGAGGCGCGAAAACCGACTAAAGCATACCGAGACACAAAAGGTAAGTCAGATTATACTCCAAAACGCACTCCTGACTCACAATCTTCTGAATGCAGAAAGAAGGATGACTCAGCACCATCAAAGGATAGTAAAAGCAAAGAAGAAATAGTCATCACTTGCTACAACGCAAAAAGGCGGACACTATGATTGTCCCGAGCTCGAGTAGTCTTTGAACGCGCAAAGACATAAGGCAAGGAGAGAGAAATTCGCCCGGAAGAGACAATCCTATATTGCGGGCGAGATCTCGGACGACTCGAAGAAGTCGACTCCTTCATGGACTCATCTCGACGATGAAGCGGCTTTCATGGCCTTAGAGCATGAAGTCGAAGAAACAATCGAAAAGTGCCTAATGGCAGGAGAAGAGGATGAGGTAAACTCTCATGAACCACTTAATTCCTCTTCACAATGCACACACGACAACTGTTTCGAGTGCGGATGGGAATTTGGACATCACGACCGCCTATGAAGAATTATTAGATGAACAAATTCAAATGAGTCCGTAGCTCAAGAAAACTCTTCGGAATTGGATACCCCGAAAGTGGAAAATCGAGACTTTCTCGGGATAGTCGGGCCGCTATCGAAGCCGAAGGACTTATGTTGAGACTCGGGGAGGAGATGAACTCTCCGATGGCCAAGTCTCGAAGATCAAGAAGATCGAATTTCGGTTTTGACCAATGACTTGACTCGAAAGATACTTGAACCGAGTCTCATCGAAGCAAGAACTGTCGGGACTTCGGACCAAGTACGACATACCGAAAAAGAGTGATGATGTCCGGAAGAGCTCGATGACCGAGCGTTACATGGGCGCCGAAAAGAAGCCGGAGGCTATGCTTGCAAGCAACAAGCCCAAGCACCGTAAGGAAGGACTTGGTTTCAACCAGGAAGCTTCCTCATCTGCCCCCCGTACACTCGAAGTGCGTCTAACCGATAGGTTTGTTCGAGGAGAAACAATCAATGCAAATATTCCGAACCCCTCAAGCAAAGAACAAACAAAAGATGAAAGCACCTCATCCTACGCATCAGTATTCGACCGTAAGATCGGTACCAAGACACCCCGGTCGGTCAAGGGGGAACTAGCGAGTTAAGTGGGCTGATCAGTATGGACCACCTCAGTTGACACATCCAGCTCAATATGGGTCATATTACTATGATCCTATAGTCAGAAGAGGTTCCAAGAGTTAGAAAAAGAAGAAAAACGCACAAAAGGCAAAGGTCAGCAGTCCACCAACTAAGAAGATCCGGACTCCTGAACCCGCATGCCCTAAGAAGTCGGCTTTGACCGAGTCCGGTGGTCAAGTATGTTGACTCAAGTGGAAAGAAACTGCGAAACCACCGGGGTTGTTAGGCAGATTTGGGTTACTAAAACTAACATCTAAGGACCCAAAAACAAAATAAAGGGTACCCGAATATAATTCTCGTTTTGCGGGTGCACAAAGATCCTTGGTATGTGGACAGGTGGATGCTCAAGACATATGACTTACCAAAGGAACCTACCGAAGAATTATATAGCCGAAGAAGGACCCGGAGTGAGTTGGAGACAATGCAAAATGCTATACAAGAGGATATGGAGCACTCGAAGCATTGGACCGCCACGGTTCCTAGAGTATCATATGTTGAAGGACTTCAAGCATAATCTTCTCTCTCGTTAGTCAATTCCGTGATAACTCGAATAGAGTGATTTTTGACACCGGTTTTACGTGATGTCATTGATAAATCCACGGGGAAAACAAGGTTATCGGGTTCGCGTAAAAGAATATATATGTAGGCCGATCGGAACTCGGCGGAACCTCGAAGCTTGTCCGTTGGCGAAGAACGACAACCGTACAAGATGGCTTTGGCATAGGAGACTCAGCCACCTCAACTTCAAAACACTCAACAAACTAGCAAGGAACACTCTAGCAAGAGGACTGCCGAATGAAGTATTCAGCAAAGATACTCAGGGTGAAGCATGTCCGAAGGGAAAGCAAACAAGGAATCAAAATCCACTGTTCCATCTCCTTCCACTGATGGAATCCTTCAGTTGCTACATATGGATTTGTTCGGTCCAGTCTCTCCAGTGACGATCAGAGGCAAGAAATATGCTTTAGTGGTCATCGATGACTACTCGCGCTACACATGGATCATATTCATTGCCAACAAGTCTGACGTCAAAACAGAGTTACCAACGCTTCTGAAAAAGCTCAGCGTCGAGAAGAACACCAAGATAATCAAAATTCGTTCTGACAGAGGAACTGCGTTCCTTAATTCCATGGTAGAGGAGTTCTGCAAAACAGAAGGAATTGAGCATGAGACATCTGCTGCGCGCACCCCTCAACAGAACGGGGTTGCTGAACGAAAGAATCGAACACTCAAAGAAGCGAAGCAAGAACTCTACTCGCAGGACTCAAGACTCCCAACCAAATTCCCGGGCGTAAGCAACCGACACTTGCATGTTATACTCGAAACCGATCTCTACCGACAAAGCGAAGATAAGAGAACACCATATGAACTATGGAACTGCAGGAAGCCTTCTTTATCTTATTTCCATATCTTTGGTTGTTCATGCTTTATCCACAATAATGGGAAAGATCAGTGAAGACTTTTGATAGCAAGTCGGATCAGGGAGTTTTCTTAGGATACTCTCGGGTCAGCAAAGCTTTCAGAGTATTCAACTATCGGACTCTTTGCGTGGAGGAAAGCCCTCATGTTGTTTTTAATGAGTTTGCTACTGAAGACAGGAGCAATAACTCTAACTCTAAATCTGAGGACATCAGTAAGCAGCTACAGGATCTAAGCTTAAAAGACAAACCTGAAAGGATCCAGCTATGTTGGGATGATGATTCAGACGAAGAAACTGAAGACAAGTCTACTGAATCTCAACCAGCAGAGCAAGTAGCTGAACAGATTGACTCTCCTGAACAGAGCCAATCCCAGGTAACTCAAGTCGATGAGGAAACCTTAGAGGTAACTGAGACCACTACTGAGAGTAACAACTCAGGGGGAACATCTATTAATGTTCCTGAACGGAATGCCCCTGAACCTGGAAACTCAGTAGATCACACTCTCATTACTGAATTGCTTCAATCTCAGAATAGTACGACTGAAATTCCTAACTCACCTACTATCTGTGTTGATCAAATTTCAGATGAAGAGCTGAAACATCGTAGATCGTGGCTAGATGCTCACACTCCTGATCTAATCATTGGAGATCCTTCAGCAAAAGTCAAGACAAGATCCAGATTCTGTCAAGGAGAAAGTGCATTATATTCCTGCTTCTTGTCTACTGAAGAGCCTCAGACGATTGAGGATGCACTTAAAGATGCTGACTGGATCATAGCTATGCAGGAGGAGCTGAATCAATTCACGAGAAACGAAGTTTGGGAGCTTGTTAACAGACCCCGGCATCAACACGTCATTGGAACAAAATGGGTCTTCAAGAACAAGCGATATGAAAACAACGTCATAGTAAGGAACAAAGCAAGGCTCGTGGGTAAAAGGCTACTGACAAGCTGAGGGAATAGATTTCGATGAGACATTCGCTCCAGTTGCAAGATTGGAGGCAATCAGACTATTCCTAGCCTACGCAACACATCAAAGATTCAGAGTCTATCAAATGGATGTAAAGTCTGCGTTCCTGAACGGCATACTGAAAGAAGAAGTCTATGTAGAACAACTGCCCGACTTTCAGCAGTTACATCAGGTTTACCGACTCAGAAAGGCTCTATATGGGTTAAAACAAGCACCCAGGGCTTGGTACGATACCCTGTTAGAGTTTCTTCTTCAGAAAGGTTTTCAGAAAGGCACAGTAGATCACACGCTGTTCAACATTCGACTGGAAGATGACTTATTACTCGTGCAGATCTATGTAGATGACATTATCTTCGGATCAAAGAATGTCGTCATGTGTCAGCAGTTTGAGAAAATGATGAAGGACAAGTTCGAGATGTCAATGATGGGTGAAATGAACTATTTCCTCGGCTTTCAAGTCAAACAATCTGAAAAGGGAACGTTCATTAACCAAGGCAAATACACTCGAGACCTCATCAAAAGATTCGGTTGCACATCCGGCAAACCTATCAAGATCCCGATGAACACGAATATGAAAATCGATCTTGATAAAGAGGGAGTATCAGTAGACCAAACTGAATTTCGTGCAATAATTGGTTCCTTATTATATCTAACGGCTACTCGTCCCCGACATAACTTATGCTTGTAGGTGTCTGCGCTCGATTTCAGGCGAATCCTAAGCAGAGCCACATGGACTCAACAAAGAAGATTCTCCGCTACCTCAGAGGCACACCTGACATGGGTTTATGGTATCCAGCTGATGATAATATTAAACTAACTGGTTACTCTGATGCTGACTATGCAGGATGTAGAATTGACCGAAAATCAACTTCAGGAACTTGTCAGTTCCTAGGCAGTAAGCTGATCTCATGGTTTTCAAAGAAGCAGCACTCAGTAGCCACGTCAACTACTGAAGCTGAATACATGGCTGCCGAAAGTTGTTGCGCCCAAATCCTTTGGCTGAGATAGCAGCTAAGAGACTATGACATCATTCAGAATGAAGTGCCGATATTCTGCGACAGTACCAGTGCTATTGCAATCACTCAGAACCCTGTACTACACACGAGATGCAAGCACGTGGACATTAGGCATCTCTTCATTCGTGACCATGTCGAAAAGAAGGATATCAGAATGGAAAAGATCCATACTGACAAACAAAGGGCTGATATTCTGACCAAACCTCTAGCTGAATCCAGATTCAAAGAACTTTCAGTAGAGCTAGGTCTGCTGGACCCTACTGACCCCAGTCAGTAAGAAGGTTCCAGGAAAGGATCATTCAGTAAGGGGGAATGATCACTCTCAATACTGAGTAAATTTAGTACGTAGAGATAGAAAACCATCTACAAGAGGTATCAGCTGACTACTATGTTCAGCTGACAGGTTTCCGTATCTCTACTCAGTAGTAACGAATAAAACAGTAATGCATTTATGATGAAGATTCAGCATGCTATTAAATATCCTAAGTTTGTCATTTATTATTAACGGCCTATAATAAATGCACGACATTCCATACACAAGTTTGCTGAACTCTGCACGCATTTAATGCATGTCATCTCATAGTTACTACTTAGGCATATTTACAACTGGCTTTGACTTAGGCGGCATATGTGATCATTACTTAATATATCTTCTAATCTTGACCGTCCATCTCATAAAGCAACTTTAAACTCTGCCTTTGATCAAAAACCGTTCACCTTCATGTTAGATATATATTTTCGATCATATCTTTAGAAACCGCCATTACCGCACTTAAAATCCTCTGCATCCAAAAATTCTGAGATCATTCCTTGCAATCCCCTCTTGCATATCCTTTCAGAATCTCTCTTTCGGTATGCTTATTACAACTGCTACACGAATTAATCTTCTTTTTCAGAATCGCTATACAAACTGTTTTATTTAAATCGATACTAATAAATGCTAGTGTAACAGGTACAATGGCAAGTAAAAATATTTCGGTGTCTGCTCCAGTTAACATGCAAGAAATCCTGGACAAGGATCGTGTTTGGTTCGAGCCAACCATGGAGTTCAACGCCTGTGATCTCGATTATATGGACGAGATCTTCTCAGCTCTCAGAGAGTCAGGGCTTGAAAGTTTTCTTTCAAGGAAGCCGACATACTTCCTCCCGAGGCAGGTGGCTGAAGTTTATCTTAATTCTAACTCAGTAGGCGGGGACATAATCGGAAGATTCGCCGTTCACGAGATCAAGGATGCGTTTCCGATTCTGAAGCAAATATCACTCAAGGAGGCACTAAAGAGAAGTTTTGATCTGCCTTCTGAAGGAGCCAATACTGTGGGGTACAAGGATGATCTTGTAGATGACTATTTGACAATATTCTGTGGAAAGCCCACGACCTTCAGAGCTGCTTTTCCTGAAAACAACATGCTGCCTCAGTACATAGCTTTGGCTTATATTGTGACGCAGCTACTGACCAGCCAAGCAGGCTCATTCGATCAAGTATCAAGGCTCAAGATCCAGCTCATGATGGCCATATATGATAGAGCCCAGAATAATTAGACGGAGTTCTTTATCCGTGAATTCATGGCTCAGGCGGCAAAATTCGACAAGGCCTCTTGCACACTGAGTGCAAAGGGCAAGCTTCTTTATGGACTGAAGCTGTCCATAATGATAGAGGATGTCTGCGGATCCGAACCAATCACCTACAAGTGACAAGGAGTATTTTAATGTGAAGAAGGTCGATTCCACAACAAGATGCTCGCTCTTCGCCAGATCGGGTCAGTCCCTCACCGTAACTCGGCAGACTAAGCCTCGGCAGGCTACACCCTCGAAGAGGAGAACACCTCCAAAAAAAAACTCCAAAGGCACCAGCTAAGAAACCGAGGAAAGTCATTCCGGACGTGCCTACCGAACCCGAGGTTTCTCCCGAAGTTCTCGCTGCTCAGGCTACTCGAGCAACCTATTCGGCCTCGGCGGCCGATAGACGAGTCGAATCATCCGAGAAGACTCAATCGGCGGAGAAGGCCGTCTCCACCGAGGAACCCGTAGAAGTGGAACAAGGGGATGCTATCGAAGCACATAGCGAGGAGATTCGGCGTCTTGACGGCCCCCTCTCGGTTCCACCACTCGGCGGTGTGCCTCTCGCTGAGACTCGGACGTCTCCCATAGACTTGGAGTCCGAGACAAAGATTCGAAGAAGAGATAATTGGGATGGAAGCTTCAAGTGATCATATCCAGAGCATCCCGAGAGATTCTTCAACGGATTCCGGAGCTTGCCGACTACTACGATCCGTTGCTCATTGCAAAATCAGCAAGGCTCCACATGTTGCTGCGATTTCAGGAGTGGCCCCAACTACAACGTCTAGTACTCCACTACTCCTGCCAGCAGCTTCATGAAGAAGAATTGAAGTTGAGGGAGCAAATAGGCTACTCGAGCCCGCTCGACCTCGGCACCGGGGGAGAACCCGAGGGCTGCTATGCCGGCATTGATACATGACGAGCAGCTAGCTACCGGCTCAGCACCCTCAGATGGATCAGACCACGATGGTCAAGATCCACCCAGTGATTCAGGCCCTGGAAAGACTGATGAGGAAAATCTCCAGGACAAGGATACACATGCTACTAAACAAGCTCAACCTCCACTCCGTATCCTTGGACCTGCGAAGTCCACGGCCGGTGCTTCGTCCTCGGCAGAGCCCGCTCGGCTCTTGCTTGGAGTCGACTTACGAGCGGCGCCCGGCCCCAACTTCCAAGAGATCTCGATCCGTAGCAAAAGCTCTCACCGCTCGTGGGAATCCAGAATCGAGCTCTTGCGAAGGCCGTCCACAAGGTGTGGAAACAGATCGCGCTAGCCACAACCAATGAGCTACGGTGGGCCGAAAACATCGCATCTAAATCGCCCGCCCCTGTTGTCTCTGAAATTGTATCCGAAGCTTTGGCTAAGCAACAGAAGCAGTTTGATGATCAGCTCAGAATCATTCAGGAAGGACAAGCCAAACTTCTCGAAGCATTCCAGGTTTCAATATCCACTCATACTGAGTCCTTCACTGAACAAGCCCAGGCCATGGAGATCCGACTTGACAACATTCAACTGGTCGTGGAGGATAAGATTTCTGAGAAGCTGACAGAATTCAAGGCAGCAGCTGACCTCTCCATAAGCAATACTCAGAGGAACTGACTAATGAGAGGAATGAGCTGCACTTGGCATTGACAAAGATCCATGACAGACTGGATGAACTGTTCGCTGTCTACACACACCTAGACAAGAAGGTACTCATCCCTACCCCCGCTGTAATTGATGATGCCAAAAAGGGGGAAGGAAAAGAGAAGAGTACGGAAGGAAAAGAGAAGAGTACGAAAGGAAAAGAGAAGAGTACTGAAAAGCCGACCCCTACCAAAACTACTGCCAAATTACTTAAGGGGACAGCTTCACTGAGATCTGAGAAAAAGACCAAGTCCGTAACTGAGATAAGCAGGACTCAGACTCTGACTCAGACTCAGACAGAGGGTAAGGCCCAGGGTGTCTTGGCTGCGAGCACAGCTGAGACTGGCCCAAGTGGCTCAGGAACCCAGGCTACTCATGCAACCCAGACTCCGACGGATTTTATCAAGGAGGTTGCAGAGTATGCTGAGCAGGAAGAGTCAGAAGAGGAAGAGGCTCCTCTCCCTCCACCTGTTCAGGGAAAAGGCAAGAAAGTGCTGATTCTCCCAACCCCTCCAGCCAAGAAAACGAAGAGATACATTTCAGCTGAGGAGGAGGCTCAAATTGCAACTGATGAGAAGGCGGCAAGGGAGATTGCTTGAAACAAGCCGCTAATAAACCAAAGTCTAAGCCTGTCAAAGGAAAGACAAAATCTCCAGCTCAAGGAGGAAGAAAGCCTGCTAGGATACCTCCAAGGAAAGTGATTATCGAGGATGAAGAAGATAGGGAGAAGGAGAAGGAGCAAAAGCAAAGAAAGCACCGAGAAGCGGGGGTACATCAAAAGAAAAATCAAGTACCCCTGCTGAATCTGAAGACATTCCTCAGAAAGCCACTGAAGCCCAAGATGATGAAATTGAGGCCATATTCGACCAAATGAACAGATACCTATACAGAGGCGAAGAGGCTAGACAAGTTCAGTGCCGGCAGACGAGAATCCGGGAGGCGGACCTTGAAGCACCGAGAAAAAGAACCGAGGAAGAGGCCAGCCGAGAGTACATTCAAAAGCCGATATTCCTTATCGATACGAAGGTTCGGGAAGCCACCTGATCCGAAATCGCACGAATGGCCAAAGACGGATACAATTGGATACCTGCTCAATTTACTCAGAGATGGGAATCGGCAAAGATAGAGTTCATCAAGCGCAATTATTTCTGGAGGTTCTGGCCCAACATGACTAAGGCTGATGCCTACACAGAATGGATGATGATAAGTGAACCTGATCTATACATATACTTGTATAAAGCCGTATCTGAAGGTATAGAAGTCAGTGTTCCGGAGCCCAGAATCATACCCCCACCTAGAAGAAATGATGACTCAATCCACTTTGGGGTAATAGAAGCTGAAGTGAAGTATGCTGCATCAAAGAGAGAACTGGACGAAGATGAGCCAGCAGACTTTACTGCATACTTGAAGCTGAGGAAGAACACATACCGGATGTATGGAGTGCCACTGCCAGAGACGCAATCTCAAGGATTCATGGACAGGATCAAGCAGTTTAAGGGCTCCTAGGCTTAGTTCTGATCTTCCTAGCTTAGCAAGATTTGTAATTGTACTGATCTGAATAACTCATATATACAAATCTGTTTTTGGCTCTGACAACCACTTGTTGTCTATTCAGCCGTGTTTGTATTATGCTTTAACACTCAGAATCACTAAAGTGATGACTGGCTCACACACTCACTCTATTTACTTTCTTGTCAGTTTATTACTTTGTTAGATTCTGCTAGTCTAGTTTCTATGTAATGGGGGGAATTGTGTTTTGCCCTGTTTTCTCAGTAATCTAGAACTGCTGGAACAACTCCGCTGATCCTACCTGTAATATTATAAGGAGCTCTGTTTATGTTAGTTTAGTGTTAGCATAAATGATATGTTTTGGCATCATCAAATAGGGGGAAATTGTTGGGTGATGATTCTATCCTCAGCATAGTCTTACTTGGTGGGAAATGATTCTATCTTCTATACTGAACCATGCTCAGCAGCCTAGTGCTCTGAATATTGAGAAGATTTGAAGTTCCCAAAACCCTATCTGATTGGTGAACCATTCCATTGTAATCGTTAATTTTTTTGTCTCTGAGGTTTCAGACTCAATAGACACTATGCTCTGATCAAGGCGCTCTGTAGATTATCTGCCTTAACACCAGAAGTAGAAGACTCAGTGTTACTGGACTCAACAGGAGCAGTATAATGAAAGAATCAGTAGAACTGAACTCAGCTGGAGCAGTATACTGAAAGAGTCAGTAGAACTAGACTCAGCATGAGCAGTTCACTGAACTCAGAGCTGATCTTCAGTAGACTTTACTCAGCTATCTACCTACTGAATACGGGATCAGACTCAGCATTGGTAGACAGTCTTCTGAACTGTCAGATACTTTTGAAAAACAATCAGCATTGTCATACACGAGGAAGAGAGAAGTCAGCTTCAGTTTGCCTTGAAGTCTGTGGGTGTCTCAACCACTCTATCCGCCTCGATGAATGACAAGAACACACGTGTCTTCTCACCTACTAAAGCTGCAGTCAACCCTTTACCTAAAAAGGTGGGAAAGCACACTGTTACCTACTTCAAAAGAGCCGTTTGCTACCAAAAGAGAGAGAAAGAAGAAGATCGTCTCCAACGGATCTTTTCCAATCTCTGCTCTATAAATAGAGGGACATTTCAAGAAGAGAAAAGTGCATAAGCTTAAACGACGAAAACATACACAAGCATTAAAACGAGCTAGAACCAGAAAACCCTAAGTCTTCAGCAAGAACTTGAAGATCTATCTCCGGCGATAGACTACCTTCTCAGCTCATAGGGAACCAAGCTAAACTGTTAGAAGAGCCTCTAGTATCCAAATCGACGATACACAAACCTAAAGCTTATCTCAGCTGTTCGTCGATCTAGAAGCTACATTCTCATTCCCTATCCCTCTAACCCTAAGCTCAATCGAATATACTTATAGCTTAGACGAAGGAGTTCATATTTGAACCCAATCCTTATTGTAAAAGGACTCCTTCATAGTTGGAGAAGTTTGTCAAACACTTTAGTTTGATGCCTTTGTAAACTGGGACTTACTCAGTATAATCCCCAAGCCACAGCTTTGTCCTGTGCACAAGCTGACTGAGACTAACTCAGTATAATAAATAGCCTCCTGAACTTTCGGGATAGTGGACGTAGGATCGATTGATATCCGAACCACTTTAAAAATCTGTGTCTCATTATTGCTTTCTGATTACTTTTGCATTGATTTTACTGTTCATACTGAAAATCATCTTTAAAATCATACAACTGTCTCAGCATACTGAACTGTCTACTTGCTGAACTGAGACTTGCATAAAACAGTTTTCCACTCAACTGATTAGGGCCTACACTTTCCGCACCGCTGAACTCTACCTGTTTGATACTGAATTCTGACTCAGTCAGCTAGCAGATCTCAGTCGAGTCAGACTCGTTCTTTAAGACTCTTTGCCACACACGATTCAGAACAGCTATTTGGTCTGCTGAATTATTTCAGTACGGCACTTTCCTGAACAGGACTGTTCGTGTTCGAAGTTTGGAAAATCGGATTCAGGTGTATTCACCCCCCCCCTCTACACCTGACAGTACACTCGGGACCAACAGAACACATAACCACTAGTAGACAACGAGTCTTTATTGTCGGATATCCAATTTGCATCACAGTACCCTTCAAGTACTGGGGGATGTCTCGAGTAGTGCAGCCCAAAGTTAAGAGTGTATTTTAAATACCTCAGAACTCTTACAAGAGATTTCCAATGCTCTCTACTAGGATTACTAGTATAGAGACTCAGTTTGTTCACCGGACAAGCTAGATCAGGCCTAGTACAATTCGTGATGTACATAAGACAACCAATGACTCTAGCATAATCCTCTTGAGCAATAGGATCACCCCTATTCTTGCTCAAATGAACACTAACTTCTAGAGGAGTCTTTGTCGGCGCACTATCAAAGGCATTAAACCTCTTAAGTACTTTCTCAATATAATGAGATTGAGACAAAACAATACCTTTGGGAGTTCTTTGAATCTTCACTCCAAGAAAAACATCAGCAACTCCCATATCTTTCATATCGAAAGTTCTCTTAAGCATACGCTTGGTGTCATTTATGACTGGAAGGTTTTGTCCCATAATTAACATGTCATCCACATAAAGACAAACAATTACAAAACCATTCTTTGTATTCTTTATGTAAACACACTTGTCACATTCATTAATCTTAAAACCATTCGACAACATAGCCTCGTCGAATTTCAAGAGCCATTGTAATGGTGCTTGTTTCAACCCATATAGGGATTTCACCAACTTACATACCTTTCGCTCTTGGCCAGGTACTACAAACCCTTCAGGTTGTTCCATATAAATTTCCTCTTCTAAATCTTCATTTAGAAAGGCAGTTTTCACATCCATTTGATGAATCTCAAGATTGTGCAAAGCAGCAATCGGGAGAAGCACACAGATAGACTTAATTCTCGTTACAGGCGAATAAGTATCGATGAAATCATATCCTTCAATTTGCTTAAAGCATTTAACTACTGAACGAGCTTTATATTAGTCAATAGACCCATCTGCCTTATACTTTCTTTTTAGGATCCATTTACATCCTAAGGGCTTGCAACCTTCAGGTAAGTCAGTTAAGACCCAAGTGCGATTCTGCATGATGGAATCAATTTCACTTTGGACAACTTCTTGCCAAAGTGGGCCATCGGGTCTAGAAAGAGCTTCTTTTATAGACCGCGGTTCTTCATCTAAAAGAAAGACAACATAATCAGGACCAAAGTCCTTAGCAACTCTTGCTCTAGTGCTATGTCTTGGTTCTAAAGTTTCAAGATCGTCAGCTTACCTTTTACGTGTATCGGGTTCTACCCCCTATTGGATATGAGTCAGTAGATGATACTCAGCTGTTCGTGGTTAAAAGAAAATTGGGGGAAATCATAGTAGTACTATGGAATTGAAGATCCCAAAACCGAGCTGATATCAGTAGTTCTGTGTGTCGTTAGGATTAGCTGATGTATAGGTTAGACTTGTTGTAATCGTTTTTATATTCTTGTCTAAGTCCTGTACGGGGTAATTGTTGAACTGATCTTCTGTCGAAGATACTTTTCAGAACCCCACGTCATCAGTGTAATCGCTTGCGTTCTTCAGTCACCAGCTGAATAAACCTCAGTAGAAGCCAATCCAGCAGCTGATAAGTCATCAGCGTAAGAACTCATGCAAGCCCAGGACCTTCGCAGCCGCCACCGACATACTCGAAGTTACATTCCTTGTCGGCCGACTCGGTCGAAGAAGACAGAGACTTTGCGGCTCATCGTATCCGACAGAAAGCGACCCAGCTACTTAAGTCTTTTCGAAAGTTCAGCAGAAGATCATACGAGGTTGTTTGAACGGTCAACTCTGACATTCTCACCAACCACAAACCTCGACCAATGAGAAGCCGACAACGCCTTACCTGCTCCAAACAGTAAAGCTGCTCTCATGTACAGTAATTAACTGCCCTGCTGCAACAAGTTCGAATTAATGGCCGTTTTCTTTAGAAGCTTGTGACACGTGGCATCGTCGTCTCCAACGGACATATGCCATAGCTCAGAGCTATAATAGAGAAGATTTCGAAGCTCAAAGAGAGCGCGAAGCACGAAATTAAAAAGGGAAATTGCTCAAACTCTCGAACACTCTAGCAACTCAATCAGAATATCCAGCGAAGAATCTGCATCTACTAGAATATTTTTGTGGTTCTTCTCTCTAGAGTCTTTAGATCCATTTCTTCTCTACCTAAGCTCATTGTCAGATTTATAGCTTAGATTCGAAGGAGTTCATTTTTAGTGAACTGTTCTTAGTGTAAGAACTCCTTCATTAGTTGGAGAACTATTTTCACCCCCTTTCGAACTTAGGTTTGAATTGTAAAGTCGCTAAGGACTATAACTTAGAAGGATCTGTCCTGTGCACAGTTTCCTTGCTGAGACTTGCTCAGATTAATCAACAAGTTATCCTGCTCTGTTCAGGACCGTGGACGTAGGATCTTGCGTATCCGAACCACGTTAAACTGCTTGTGTTCTTTACTGTTTTATTGCATACAAACCTTTGAAAATCATAAGTTTGCATAAAACGTATTTCTAAAATCGCACAGCCAAAAGAATTTAATCTGCGAAAACACGTTTTCAAAAAGAGACAAACTCCGGGCCCCACACTTATCCGCACACTTATAGTCTCCAACTGAGTTTCGAAGTACTGACAAAAGTCAGTAGGAGAGCTCGATGGCCGACTCACTCGTCCCGTGATCGAAGGTTTATTTGGCACTCGTTCATCAGTTGCAACCAACAGCTTCAGCTGACCTTCACCGAGAAGAAGAAACGGTACTCAGGTGTACTCACCCCCCCCCTCTTCACCTGATATTTGTCTCCGGACCAACATTTGGTATCAGAGCGATGGTGCTCAACTGACCACCTGTTCTGACATACTGGTCTTCTCGAACTGATCCTTGAAAACGTTTTCTCTGCACAAGCATCTCTTCACTCATCCCTATACTCGTACACATAATGTCTGACATGTCAGGTATCAGGATGGTGCCGATGTTCTCAATAGAGAACTTCACGGTATGGCGTGTAAGAATGGAGGCACACCTTACGTCGCTGCACGACAGCATGACTGACGTACTGGAGACCGGACCCATCATTCCAATGATAGACAGCGTTCAGTTCGCTGAAGTAGAAGGTGAAGGTGCTCGTATCGGTCCGAAGGTTCCCAAGGACAAATCTGCCTTCACGCCTGAAGAGAAAAAGCTGCATAACCTCGACCGAGTCGCACGAAATGCTATACTGACAACGCTCGGTGACTCACACCTCGGGAGGGTGCGGGGCGCAAAACGGCAAAAGAACTTTGGGACGCCCGGCCGTACCGAGCCAAGGAACTCCTCAGATTAAAGAAAACAAGCTCGAATTAGAGCTTCAAAAGTTCGAAGCCTTTGCGATGGAGCCCAGTGAAACCATTAACGAACTGAGCGTCAGATTTACGAATCAAGTCAATGTGATAAACGGACTGGGAAAGGTGTTCTCAAACAAAGAGATGAACACAAAGATCATAAGAGCGCTACCCCGACAGAAGTGGCTTCCTTTTGCTACTTATTTATGTCGCTCTGATCTTAATGCTCTAACTCCTGATGTCATATTTTCAGAATTAAAGATGGAGGAATTTGAGCATAGTCTACCTCAGAAGTGTTCCAGTGCTCCAGCTGACACTCATATCGATCATGCGTTCAAGGCAACAGTCAGCAAAACTGGAGGCAAAAAGATTTCTTCCAGCAAGGCAGTAGCTGCTGCAGATACAAAGACATCTGAAATGTCTGGTACTGACCAGCTCGCACTGATGGCTCTCAAATACCAAAGAGAAAAGGAGAGAGTCAGAAAGCTGAAGAAATATCACAGAGATTCTCCCCCTGGTAAGAAAGAATATTTAAAAAGGGAAGAATCTAACACTTCTACTGAATGCAGGAACACGGAGCCTGTTGCTAGTCCACCAAAAGCTTCAGCTGGAAAAAGCAGCAGAACATCCACGTGTTACAACTGCAAGAAGGAGGGACACTATCGCACGACGTCCCCGAACTCTCAGCGCTCAAAGAGCGAAAGGCAAGCCAGAAGAGATAAATTCGCCCAGAAGAGGCAGGCCTACATAGCCGGAGAGATATCCGACAACTCAATTGAAGAGGATACATTCATGTACTCTTCTGAGGATGAAGCTGCATTCGTAGCTGTTGAAGTCGGAGAGAAGGTTCCTAAGGAATCAGCTGAACAGTGTCTGATGGCCAGAGAAGAGGCTGAGGTAAATTCTAAACTTAATATAACCTCCTCTTCACACAACACACACGACACTTGCTCGGTCTCGGATGACCCTTTGGACATAGTACAAGCATATGACGACCTGCTAGAGGAACAAATTCAGTTGAGCAGAGAATTCAGCAGAACCATCCAGGAACTAGAACAGGTAAAGGCTGAGAATCAGAGACTTTCTGCTGATTGTCAGGTCTCTACTGAGTCAGTGGATCTAGTTGCGAGACTCAAGGAAGAGATCGAATCTCTTATGACTAAGTCTCAGCTGCAAGAGACTCAGATCTCAGTCCTGACCAAGGACAATTTGGAGAAAGAGACTGAAATAGCCCAACTCAGTCAGAAACTCTCAGACGTACAGAAGGACTATGATTCTCTCAGGAGAAGTGATCAAGTCTGTAGAGGGCTGATGACTGAACAATACCTGGGAGCTAAGGAGAAACTCGAAAGCATGCTCAGAGGACAACGGCCAACTGCTGTGAAAGAAGGCCTTGGCTATACCCACGAAGCTTCTACCTCCAAAAGCTCAGCAACACTGGCTGATAGGTTCGTCAGAGGAAAGGTGCAAGCTGCTGACACCACACCTCAGGCGAAGAACAAACAGAAAGAAATCGCACCTCAGCCGAGCAGCAACAAACAACTGACCAAAGGTTCCAGCCCCAGGACACCGAGATCGAACTTAGGGGGAACCAAGAAGGTCAGATGGGCAGAGCAGTACAAGGAGCCACTGTATGAGCACCCGGCTCAGTACGGCTCGAACTACTATGAGCCTAGGGTCAGGAGAAGCGCAAAGATTCAAAAGAAGAAAGCGCCTGAACCCAAAATCATCAGCAGAAAGTCAGTATCTCCAAGTCCTGTGGAGAAGAAAGCTGACAAGGTTCAGAAGAAGAAGTCTCAGACTTCTAAGGTTCCGAGACAGATTTGGGTTCCAAAATCACCCACTAACCAGTAAGGACCCAACTGAACCAAAGGGTACCTAAAGATGCTTCTGTTTTGCAGGTGCATAAGGACCCATGGATAGTGGACAGCGGCTGCTCAAGACACATGACATATCAGAAGAGTTTGCTGACCAACTATGTACAAGAAGATGGTCCCAGAATTAAGTTTGGAGACAACTCTAAAGGCTACACAAGGGGATACGGAACGCTGAACATTTGGACTACTTCAGTTCCAAGAGTAACATATGTTGAAGGACTTCAACATAATCTCCTTTCGTCGACCAATTCTGTGATAATCTTAACAGAGTTATCTTTGACACTGGTTTCTGTGATGTTGTTGATAAATCTACAGGGAAAACAGTGTTATCAGGATCGCGGAGGAAAAACATCTATGTTGCAGATTGGAAAACCGTAGAACCTGAGGCTTGTTTACTAGCACAGACAAAATCTGGTGACAAGTCAGGATGGCTATGGCACAAGAGACTCAGCCACCTGAACTTCAAGACCATGAACAAGCTAGCCAAGAACTCCAAAGTCGGAGGACTGCCCAACGAATCGTTCGTTAAAGACAGAAATTGTGAAGCATGTCTGAAGGGAAAACAAACAAAGAGTAGCAATCCACCTATTCCGTCACCTTCCACTGATGGAATCCTTCAGCTGCTGCACATGGACCTATTCGGGCCAGTCTCTCCAGTGACTATAAGAGGCAAGAAGTATGCCCTCGTCGTTATTGACGACTACTCAAAATATACTTGGGTCATCTTCATCGCCAATAAATCTGATGTTCAAACTGAGTTGCCTAATCTGCTGAAGAAGCTCAGTGTGGAAAAGGACATCAAGATTCAAAGAATTCGCTCGGACAGAGGAATAGAGTTTCTAAACTTAGTAGTTAAGATATACTGCGATAAAGAGGGAATTAAACACGAGACATTAGCTGCTCGCACCCCTCAGCAGAATGGACTTGCTGAACGAAAGAATAGAACACTCAAAGAAGTAGCAAGAACGCTCCTCGCAGATTCTGGACTACCCTCGAAGTTCTGGGCTGATGCTACTGACACCGCCTGTTACACTCAGAATCGCTCACTACTCACTCAGCAACACATGAAGACACCATATGAACTATGGAAAGGGAGAATTCCTTCTATTTCTCATTTTCATATTTTTGGATGTCCTTGCTTTATCCACAATAACGGGAAAGATCAGCTGAAGGTCTTTGATAGCAAATCTGATCAAGGAGTTTTCTTAGGATACTCTCGAGTCAAGAAAAGCCTTCGTGAGTCTTTAACTATCGGACTCTTTGTGTGGAGGAAAGCCCTCATGTTGTTTTTGATGAATTTGTTACGAGAACAGGGAAGATACACGCTTAAATACTAATGATGTCGCAGCAAGCTACGGGGATCTCGAACTTACCGATAAAGCCGAAAAGATCCAAAGATTGTTGGGATGATGAGTCGAGCAATGAACAAACTCGGACTCAACCAACAATCGACGTAGCCGACCTAGTTGATTCTCCCGAACGGAATCAACAACAGGTAACATCGGTCGATGAGGAAGCCCCAAGTGGTAATCGAGACCTCTACCGAGAATATGAATTCGGGGGGGAACGATTAATGTTCCCGAGCTAAATTCCCCCGAACCCGGAAACTCAAGTGGATCCTAACCTTCTTACCGAAATATTGCAATCTCGTAATAGTACTGCTGCGAAATGCCTAACACTCCTACCGATTCTGCGAAGTTGTATCGAAGAAGAAGCCGGACTCGAGACGATCATGGCTAGATGCTCATTCTTCGATCTTATCATTGGAGATCCATCAAGCAACGATAAGAACAAGATCTAGATTTAATCAAGGCGAAAGCTCACTATTTTCCTCGTTTCTTAAATACGTAAGAACCTCGGTCGATAGAGGACGCACTTAATGATGCTTGACCGGATCATCGCCATGCAAGAAGAGCTCGAACCAGCTTTGTTCAAAACGAAGTTTGGGAGCTTGTAGACGACCTAGACATCGGCATGTCATTGGTACCAAGTGGGTCTTCAAAAACAAGCGAGATGAAAACAACGTCATTGTCAGAAATAAAGCACGACTAGTTGCAAAGGGATACAGTCAGGCAGAAGGAATTGACTTTGATGAAACATTCGCTCCAGTCGCTAGATTGGAAGCCATTCGTCTATTCCTAGCTTATGCAACACATCAAGGCTTCAAAGTCTATCAGATGGATGTAAAGTAAGCTTTTCTGAACGACGTACTGAAGGAAGAAGTCTACGTAGAACAACCGCCCGGCTTTCAGTAGGGACATCAGGTGTACAGACTTAGGAAAGCTCTGTATGGGTTAAAACAAGCACCCAAGGCTTGGTATGATACCCTATCAGACTTTCTACTTCGGAAAGATTTTCAGAAGGGGACAGTAGATCGCACCCTATTCAACATAAAGTCAGGAGATGACATCCTCCTGGTGCAAATCTACATGGACGATATCATTTTCGGCTGCAGAAACGAGATCATATGTCAGCAGTTTGAGAAGATGATGAAAGAGAAATTCGAGATGTCCATGATGGGAGAGATGAATTATTTCCTTGGATTTCAAGTGAAGCAATCACCTGAAGGAATCTTCATCAATCAAGCCAAATACACTCGAGACCTTCTCAAAAGATTCGGCTGCGACTCCAGCAAGCCAGTCAAAATCCCCATGAATACGAATTTTAAAATCGATCTAGACAAAGAGGGAGCTCCTGTTAACTCTACTGATTATAGAGCTATTATTGGTTCTTTATTATATTTAACAGCTAGCCGACCTGACATAACTTATGCTGTAGGTGTATGCGCAAGATTTCAAGCGGATCCGAAGCGAAGTCATCTCGACTCAGCTAAAAAGATTCTGCGCTATCTGAGAGGAACACCTGATGCTGGGTTATGGTATCCTGCTGATGATAATCTAATACTGACAGGTTATTCTGATGCTGATTATGCAGGATGCAGGATAGATCGTAAGTCAACTTCCGAACGTGTCGGTTCCTAGGCAAAGGCAAGTCGATATCTTGGTTCTCAAAGAAACAAAGACTCGCAGCAACGTCCACTACTGAAGCTGAATACATGGCTGCTGGAAGTTGCTGTGCCCAGATCCTTTAGCTTCGACAACAACTGAGAGATTATGGTATCATTCAGAATGAAGTGCCCATCTACTATGACTCCACAAGTGCTATTGCCATAACTCATAACCCAGATCTGCATACGAGATGTAAGCACGTGGATATCCGACATCACTTCATCAGAGACCATGTCGAGAAGAAGGATATCAGAATGGAGAAGATCCATACTGACAACCAAAGGGCAGACATACTGACCAAACCACTAGCTGAGAACAGATTCAGAGAATTATCAGTTGAGCTAGGTCTACTGGATCCTACTGAAATGCATCAGTAGAAGACAACTACTGATAGCAGTCCGTGGAGACAATTTTGAAATATTTGGTATCAGTAGATGGAACAAGTACGACAAGTCAGTAGACTCCGTGCAGTGATTCAGTGGGAAGAATCATACTGTACACAGCAAGGGGGAACGTGCTTATCAGTACATCAATCATCCTCCTACGATATAACGGTAACCAACTGATCGAAAGTTCAGCTGAAGAGGTTTGCGTAGTATCATATACTTAATTTCTTTTCAGAAGCATGTCTGCATTTATTATATCAGCCGCACGCAGTCAGTAGTTAATGTGCATTTATTTCCCGCAATTAATTAGTTTTAGGAAAGGTCAGTAGGAAACCTTTTCATTCGCATAAACTGAGTAATTAATGCTGTCTGTCGCGCATTTAATGCATGTCTTCTCACTTACCTTACGTAAGTCTATGTTAGAGGCGACTTTTGTAATCATTCCTTTTATAACATTCAAATCTCACCCGTCCATAAGATTTGAAAGATTAAAATTGGATTGTAGGATCAAAACTTATAATCAGACGATATATATAAAATCTTTCATCTTCTATCCTTTCCTCACTTTTCGCCATTTTTCAACTTAAGAGCTATTTTCAAGCGTTCAGTTTCTTTCTCAAAAATCATCCTAACTGTCTCGCTTTTGCATCTCTCAAAGCTCTTTAGTACTCGGTAATGTATTGAAACCTGCTGAATACTTACTAACTTACTCTATTTTCAAGTGCTAACAAGTTATTTTGCAGTTTTCAATGGCGACATCTCAAGTTCATGAGAATATAGAGGAGATAATGGCATCTAGGATTCAGTTTGAACCAACTATGGCCTTCCGACAAGTTGATATCTCCTTCTTGGAACCCGTGTTCGATGCTCTGGAGCGTTCTGGTCTTCAGGAGCTGGTGACGAAGCACCCGAGATCTTATCTACCAAGGCAAGTGGTAGAAGTTTATTACAACTGGAGATCTCTCGCGTCTGGAGGCGAGGAATCTTCCTTCGTCTATTTGAAGGAAGTAGATCAGAACTGTTGGGATACTACTCAGAGAGTCTTCAACGTCAGGGACATTCTGGTGCTGTCGTTTGATCTTCCAGACTCTGGTATTTCTCCTATCGGTTACAAGGAGAAGGAGATAAACGCATATGTTCGTAAGTTCTGCGGACGCTCTGACATATCATTCAAGTCAGCTCTGCAAAAGAATCTTCTACTTCCCCAATACAGAGGACTAGCCTACATAGTCTCTCATATCCTGACGAGCTCAGCTGGATCATATAATCAATTATCCAAGCCAAGGATTCAGCTGATGATGGCGATAGATGATGGAGTTGAAGTGAACTGGGCTGACTATTATGTCTCGGAGATGAAGGCCCAAGCCCAGAAGTTCACTACCCTACCCACTGGAGAGAGGAAGTTAGCCAGCGTAGGGAAGTTACTCTATGGGACTAAGATGTCAGTCCTCATAGAAAACTGTGTTCAGAGGCACTCGTCGTTTGCTGATTCTAAGTTTTTCAATGTAAAACTGATTAAGTTCAAGACTAAAGCAGCGACTGAGAAGTCTATCGGTAAGGGGCCACCTGAGCCGAAGAGAGCAGCATCCGCTCTGCCCCCACATACCGAAGTGCCTAAGAAGAGGCGACTGACTAAGACCGGACTCACCGATGTCTCACTGCTCACCTCTCGTTATTGAACCCACTCCTCCCTATTCAAGAAGAGCAGTTTTTAGATTCTGATACTGGCATTGAGGGTGCGACCCTCAAAGATAAAGTCCAAGTAATTAGCTCTGAGGAGACACAGTCGGACGTCAGGGAACCGACTGAGGAGACTGCGACTGAGTGGACAGCTATTCACACCACTCGTCTCCGTGCCACATCTGAAGTACACGATCATATTCCTGAGATGGCTGGGCACTTAGACTTAATCGACATAGCCATCAGGGCTAGGGTTCAAGTGCTTCTAAGGTTTCTGAGTTGGGATATTCTAGAAGACATAATCAAAACCCACTCAGTCATCTACTTGCTCGATGAGGAGCAGAAGCTACAAGAAGTAATAAGGTACGGAGAACCAGCTGACTTAGCTACTCTTGAAGATCTCAGAGCCGCAATGCTTTACCTTCTAAGCTTGCGAGAGTCAATTCCTGGTAACACTCCTCCGCCCCCATCTCCTCCTGCTGATAAGAAAGACGATGATAAAGATGATGATAACAATCAGAGGAAGGATCAGACACCCAAGGATACAGAGCTGGGAGGCTCTGCTGAGGGTTCAACTCCCCGTGAGAAGAGCAAATCACCACTTCCTGATACATCAGGTGATGCTCAAGGTGCTCCGAAGTACAGTAGGGAGCAGCTCCTCACGTTTTCTGAGCAGAGGCTTGGAACCAGCTCGTACCAGATACAACCTATCGGTTCTGTGTCCTCGAAGTCCGTAAATAAAGCCATTCGACGCCAAGGAGAGAAAAACCGACTTTTGGCTAAAGACGTCCATCTGAAGTGGACAAAGTATACTAAGGCTCAGACACAGAGCTTAGACAGAATAGCTGCTAGCATCTCAAAGACTCCAGTACCTACTCCTCAACCCAACCTTCAGGAGATTATTGAGGCAGCCTTACCAGCTCAGAGAGTCGATCTAGAAGCTCAGAGTCAGCAGTTGCTCCAGAATCAGCAAAAGATATTTTCAGAGCAGCTGACTCAAGCTCTTGCAACTGTTAAGCTCGAAATCGATGAAAGGAATAAGATTGCCACCTCTAGCCTTCAAAAATCTATTACCCAACAGGCAGAGGCTCTGAAACTTATTCAGAAAGAAAGGACAGAATCGCAGGATCAGGCTCTGCTGAAACTCCGTCTGGAGTCAGCTGCACAACTTAAAACATCAAGAGCTGATCAGGAAAAAGACTGGGAATTATATTGCGATCTCGTCAAGGACTTCGAATCCACAAAGAACTCGATTAAGGATTCAGTCCCACACCGTGGAAAGAGACATTCAAGCCATCCGCACCCAACTCTCTAAGGCAGATGATGCCAAAAAGGGGGAAGATATTATGAAGGATGAACCTGATACGGATATGGCTGATGTCCAAATAGTAGAGGGTGGTCAGGAAGAAGGACCCTCTAATGCTCAGACTCAGGGGGAAGGTATTCAGGCAGAACAACCCTCGACTGCTCATGCTCAAGATACTTCAGGGGTTCTACTACTTGAATTTCCTCTAGAACCTACCCCCATCTCATCTTCTGCTGCCCACATAGAAGATGTTGCTCACTTCATTGAACAAGAGTCTGAAGGAGAACAGGCTCCTCCGCAGAGGCCGGGGAAGGAGACTGCTACTGCTATTACTCCTCCTTCCTCCCCGGTCCGAAAATTCAAATCTAAAGCGGAACAAGAAGCCTTTGACCTCCGCGTAGCCCAACAACTACAAGACAAGCTGGACCATGAGCGACAGTTGGAAGAAGCTCAACTTGCTAAAAAATCCTAAGGGCAAAATTGTTAAGGGCAGAGGTAAGAAGAAGCAAGAGTCTGTGGACGAAGTAAAGAAAAAGGCTCAGGAGGAGTTCGCAGAAACTCTTTCTACTACAGGTCAAGCTACTGCTCAGAGTCACTATCAGACTCATCTTACACCTGAGCAAGAAGCTGAAGATAGAACCACGTGGGAAGCCACGCTGCAAGGCCTGAATCTCAGGAAAGGAGACTGTAGGGCAGCGGCTCTTCGAGAAAAGAAGAGAATGGCTGATATGGCTAAGATGATGAGCCTATCTCAAAAGCCAGCAGCTGATCCCAGAAAACAAACCCCACGAGGATCAAGGAAAAGAGCGCCTCATGTCAAAAAGGACCCTGTGCTTCATGTTGATAAATGGGTTCCTGCTCTGGTAAATGATCAATAGGAAGAGCTCAAAGAGGAATTTATCAAAGGCTACTACGTATGGAAATTCTATCCAAGTGAGCAGACTATCGAACAAGCCTTTGACGAGTTTTTGTTCAATTATAACTCTGAGCTGAGGGAACAACTTCTGGAGATTATGAAGAGAGAGAACATTCCTTTCATAGCTCCGGCTTTCAGGCGCATCCCACCTCCTAGAACTGCGCGCGGAATTCTGTGTACAAAGGAAATAGAGGATGAGGTCAGAACTGCAGCTTATCGCTTCGACCTAAGTGTCGACTTAGCTGAGGACGATGAGGATGTCCAGACACTGAGGAAGAGAATCTACCTATACTATGGTCTGCAACCCCCTGTCAACAGATCTGCTGATTTCAAGAAGCGCACTCAAGGCTTCAGGCGTCAGTAGTGTTTCCTCTTCTCTACTCTTGTGTAATAGTGATAGGAACCTGTAATTTCTTGATCATATATGCTATCGTTCCTATT
Source organism: Lavandula angustifolia (assembly GCA_028984105.1). Taxonomy (NCBI): domain Eukaryota; kingdom Viridiplantae; phylum Streptophyta; class Magnoliopsida; order Lamiales; family Lamiaceae; genus Lavandula; species Lavandula angustifolia. Next base: position 9,824,045 of record CM054809.1, on the reverse strand, counting down.
GCTTGATAGACAGTTAATCATTGTCTTACAGCATTTTGCTTTGTGTTTTTCACAACTGATCACTAAGTGATCTGACACACACTCACAATCAGTTTCTCTGATTTTGCCTATCTCTCACCTGCTGATGTTTTTTTTAAGTCATCATATCAGTTTGTTTTCCTCAGATGGATTAAGGGGGAAATTGTTGTCAGTAGGTTAGCATATCTTATAAGATGTTTAGAGTTTAGAAGTAGAGGTTTTGGCATCATCAATTAGGGGGAAATTGTTGGATATGAGTCAGTAGATGATACTCAGTTGTTCGTGGTTAAAAGAAAATTGGGGGAAATCATAGTAGTACTATGGAATTGAAGATCCCAAAACCGAGCTGATATCAGTAGTTCTGTGTGTCGTTAGGATTAGCTGATGTATAGGTTAGACTTGTTGTAATCATTTTTATATTCTTGTCTAAGTCCTGTACGGGGTAATTGTTGAACTGATCTTCTGTCGAAGATACTTTTCAGAACCCCACGTCATCAGTGTAATCGCTTGCGTTCTTCGATCATCACCGAATAAACCTCGGTAGAAGCCAATCCAAGAATGATAAGTCATCAGCATAAGAACTCATGCAAGCCCAGTACCTTCGCAGTCGCCAACTGACATACTCAGAAGTTACATTCCTTGTCAGCCGACTCAGTCGAAGAAGACAGAGACTCTGCAGTCTACTGTATCCGACAGAAAGCGACCCAGCTACTTAAGTCTTTTCGAAAGTTCAGCAGAAGATCATACGAGGTTGTTTGAACGGTCAACTCTGACATTCTCACCAACCACAAACCTCGACCAATGAGAAGCCGACAACGCCTTACCTGCTCCAAACAGTAAAGATGCTCTCATGTACAGTAATTAACTGCCCTGCTACAACAAGTTCGAATTAATGGCCGTTTTCTTTAGAAGCTTGTGACACGTGGCATCGTCGTCTCCAACGGACATATGCCATAGCTCACAGCTATAAATAGAGAAGATTTCGAAGCTTAAAGAGAGCGCGAAGCACGAAATTAAAAAGGGAAATTGCTCAAACTCTCGAACACTCTAGCAACTCAATCAGAATATCCAGCGAAGAATCTGCATCTACTAGAATATTTTTGTGGTTCTTCTCTCTAGAGTCTTTAGATCCCTTTCTTCTCTACCTAAGCTCATTGTCAGATTTATAGCTTAGATTCGAAGGAGTTCATTTTTAGTGAACTGTTCTTAGTGTAAGAACTCCTTCATTAGTTGGAGAACTGTTTTCACCCCCTTTCGAACTTAGGTTTGAATTGTAAAGTCGCTAAGGACTATAACTTATAAGGATCTGTCCTGTGCACAGTTTCCTTGCTGAGACTTGCTCAGATTAATCAACAAGTTATCCTGCTCTGTTCAGGACCGTGGACGTAGGATCTTGCGTATCCGAACCACGTTAAACTGCTTGTGTTCTTTACTGTTTTATTGCATACAAACCTTTGAAAATCATAAGTTTGCATAAAATGTATTTCTAAAATCGCACAGCCAAAAGAATTTAATCTGCGAAAACACGTTTTCAAAAAGAGACAAACTCCGGGCCCCACACTTATCCGCACACTTATAGTCTCCAACTGAGTTTCGAAGTACTGACAAAAGTCAGTAGGAGAGCTTAGTAGCTGACTCACTCTGTCCCGTGATCGAAGGTTTATTTGGCACTGTTCATCAGTTGCAACCAACAAATTTCACCGACCTTCACCGAGAAGAAGAAACGGTACTCAGGTGTATTCACCCCCCCCCTCTACACCTGATATTTGTCTCCGGACCAACACCCCCACATTTCTAGAACTACTAGCAACTTCTTTTGCTTCACCACTAGAGCTTGACTCAACTTTATCATCCTTTTTACAAGGATAGATATGTTCAAAGAATATAGCATTCCTTGACTCAATAGTAGTTCCAAATTCATATTGGGCACAGCCGATTTATGAATGACAAATCGATATGCACTACTATTCAGTGCATATCCTATAAAGATACAATCGACGGTCTTAGGTCCGATTGTAACTTGCTTAGGCAAAGGCACTTCTACCTTAGCCAAACACCCCCACACTTTGAGGTACTTAAAGGAAGGTTTCCTTCCTTTCCACAACTCGTAAGGAGTAACATCTCTACCTTTTAGAGGTATTTTGTTTAATAAGTAGTTAGCCGTCAAAACGGCTTCCCCCCACATGTTCTGGGGCAGTCCAGAACTTATCAACAAAGCATTCATCATCTCCTTTAAAGTTCGGTTCTTCCTTTCAGCTACACCATTTGATTGAGGCGAGTAGGGGGCAGTGGTTTGATGAATAATACCACTTGTCTTGCACAACTCTTAAAAAGGAGCTACATATTCTCCACCTCTATCACTTCGTACCATTTTGATTTTACAATAAAGTTGGTTTTCGGCTTCTGCTTTGAAGTTAGTAAAAGCTTCAATCGCCTCATCTTTACTCCTTAAAAGATAAAGAGTACAATACTTAGTGCAGTCATCAATAAAAGTAATAAAATACTTTTTCTCACCCATAGTTTGTACAAACTTCAAGTCACATACGTCAGCGTGAATGAGTTCTAGAGGTTTTGTGTTCCTTTCTACAGAATGAAATGGCAGTTTAGCCAATTTTGCTTCAACACAAACTTCACACTTGGTTTTATTAAACTCATTTACTTTAAGTAGATCGAGATTAACTAATCTTTTTATCGCATTTAGATTAACAAGTCCTAATCTAGAATGCCATAAATCGGAACACTCAATCAAGTAGGAGGAAGTAGCTTCGTTTTCATTATTCTTGGCCTCAACGGGCTCCTGGCACAATGCCATTACAGATAATTTGAAAAGGCCCTCAGACAGGTAACCTTTTCCTAGGAACATTCCAAATTTAGATAAAATAAATTTATCCGACTCAAAAACTACTCTAAACCCTCTCTTGACTAGTACAGAGCCGGACACAAGATTCTTCCGGATGTCGGAGACATGCAGCACCTCTCCAAGAGTAAGGTTCTTGCCGGAGCTCAACCTTAACACCACAGTACCATAGCCAACTACCTCAGATGAGTGATTCCCCATATTGAGCTTCCTCCCTTGGCAACTCTTGTACTTGGTGAAGCGGCTTCGGTCACCACAAACATGTGTCGTGGCAGCGGTATCAATATACCACTTCCCCTCATTCTCCACGACGTTTGCTTCTTCAGTGACAACAGCCGCAAGGTCGGCTTCTGTCATCTCCAACATGTTGGCTTGACGAGCCCTCTTCTTCTTTGTCTTACGGTAGTCCTTCGACATGTGGCCGGATTTGCCACAGTTGTAGCAGTCCCCTTCAAACTTGCAGGCTTGCACCTTGCCCTTCCCTTTGGGGTTGCTATTCGGACGCCCTCTCTTTACATTGTTGGAGTTTCCACCTTTCTCAGCAAGGTTGACTCTTGGCTCCACGGGTGCTTTGCCCTTCCCATCTCGAGTCCTCATGTCGGTCTCAATGCGGAGCTTGACCACAAGGTCTTCAAGCGTCATTTCCTTTCGCTTGTGCTTCAGGTAGCTCTTGAAGTCCTTCCAGCTCGGGGGAAGCTTTTCTATCACGGTTGCCACAATGAAAGCATCTGGCAAAAGCATTCCTTCGACGTGGACGTCATGGACAATGAGTTGGAACTCTTGCACTTGGACCAGGACCAGTCGAGAGTCCACCATTTTGTAGTCCAAGAACTTGGCGACTACAAACTTCTTGGTTCCTGCATCGTCAATACAGTATTTTCTTTCAAGTGCCTCCAAATTGCCTTGGAGGTCTTTACATTTGCCTATACACTGTACAGACTATCATCTAGTCCACTAAGCAAGAAGTTTTTACAAAAGTAGTCAGAAGTTAGCAAATTTTCATAGGCTATACGGACTTCCATGTTCTCTTCATTGTCACTTGGAGGGGCAGGAGCATTCTTCATCAGCACGGTTGTAAACCCTAATGTTGTCAAGTAGAACAACATCTTTTGCTGCCACCTTTTGAAGTCGGCTCCTCCAAACTTCGTCGGCTTCTCGGCAGCGGGCAGCACTCCAGACGAGTGCATAGGTGGCGTCAGGGTCGCGTTCGAGCCCCCCACCACACCAAGGTGGTTCACACTCCCAAAAGGGACGTTCGTCTGCAAGGCAAAAGATATTGCATTGAAGTTGAATGCCGAGTTAGTGGCATTAGCACGGTTAAGTGCTATCCTTTCATCGGTGGTAGCGGACATGGCGGCGAGGGTTAGATTAGCAAAAGTTGGGGTCGAAACCGGGACAGACATCGGTGGGACAACATCCGAGGTGGAATGAGATGGCGGCAGCGGAGGCATTGTTTGTGGCGGCGGCAGAAGCAGCAGCGGCGGAGAAGGCAGTACTTGAGGAAGACATCTTTTTAGTTTACTTGAAGCAGCTAGGTAAAGAGTATTTTTCGTCTTGCGATTATTAGATTACAAACTACTATTACAAGTAAACTGGTAAATCTGAAAAATAAAACAAATAGAAGAACCATCGAGTCGAGGAAGCCCTCTCTCCGCAAGACGAAAAACACCCCGGTAGTGCTCTCGGTTATGGCGTTTTGTCCCCAAAGATAAAACGACGACGTCTCGAGGATTGCAGCACCGCAAGATCTTCGAGCTCCGGCGAACTGGACTTTTCCGGCGAGGACAGAAGCTGCTGGACTTAGAGCTAAGAATGCAGAGCTAAGATGAGCTAAGATGCTTGTTGTATTGGTGTCTGAAATGGAATGAAATCTGGCCTATTTATAGGTTGTTTCTCCCAGGTGAAAGGGTGTTGGAGCCATTAATGCAGGTGAACGTGGGTATGGTAAGTGGAGTGGTGGAGTGGTGGAGACTCTTGAACAGTCTCATTCCAGAGACTTCCAAAAGATACACTTGGGTGTGGCAGGTGCACAGCACTACAGAGAGCAATCCTGTGTAGCCGGTTCACTACACCAACGACTGGGCCAGCCCACCAAGCCCATTAGCCAAAGCCCAACTGTCAAGCCCGACGGACAAGCCCACGGACCAATTGCCAAGATCCAAGTCCAAGTCCAAGGACCATAGCCGAAGCCGGAGCCGGGGCCGAGTACAGGCGCGGTGCGGTGCAGCGCGCCGCACTGCATGTGAGGCGGTCGACGAAAAGGCTCACGCGCACGAGCATGTGTGGTCCAGGCCCACCACATGTCACTTTGTTATCTCCTACTAAATGGTAGAGACTTAAATACCACACAAAACATTATACATTAATCGATGTGGGACATTGATTAATGTAATTACTCTCCAAAACCCGAATTAGGTAAGTTTCTACACTTTAGGTAACATATTAGTTTTGTCCCCCCAAACTTCGAACCACTATTTCTCACTCACCGAAAATCGGAATCGAGAAATTAAACACACTATAATTATCTACTCGAAACGTAGATCGACGCCATATATCTCAATTCATAAATCAGATAAATATCGAGGCTCGAAAAGATGATTAAACGGGCTGAATTTTGCCCAAGTCAAATTAACCATAAATGCTTCCATAATTACAATATATATATATATATATATATATATATATATATATATATATATATATATATATATATATATATATATATATATATATATGGGGTGGTTCAAATAAGAACACCCCTTAGAGTGAGAAATAAGAACAATTATAGGCCTTTAGATTATGTTAATTAATGGATGAGATTTTATTTTATTTTTTTTCGACCGAAATGCACCATATAGTTGTTAAAATTTGCACAAAGGGTATAATAGACAATTGCATAAAATAAAAACCTAAACCCGTCTATACAACAAAAATTTTCACAAACGAGAATCAGATCTGGTTTTATCTCTTTACAACCCTTCATCTTCGTTCTGCAGAAATTTTTCACAAACGAGAATCAGATCTGGTTTTTTCACAAACGAGAATCAAAAATTTTCACGAACGAGAATCAGATCTGGTGCGCAAAATCTACTCTGTGATTCTTTTAAAACTCTTCATAATCAGATCTGGTGCGTCTACAACTCTTCATCTTCGTTCTGCGGTAGGTCTTCATCTTCGTTCTGCGTCCTAGCCCCAAACGATGATGTTTTCGATGGTTTTAGAAACTGATATGTGGGGAGGCAATGCCGTATTTGTGTTGTGCCCCAACTGGTGATATGCTCATTTAATTGATGGTTTTGGAAATTGGTATTTGAGGAGACAATGTTGTATTTTGCTTCATAGCCCCAAACGATGATAATACTCATTTAATCGGTGGTTCTGGAAACTGATATGTAAGGACATAATGTTGTATTTTTTTGCACAATTTTGAATATCATTATGCACATTTTCTAAGTAAATTATGAACCTTTATTTCGTCTACAACTGTTCATCTTCGTTCTGATTTTGTTCTATTTTCTGGTAATTTATTACGTTTGTTGCACGTTGGTGAATTTATTGTTTTTCTTTGTCGTATTGAAATCGAATGTTTCTTGCTTGTTGAATTTGGAAGTCAATGGTTAAGTTTACTGGAGAAAATATGAACACATTTATGGGAAAAATATGCACAATTATTAATAAAAATATGCATAATTATTAATAAAAATATGCACAATTAATGAGAAAAAAATGTACAATTACTGGGAAAAATATGAACACATTTAATGAAAAAAATGCACAATTATTAAGAAAAATATGCACAATTAATAGGAAAAATATGCACAATAAATAACGAAAATATGAAATTATTAAGGAAAATCTGGGACGATACTAAGATCTAGAATGATAATTAGTTAAACTATGCACAATTAACGATTGTTCTCGTAAAATCTGGGACGAGACTTGATGATATTGAAACATGAAAGAGAATTCCCGAAAATGAAGTTTACAGCAAAGGAAAGAAGATAAAAAATAATAGATTGTGCAAGATTACAAAAATAACCTCAGTGCAAACTTTTTGCCTAAAAGGTGCATTTCGGGATTTTAAGTGATGGGATGATCTGGAGCGTCGAATTGCTTGATCAGACGGTTATAAATTGTTCCTATTTCTCACTCTAAGGGGTGTTCTCATATGATCTCCCCTCTATATATATATATATATATATATATATATATATATATATATATATATATATATTATAAATGATTTTCCCAACAAAAGGTTGTCAAGCCGACGATGTCATATGTATCTTTATTATTAAAAGCTTCAAGGAATAAATGGCATGCAGAACATTTAAAGTTGATATGGATATCGGTACTCTGTTTTTCGATTAATGGGCAATGCGGGGTAAAGATCATTTCGGGGGTTGATGAGGAGGGTTATACCCATGCATTTGTTCCCTCATCTTTAGGCATGTCGTTATGTTTCATTCGACCACTTATACTATATTCTGTTATATTTTTTACATGTGCAATTATCAATGTTATTTCGTTTTATACATGTGTTATGTGCTCAAGATAGTGTTTAATTGAGATGTATGGGGTTGAGTTGCTTCTTCAGTCTACCTGTTTTGGCAGGTTAGTCTAGCAACTACTGAAAGTGTACTAGGAATAGAGATGTAATTCTTTGTATTACTAGTTGTAGGACTACTCATAGGACTTGAAATAATTCTTTGTCTATCATTCTGCTTTTCCGCATAACTCTCATTGGCCCTGCCTGCTAAGGTAATGTTTTGTCTTTCAAATCATGCTTGTAATCCCTATATGAGGTTATGAACTGTTTGGTCAATTTGGTTTGGTCTAACCTACATAATATTTGAGTGAGCTTGGTATGGATACAAAGGGAACTAATACTCCCTCCGTCCCATATGAAACGTCTGGTTTCTTTTCGGCACGGTAATTTATGCGGTTGACTTTTGTGTGTTAGGAGAGAGAGTGGTGTGAATGGGGCCCACAAAAAATAACTTTTTGTGAGAGAGATTTATTTCCTTTTTAGGAAATAGGACATTTGTGTGGGACAGTCCGAAATAGAATACAAGACGTTTCATGTGGGACGGAGGGAGTACTACTCTAGTGGGGAAGAACTCTTGTGATTATCTCTGAGCTAGAGTTCTTTGATAAACAGTTGTTTGTAGGTTGCTAGAACGTAGGAATAATTGATTGTTTGAGTTCCCGTAACCTTTTCTGAGATAAGGCCTCCTGTATTTATATTCACAACCGAGAATAGATCCGTTGGGAAGAAGTGTATGCTACTAAAACATGGACGATGATACTGACTATTGTTTCGTCCCTTATTGAATCTTTAGGTCAAAGATCTTCAAGGTTTGCTTACATATAAAAATAAGTCTTCTAGAAGTATGCTTGACTAATCTTGATAGGTCTATAGAATGACTGACTCATTATCATTAAGAGTTTAGAATCCATCAAATTTCTACTCATTAAAAATTGATCATCAACACTACGTAGGTGTAACTGCTAGGGGTGTACATGACGGTTTTGGATGGCTGACAATTGAAACCGTGAACCACTCAATGCTTGCGGTCTATAAAATTATCCAATCATAATCGCTAAATATAAAAGAGAAAATTGCATCTTACAAGTTGAACGGTTGTTGGCGGGTTGGCGCACTGACAAATTTTAAAATTTACTTTTTTTAAATAATTTAAACTATCATCGTTCATCAAACAACACAAGATCTTCATAAATAATTTTCAAACATTCATCTCCAGTTAGCAATCCTACCAAAGTTTCTTCTAAGGGGTTTTGGAGTTTGAAGTTTTAGAGTTGTTGAGCTCGTGTTTGGCGAATTTGCATAGTGGGAAAAATAAGATTATGGATTTTGAACTTTAATTATAATGAATATGTAGATGAGCGGATTTTCTAATTTAGACCCGCAACCCACTTAATACTTTGCGGTTTTATCTTATTTAAACCGCTAATACTAACAAAAGATTAAAAATAATGCAGTTATCAGCGGGTGTTGGTGCATGCGGTAATTTCATAGTTTTTCTGCACACCACCAGTGACTGCAACCTCCGGTTGGACCCGAACTTATGTACTTTTGCTATAAATCAACTAGTGAGAGAGGTATGTAATTAGGGGTGTCAGTCGGTACGGGATCGGGATCCTGATCCCGAAATTTCGGGATCTCGATCCCAAAATTAGGCAAAATTCGATCCCAATACCGATCCCATAGCGGTATTGGGATATCGGTATTTGAGATGGTAAAATTGGGATCGGTATTCGGGATTACCGAAAATCCCAAATATTGATTTCCTTTAAAAAAAGCAGCAAGAAAATGCAAGGGTATGCTAATGGATACAAGCATCACTACAATGAAGGCTCTGTGTGGACAAAACCAATTGATCAATTCTGGTAGTTGACTAAGTTTTACTAATATCAAAATTATTTACAGTGAATCATATAAATCAAAACCATTACCTTCAAACTCGGCAACTACAACTCCTCAAGCTCTTCAAGAGGACCGGCAGCTGAGCAGCTCTTCGCAATTTCTCATTCTCGCGGCGCCCAAATCATTTAAGAGTGAGAGAGTCAGAGAGAGACATAGTTAATACTAGTTTGACCTAATTAATCTAATTAATATTTAATATTATTATTTCATATTAACTTATTATTAGTTAATATAATAGTTGTTATAAATTATAATTATATTTATAAGTGTATAAATCATAAATGTATTAATTATTTCATAAAAAATCGATATTTCGGTAATCCCGAGTTCGGTATCGGTTATCCCGAATCCCGATTACCTTACGAAAATGAATCCCGATACCATCCCGTATCACAAAAAATAGTATTTCGATTTTCCAATCCCGTCGGTTTCGGGATTGGGATAATCCCGAATCCCAATACCATTTAGACACCCCTATATGTAATAGTTACGGTGGGCCTCCACCAACACCAATTTCTTTGCTTTTTTTTTTCATGGTTAGGTTGTTTTTTTTAATTAGTACTCCCTCTCTTCCACAATTCTTCCTCCAAAAATTTTCGATACGGTTTTTAAGGAGAGTTGTTAGTTATGTGTAAAATGTGGGATTGTGTGTAAAGATGTGGGACCCTTAAGTAAAGTGTTTGTAATAATTTAGTATTTTTGGAAATGAAACAACAATTGTGGAACAACCCGAAAAGGAAAGTGGAGCAACAATTATGGGACGGAGGGGGTATTTTTTATGATGAGTAACCCACAACCGTTAGGTGCTCACAGGGTAAACTCCACATAGCTACTGTAGGTTTTGAACATATGACCAATTTCTTTTTATTATTACTATATGTGTGTTGATACTAAAGATAACAACAATTTATTTGTTGGCTTTACCATAATAGTAGAAAAAAATTATTCTGCCATTGAAATCAACCACTTCGTCTCCTTAATACCAACTTTATCCCTGGGCACTCCCAAGCACCCAACCTTTCTAACTATTCCAATATTTAACCAATTTTTTTCTCCTTCATATACGTCACTTTCCACTCAATCCAACCATCTCTATTTTTCATGTTTTATTCGTGACCACCTCAAACGCCTAACCACTCAATCATAAGAGATGGTCTACTGCAACCAGGTTGCACAGAAATCCAATTAGCACCCCATTTATGCTATTGACCCTATTCACGCCCCATTCGAATTCATTAAAAAAAAACAAAAGAAAAAAGAACATATATTTTCCATTAGAAGCGTCGTCACATCCTCCTTCTTCACCTTCTTATGCACCACCTCCTATAGATTTGGAAAACACTCGACTCTCTCTCCTACAGATCTAAAAAATTCGTCTAAGACGACCATCACCCATCTCGGTCCGATTTTTTTTCCAGTATTCAATAGTGATCTCCTACGAGTAACGACGGCGAACATCGTTCAACCGGTGGAGATGAACGATTCAAATCGAGTATTCAAGTTCCGCCGGCAAAACTCTTCCTCGCAGATCGCAATGGAGATAATCGTCCATCATGCTCATCATCGAAAACCGACGAATTGGAGAATATTCCAACAGGTTCGTACTGCGTTTGGTGAATTGAATTTTTTTTTGTTGATTTTGAATGAGAGAAAGTGAATTTGTCTACTAATGAGAATTTTGTGTTGATTTTGAATTGGAGAAAGTGTAGTATGCTAATGAGAAAGTTTTGACACATAAGAAAAAAGAGTAAAAGCTCACCAACATGTTAGAAAATCTCACTCTCTTTCTCTCAACAATCTCACTAATTTAGAGTTTGTTGGAATATTTATCAATCCCCAAGAATTAATATATACAGACCTAGAATTATACGATGTTTTTCTTATCGTAATTGTTTGTTCTGATTTAGGTTCTCCTCACATTGAAGGGGGTTTTCCACATAAATCTTGATGTTCCCGTTGTTCTATTGCTTATTGTTTGTTTTTTTGTTGAACTACATACACTTTTGTTATAAATAATTGACAGTTCTTCCTAACCAAATGACACTTTTTTTTCCATAACAAATGACACTTTTGTTAGAAATAATTGATACTCAATAAATGATACTTTTGTTCGAAGCAAGTTGTTGGATGATGATTCAATCCTCAGCATGATCATACTTGTGGGAAATGACTCTATCTTCTATACTGAATCACGCTCAGTAGCCTCGTGCTCTGACTGTTGAGAAGATTTGAAGATCCCAAAACCCTATCTGATTGGTGAACCATTCCTTTGTATTCGTATTTGTCTCTGAGGTTTCAGACTCAGTAGACACTCTGCTCTGGTCAAGGCGCTCGGAGCTCATCGGTCCTCGGCAACCAATGTAGAAGACTCGGTGAATACTTGGACTCGGCGGGAGCAAGATATGCGAGAGAGTCGGTTGAACCGAACTCGGCGAGTAGTTCACCTGGACTCGAGCTGATTTTCGATAGACCTTTCTCGGTGTCTATCTACCGAATACAAAATCGATTCAAGATCGGTCGAAAGTCTTCCGAACTCGTCCCGAATCTTTTGATAAGCTATCAGTGTTGTCAAGTACGAGGAAGAGAGAAGTCAACTTCAGTTGCCTCGAAGTTTGTTCTGTCTCAACCACCACATCCACCTCGACGAATGACAAGCATACACGTGTCGTCTCTCCTACTAAAGCTACAGTCAACATATTTCCGTAAAAGGAGGGAAAGGACACTGTACCTACTACAAAAGAGCCGTTTGCTACCGCAAAAGAGGGAAAAAGAAGAAAATCGTCTCCAACGGATCTATTCTTCTCTCCACTTTATAAATAGAGGGATCATTCAAGATTTGAAGCACACACCTAGAACCAACACAAGAACGCGAAGCAAGAAACGCACAGAGCATTCAAACGAGCGAAATTAACGACTAAGTCTTCCGCAAGAATCAACCGAGTTATCTCCGGCGAAAGACTACATCCAGCTCAAAAGGAACCAAGCTGAACCGACATAAGCTTCTAGTATCCAAGCGACTGACACGAACCTATAGCTAAACCCTCAGCTGTTCGTCGCTCTAGATAGCTACATTCTCGTTCCTTATCCCTCTAACCCTAAGCTCACTTGTTATATCCATAGCTTAGACGAAGGAGTTCACATTTGAACCCAATCCTTATTGTATAAGGACTCCTTCATTGTTGGAGAAGTTTGTCAAACACTTAAAGTTTGATAGAATTGTAAACCGGGACTTGCTCAAGTATAATCCCCAAGCCACGGCTTTGTCCAATAGTACAAGCCGACCGAGACTAACTCGGTATAATAAATAGCCTCCCGATCTATCGGGACAAGTGGACGTAGGATTGTTGATATCCGAACCACTTTAAAAATATCCGTGTCGTTTACTTCATTGTTTCATTGATTTTACCGTGCATACCGAACATCATATTTAAAATCGATTTAACTGTCTCAGTATTCTGAACTTCTTATCTACTGAACTGAGACTTGCATAAAACGTTTTCCTCATTAAAAACTGATTTGGGCCTACACAATTCCGCACACTGAACTCTCACTGATCGATACTGAATTCTGACCTAGTCAGTTAGCAGATCTCAGCTGAGTCAGTACTCTTTTAGCCTTTAACACGATTCGAAACGGTTATGCAGTCTGCCTTGAACTATTTCAAGACGGCACCTTCCCCGAATAGGACTGTTCGTGTTCAAAAGTTGAGAAATTTGGATTCAGGTGTATTCAGCCCCCCCCTCTACACCTGAACTCACTCACGGGACCAACAATTGGTATCAGAGCAAGAGTTCTTTGACTCTTGTTATCTTTGAGACTGGTCTATTCGAACGGATCCGAGGGAAAGCATTTTTTCACTGCATATCACTCTACATTCATATCATTATTCTTCATGGCTGATATGTCAGGTATAAGGATGGTACCTATGTTCTCGGTGGAGAACTACGGAGTATGGCGAGTCAGGATGAAAGCTCATCTGACATCCAGCACAGCATCTCCCGCTACGAGCAAGACGACGAGTAAGACTGAGCCTTCACTCACTGACCTACAAGAAGGAAGTCTAGCTCAGAAGTACGTGCTGCTCGCAGTGAAGTATCAGAAGGAGAAAGAAAGGCGTAGAAAACTGACCAAAGCATACCGAGATACAAAAGGTAAGTCAGAATATACACCTAAACGCGGTCCTGATACTCAATCTTCTGAATGCAGAAAGAAAGATGACTCAGCACCCTCAAGGGATAGTGCAACCAAAGAAGAAAAAGTCATCACTTGCTACAACCGCAAGAAGCCGGGACATTATCGGATATGATTGTCCCGAGCTCGAATGCTTGAACGCGCAAAGCACGCAAGGCAAGGAGAGAGAAATTCGCCCGAAAAGACAATCCTACATAGGCCGGCGAAATCTCGGACGACTCGAAGAGATCGACTCCTTTATGGATTCATCCGACGATGAAGCGGCTTTCATGGCCTTAGAGCATGAAGCGGATGAATCAACCGAAATGTGCATGATGGCGGGCGAAGAGGATGAGGTAAATTCTCATGAACCGCTTAACTCCTCTTCACACCGCACACACGACACTATTTCAAAAGTGCGGATGGGAATTTGGACATCTCGACCGCATATGAAGATCTACTAGATGAACAAATTCGGATGAGTCCCGCAGCTCGGTAAGACTCTTCGGGAGTTGGATACCCCGAAAGTGGAGAATCGGAGACTTTCTCGGGAGAGTCGGGTTGTTACCGAGGCCGAAGGACTTGTGTTGAGACTCGGGGAGGAGATAAACTCTCCGATGGCGAGTCTCGAAGCATCAAGAAGATCGGATTTCAGTCTTGACCAATGACTTGACTCGAAAGATACTGAAATGAGTCTACTGAAGCAAGAGCTGTCAGGACTTCAGACCGAGCACGACGCACTGAAGAAAAGTGATGATGTCTGGAGGAACCTGATGACTGAGAGGTACATGGGCGCAGAGAAGAAATTGGAGGCTATTCTAGCAAGCAATAAGCCAAAGCACCGCAAGGAAGGACTTGGATTCGGGCCCAGGAGCTTCCTCATCCGCCCCAAGACACTCGAAGTACGGCTTGCCGATAGATTTGTTCGAGGGGAGACTATCAACGCAGATATACCGAACCCCCTAGCAAAGAACAAACGAGAAGATGAAAGCACCTCATCCCACACATCGGCATTCCGACAAGAAGATCAATGTCAAGAAACCCCGGTTCGATCAAGGGGGGAACCAAAGAAATCAAACTTGGCGGATCGGTATGAACCTCCGAAGCCGACGCATCCTCGCTCGGTATGGATCATATTATTATGAACCCATAGTCCAAAGAGGCTCCAAAGGTCAGAAGAAGAAAAAGGCCGCATAGAAGGCAAAGGTCAGCAGTCCACCAACTCGAAGATCGGGACTCCCCGAACCTCGGAAGCCTCAAAAGTCAGCGTGACCGATCCGGTGGTCGATATGTTGACTCCGGTGGAAAGAAAATGTCCGAAACCACCGGGGTTGTTAGACAGATTTGGGTTACTAAAACTAACATCTAAGGACCCAAAATCAAAAATAAAGGGTACCCGAATATAATTGCCTTTTGCGGGTGAGTAAAGACCCATGGTATGTGGACGGCGGATGCTCAAGACACATGACATACCAAAGGAGTCTATCGAAGAATTATATCACCGAAGAAGGACCCGAGTGAGTTCGGAGACAATGCAAAAGGCTATACCGGAGGATATGGAACACTCGGCATTGGGCCGCCAACGTTCCAAGAGTATCATATGTTGAACGACTTCAGCATAATCTTCTCTCTGTTAGTCAATTTGTGATAACTCAAATAGAGTGATATTTGACGCTGGTTTCTGTGATGTTATTGATAAATCCACGGGAAAACAAGGTGTTATCGGGTTCGTGCGAAAGAACATATATGTGGTCGATCGGAACTCAGCGAACACGAAGCTTGCTTATTGGCGAAGAATGACAACCGCACGGGGTGGCTATGGCACAGAAGACTCAGCCATCTCAACTTTAAGACGCTCAACAAGCTTGCAAGAAACACTCTAGCAAGGGGACTGCCGAATGAAGTATTCAGCAAAGACACTCGGTGTGAAGCATGTCCGAAGGGAAAGCAAACAAGGAATCAAAATCCTCCGGCTTCCATCGCCTTCCACGGATGGAATTCTTTAGTCGCTACATATGGATTTGTTCGGTCCAGTCTCCCAGTGACGATCGGAGGCGAAAAATATGCATTAGTGGTCATAAATGACTACTCGCTACACATGGGTCATATTCATTGCCAACAAGTCCGACGTCAAAACAGAGTTACCAACGCTTCGAAAAAGCTCGGTGTCGAGAAGAACACCAAGATCGAGAAAAATACGTTCGCATGCAGGAACCGAGTTCCTTAATTCCATGGTAAAGGAGTTACCGCAGCGAAGGAATAGAGCATGAGACTTCACCGCACGCACACCTCGGCGAGAATGGAGTTGCTTGAACGAAAGAACGGAACTCTAAAAGAGGCGAGCAAGGACTCTACTCGCGGACTCGGGACTCCCAACCAAATTCACGGCGGAAGCTACCGATACGCATGTTATACTCGAATAGATCTCTACCGACAAAGCGAGCATAAGCGGACACCATATGAACTATGGAACGGCAGGGAAGCCTTCTCTATCTTATTTCCATATTTTTGGTTGTTCATGCTTTATCCACAATAATGGGAAAGATCAGCGAAGACTTTTGATAGCAAGTCGATCGGGGAGTATTCTTAGGATACTCTCGGGTCGACAAAGCTTTCGGAGTATTCAACCATCGGACTCTTTGCGTATAGGAAAGCCCTCATGTTGTTTTTAACGAGTTTGCTACCAAGACAGGGAGCAATAACTCAAATTCCGAATCCGAGGACATCGGTAAACAGCTACGGGACCTAAGCTTAAAAGACAAATCGAAAAGATCCGGCTATGTTGGGATGATGATTCGGACGAAGAAACCGAAGACAAATCTATCGAATCTCAACCAGCGAGCAAGTAGGCCGAGCGATTGACTCTCCCGAACGTAATCAATCCCGGGTAACTCGGGTCGATGAAGAAACCGTTGAGGTAACCGAGACCAACACTACCGAGAGCAACACCTCGGGGGGAACGTCTAGTAATGTTCCCGAGCCGAATGCCCCCCGAACCCGGTGACTCGGTAGACCATACTCTTGTTACCGAATTACTTCAATCTCGTGAATAGTACAACCGAAATGCCTAACTCACCTACTATCTGTGTTGAACAAGTTTCAGATGAAGAGTTGAAACATCGTAGATCGTGGCTCGATGCTCACACTGCTGATTTAATCATTGGAGATCCTTCAGCAAATGTCAAGACAAGATCCAAATTCTGTCAAGGAGAAAGCGCATTATTTTCCTGCTTCTTGTCTACTGAAGAGCCTCAGACCATTGAGGATGCACTGAAAGATGCTGACTGGATCATTGCTATGCAGGAGGAGCTGAATCAGTTCACGAGAAACGAAGTATGGGAGCTTGTAGACAGACCCCGGCATCAACATGTTATTGGAACTAAATGGGTCTTCAAAAACAAGCGAGATGAAAACAACGTTATAGTAAGGAACAAAGCAAGACTCGTGGCTAAAGGCTACTGTCAAGCCGAAGGGATAGATTTCAATGAGACGTTCGCTCCAGTTGCAAGATTGGAGGCAATCAGACTATTCCTGGCCTACGCAACATATCAACGATTCAGAGTTTATCAAATGGATGTGAAGTCTGCGTTCTCGAACGGCGTGCTTGAAAGAAGAAGTCTATGTGGAACAACCGCCCGGCTTTCAGCAGGGACATCAAGTATATAGACTCAGAAAGGCTCTATACGGGTTAAAACAAGCACCCAGGGCTTGGTACGATACCATGTCTGAGTTTCTTCTTCAGAAAGGTTTTCGAAAGGCACGATGGACCGCACTCTATTCAGCATTCGACCGGAAGAAGACTTATTACTTGTGCGGATCTACGTGGATGACATTATATTCGGATCAAAGAATGTCATCATGTGTCGGCAATTTGAAAAGATGATGAAGGATAAGTTCGAGATGTCGATGATGGGTGAAATGAACTACTTCCTTGGTTTTCAAGTCAAGCAATCCGAAAAGGGAACGTTCATCAACCAAGGTAAATACACTCGAGACCTCATCAAAAGATTCGGCCGCACATCCGGCAAATCAATCAAGATCCCGATGAACACGAATATGAAGATAGATCTTGATAAAGAGGGAGTATCGAGTAGACCAAACCGAATACCGTGCTATAATTGGTTCTTTATTATATCTAACGGCTACTCGTCCCGACATAACTTATGCTGTAGGTGTGCGTGCTCGATTTCGGGGCGAATCCCAAGCGAGTCATATGGACTCGGCAAAGAAGATTCTCCGCTATCTACGAGGAACACCCGACATGGGTTTGTGGTATCCAATGATGATAATATTGAACTAACAGGTTATTCTGATGCTGACTATGCAGGATGTAGAATAGACCGAAAATCAACTTCAGGAACATGTCAGTTCCTTGGCAGCAAGCTGATCTCATGGTTTTCAAAGAAACAGCACTCGGTGGCCACGTCGACTACTGAAGCTGAATACATGGCTGCTGGAAGTTGTTGCGCCTAGATCCTTTGGCTGAGACAACAGTTGAGAGACTATGACGTCATTCAGAATGAAGTGCCGATTTTCTGCGACAGTACT
Organism: Lavandula angustifolia; assembly: GCA_028984105.1. Lineage (NCBI taxonomy): Eukaryota > Viridiplantae > Streptophyta > Magnoliopsida > Lamiales > Lamiaceae > Lavandula > Lavandula angustifolia. Next base: position 9,806,004 of record CM054809.1, on the reverse strand, counting down.
AGTGCTATTGCAATCACTCAGAACCCTGTACTTCACACGAGATGCAAGCACGTGGACATCAGACATCACTTCATTCGTGACCATGTCGAGAAAAAGGATATCAGGATGGAGAAGATCCATACTGACAAGCAACGGGCTGATATACTGACCAAGCCTCTAGGCGAATCCGTATTCGAGAGAACTTTCGGTAGAGCTAGGTACTGTTGGACCCTACTGACCCCGGTCGGTAAGAGGTTTCGGGAGAGAGACATTTCGGTAGGGGGGAATGTTCACTCTCGCATGCGATACATTCGATACGTAGAGACGAAACCATCTACACGAGGTATCAGCTGACTACTATGTTCAGCTGACAGGTTTGCGTATCTCTACTCAGTAGTAATTTAATACAACAGTACTTTGCATTTATGACAAAGATTCAGCATGACATTAATATCTTTTGGTTTGCTGAACTCTGCACGCATTTAATGCATGTCTTTTCACAGTTACTACTTAGGCTATTTTACAACTGGCTTTGACTTAGGCGCCTTTTGTGATCATTGCCTATTTTTAACTTCTAATCTTAACCGTCCATATCATAAAGCAAGTTTAAATTCAGCCTTCGATCGAAAACCGTTCACCTTCATAGTTGATATATATATTCGATCATATCTTTGAAACCGCCATTAGCATACTTCATAACTTTTAAATTTCAAAAAATCCGAGATCTGCATTCGCAATCCTTACTTGCAACTTCACTCTCAATCTTATCTCGAATTTTATCTATTGGTATGCTTATATCTGTTAATGTATTTGTTATAGGTTTCAGTATCGCATTGTACAGCACTGTTCTATCCAAGAAACGATACTGATTCATTTCTTGTAACAGGTACTATGGTTGGTATATCTGTCAGTTCTCCCGACAAGATAGAGGAAATCGTCAGCAAAGATCGTATCTGGTGCGAACCAGTTATGGAGTTCGACGCGTGCGAGCTCGAGTACATGGACGAGATCTTCACATATCTGAGGAAATCCGGCCTTGAGGAGTTTCTATCGAGGAAGCCGACCTTCTTCCTTCCTCGACAAGTGGCGGAACTATATCTGAACTCCGACTCAGTTGGAGGAGACATTCTGGCGAGGTTCGCTGTTAACGCCATTGACGACGCATCGAGGATACCGAGCGGATGTCTATTAAACAAGCGGCGAAGAAGAGCTTCAACCTCCCGTCTGAAGGTGTCAGCACCTTGGGGTACAATGACGACGCTGTCGACACATACCTCTCCGTTTTCTGTGGCAAGCCCACAACATTCAGAGCAGCATTTCCAAAGAATGCAATGCTACCGCAGTTCAGAGCACTAGCGTACATCGTCACTCACCGTTGATGAGCCAGCCGGCTCTTTCGATCGGTCTCCCCGATCGAAGATCCATATGATGATGGCGATCTATGACTGCGTGAAAGTCAATTGGACTAACTTCTTTGTTCGCGAATTTATGGCTCAGGCAGCCAAGTTCGACAAAGCTACGTGAACACTGACCGCAAAGGGAAAGCTTCTCTACGGACTTAAATTGTCAGTCATGATCGAGGATTTCTGCGAGGCTGAGCAGATCACTTATGGCGGCAAAGAATACTTTAATGTGAAGAAAATCCGCTTTCACAACAAGTCCGCGGCCCCGCAATGATTGGTTCGGGACCGGCCGCGAAGCTTCGGCCATCTAAGCCTCAAAGCGGCGACTCCTAAGAAAAGGACACCTCCGGCTAAATCACCTAAGGCACCAGCCAAGAGGCCGAGGAAGGCCATACCGGATACACCTGGCCGAACCGGAGACAACTACGAAGTGGCTACCGAACCGACTCCTATTCAGCCACTACAGTTGGTAGATGAGTCTTCCTCATCTGAGAAGACCAAGTCAGTGGAGAAAGCCGTCTCCACTGAGGAACAAGTTCAAGAGGAACAGGGAGAGGCTACTGAAGCCCAAAGTGAGGAAGTCCAACGTCTGGATAGCCCTCTCTCTGTGCCTCCGCTCGGCGAGCCGTCCACTGCGCGACTCGAGACTGACTTCGTTGATATCAAGTCAGATTCTGCGTCTGCAGAAGAGACTCTCGGGATGGAAGCAGCAGTTATTGTCTCTAGAGCTTCCCGAGAGATCATCCAGTTCATTACAGTGCTTGCTGACCATTCAGATTTGCTCGTCCTAGCCAAGTCAGCAAGGCTCCATATGATCCTACGCTTTCAGGAGTGGCCTCAGCTTCAACGCCTTGTTCTACACTACTCCTGTCAGTAGCTACACTTGGAAGAACTGAGATTGCGTGAGGAGATAGGCTATTCAGAGCCTAAGAACCTCAACACGATGGAGAATCTACGGGCAGCCATGCTTGCAATTATTGCTGATCGACGCCAAGCAGCTGGCTCGCTGCCCTCAGATGGGTCTGACCACGACGGTCAAGACCCACCCAGCCGATTCGGACCCCGGAAAGCCCGATGAGGGACATCCACAGGACAAGGATACCCATACCGGGCAAAGCACCACCACTCGGTATCCTTGGGCACGAGAAGCCTTCGGCCGGGTGTCTCGTCCTCGCAGAGCTCGCTCGGCTCCTCGCTCGAGTCGACATACGAGGCGGCGCCCGGCCCATCTCGCCAAGAGATCCCGTTCGGTTGCCAAAGCTCTAACCGCACAAGGAATTCAAAATCGGGAATTGGTGAAGGCGATCCACAAGGTGTGGAAGAAGTCCGCATTGGCCACCAACTCGAGCTTCGGGGGCCGAAATCCAAAGATCTCTACATCATTGCCCCCGATGTCTCCGCTCTCATAATCGAAGCATTGCCCAAGCAGAACAACAGGTTTCGGACTCGGCTAAGGATAATTCGGGAGGGACAGGCCAAGCTCCTTGAACAATTTCGTAACGCCTTGTCCGCTCATACCGAGTCGGGCCACCGAGCAAGCCCGGGCCACGGAGAACAAACTAGACCTCATTCAACTGGTCGTGGAGGACAAGATCGGTGAGAAACTAGCTGAACTGAAGTCAGAAGCCGTTCTCTCTCATGCAGCATACAAGGACGCACTCATATCTAAGAGGAACGAGCTGCATCTAGCATTGGAGAAAGTTCATAACAGACTGGACGACTTGTCTACTGTTTATCAGAAGCTAGAAAAGAAGGTACTCATCCCAACCCCGGCTGTACTTGATGATGCCAAAAAGGGGGAAGGAAAGAAGAAGGGTACTGAGAAAGAAAGTGAAGAAAAGAAAAAGAGTACTGAGAAGCTGACTCCCACTAAACCTTCTAGACCACTGAAGGAGAAGCTGACTCCCACTAAACTGGGACTTGCTCAGTATAATCCCCAAGCCACGGCTTTGTCCAGTGTACAAGCTGACTGAGACTAACTCAGTATAATAAATAGCCTCCTGATCTATCGGGACAGTGGACGTAGGATTGTTGATATCCGAACCACTTTAAAAATATCTGTGTCGTTTACTTACTGTTTCATTGATTTTACTGTGCATACTGAACATCATATTTAAAATCGATTTAACTGTCTCAGTATTCTGAACTTCTTATCTACTGAACTCAGACTTGCATAAAACGTTTTCCTCATTAAAAACTGATTTGGGCCTACACAACTTCGCACACTGAACTCTCACTAATCGATACTGAATTCTGACCTAGTCAGTTAGCAGATCTCAGCTGAGTCAGTACTCTTTTAGCCTTTAACACGATTCAGAATAGTTGTCTCGTCTGTTCGAATTATTTCAGTACGGCACCTTCCTGAATAGGACTGTTCGTGTTCGAAAGTTGAGAAATTTGGATTCAGGTGTATTCACCCCCCCCCTCTACACCTGAACTCACTCACGGGACCAACACAAGTGGTACTCAATAAATGACACATTTGTTCAAAACAATTGACACTTCTTTCTTAAACAAATGACATTTTTCAAAACAAATGACTTTTTTTGCAAAATAATTAGTAATTCATAATTGACACTTTTGTTAAAAATAAATTACCCTTTTGTTCGAAACAAATGATACCCTACAAATGAAACTTTGTTTAAAACAAATGACATTGTTGTCAGTGCTTGTAGATGGCATTGAAAATGAAAGTAACACTTTTGTTTCGAAACAAATTATACTCAACAAATGAAACTTCTATCGGTGATGGTAGTAACTGTTCAAAACAAATGACACTTCCATCGGTGATGGTAGTCAATGTTCAAAATGAAAATGAAGCTTTTGTTCAAAAAGAGATGATACTCAATACATGACATTTTTTTATTCACAGCAAATGACACTCATGTCTTTAAAAAAACTTTAAAAGTAAAAAATAATAATAATAACATCATGATGACATCATCACATGTGGATCTGGGTTAGGTCGGGTAAATGAGCCGGATTTGGTACTTAGTGAAATCCAGTTGCACATGCAACCGGTGCACACAAGTTTTTGTGTAATCCTGATATCATGCTATATTTTAATAATTTTATGTTATTCGTTAAATGTAATTTTGTTATATTTAATAAAAAAAATTAAAATGATACTCCCACCGTCCCGTCCGACTTGTCTTTTTTATTTTCGGCATGAAAATTAAGATGAGTAGGTGATTGTGTATAGATGACTGAGTGATTGTGTAAAGAGGTAAACTCTAAAAAAAAGTTAAGAGTTTGTATATAGAGGTAGTAGACCCACGAATGGAGGTAGTATAACTTAAGTTATAAAAAAACATTGTAAAACTCCAAACTCATACAAAATAATATTAACAAAAGATTGTATAAAATTAGAAAAAGATAGTAAATGAGATAATTTTAGTGTGGACAAGTATGTCAAATTTTGTCTCTATTTAGAAATGAAAAACTATGAAATTGATATTTATATTAATATATGTAAAAGATACATCCAATTTGATTCGTTGGGACAAAAAATACTATCAACTAATGAGAATGTGACATGTTGTCATACTGTTCATCGCGATGAAGAAGACCTAGTGTTTGGATTTATAATGGAAGGGGCTGGAGTCTCCGTAGAGGATTGTATTCTTCTTTTTCCTTTTAAATTAAAATGCTAATGTTCTACCGATCATGAATTTTTATGTGCGGTAAAAGTGGTGTAATGGAACTTTTCTTGGGGGTGCAATCAATTGTTCAATTGGTATCCTAACATGATTGTCTTGTGAGATGAAGTGATTTAAACATCTATATTAATCTGTTTTAATTGGAAAATAGAATAAGTTAGTTGTAAGAAAATAGATAAAGAATCCTAATCGAATTTGTTAGTGTTTCATATTGTTGGTGTTGGATTTGAATGAAGTAATATATGTTTATTGAGTTCTTTAGAGTAAGAAATCTAATAATTAGGCATGTCTTCGAAAACTTTATCCATGTAAGCAAATACTGTTCGGTCACATGACCCACATCACATTATTTTATGCAATAATTTCATGAAATGTACTTTATTGTAAACAATGTTTTGATTTCACCTTTTACTCTAATACTTGCAAAAAAATAACTTCATGCGTATCATATCACGCCAAATATGGCATTACTATACTCGAAATAAAGGAATACTCAATCTCTCTCTCTATATATATATTGAGAGTTAGTTGAGGCTACGCCTAGGGACCGGTTTTCCAAGACCCCCAAATCTTTTAGAATCTAGAATGGGTACACCAGTGGTCCACAACTCTACAAAAATATATTTACATGAAAATAAAGGCTAAAGCTCTTCATTTTTAAAACTGTCAAAGACTTATGCATATATTTCAGTTTTAGCCTCTTTAGCATTGTATAACACTAAGTTATTGCTTATTAGCCTAAGATGTTCATGATAAATTGAACTTTTTATTTTTATTTTACTATGACGTCACTTCACATAAATACATACATGGGCTATTATTTGAAATCACCACTTATACTTCAACTTCTATTCAAATATTCAGTTCGAATTATCGGGAATGTTTGCCAATGTATTACAATTTATAAAAACAAAAAAATAAGTACAAATTTTGCAGCATTATCAGCAATCCGGATCCTCTGGCCCAAAAATCGTATCCCACTCGGTGGCCCACCAATCACGTCCCGCCACACGTGCATTGATGGGCCATATTAGCAATAAAAAACTATTTTAATTATAAAAAGCTGACCCACCAATGCACGCGTGACGGAGCGTGATTGGTGGGCCATGGTATGGACCACCTAGGAGTGGGACAGATGATGCTGTGCGCATTATCAGAAAGAGAAAATAAAAAAGAATTGGTCCCACCAAAATTGCATAGTTGAATGAAGCGATTGATTGAATAGAAAATAATTAAGGGACCACCACCATTTCCCGCGCTTAATCATTCTCCCAAACTCGCGGAATGATCAAAATGTCTATCCCAAAGCTCCACGCAATGGTTCCGTACAAGGAATGGAATTGGTAATCGTCTGGGAAAAAAATCGTTATCTTGGTGCTGAATTCTCTTTAAATCGTTCTTTTGATCGAGTTTAATCTTAGTCCATTAATTTGTCAATTTTTTTATTTTTAGTCCGTTTTATAAAATTGACAAAATTTATTCAATTTCGGTCCGTTAGGTTAATAAAAAAATAATTAAAAATCAAATTTCTATTATAAATATCCAGTTTTAATCAATTATGTTTAAGAAAAATAAAAAATGGGGTTGATTATCTTTCTTTAATGTTTATTATTTTTAGAATTTTCATAATTATTCAGGTCTATCTTCGAGCAGGATTTTCTTCAATTGTTTAACAAACAACATAAACAATACTAAGAAAATAATCAACCACATTTTTTAATTTTATTTGAGATTAATGAGTTAAAACTTGACATTTATAATATAAAAGACTAAAATTAATATTACAAATATGCTAAGATTAAAAATGTAATTTTAAAATATTTTTTTATTAACCCAACAAACCAAAATTGGATAAATTTGACCAATTTTGTAAAACGGACTAAAAACGGACAATTTGCCAAATTAATGAATTACAATTGGACTTAGCCAAAATAACGGGCCAAAGTTAAATTGGACGCCATGATAACGGACCAAAAATGATTTTTCCCTCCACACACATCATCATTGATCAAGAAGTCTGTTCAAGTGACCCAATTTTTTTTTTCGAAGTCTAAAATAATACTCCTTTCATTTTATTCCAATTGTTCAATTGACCGACATTTTTGCAGTCTTTTGTTAGGATGGATATACTTGAAAATCATAACTTCAGATTCAGATATCTTCCCCCTTGAGATCAGGATGCATTATTCATTCAGTAGCTTTTGAGTGTTCTATGATTTGTTAGACTACTTTGTTCATTGTTGGCCATCTGTTTATACCCTTTCTGTTTGAGTTTGGTTTGGTTGATCATTTGGGGAAAGGTTTTGGGTTTTTCCTCGCGTTGTACTTTGGTTTACTTTATGATATGACACGTAATTTTTTCAATTGTCCAATTTCTCTTTTTTGGGTTAGTCTCATTTTAACTGTCCATTTTTCTTTTTTAACTTATAATAATACTATAGTACTCTCTCCATCCTATTATTCATGTCCACTTTAAAATGGACACAAAGATTAAGGTATTGAGTGTAAAGTAAAAGGTTGTGGGCTTAGAAGGTTGAAAAATAGTGTACAGTTGAAAAGTGGTGGATTTAGAAGGTTGAAAAGTGGTATAAAGTTAAAATATGGTGGGTCCAGTAGGTTGAAAAGTCGTGTAATTTATTTCCATTTTAGGTAATGAACATAAATAATGGAAAATCACTTTTGGGTTTAGTGGACATGAATAATGGGACGGAGGGAGTGTAATTTAGTAGATATCACTGCTTTACACATAACTAACAACTTTCTTAACTTTCATGGCAAAAAAAAAAAAAAAATAGACAATTAGAGTGAGACGAACGATAATAAAGATTGAGTTACTTAAAAATACAACTTGATCAAGTGAAAAGCACAAATGAGAATGGTAAAATTTCTTAGATTTAAGTCTCTTAGTGGGGCCTAAAGCAGTGACTTCACTAACCTTACTTATTGAGCCGACCTTACTCTCTCATAGCTACTTCAGTTGATGCTCATGGATCATATAATTTGTCTTTAGTATAAAACTAAAATTAACTTTGTTTTTTTAGTAGAAATCCTATCTTGCAAAAGCTCGCCCCATCTTAAATGATAATTACTTAACTGAAATGTGCATGCACGAATCGATCAGTCAATCCTGAGCTGTTCGGATCAAACCCATAAAGTTCATGACAAAGTCATAAGCATCGGGCACAAGATATAAATAACAATGTAATCATGTTGAGTTAAATTTTACACTTCATTCTCTTCTCTAACAAAAATTTTCACGTCATTTCCTTCCTTCCTCCCTCGTAATTCTGGATATTATTGAGAATGTACAGCTCACTCATTCTTGGATATTATTGATTAGACAAGTGTTATCATAAATGTACAATTAATTAATGTAAATTTCGTTTGCAACATTGTGTATATTCACATGATGCCCTTATCAAGCCATGCGTTTTATGACATATTTCTCATTTATCGTTATCGGAAGATTGAGGATATAAATGTTCGATTATTTGACCACAAAAGATTATCAAATGGAATTACGGGTCTCATTGTAATAAACAAATTTGCATGATATGAAATTGTTGGAATATTTAATGCATAATAAAAGCCTAAAAATTTGTTTGTTTCTTGTCATCCCATTTATTTGTTTTATTACTCACGTATGACGTATCCCGTCCTTATCAATCTCAATATAGCACACAATATTTCAATTATTAACCATTGTGGCAAACATAATGTATTGTGCAAATCTAAAGCAATATTGCTGGCGTAGGATATAAAAAAGTATACTTATTATTAATATCGGATTCGTGATCCTCACTTTGTGTCTCACTACTTGTGTGCCATCTATAAAGTAATTTGATTCTAATATCACCGGAAAAAAAAATGAAATGTAATAACTAATAAATTTAGTATAGTGAATAAGAGTCACAAAAAATCATCAAATAAAGGATCTCAGTGGTTATAATTTTAAATATTAAACTAAAGAGCAAGAAATTAAAGAAAAAATAACTTTAAAAAAAATAATAAACGCACCGAAAGTATAGTAGAGGATAATACATGAATATGAAATTCATTGAATTGAAACCGAAAGCGTATATTTGTTAGTCTTTTAATTGGAGACCCCGCAAAAGAAAAATAAAAAATGTCGCAGCATTGTACAATTAAGTAGTTAGCCGTAAGAATTATGATGAGTCTGTACAATTTGGGACAGCCATAATTCTCGTCCCTGCCTAACTATATATTTATCAACCACCACACAACTGCATAAATATATACACGAACTATTAGATCCCGTACATTAGGGATGATCCCAATGATTGTCTTTTACTCAATTTCGTGATTATGAATACCGTCAATGTTTTTATAGATAGAATTTGTTGCATACTAGCGTATGAATTAGAGGTAAGTTTTAATCCCCTCCATGCATGTGGTAGGCTCATTCTTCCATAGGCACACGGTCAGAGCTTATGGTTTCATGTTCTATATATAATGCTGATCCTTGTGCCCAAGCCCAACTTTGCTAGAGCAGGCCCACATTCAGTTCGGCCCAGTTTGTTATATCTGGTCCATAACGGCTGCGTCCATTTCTGCGGAATTCTCTCGGCCCGTTATGTAAACCTACCTATAAAAGGATAGGATGGATGCGTCGAGATCGATGCGCAGTTGCTCTCTTTCTCTCTATTCTCTCTTCGATACATTTCATCTCTTTATGAGATCTAGATTGTTTATGAGTGAGTTTTCAGAGTGAGATCTTGTAATAGCAAGTTAGGGCTTGTTGGTGTTGTGCACTGCGGTGATGTGGTGTTTGTATTGGACGGTTTGAACTTAAATATAAATTATTGTCTTCGATCCTAACAGTGGTATCAGAGCTAGGTTCATCACCGCTCGACCACCTTCGTCTCTGAAGACTTAGATCGCAAACGGGCATTTTTTTTAAACCGTAACCCTGGATCTGAAGTCGTCCTTCCAGCAACAGGTAAAACGGGGTTCAAATCTCCAAACCCCGCTTTGCTAAAGCGGCTAAACACCTCTTGTTTTTCAATTTTGATAGATCTGCCGACTGGAGCAGTTAGGGTTGGGAATTGCCTGCTGATAGAATCTGCCAACTGGTGCAGTTAGGGTTTTTGTGATTTTATCTGCTTGCTTTTACCAACGTGTTCTAATTCTTTGGTTCTGAATCTTTTTTTGCTTTCGCTGCCATTCTGAACCTTGAGTTTAAAACTGTTTGTGTGTCTCTGATCTGAAGAGATTAGATTTTCTGTAACCGTTATACACGGTTGTTTTTTTTCCTTTAAAATTGGTGTTAGTAGAGTAAGATGACCCCCTGCACCCAGGACTTGATCCTGCGATTGTGAATTGGGAAATCCCTCTGTCGATACACTGTCTGATATCAACTCTTAAGGGTTAATATCATTTTTCATTATAATGGCCTTGGTATCCTCTAGTGGAATTGCCACCTTTAATGGAAAAAATGACTTTAATTTGTGGAAAAAGCGTATGACTGCTATCTTCATTGAAAAACGTGTGTCTGCTACTATTACCCACACCTATGAAGCTGAGTTATCTGAAAAGAAAAAGAATGAGATGAATGATCTTGCCTTGTCTGCTATTACTTTGAATCTGTCTGACTCTATGCTTAAGAAAGTAGAACATCTTTCTTCTGCTAAAGAGACATGGGATAGATTAAATGAATTGTATACAGAGACCACCCTACCCTCTAAGATGTATTTTCTTCAGAGTTTCTTTAAGTTTAAATTTGATATGTCTAAGGATATGGATGAGAACTTAGATGAGTTTAATAAATTGTTATAATTGATTAAACAAACTGGTGACACTAGTATTGATAATTATGTTCATATTGCCTTGTTAAATGTCATTCCTGAGTTTTACAGTGATGTTTAGTCTGCCATTAAGTATGGGAGGGATAGAATAGACCTTGAGACTGTGATTAATGCTCTTAAGAGTAAGGAAATGGATTTAAGGTTTAATAGAGAAGTTAGAGTCACTGAATAAAGTACATCTTACCAATTGAGGGGTAGAACTAGTGATAGGACAACTACTTCCTATAGTTCTGAGAAAGGGGGGAAGAAGCACACCCAAATGTCTAAGTCTAAGTCTAGAATTAAAGGTAGGAAGTGTTTCAATTGTGGGGAATATGGGCATTACCATAAAGACTGTCCTTCTCCTAGGAAAGGGAAACAACATACTGATCAGAAGAGTGTTTCGAATGTTATTTTAGGGCATGATTCTGAAAATAACATTCTTGGAAACTATTTTATGGTGACTGAACCTAAGTGTTTTTCTTTTGTGAATAATGTGAATTCAGAATTAATCAATGAATGGATCATGGACTCTGGCCGTGCATATCATGTTTCTCCTTTCAATGAATATTTTTCAAAACTGAAAACTGGTAATTTTGGTTATGTAACTGTTGCCAATAAGCATAAATGTTCTTTGTTTGGACTTGGTGATATTTGTTTAAAATTCAAATCTGGTTTTGAATATACTATGAAGGATGTGAGGTTTGTACCTGATGTTGCATGCAATCTTCTGTCTTTTACTGCCTTAGAAAATGATGGTTTTAGTGGGAGTTGGGGGAATGGGTGGATGAAAGTTAAAAGGGGTTCTTTAGTTGTGTTTAAATCTAAAAGAACCAATAACTTAAATCATTTTACTACTATCCCTGTTACCTCTGCATCTAATGTGAATGCATCATTTTCTCATAAAACTGTTTTGTGGCATCAAAGACTAGGGCATACTAGCACTAAGAATCTGTCTATTCTAAGAAAACCAGGTGTCTTTGGTGAAGATAAACTTTCTGACTTGCTATTTTGTGATTCATGTGTGCTTGGTAAACAGCATAAAGTCTCTTTTCATGTCACTGTCTCATCTGATAGAACTGTTGCATCTGATATACTTGAATATATACATGCTGATGTTTGGGGGCTCTCTAGTACCCCCACACATAGTGGTTGTAGATACTACCTGTCTATCATGGATGATTTTTCTAGAAAAAAGTTGGTTGTTTATTTTAAAGCAAAAATCTGTTCAAATGTTTTCTGACTGGAAACTGAAAATTAAAAATCAAACTGGCAAGAAAATTAAGGTGCTTAGGACTGATAATGGCCTTGAATTTTTTAATTATCCTTTTGACAACTTGTGTGTTAAGTCAGGGATTAGAAGGCATAAAATTGTTCCCTATAACCCTCAGCAAAATGGGGTAGTGGAAAGGATGAATAGAACCTTATTAGATAAGGTTAGGTGTATGCTAGAAAGTTCAAGGCTATCTAAGTCTTTTTGGGCCATAGATTCTTTAACTGCAACCTATTTAATTAATAGATTACCTTCTAGTTCTCTAAAACGCCAGTGCCCTGAATCTGTCTTTACTGGAAAACCTCTAGATCTTTCTCATCTTAGAGTGTTTGACTGTGCTGCTTTTGTGCATCACAAGGGTGATAAGTTAGATTCTAGGTCTAAGAAATCTGTGTTCCTAGGCTTTGGGATAAGAGTCAGCCTAGTTTTAAGGTAATTATCTGTAGGGATGTGGTTTTCAATGAATCTGAATTCCCCAGTTTGCCTGCTTCTATTTCTTCCTCTGATAATGATACTCCTTCTAAGGTGGAGCCTCAACCTTTTCTTGAACATGTTGCTTCTGATTGTGAATCTGAACCTATTGTAGATCATGCTGAGTCAAGTGGTACTTCTGAGTCTGTGTCTGATGATTCTAATTCCTTGTCTGACTCTGAATTGCATGATACTGACACTGTGGTTGATTCTGTACAATCTGATTATATGTTATCTAGTGATAGACCTAGAAGAGATATTCACGCTCCTTCCAAATATGATGATTATGTAATGTATGCTCTTAGTGTTTGTGAGTCTTTGGATAATGAACCAACATGTGATTCTAATGCTATTCACTCTGCTGCTTCTGATAAGTGGATAATTGTTATGCAATCTGAGATGAATTCTTTGCATGTGAATAATACTTGAATTCTTGTTCCCAAGCCTAATTCTTGTTCTATTGTGGACTGTAAATGGCTTTTCAAGCTCAAACATGAACCTAAGTCTCTTATGTATAAAGCTAGGTTAGTTGCTAAGGGCTTTACTCAAAAAGAGGGGGTAGATTATTCAGAAATCTTTGCTCCTGTTGTGAAACTGACTACTGTGTGCATTATGCTTTCTTTAGTTGCTCATTTTAACTGGGAATTGAAACAAATGGATGTTACTACTGCTTTTCTTCATGGTGATTTAGATAAAAAGATATACATGAAACAACCTGAGGGCTTTATAGATTCTGAAAAACCTGATTATGTGTACTTACTGAAGAAAGATTTATATGGTTTAAAACAGTATCCTAAGCAGTGGAACAAAAAGTATGATCAGTGTATGCTCTCTTTAAATTTTATTAGAAGCTCTTTTGATCCTTGTCTCTATTATACTAAGTTTGCATCTATTCATGTATACTTATTGATAAATGTGGATGATATGTTAATTGTCAGTCCTTGTGTGAAGTCCATTAAACATGTCCAAAAGTGTCTTAGTGATAATTTTGAAATTGAGGACTTGGGGGATGTTAGAAAGATACTTGGTATGAGCATTAGTAGAGACAGAAAACTTGGTACTCTTGTCCTGAATCAGATTTCATATGTGGATAAGATTTTGAGTAAATTTGTTATGTCTGCTGCAAAACCTGTCAACATACCTCTTGTTTCTCATGTTGTGTTAAGTAAGGATCAGTCTCCAAAAACTGATTCTGAAATCTCTGATATGCAAAAGTTTCCTTATGCACATGCTAAAGGGTCTGTTATGTATCTCATGGTTAGTACTAGTCCTGATATAGCTGATGTTGTTAGTTGTTTGAGCAAATATATGTCTAATCCTGGTATGCCTCCCTGGAATGCTTTAAAGTGACTGTTTAGGTACATGAAATCTACCAAATTTGTAGGATAAAAATTTTCAAGATGTTCTGATGGTACTAGATTGGCTGGATATGTAGACTCTAACTATGCCGATGATAAAGATAATAGAAAGTCGACTACCTCTTATGTGTTCACTTTCTGTGGGTCATGTATATATTGGAAGTCTCGGTTACAACCTGTTGTTGCAGTAGAGGCATAATATGTTGTTGTTGTTGAAGCTTTAAAGGAAGCTGTTTGGCTTAAGGGCCTCTTGTCTGAACTGAATTTTCTGCATAAAGATGTGACTTTGTTTTCTGATAGTCAATCTGCTATTCAGTTGTGCAAAAATCCTATGTTTCATGATCGAGCCAAACATATTGATGTTAGATATCATTTTATACGGGATATGATTGATAAAGGTATTGTGATACTTGATAAGATTCATACAGATCTTAATCCAACAGATATGGGTACGAAATGTTTAAGTGCTGAGAAGCTTAACACTTGTTTTAAGATTCTGAATCTTGATCTAAGGTAAAATTTGTGTGTTTTTCTTCCACTATTGCTTGATCTAAGGAAATCTTGATCGAGCCAAATATATTGATGTTAGATATCATTTGAAGGCACACCACTACTTGGCCTAAGGTGGAGTATATAATGCTGATAGACCTAGTATTTGCAGCACCTCGTGCCCAAGCCCAACTTTACTAGAGTAGGCCCACATTCAGTTCGGCCCAGTTTGCTATATCTGGTCCGTAACGGCTGCGTCCATTTCTGCGGAATTTTCTCGGCCCGTTATGTAAACCTACCTATAAAAGGATAGGATGGATGCGTCGAGATCAATGCGCAGCTGCTCTCTTTCTCTCTGTTCTCTCTTCGATACATTTCATCTCTTTGTGAGATCTAGATTATTTTTGTGTGAGTTTTCAGAGTGAGATCTTGTAATAGCAAGTTAGGACTTGTTGGTGTTGTGCACTGCGGTGGTGTGGTGGTTGTATTGGACGGTCTGAACCTAAATATAAATTAATGTCTTCGATCCTAACATATCAGCCATTACTAATTAAGATGAGATTCCATCTATCACATGCTACTCGAATCAGAGCAGCTATTGGACTTTCGCCCTCTAGAGCACATCATTGAGATTGCTTCGCTTAGCAAGCATGATTTTAGAAGAATTTTAATTATGTACAAATTTGATGTTCTCGAGTAATATTATGATAATTTTTATTAAATACAAATACAATGTTCTGGAGTAATATTTTGAGAATTTTAAATATATTCACAAATTTAGTGGACTTAGGTATCTGATATTTTAACGCTGTACTTAACTCTGTACTTAACTCTGTTTTATCAGTTATGCAATATTTACTGAGCAGTGCGATCATAAATGTACATGGATTATAAATTAAAAAAAATTAAAATTAAAGAATAATTGTTCAAAATATTACATATTCCAGTGCGAAGGATTTGAATATGAATTTTGATTGCTTCAACAATATTCCGGCCCTCTTAGTGAATAATTAGGTGCTAATTAACATTAAAGCATGAGAGTATAGTATGTAGATCGGATTTCGTGCTCTAATTAATGCTGCCTTAAAATATTAACTAGATTTCAAAATTAGTAAAAACATAATGCAGCAATTGCTGTTCAGATATTAAAAATAAATAAATAATCCCTAGTGTCAATCTTTAATCCTTTAATTTGAATTTGCAAAACCTAATTAATGCAGTCGTGGAAACCAATTTATTAGTAGCTTCGCGGAAGACATGCCACTTTGTTTCATGTAAAATCTTACATAAAAACAATAATAATTAAATGTTTGTGCATTTTAAATATTTTTTTTTCCACAAAATGCATCGGATCTATTTGAATAATATTTCTGAAATTGGTGGGACATTTTATTAAATAGTACGCACTCCAATCTGCAGCCACTGGTATGTACAAAAGTTTCAAGCAACTGATTGACTTAGTTGATTAAAGATATATATATATATATATGTAGTTATCTGATCGTGCTGTTTTATGCTAAGTTGAGATCTTAGTTATTTCAAACAATGTGCACATGCATGATGAGTTCAAAACCATATTCTAAAATGCCTAAAGCCGAGCATGAAGTAAATCTCTTTTTTTTATTTTTTATTTTTATTATTGATCACTTTTTAGAGACGGGGAAATTGAGTTGATACTATATGTGCATGAAGTAAATCTCTTTCCCAACTCAAATAAAGTCGAGCTTCAACCAAATATCCTTGAGCCAAAATAAATAACTCGGTCTTCGATTAGATGAGTAATAAACATATCATCTCTACTTTATGACAAATTCAAAATTATAAATAAGGTGAATATTGCAATTCTTGTTGGGTGAAATAAATTTTTTTAATACACATATATACAGACCATGCATAATTCTTATATGTTTTATAATTCTTACATATTTTATGCAAAAAAACTCTAATTTTATAATTTTACCTTCTGCGTAAAACATATAAGGATTATGCAAAAATGTTAAAATATAGGTTTTTTTGCATAAAAAATATAAGGATTATGCATAAAACATATAATGATTATATATTGTTCTTAATTCTCACGTTAAATGTGGGTTCTCTCTCTCTCTCTCTCTCTCACACACACACACACACACACACACACACACACACTAAAAAGAGAAGACCCTCTTATTGAGAGAAAGGAGAACAAGATCCATCCATCTATTTTCGTGATGTGTGGCTCGGATTGAAGCTGAAAAAAAATTAATTTTTAACTTAAAAATCTTTCATTAAGGGTAGCAAAGTAATTTTTACTGTTATGTTTTTGATTCACTTTATTCGGCCGAGAGAGAGAGAGGTGATGCCCTTGAATCATGAACGATTATCACAGATTTCTGCATATTTGTGAATCTACACTCGAGAATATCGAATTCGACAAGTAATCGACTGCCCCACATCACGATTCTTGAATTCCACCTACCTCTCGACTGGAGAACAAGAATTTTTCGAAACTATTATGCACTAATAATCATGGGTAAGTGCAGTAATCGATTTCCCCTTCTTATTTCTTCAATTCCTGTATTATGATAGCGTGGATTCTTTATTTTTTATGTCGGAAAATCATTATATCCCCTCATTATACCGCAATTTTGATAATGATGTTTTTTTAGGGTTTTTTGATTTTGTTGTTATATTTGTCTTTTGATTCGATTTAGTGTTTCTGAATAATAATTTATTGATATCTCTATCTAATTTGTATTATTCGAAGCATAATTTGATTCGGTTTTCCTTTCTTTGGAAGATGCCCATATTGAGGTCGAAATAAGGTTCGACGATTGTTTTTTCGAAAACAATTCTATGTTGTATAGCCCCGTTTGTCCTGTAGAGTTAACACCGTTTGTTGGCCAAAAGTTTTTGAATTTGGAGGATGGTGTTCATTTTTACAAAATATACGCTGGGATTTGTGGTTTTGATGTCCGTTTGAGTACCGTTCGTGTTACCGACCTCATTATCAAGCATAGGTACGTTCTATGCAATCGGGAGGGTCAGGAAAGTGGTCAATTCTCTAATGTAGTTGAATCGAGTGAGGCTTGTAGTAGTAAGAAAAAGAGAAAGACTCGGTCATCGAAAGCTGGATGTAAAGCTCGAGTAATTTTTAAATTGTGTGGGTTGGAAGATTATGAAATATCTAATTTCATTGAAGCACATTCACATCCTCTTTTGCAAGATGGTCAGAAAGAATTTATGAAGCTTAATAGGAAAATGGATTATACACACCAAAGTTTTGTTATTAATTGTAAGCGAGCAAACATTGGTCCGGTTAGATCTTTTAAATTATTTAAGGAGTTAGTAGGTAGTTTTGATAAGATTGGTTGTAGCAGTGTGGATTTTAAGAATTTCACCCAAAAAGTGCGTTCTTCTGTCGTTGGGTTGGACACCCAAGCTGTGTTGGATAATTTGGGAAGTCGTAAGGATTCAAACCCAGGTTTCACCTTTTGTTACGAGGTGAATGATGAGAAAAAATTGGCGCGCCTATTCTGGGCTGATATTATATCAATCAACAACTACAAGAGATTTGGTGAGACTGTTTCGTTCGATGCCACATATTCGACGAACAAGTAAGATTATTTCATATGTTTTGTTGCTAATTTATAGTTAATGTGCATACTATGTATTATGTACGTGCATACGAATTACATATAATGTGCACAATCATCATACTGAATCTGTATACTCATCTTGCTTTTATTGGTTCAGTCAGTACTATTATAGTTAAATGTGCATACTATATTATGAATATGTGCATAATTTTTACATTAAATGTGCATAACCAGGTATAACCTCATTTTTGCTCCTTTTACGGGTAAGGATAACCATGGTAAGTGTGTTACTTTCGGTGCCGGTTTGTTGTCTGGAGAGGATGAGTATTCTTATAGTTGGCTTCTGCAAAGCTTTGTCAATGCCATGGATAATGTTCACCTGAAGATGTTGATAACCGACCAAGATCCGGCTTTGATAAAGGCGGTTGGAGCTATATTACCGGACACACGCCACAGATTTTGTATGTGGCACATCATGTGTAAAGTTGCTGATAAGATATCCGTTTCTTTAAGATCTGATGAGGGTTTTAGGCATAAATTCAATGAATTGGTTTGGTCAGAATTAACAGAACCGACTGAATTTGATCGGCGGTGGAATGAATTGATGATTCAATATGACTTGGTAGGGCATAAATGGTTTGATACCATGTTTGAAATAAGGGAAAGGTGGATTCCGGCGTATTTCAGAAATGTGCCGATGAGTGGTTTATTCAAGACTACATCTATGTCGGTATTCGAGAATAATTTTTACCAAAGATTTCTTAACCGTCATGCTAATCTGATTGAGTTTTTCATGCAATTTGGGAGTGTAATTGATGCTCAAAGACAAATACATAAATTGGAGAGCTGCAATGATATCAAAAGTTCTCCAAATTTATTGTCAAACCTCGCAATTGAGAAGCACGCTGCCTCATTCTATACATTTGCCAAATTCAAACAAGTGCAAGAAGAAATAGTTGCAGCAATACATTCATGTTGTATGTTGAAGATGACTGAAATTGCTAACACTACCGTATATGAGGTAGATGATTCAGGAGATGGTGCCTTCACTCTTGTTTTTGATAGCAAGGACAATAGCATTGTATGCGGATGCAACTTATTTTCCAAAAAGGGTATTTTGTGTAGGCATATATTCTTTGTTCTTAAGAATAAGAGGTTTGAATGTATTCCGGAAAAATATCTTCTATCTCGTTGGTCCAAGACTGTTTGTATTGAGGACCATTACGCGAGCTTTGGTGATGGATCAATTCGAAAGGATAATAGGGAACTTCTATACGAGAGCTATAGATGTATTGGATTGGGTGATTCTAGTGATGATTTGCGAGCTGACTTGTTGGTTGATTTGAAGCTTCTGACTGAAAAATATTCGAATCTTACCTTAGGTTCGAAGATAATTAAGTAAGTGTCTATTATGAAATTATGTATTCTACATGGGCGAATTAAAAGTGTACATATCATACTGATGCATTTATCTATTTTTTACAGCGATGGTAGCAGCAAGAAGAAAATGGCTGAAGACTTCTATCGATGTTCTGTTCCGGATTCAGTGTCCGTCTTATCACCGAGCCTAATTAAGACGAAAGGTAGTGGAAGTCGAATACAAAGTAGAAAGGAAGCAGCTGTTCGTAAAGCTAATAAACCGAAAAGGAGATGCAGCAAATGCAAGCAATTGACCAACCATGATGCTCGTAATTGCGATCAACCTGACCTTGAAGATGATTGAACGCATATTTTTTATCCCCTAATTTGTATGGATTCATTGTATTGAGTGAAACGATTAACTGGATGGATTTATTAAGTTAATGTTATAATTTGGATTTCAATGTTATTATTTGCAGAAGACATGTGTGCATTATAGTAAACATTGAGATGATCGAAACTCAATCAAATATGCATACATTTTAAAGCAAATGTGCATATACATATTTCTTAATGTGCATACAATAAAGCTTCATATTCAAAATTATTCATAACACTGAATATCTATATGCACATTAAGTGTTCCTTATATGCACATTTTGTTATCACTATATGCACATTACAACCAATAACCATTATATATTTGTATAGAAGACTTTGGATTACAATCTTTATATGTGCAGAATATTTATGCAGTATGTGCATAAGAGTTGAATCATATGTGCAGACATTTTTTATGCCGATATGCATATACAGAGTGCATAAATATTCATACATATAGAATAAAGTGTGATGTCCTATTTTCATCGAAACAATTAATATCATACTTCTAGGCTACATTGTTCTACTTCCGGCGTTGTGCTATGTAACTTGCCCTTCATCTTCCTATCCACTTTCCCACCTTTTAAATCTATCTTCCCGCGTTTTCTGTTCTTTGAACTCATTTCACCCTTCGAACCACTTCCTGAACATGCTGCCTTTCTCTTCACTGTCATCTGTACAGAATACGTGCATAAAAATATTCATGAATGTGCATATGAAATACGCATGATGTGCATACGAATTACATGTAATGTGCTACGGTGCATCCTAATTTCAGTCTTTCGTAATCCCCCTTAGTGTACATTGTTCTACTTCCGGCGTTGTGCTATGTAACTTGCCCTTCATTTTCCTATCCACTTTCCCACCTTTTAAATCTATCTTCCCGCGTTTTCTGTTCTTTGAACTCATTTCACCCTTCGAACCACTCCCTGAACATGCTGCCTTTCTCTTCACTGTCATCTGTACAGAATACGTGTATAGAAATATTCATGAATGTGCATATGAAATACGCATGCTGTGCATACGAATTACATGTAAAGTGCTACGGTGCATCCTACTTTCAGTCTTTCGTAATCCCCCTTAGTGTGCATACTAATTACATGTAATGTGCAGAAGACAATAAAAATGTTTGCATATGAATTAACAACTCTCCAGATATAAAATTTGTGAATCACAAGTTTGTGTGCATATGATAAATATATAATGTGCAAACGAAGTACCCATACAAAAATCAGAGTTATGAACCTCCCAAATCGAAACCCTTCTTTCCTATGAACCCTAGTTTTTCAGACATACAATCAATTGATTACAATAATTTCGAAATGACCCACCAATCCCAAACCCTAATTTCGTAATACTAACTAAAACCTATGATGTTCGAATACAGTATTGTAAGACCAAATTTAACAAAATACCTTCTCCGGAAATCGCCCAAGTTGTAATAATACAATGCCTTTCTCGCAGTACAATCGCCCAAGTTAACTCATTCAGTAAGCGAGATTACGAATTCGCGTCGCCCAAATATATATCACAATAGAGATTCAACGATTCGCGTCGATTATGAATTGTTGGAGTAACTAACCACGAACATAACATTCGCGTCGATTCATTGAGGAAACGAGAGAAAATCGCTGAAAGGGGCTTCGATTTCAGAGAGAATCGATGAAAGGGTATTTTGAAATGAGGGTTTCACTTCCGAAATGGAGGAAGGCAAAAGAGGGGGGGATTTCCAAAATTTTGATTGAAATTATGGTCGAAAATTACTACTTTAACCTTTTGCCTATTTTTTTACTAAAAAATAATTCGAAAATGGAATATATTTCATTGAATCCTACCCATCCATTTCACTAGATCAATGGTTATTAAGTGTTCTCCATTCTCTTACTAAGGGGGTGTTCTTAGTACAAGCCCCCCTATATATATATATATATATATATATATATATATATATAGGGTATGGTTCTAGGGAGATCCTCCCTTCAAAAGAGATACGAGAACCGATCCTAAGCGTCGATCCATCCTAATCTAATGGCCAAGGTTAAACCCTCTAATCTTTTTTTTTTTTTAAGTAGAAAGGGTGTTTTGGGCAAACCCAAATGTTTCATTTCAAAGGGTTTGGGATTGGGTGGGCAAAATAATTCATTTCCTTCTTCCTCCAATTTCTCGAAGCCACTAGTTCCTCCGCGCCTAAAACCGCCGCAAGTTGCATTTTTTTGGTACTTCCTTGGTAGAAATTTGAGATCCTCCGTCCATAATCAACGAAGTAAGAGGTAGGTTGCAACTTCTCTATTGTTATTTTCATTAACCCATGGATGAAATTGCAATTTTGAATAGAAATGGTTTGTGTAAAATCGAGTTTTTTTCTACTTCCTTCGTTGAAATTCGAGAAGAATCGTCCTTAATCTAGGAATTGTGAGGTCTGGTTCATCTTTTCTGTTGTTAATTATGTTTACCCATGGATGAAATTGTGTTTTGGAAGAGAAATGATTTGTGTAAACCGTCGGTATTTCAAACCGAAAATTTAAGAAATCCTTAAAATATGTTTGAGGCCTGATATTTCGTTGTTTAAGATGATTTGAACTCGTTCGAACACGGAATAGGTATATTAACTGGCGGGTGAAGAATTTTGATGAGGTATTTAGTTTATGATTTAGGGTTGTTTCACGGTTTAGGAACCATATTCTCGTTGTTTTCGTTGTCAATTTCATGCTCCTGTGAATCTATTTGGTTTGTTGATTTTGATTTTGGCAAAACACAATCGATTAAGGTAAGTATTACTGATATTTGGATGGAAAATGGTTTGTTTGTGGATTTCAGGCATCAAAGATTGAGAGTCGTATTTCGGTTCATACGGTAAAGCATGGACGCAGGTAAGTATTTCATCGAATGGTTTGTTGTTTGTATTTCATATAAAACCCTTGTTTTTTTCTATCCTGATTTCATTGATATGCATGAATCTTGTGGATTATTAGCATGAAATTGAGTGTCTGTGTGCATGAAAGTTTTAATATTGGTATGCATACCTTTCTTTTTTCGTTTGCCTTTTTTTTGTAAGCGTAAGCATAAAACATTTTATATATTAGCATAAAAATATGAAATAATAAGCATAAAAAATATTTCCATTGGTACATATCGTTTTGGATTTTTGTGCATAATTAATATTGGTGGTATGCATAACTTGATCGAAAGGTTAGCATAAAAAGATTGAGTCAAATGCATAAAATGTTTTGATTCGGGAAAGTTTTATGTGTTACTGGTATGCATAAAATATATAAAGTGGGTGCATGATATTGAGTGTATAAGTATAAATAGATTGAATAAAAAGCAATAGTAATCACTGAAGCAGGAACATCGCGAGCTAAAGGAAAGAGGAAGAGAACAACACTGCCGGACGAGAATCTTCCTTTAATCAATTTGGTGAATAAAGGGAAGGAGAAAGTGAAAAACAACAAAGGGAAGGAGAAAGTGAAAAACAACACTGATCGGTTATTAATAACTTCGGACAACTGTCCATGCAAGTTTTGAATGTATTAAGTAACCAAGAATAAGACTCTACCGTCTCTGAAGACAACAAACCCGCAGAAAACGTAATACACTTGCCGTGGTTGTCGAGGCCGGTGAAGGGAACAAAAATCATGCCGTAACTGCATGAAAAAAATAGAAATTTAAATTAATTTATTTGCATAAAATCTATTGTTGGTCCGGAGACGATAGTCAGGTGTAGGGGGGGGGGGATGAATAAACCTGATCACAGTTTCTTCTTCTCAAACTGAAGGACAGCTGAGCTGTTTAGTGCAACTGATGAACAGTGCCAAATAGTAAACTTCGATCACTGGGTCAGAGTGGGTCAGCTACTGAGCTCTCCCACTGACTTTTGTCAGTCGTTCGAAACTCAGTCGGAGACGTTGTGCGGATAAGTGTGGGGCCCGGAGATTCGTCTCAATTTTGAAAAACGCTTTTCACAAATCAAGTTCTTTTGGCTGTGCATTTTTTAAACACGTTTTATGCAAACATATGATTTTGAACAGTTATGATATGCAATAAAACAGTAAAGAACACAAGCGATTTAACGTGGTTCGGATACGCAAGATCCTACGTCCACGGTCCTGACAATGGCAGGATAACTTGTTGATTCTACTGAGCAAGCCTCAGCAGGTATCTGTGCACAGGACAGATCCTTCTAAGTTATAGTCCTTAGCGACTTTACAATTCAAACCGAAGTTCGAAAGGGATGGAATAATCTCCAACTAAGAAAGAGTTCTTACAATAAGAACAATTCACAGAAAGTGAACTCCTTCGAATCTAAGCTATAAATATGGCAATGAGCTTAGTCTAGAGAAGAGAGGGATCTAAATACTCTAGAGTGAAGAACTAAGAATATTCTAAGAAAGCAAGTTCATCTCTGGATAATCTTTGAGTTTACTAGAGTGTTCAAAGCTTGAGCGTTTTTCCCTTTTTTTTTATTCCATGCGTGGAGCTTCGAATTTCTTCTCTATTTATAGTTGTGAGCTATGGCATATGTCCGTTGGAGACGACGATGCCACGTGTCACAAGCTTCCAAAGAAAATGGCCATAATTTCGAATTTGTTGCAGCAGGGCAGTTAATTACTGTACATGAGAGCAGCTTTACTATATAGAGCAGATATGGCGCTGTCGGCTTCTCATTGGTCGAGGTTTGTGGTTGGTGAGAATGTGTCAGAGTCAAAGTTGACTATTCAAACAACCTCGTAAGATCTTCTGCTGAACTTCAAAAAGACTTGTGCGATTGGGTCGTTTTTTGTCGGACACAGTAGACTAGATAAGTCTCTGTCTTCTTCGACTGAGTCGGCTGACAAGGAATACATTTACTGAGTAGGTCAGCTGGCGACTGCGAAGGTACTGAGCTTTGCATATGTTCTTCTGCTGATGGCTTATCAGCTGATGGGTTGTCTCCTACTGAGGTGAAGATCAGCTGCTGGCTGAAGAACGCAAGCTCTTACAAAGATGACGTGGGGTTCTGGAAAGTAACTTCGTCAGAAGATCAGTCCAACAGTTTACCCCGAGTTTACTAGAGTGTTCAAAGCTTGAGCGTTTTTCCCTTTTTTTTATTCCGTGCGTGGAGCTTCGAATTTCTTCTCTATTTATAGTTGTGAGCTATGGCATATGTCCGTTGGAGACGACGATGTCACGTGTCACAAGCTTCCAAAGAAAACGGCCATAATTTCGAATTTGTTGCAGCAGGGCAGTTAATTACTATACATGAGAGCAGTTTTACTGTATAGAGCAGATATGGCGCTGTCGGCTTCTCATTGGTCGAGGTTTGTGGTTGGTGAGAATGTGTCAGAGTCAAAGTTGACTACTCAAACAACCTCGTAAGATCTTCTGCTGAACTTCGAAAAGACTTGTGCGACTTGGTCGTTTTCTGTCGGACACAGTAGACTAGATAAGTCTCTATCTTCTTCGACTGAGTCGGCTGACAACGAATACATTTACTGAGTAGGTCAGCTGGCGACTGCAAAGGTAATGAGCTTTGCATATGTTCTTCTGTTGATGGCTTATCAGCTGATGGGCTGTCTCCTACTGAGGTGAAGATCAGCTGTTGGCTGAAGAACGCAAGCTCTTACAAAGATGACGTAGAAAGTCTGATAGGGTATCGTACCAAGCCCTAGGTGCTTTTTTTAACCCATACAGAGCTTTCCGAAGTCTGTACACCTGATGTCCCTGCTGAAAGCCGGGCGGTTGTTCCACGTAGACTTCTTCCTTCAGTACGCCGTTCAGAAAAGTTGACTTTACATCCATTTGATATACTTTGAATCCTTGATGCGTTGCGTAGGCTAGGAAAAGACGAATGGCTTCCAATCTTGCGACCGGAGCGAAAGTTTCATCAAAGTCGATTCCTTCTGCTTGACTGTATCCCTTGGCAACTAGTCGAGCTTTGTTTCTGACGATGACGTTATTTTCATCATGCTTGTTTTTGAAGACCCACTTAGTACCGATCACATGCTGATGTCTAGGTCTGTCAACAAGCTCCCAAACTTTGTTTCTAATGAACTGGTTCAGCTCTATTTGGATGGCGATGATCCAGTCAGCATCGTTAGGTGCGTCCTCTATTGAATGAGGTTCTTCTGTAGACAAGAAACAAGAATAAAGTGAGCTTTCTCCTTGATTTAATCTCGATCTTGTTCTTATCATTGCTGATGGATCTCCTATTATGTGATCTGAAGAGTGAGCGTCAAGCCATGAACGTCTGAGTCTGGCTTCTTCTTCTGATACTACTTCTGCAGAATCAGTAGGAGTGTTAGGCATTTCAGTAAGAAGGTTAGGATCTACTGAGCTTCCAGGTTCTGGGGCATTTAGCTCAGGAACATTAATCGTTCCCCCTGAGTTTTTATTCTCAGTAGAGGTCTCAGTTACCACTAGGGCTTCCTCATCGACCGTTGTTACCTGTTGTTGATTCTGTTCAGTAGAATCAACCAGGTCAGCTACATCACCTGTTGGATGAGTTTGAGTTTCTTCATCATCTGACTCATCATCCCAACAATGCTGAATCTTTTCAGTTTTATCAGTCAGTCCGAGATCCTGTAGCTTGCTGCTGACATCATCAGTATTTGTCTCTATAGTTTTCCTGTTCTCAGTAACAAACTCATCAAAAACAACATGAGGGCTTTCCTCCACACAAAGAGTCCGATAGTTAAAGACTCTGAAGGCTTTACTGACTCGGGAATATCCTAAGAATATCCCTAGATCAGATTTGCTATCAAAGACCTTCAACCGATCTTTCCCGTTGTTGTGGATAAAGCACGGACAACCAAAAATATGAAAATGAGAAATAGAAGGAATTCTCCCTTTCCACAATTCGTATGGTGTCTTCATATGTTGCTGTGTAAGCAGTGAGCGATTCTGAGTGTAGCAGGCTATGTCAGTAGCATCTGCCCAGAACTTAGAGGGTAGCCCAGAGTCTGCTAGGAGCGTCCTTGCTGCTTCTTGAGTGTTCTGATTTTGCGTTCAGCAAGTCCGTTCTGTTGAGGAGTACGAGCAGCTGATGTCTCGTGCTGAATTCCCTCTTTCTCGCAGTACTCTTTAACTACTGAGTTGAGAAATTTTGTTCCTCTATCTGAGCGAATTCTTTGTATCTTGATGTCCTTTTCCACACTGAGCTTTTTCAGTAGTTTAGGCAACTCAGTCATGACATCAGATTTGTTGGCGATGAAGATTATCCATGTATATCTCGAGTAGTCGTCTATAACGACAAGGGCATACTTCTTGCCTCGTATAGTCACTGGAGAAACTGGCCCGAATAAATCAATGTGCAGCAGCTGAAGGATTCCATCAGTGGAAGGTGAAGGAATAGGTGGATTGCTTTTCTTTGTCTGCTTTCCCTTCAAGCATGCTTCACAATTTCTGTCTTTGATGAACGATTCGTTGGGTAGTCCCCTGACTTTAGAGTTCTTGGCGAGCTTGCTCATAGTCTTGAAGTTCAGGTGGCTGAGTCTCTTAGGACATAGCCATCCTGACTTGTCACTGGATTTCGTCTGTTCGAGCAAGCAAGCCTCAGGTTCTGCGGTATTCCAGTTAGCAACGTATATGTTTTTCTTTCGCGAACCTGATAACACTGTTTTCCCTGTAGATTTATCAACAATATCACAGAAACCAGCGTCAAAGATTACTCTGTTAAGATTATCACGAAATTGATCGACGAAAGGAGATTATGTTGAAGTCCTTCAACATATGTTACTCTTTAGGCCGAAGCAGTCCCAATATTCAGCGTTCCATATCCCCTTGTGTAGCCTTTAGATTTGTCACCAAACTCAATTCTGGGACCATCTTCTTGTATATAGTTGGTCAGTAGGCTCTTCTGGTACGTCATGTGTCTTGAGCAGCCGCTGTCCACTATCCATGGGTCCTTATGCACATGCAAAACAGAAGCATTTTTAGGTACCCTTTGGTTCAGTTGGGTCCTTACATGTTAGTGGGTGATTTCGGAACCCAAATCTGCCTCGGAACCTTAGAAGTCTGAGACTTCTTCTTCTGAACCTTGTCAGTTTTCTTCTCCACAGGACTCGGAGATACTGACTTTCTCCTGATGATTTTGGGTTCAGGAGCTTTATTCTTCTGAGTCTTTGCGCTTCTCCTGACCCTGGGCTCGTAATAGTATGAGCCGTACTGAGCCGGGTGCTCGTACAGTGGCTCATGGTACTGTTCTGCCCATCTGACCTTCTTGGTTCCCCGTGAATTTGATCGCAGTGTCCTGGGGCTGGAACCTTTGGTCAACTGCTTGTTGTTGCTCGGCTGAGGTGCAATCATTTTCTATTTGTTCTTCGCCTAAGGTGTGGTGTCAGCAGCTTGCACCTTTCCTCTGACAAACCTATCAGCCAGCGCTTTTGAGCTTTTCGAGGTAGAAGCTTCGTGGGTATAGCCAAGTCCTTCTTTCATGACAGTTGGCCGTTGTGCCCTGAGCATACTTTCTAGCTTCTCCTTAGCTCCAAGGTACTGTTCAGTCATCAGTCCTCGCCAGACCTCGTCACTCCTCCTGAGTGAGTCATAATCTTTCTGTACGTCTGAGAGCTTCTGACTGAGCTGGGCTATTTCAGTTTCTTTCTCAGAATTGTCCTTAGTCAGAACTGAGATCTGAGTCTCTTGAAGCTGAGACTTAGTCATAAGAGATTTGATCTCTTCCTTGAGTCTGGCAACTAGATTCTCTGACTCAGTAGAGACCTGACAATCAGAAGAAAGTCTCTGATTTTCAGCCTTTACCATCTCCAGTTCCTGGATCGTTCTGCTGAACTCTCTGCTCAATTGAATCTGTTCCTCTAGCAGATCTTCGTATGCTTGTACCACATACAGAGGATCATCTGTGACCAACCACGTGTCGTGTGTGTTGTTTGAAGAAGATGTTATATTAAGTTTGGAGTTTACCTCAGTCTCTTCTCCGGCCATCAGACAGTATTCAGCTGTTCCTTCAGGAACCGTTTCTCCGACCTCAACTGCTACAAATGCAGCTTCGTCCTCAAAGGAATACATAAATGTATCCTCCTCAAGTGAGTTGTCGGATATCTCTCCGGCGATGTAGGTCTGCCTTCTTTGGGCAAAATTTTCTCTTCTGGCCTGCCGTTCTGCTCGTTGAGCAGCTGAGAGTTCGGGGCAGTCGTACTGATAGTATCCCTCCTTCTTACAGTTATAACAGGTGGCTGTTCTGCTACTTTTTCCAGCTGAAGCTTTGGATGGACTCGCAGCAGGCTCTGTGTTCCTGCATTCAGTAGAAAGATTAGATTCTTCCCTTTTCTGATAATCTTTCTTACCTGAGGGAGAAACTCTTTTGTATTTCCTCAGCTTTCTAACTCTCTCCTTTTCTCTCTGATATTTGAGAGCCATCACAGCCAGCTGGTCAGTGCCTGAAGTCTCACAAGATTTTGCTTCGATAGTGGCCACTGCCTTGCTTGAGGTAATCGGTTTGGATCCAGTTTTGCTGACAGTTGCTTTAAAAGCATGATCGATCTGTGTGTCAGCTGGAGCACTGGAACACCTTTGGGGTAGACTATGCACAAATTCCTCTGTCTTTAGTTCTGAAAATATAACATCAGGAGTTAGAGCATTTAGATCAGAGCGACGTAAATAAGTAGCAAATGGAAGCCACTTCTGTCGAGGTAGCGCTCTCAAGATCTTTGTGGTCATCTCTTTGTTGGTGAACACCTTCCCCAGCCCGTTGATGACATTGACTTGGTTTGTAAATTTGACACTGAGCTCGTCAATGGTCTCACTGGGCTCCATTGCAAACGCTTCGAACTTCTGAAGCTCTAATTCGAGCTTGTTTTCTTTGATCTGCGGGGTTCCTTGGCTCAGTATAGCCAAAGCATCCCATAACTCTTTTGCCGTTTTGCAGTCCTGTACCCTCCCGAGATGAGAGTCACTGAGCGTTGTTAGTATTGCGTTTTGCGCAACTCGGTCGAGGTTGTGCAGCTTTTTCTCTTCAGCCGTGAAGGCTGATTTGTCTTTGGGCACCTTAGCACCGATTTGTACTCCTACACCTCCCGCAGTAGCAAACTGAACGCTGTCAATCATGGGAATGATGGGTCCAGTCTCCAGGACGTCCGTCATGCTGTCGTGCAGCGATGTGAGGTGTGCCTCCATTCTCACGCGCCATACCGTGAAGTTCTCTTTTGAGAACATCGGCACCATCCTGATATCTGACATGTCAGACATTATGCGAACGGGAATAAGGATGAAAGAAGAGATGCTTGTGCAGTGAAAACATTTTCAAGGATCTGTTCGAGAGAACCAGTAGTACAGAACCGGCGATCAGAAGAACACCGATGCTCTGATACCAATTGTTGGTCCGGAGACGATAGTCAGGTGTAGAGGGGGGGGGGTGAATACACCTGATCACAGTTTCTTCTTCTCAAATCGAAGGACAATTGAGCCATTTTAGTGCAACCGATGAACAGGTGCCAAATAGTAACCTTCGATCACCGGGTCGAGTGGGTCGGCCATCGAGCTCTCCTACTGACTTTTGTCAGTCGTTCGAAACTCAGTCAGAGATGTTGTGCGGATAAGTGTGGGGCCCGGAGATTCGTCTCAGTTTTGAAAAACGCTTTTCACAAATCAAGTTCTTTTGGCTGTGCGTTTTTTAAACACATTTTATGCAAACATATGATTTTGAACAGTTATGATATGCAATAAAACAGTAAAGAACACAAGCGATTTAACGTGGTTTGGATACGCAAGATCCTACGTCCACGGTCCTGACAATGGCAGGATAACTTGTTGATTATACTGAGCAAGCCTCAGCAGGTATCTGTGCACTGGACAGATCCTTCTAAGTTATAGTCCTTAGCGACTTTACAATTCAAACCGAAGTTCGAAAGGGATGGAATAATCTCCAACTAAGAAGGAGTTCTTACAATAAGAACAATTCACAGAAAGTGAACTCCTTCGAATCTAAGCTATAAATATGGCAATGAGCTTAGTCTAGAGAAGAGAGGGATCTAAATACTCTAGAGTGAAGAACTAAGAATATTCTAAGAAAGCAAGTTCTTCTCTGGATAATCTTTGAGTTTACTAGAGTGTTCAAAGCTTGAGCGTTTTTCCCTTTTTTTTATTCCGTGCGTGGAGCTTCGAATTTCTTCTCTATTTATTATTGTGAGCTATGGCATATGTCCGTTGGAGACGATGATGCCACGTGTCACAAGCTTCCAAAGAAAACAGCCATAATTTCGAATTTGTTGCAGCAGGGCAGTTAATTACTGTACATGAGAGCAGCTTTACTGTATAGAGCAGATATGGCGCTGTCGGCTTCTCATTGGTCGAGGTTTGTGGTTGGTGAGAATGTGTCAGAGTCAAAGATGACTATTCAAACAACCTCGTAAGATCTTCTGCTGAACTTCGAAAAGACTTGTGGGATTGGGTCGTTTTCTGTCGGACACAGTAGACTAGATAAGTCTCTGTCTTCTTCGACTGAGTCGGCTGACAAGGAATACATTTACTGAGTAGGTCAGCTGGCGACTGCGAAGGTACTGAGCTTTGCATATGTTCTTCTGCTGATGGCTTATCAGCTGATAGGCTGTCTCCAACTGAGGTGAAGATCAGCTGCTGGCTGAAGAACGCAAGCTCTTACACAGATGACGTGGGGTTCTGGAAAGTAACTTCGTCAGAAGATCAGTCCAACAGTTTACCCCGAGTTTACTAGGGTGTTATAAGCTTGAGCGTTTTTCCCTTTTTTTATTCCGTGCGTGGAGCTTCGAATTTCTTCTCTATTTATAGTTGTGAGCTATGGCATATGTCCGTTGGAGACGACGATGCCATGTGTCACAAGCTTCCAAAGAAAATGGCCATAGTTTCGAATTTGATGCAGCAGGGCAGTTAATTACTATACATGAGAGCAGTTTTACTGTATAGAGCAGATATGGCGCTGTCGGCTTCTCATTGGTCGAGGTTTGTGGTTGGTGAGAATGTGTCAGAGTCAAAGTTGACTATTCAAACAACCTCGTAAGATCTTCGGCTGAACTTCGAAAAGACTTGTGCGACTGGGTCGTTTTCTGTCGGACACAGTAGACTAGATAAGTCTCTGTCTTCTTCGACTGAGTCGGCTGACAAGGAATACATTTACCGAGTAGGTCAGCGGCGATCGCGAAGGTGCTTGAGCTTTGCATATGTTCTTCTCGCGATGGCTTATCGGCCGATGGGTCGTCTCCTACCGAGGTGAAGATCACCGTCGGGTCGAAGAACGCAAGCTCTTACAAAGATGACGTGGGGTTCTGGAAAGTAACTTTGTCAGAAGATCAGTCCAACAGTTTACCCCGAGTTTACTAGAGTGTTCAAAGCTTGAGCGTTTTTCCCTTTTTTTATTCCGTGCGTGGAGCTTCGAATTTCTTCTCTTTTTATAGTTGTGAGCTATGGCATATGTCCGTTGGAGACGACGATGCCACGTGTCACAAGCTTCCAAAGAAAACGGCCATAATTTCGAATTTGATGCAGCAGGGCAGTTAATTACTATACATGAGAGCAGTTTTACTGTATAGAACAGATATGGCGCTGTCGGCTTCTCATTAGTCGAGGTTTGTGGTTGCTGAGAATGTGTCAGAGTCAAAGTTGACTATTCAAACAACCTCGTAAGATCTTCGGCTGAACTTCAAAAAGACTTGTGCGACTGGGTCGTTTTCTGTCGGACACAGTAGACTAGATAAGTCTCTGTCTTCTTCGACTGAGTCGGCTGACAAGGAATACATTTACTGAGTAGGTCAGCTGGCGACTGCGAAGGTACTGAGCTTTGCATATGTTCTTCTCGCGATGGCTTATCGGTCGATGGGTCGTCTCCTACCGAGGTGAAGATCATCGTCGGGTCGAAGAACGCAAGCTCTTACAAAGATGACGTGGGGTTCTGGAAAGTAACTTTGACAGAAGATCAGTCCAACAGTTTACCCCGAGTTTACTAGAGTGTTCAAAGCTTGAGCGTTTTTCCCTTTTTTTTATTCCGTGCGTGGAGCTTCGAATTTCTTCTCTATTTATAGTTGTGAGCTATGACATATGTCCGTTGGAGACGACGATGCCACGTGTCACAAGCTTCCAAAGAAAACGGCCATAATTTCGAATTTGATGCAGTAGGGCAGTTAATTACTATACATGAGAGCAGTTTTACTGTATAGAGCAGATATGGCGTTGTGGGCTTCTCATTAGTCGAGGTTTGTGGTTGGTGAGAATGTGTCAGAGTCAAAGTTAACTATTCAAACAACCTCGTAAGATCTTCGGCTGAACTTCGAAAAGACTTGTGCGACTGGGTCTTTTTCTGTCGGACTCAGTAGACTAGATAAGTCTCTGTCTTCTTCGACTGAGTCGGCTGACAAGGAATACATTTACTGAGTAGGTCAGCTGGCGAC
Source organism: Lavandula angustifolia (assembly GCA_028984105.1). Taxonomy (NCBI): domain Eukaryota; kingdom Viridiplantae; phylum Streptophyta; class Magnoliopsida; order Lamiales; family Lamiaceae; genus Lavandula; species Lavandula angustifolia. Next base: position 9,772,901 of record CM054809.1, on the reverse strand, counting down.
TGCGAAGGTACTGAGCTTTGCATATGTTCTTCTGCTGATGGCTTATCAGCTGATGGGCTGTCTCCTACTGAGGTGAAGATCACCTGCTGGCTGAAGAACGCAAGCTCTTACAAAGATGACGTGGGGTTCTGGAAAGTAACTTCGTCAGAAGATCAGTCCAACAGTTTACCCCGTACAGGATTTAGACAAAAGATAATCAAAATAAACAAGTCTAACCTATACATCATCTAATCCTATAGACACACTGCACGACTGATATCAACTGGGTTTTGGGATCTTCAATTCCATAGTACTACTATGATTTCCCCCAATATTCTTTTAACAACTAGACAGCTGAGTACCATCTACTGGCTCATAACCCAACAATTTTCCCCTAATTGATGATGCCAAAACCTCTATTTCTAACCATCTATCCTCTACTCTAAAATAAGGTATGGAGAGCTAATCTCCTGACAACAATTTCCCCTTGATTTATCAGAAGACAATCAAGATGATCAATAAAACATCAGGTCAGTAGGCGAGATATAGGCAAAATCAGAGAACGATTATGTGAGTGTGTGTCAGATCACTTAGTGATCAGTTGTGAGAAAACACAAAGAAAAGCCATGAGACAATGAGTAATTGTCTAGCAAGCAATAGAAACCAATATATATATGCACAGAGAGTACATGGGCCCTATTACTATTACAACAAATATGAGATAAGAGATCAAGTCTGACTTCTGAAATTCTTCGTGCGTTTCTTAAAGTCAGCAGACTTGTCAGCTGGAGGGTCCAGGTAGTAATACTTGTAGACTCTTGAGCGTAGAACCTGGATTTCCTCATAATCATCTGGATCGTACATATTCAGACATAGATGAACAACAGCTTCTTCTACTTCTCTCTCAATCTCTTTTGTGCACAGCACGCCGCGAGTAGTCCTAGGAGGAGGGATTCGCCTGAAGGCTGGAGCTCTGAAGGGTATTTTCTCTTTCTCCATGATCTGGCGGATCTGATTTCTGAAACCCATATCGAATCGACCAATAAGTCCATCAAAGTGTTGATCAGCTGATTTGTCAGTCTCATAGATACCCCAAACATAGTATCCCTTAATAAAGTCTTCTTTCAGTTCCTCCCACTGCTCGGTGAGCTCGGCTGGCACCCAGTTATCCACATGAGGTGTAGGCTCCTTTTTGATATAAGGTGCCCTTCTGAACTTGGATCCTCGTGGAATCTACTACCTTGGATCAGTTGTTGGCTTTGCGGATAGGCTAATCATTTTAGCCATGTCAGCTATCCTCTTTTTCTCTCTGAGAGCCGCTGCCCTTGTATCTCCTCTCCTGAGATTTAGTCCCTGCAGCGTGGCTTCCCAAGTAGCTCGTCCTCTCCGCCTCCCGCTCGGTGTGTGAGATTAATCGGGTAATAACTCTGTGTAGTTGGCTGGACCTCAGACACTAAGGCCTTGGCTAGCTCCTCCTGAGCTTTCTTCTCATCCTCGGCCTTCTTGGCCTTAGACTTTCCAATAACTTTCTTTGGCTTCTTGCCTTTCTTAGCCTCTTCCAGCTGATGCTCATGATCAAGCTTATCCTGATCCTGAAGCTGTTGAGCAATCTGAAGATCATAGGCTTCTTGCTCCGCTTTTGATTTGAACTTGCGAGCCGGGGAAGATGGAGAAATGGGTTCAGTGGCGATCTCCTTCCCCGATCTCTGCGGTGGCAATACCTGAGGCTCTTCTTCTTCTTCTTGATCCAAGAATATTGCGATTTTGTCTATGTGCTGGGCAGATGAGATGGGAACTGCCTCAGTCACTGTCTGCCTCCGAGGGGTGTATTCCAGCGGGAGTACAGCTGAACTGGGTCTAGCCTGAGCGGCTGAGCCTTCTCCTTGAGCTGTGCTGGCCCCTTCCCCCTTACTTCCTTCCTCCACCAATTCGACCATAGCCGGTTCCGCCTCAGTTTCTTCCCTTACTTCTCCTTCCCCCTTTTTGGCATCATCTGCCTTAGAGAGGTGAGAGCGGATGGCTTTGATTTCTCGTTCAACATTGTAGACTGATTCTTTAATGAGAGTGGCAGTGGATTCGAAGTCTTTGACGTGGTCACGGTACATTTCCCAATCTTTTCCTTGATCAGCTCTGAATTGCTTAAGCTGCGCGGCTGACTCCTGACGGACTTTCAGCAAAGCCTGATCGTGGGAATCTGTCATCTCTTTCTGAATGGCCTTAAAGGCCTCCGCCTGTTGTTTTATAGCAGTTTGTAGGCAGGAGGTGGACAATTTATTCCTTTCTTCCATTTCGGCCTTGACTGAAGCAAGAGCCTAAGCCAGCTGCTCAGAGAAAATCTTCTGCTGAGTTTGAAGGAGCTGCTGACTCTGTGTTTCCAAATCTACCTTCTGAGCTGCTAAGGCAGTCTCAATTATCTCCTGAATATTCAGCTGAGGAGTAGGAGCTTCTGAGACTTTCTTCACGCCTTCAGCCAGTCGGTTTACACTAGCCGTTTGGGCCTTAGTATACTGGGCCCATATTATATGAACATCTTTGGCTAAGAGGCGCTTTTTGTTCCCTTGCCGTCTTATGGCCTTGTTCACCGACTTAGAGGTGACGGAACCAACTGGTTGTATCTGATACGAGCTTGTTCCGATCCTCTGCTCAGAAATCACGAGTAGTTGCTCTCGACTGCGCTTTGAGGCACCCGGGGCATCACCTGATGTGGACGGAGGTGGTGATTTGCCCTTCTCGCGGGGAGTAGGACCCTCAGCAGAGCCTCCCAACTCTGCATCCTTGGGTGATGCCTGTTCCATCTCCTCATCCTTATCTCCATTATTCTCATTATCAGGAGAAGATGGTGGCGAATGACTGTCGCCGAGCACTGAGGTGCGCAAGCTCAGTAGATAGAGCATTGTCGCCCTCAAATCTTCGAATGTTGCCAGATCAGCTGGTTCCCCGAACCCAATTGCTGACTGCAACTCTTGCTCTTCAGCAAATAATGAAAAAGCTGTCTGAGTCCTTATGATCTCTTCGAGTATGTTCCAACTCAGGGACCTCAGCAGCATCTGAACTCTAGCCCTTATGGCTATTTCCACCAGATCTGAATGATCAGATATCTCAGGGATCTGTGAGTGGACTTCACTTGTGGCTTGCAGGCGAGTAGAGTGGACGGTCGTCCACTCAGAGGAAGTCTCTTCAGTCGGAATCCTGACGTCCGACTGAGTCTCCTCGGAGCTGATCACTTGTACCTTATCCTTAAGTGTGGCTCCCTCCATTCCTGTGTCGGAGTCAAGAATGTGTTCTTCAGTAGGAGGAGGAGAGGCTGGTTTAGCTTGTTCTACTGGCACCTCAGCAGGTCCAGTTTTAGTCACCCTTTTCCTTTTCGAAGGGTCGGCGTGAGGGGGCAAAACAATGGCTGATCTTTCTCTCTTCTGATCAGGCGGCCCTCGGCCAACAGACTTCTCGGCAGCTGCTTTATTTTTGAATTTTATTAGCTTGTTGTCGAAGAATTTGGCATCGGCAAACAAAGAATTCCTCGCTACTGATTGCTCGATCAGTATGGACATCTTGGTCCCATACAGTAGCTTCCCAACGCTAATCATCTTCCGCTCACCAGTGGGTAAGGTGGTGAACTTTTGCGCCTGAGCCTTCAGCTCGGCTACGTAATAATCTGTCCAGTTCACTTGGACTCCGTCGCCTATAGCCATCATCAGCTGAATACGTGGCTTAGACAGCTGATCATAAGATCCTGCGGAGCTCGTCAGAATATGTGACACAATGTAGCGAGCCCCCTGTACTGAGGTAGCAGCAGGTTCTTTGGTAGAGCAGTTTTGAAACTGATGTCCTGCCTCCCACAAAACTTCTGAACATACGTGTTCATCTCCTTCTCCTTGTAGCCAATAGGAGAAACACCACTGTCTGGGAGATCAAACGCCAGTCCCAATGCATCTCGGATGTTGAAGACGCGCTGACTCACATCCCACGTGTTTGGGATAACCTCCTTCATATACGAGAAGGAAGATTCTTCTCCTCCGGACGCGAGAGTCCTCCAGTTAAGGTATACTTCCGCAACTTGCCTCGGCAGATAAGCCCTATGCTACTTGGATACGAGCCATTCAAGTCCAGATTGTTCAAGCGCCTTGAAGACAGGCTCAAGGTATGGAAGATCCACTTGGCGAAGCACCATGGTGGGTTCGAACTGAATCCGTGAGAGTATGATCTCGTTCATATCAGAGGGTTTATGAACATTCGCCATTAAAATCTGCAAAACAACTTGTTAGCACTTGAAAATAGAGTAAGTCAGTAGAGTTTTAAGCAGAATTTAATACATTACCAAGTAGTTTAGAGCTTGTGGATGCTAGAAATCAGATTGGTTTAGAGATTTGAAGAAAAGACTGATTTGCAGAAAGAGATCTAAAGTTGGAAATGGCGGAAAATGAGTCGAGTAGAGAAATTGAAAGGTTTTGTAAGATCAAGCTTAATAACCGTTTAGATCGAATGGTCAGGATTTAATCTTTCAATGTTATTCTGCATTGAGATTAAATGTTGTAAACTGAATGATTACAAAGCCGCCTCTACTATAGACCCACGTAGGATGATGCGTAATAAGGGTAAGTGAGAAGACATGCATTAAATGCGCTGCAGGCAGCATTAATTACCAAATCAATTTGAATGAGAACGGTATCTACTGACCATTCCTTAAAGAAATTGATGGCGGGAAATAAATGCTTCTTAACTACTGAATGCGAGCGACTGATATAATAAATGCAAGCATGTCAACAAAAATGTTAAGTGTTCAATACTACGCAAACCTCTTCAGCTGAACTTTTACGATCAGTTGGGTACCGTTAAGACTTAGGAGGATGGTTGATGTGCTAAAGACCACGTTCCCCCTTGCTGTGTACAATATGATTCTCCCAACTGAATCACTGTACTGATCATCTGACCTATCATACTGGTTCCTTCCGTCTGATACCAATTGTTGCCAATTGCAGTTATCAGTAGTTGTCCTCTACTGACGTGACTCAGTAGGATCCAGTAGACCTAGCTGAACTGATAGTTCTCTGAATCTGTTCTCAGCTAGTGGTTTGGTCAGTATATCTGCCCTTTGATTGTCAGTATGGACTTTCTCCATTCTGATATTCTTCTTCTCGACATGGTCTCTGATGAAGTGGTGTCAGATATCCACGTGCTTGCATCTCGTATGTAGAACTGGATTCTGAGTTATTGCAATAGCACTTGTGGAGTCACAATAGATGGGCACTTCATTGTGAATGATACCATAATCTCTCAGTTGTTGTCGAAGCCAAAGGATCTGGGCACAGCAACTTCCAGCAGCCATATACTCAGCTTCAGAAGTGGACGTTGCTACTGAGTGTTGTTTCTTTGAAAACCATGATATCAGCTTGCTGCCTAGGAACTGACATGTTCCGGAAGTCGACTTTCGATCTATTCCCGCATCCCGCATAATCGGCATCGAATAACTCTGTCGCATATAAGATTATCATCACCAGGATACCATAATCCAGCGTCAGGTGTTCCTCTTAGATATCGCAGAATCTTCTTTGCTGAGTCTAGATGACTTCGCTTGGGATCCGCTTGAAATCTTGCACATACACCTACAACATAAGTTATGTCAGGTCGGCTAGCTGTTAAATATAATAAGGAACCAATAATAGTTCTATAATCAGTAGAGTTAACAGAAGCTCCCTCTTTCTCTAGATCGATTTTAAAATTTGTGTTCATGGGGATCTTGACTGGCTTGCTCGAATCGCAGGCGAATCTTTTGAGAAGATCTCGAATGTATTTAGCTTGATTAATGAAGATTCCTTCAGGTGATTGCTTCACTTGAAATCCAAGGAAATAATTCATCTCTCCCATCATGGACATCTCGAACTTCTCCTTCATCATCTTCTCGAACTGCTGGTATGTGGTCTCGTTTCTGCAGCCGAAAATGATGTCGTCCACGTAGATTTGCACCAGTAGGATGTCATCTCCTGACTTTATGCTGAACAGGGTGCAATCTACTGTCCGCTTCTGAAAACCTTTATGAAGTAGAAAGTCTGATAGGGTATCGTACCAAGCCCTAGGTGCTTGTTTTAACCCATACAGAGCTTTCCAAAGTCTGTACACCTGATATCCCTGCTGAAAGCTGGGCGGTTGTTCCACGTAGACTTCTTCCTTCAGTACACCGTTCAGAAAAGCTGACTTTACATCCATCTGATATACTTTGAATCCTTGATGCGTTGCGTAGGCTAGGAAAAGACGAATGGCTTCCAATCTTGCGACTGGAGCGAAAGTTTCATCAAAGTCGATTCCTTCTGCTTGACTGTATCCCTTGACAACTAGTCGAGCTTTGTTTCTGACGATGACGTTATTTTCATCATGCTTGTTTTTGAAGACCCACTTAGTACCGATCATATGCTAATGTCTAGGTCTGTCAACAAGCTCCCAAACTTCGTTTCTGACGAACTGGTTCAGCTCTTCTTACATGGCGATGATCCAGTCAGCATCGTTAAGTGCGTCCTCTATCGACTGAGGTTCTTCTGTAGACAAGAAACAAGAATAAAGTGAGCTTTCTCCTTGATTTAATCTCGATCTTGTTCTTATCGTTGCTGATGGATCTCCTATTATGAGATTTGAAGAGTGAGCGTCAAGCCATGAACGTCTGAGTCTGGCTTCTTCTTCTGATACTACTTCTGCAGAATCAGTAGGAGTGTTAGGCATTTCAGTAGTACTATTCTGAGATTTCAGCAGTTCAGTAAGAAGGTTAGGATCTACTGAGCTTCCAGGTTCAGGGGCATTTAGCTCAGGAACATTAATCGTTCCCCCTGAGTTTATATTCTCAGTAGAGGTCTCACTTACCACTGGGGCTTCCTCATCGACCGTTGTTACCTGTTGTTGATTCTGTTCAGTAGAATCAACCAGGTCAGCACATCGCCTGTTGGTTGAGTCTGAGTTTCTTCATCATCTGACTCATCATCCCAACAATGCTGAATCTTTTCAGTTTTATCAGTCAGTCCGAGATCCTGTAGCTTGCTGCTGACATCATCAGTATTTGTCTCTGTAGTTTTCCTGTTCTCAGTAACAAACTCATCAAAAACAACATGAGGGCTTTCCTCCACACAAAGAGTCCGATAGTTAAAGATTCTGAAGGCTTTACTGACTCGGGAATATCCTAAGAATATCCCTTGATCAGATTTGCTATCAAAGACCATCAACCGATCTTTCCCGTTATTGTGGATAAAGCACGGACAACCAAAAATATGAAAATGAGAAATAGAAGGAATTCTCCCTTTCCACAATTCGTATGGTGTCTTCATGTGTTGCTGTGTAAGCAGTGAGCGATTCTGAGTGTAGCAGGCTGTGTCAGTAGCATCTGCCCAGAACTTAGAGGGTAGCCCAGAGTCTGCTAGGAGCGTCCTTGCTGGTTCTTTGAGTGTTCTGTTTTTGCGCTCAGCAAGTCCATTCTGTTGAGGAGTACGAGCAGCTGATGTCTCGTGCTGAATTCCCTCTTTCTCGCAGTACTCTTTAACTACTGAGTTGAGAAATTATGTTCCTCCGTCTGAGCGAATTCTTTGTATCTTGATGTCCTTTTCCACACTGAGCTTTTTCAGTAGTTTAGGCAACTCAGTCATGACATCAGATTTGTTGGCGATAAAGATTACCCATGTATATCTCGAGTAGTTGTCTATAACGACAAGGGCATACTTCTTGCCTCGTATAGTCACTGGAGAAACTGGCCCGAATAAATCCATGTGCAGCAGTTGAAGGATTCCATCAGTGGAAGGTGAAGGAATAGGTGGATTGTTTTTCTTTGACTGCTTTCCCTTCAAGCATGCTTCACAATTTCTGTCTTTGATGAACGATTCGTTGGGTAGTCCACTGACTTTAGAGTTCTTGGCGAGCTTGCTCATAGTCTTGAAGTTCAGGTGGCTGAGTCTCTTATGCCATAGCCATCCTGACTTGTCACTGGATTTCGTCTGTGCGTGCAAGCAAGCCTCAGGTTCTGCGGTATTCCAGTTAGCAACGTATATGTTTTTCTTCCACGAACCTAATAACACTGTTTTCCCTGTAGATTTATCAATAATATCACAGAAACTAGCGTCAAAGATTACTCTGCTAAGATTATCACAGAATTGACTGACAGAAAGGAGATTATGTTGAAGTCCTTCAACATATGTTACTCTTGGAACTGAAGCAGTCCCAATATTCAGCGTTCCATATCCCCTTGTGTAGCCTTTAGATTTGCCACCAAACTCAATTCTGGGACCATCTTCTTGTATATAGTTGGTCAGTAGGCTCTTCTGGTACGTCATGTGTCTTGCGCAGCCGCTGTCCACTATCCATGGGTCCTTATGCACCTGCAAAACAGAAGCATTTTTAGGTTCCCTTTGGTTCAGTTGGGTCCTTACATGTTAGTGGGTGATTTCGGAACCCAAATCTGCCTCGGAACCTTAGAAGTCTGAGACTTCTTCTTCTGAACCTTGTCAGTTTTCTTCTCCACAGGACTCAGAGATACTGACTTTCTGCTGATGATTTTTGGTTCAGTAGCTTTCTTCTTCTGAGTCTTTGCGCTTCTCCCGACCCCCGGGCTCATAATAGTACGAGCCGTCATCGAGCCGGGTGCTCGTCTGATGGCTCATGGTACTCGTTACGCCCATCTCGACCTTCTTGGTTCCCCCCCGAATTTGATCGCGGTGTCCCGGGGCCGGAACCTTTGGTCACCGCTTGTTGTTGCTCGGCTGAGGTGCAATCATTTTCTGTTTGTTCTTCGCCTAAGGTGTGGTGTCAGCAGCTTGCACCTTTCCTCTGACAAACCTATCAGCCGGCGCTTTTGAGCTTTTCGAGGTAGAAGCTTCGTGGGTATAGCCAAGTCCATCTTTCATGACAGTTGGCCGTTGTGCTCTGAGCATACTTTCTAGCTTCTCCTTAGCTCCAAGGTACTATTCAGTCATCAGTCCTCGCCAGACCTCGTCACACCTCCTGAGTGAGTCATAATCTTTCTGTATGTCTGAGAGCTTCTTACTGAGCTGGGCTATTTCAGTCTCTTTCTCAGAATTGTCCTTAGTCAGAACTGAGATCTGAGTCTCTTGAAGCTGAGACTTAGTCATAAGAGATTCGATCTCTTCCTTGAGTCTCGCAACTAGATTCTTTGACTCAGTAGAGACCTGACAATCAGAAGAAATTATCTGATTTTCAGCCTTTACCATCTCCAGTTCCTGGATCGTTCTGCTGAACTCTCTGCTCAGCTGAATCTGTTCCTCTAGCAGATCGTCGTATGCTTGTACCACATACAGAGGATCATCTGTGACCGAGCACATGTCGTGTGTGCTGTGTGAAGAAGAGATTATATTAAGTTTGGAGTTTACCTCAGTCTCTTCTCCGGCCATCAGACAGTATTCAGCTGTTCCTTCAGGAACCGTTTCTCCGACCTCAACTGCTACAAATGCAGCTTCGTCCTCAGAGGAATACATAAATGTATCCTCCTCAAGTGAGTTGTCGGATATCTCTCTGACGATGTAGGCCTGCCTTCTTTGGGCAAATTTTTCTCTTCTCGGCTCGCCGTTACGCTCGTTGAGCACCGAGAGTTCGGGACGGATCGTGCGATAGTGTCCCTCCTTCTTACGGTTATAACAGGTGGATGTTCTGCTACTTTTTCCAGCTGAAGCTTTGGATGGACTCGCAGCAGGCTCTGTGTTCCTGCATTCAGTAGAAGGATTAGATTCTTCCCTTTTCTGATAATCTTTCTTACCTGAGGGAGAAACTCTTTTGTATTTCCTCAGCTTTCTAACTCTCTCCTTTTCTCTTTGATATTTGAGAGCCATGAAGGCTGATTTGTCTTTGGGAACCTTAGCACCGATTTGTACTCCTACACCTCCCGCAGTAGCAAACTGAACGCTGTCAATCATGGGAATGATGGGTCCAGTCTCCAGGACGTCCGTCATGCTGTCGTGCAGCGATGTGAGGTGTGCCTCCATTCTCACGCGCCATACCGTGAAGTTCTCTATTGAGAACATCGGCACCATCCTGATACCTGACATGTCAGACATTATGCGAACGGGAATAAGGATGAAAGAAGAGATGCTTGTGCAGTGAAAACGTTTTCAAGGATCTGTTCGAGAGAACCAGTAGTACAGAACCGGCGATCAGAAGAACACCGATGCTCTGATACCAATTGTTGGTCCGGAGACGATAGTCGGGTGTAGAGGGGGGGTGAATACACCGATCACAGTTTCTTCTTCTCAAAGCGAAGGACAATGAGCCATTTAGTGCAAATCGATGAACAGTGCTAAATAGTAACCTTTGATCACTGGGTCAGAGTGGGTCAGCTACTGAGCTCTCCTACTGACTTTTGTCAGTCGTTCGAAACTTAGTCGGAGACGTTGTGCGGATAAGTGTGGGGCCCGGAGATTCGTCTCAGTTTTGAAAAACGCTTTTCACAAATCAAGTTCTTTTGGCTGTGCGTTTTTGAAACACGTTTTATGCAAACATATGATTTTGAACAGTTATGATATGCAATAAAACAGTAAAGAACACAAGCGATTTAACGTGGTTCGGATACGCAAGATCCTACGTCCACGGTCCCGACAATGGCGGGATAACTTGTTGATTATACTCGAGCAAGCCTCGGCGAGTATCTGCACCGGACGGATCCTTCTAAGTTATAGTCCTTAGCGACTTTACAATTCAAACCGAAGTTCGAAAGGGATGGAATAATCTCCAACTAAGAAGGAGTTCTTACAATAAGAACAATTCACAGAAAGTGAACTCCTTCGAATCTATATAAATATGGCAATGCGCTTAGTCTAGAGAAGAGAGGGATCTAAATACTCTAGAGTGAAGAACTAAGAATATTCTAAGAAAGCAAGTTCTTCTCTGGATAATCTTTGAGTTTACTAGAGTGTTCAAAGCTTGAGCGTTTTTCCCTTTTTTTTATTCCATGCGTGGAGCTTCGAATTTCTTCTCTATTTATTATTGTGAGCTATGGCATATGTCCGTTGGAGACGACGATGCCACGTGTCACAAGCTTCCAAAGAAAACAGCTATAATTTCGAATTTGTTGCAGCAGGGCAGTTAATTACTGTACATGAGAGCAACTTTACTGTATAGAGCAGATATGGCGCTGTCGGCTTCTCATTGGTCGAGGTTTGTGGTTGGTGAGAATGTGTCAGAGTCAAAGTTGACTATTCAAACAACCTCGTAAGAACCTCGTAAGATCTTCTGCTGAACTTCGAAAGGACTTGTGCGATTGGGTCATTTTCTGTCGGACACAGTAGACTAGATAAGTCTCGGTCTTCTTCGACTGCGTCGGCTGACAAGGAATACATTTACTGAGTAGGTCAGCTGGCGACTGCGAAGGTACTGAGCTTTGCATATGTTCTTCTGCTGATGGCTTATCAGCTGATGGGTTGTCTCCTATTGAGGTGAAGATCAGCTGCTGGCTGAAGAACGCAAGCTCTTACAAAGATGACGTGGGGTTCTGGAAAGTAACTTCGTCAGAAGATCAGTCCAACAGTTTACTCCGTACAGGACTTAGACAAAAGATAATCAAAATAAACAAGTCTAACATATACATCATCTAATCCTATAGACACACTGCACGACTGATATCAGCTGGGTTTTATGATCTTCAATTCCATAGTACTACTATGATTTCCCCCAATATTCTTTTAACCACTAGGCAGCTGAGTACCATCTACTGACTCATATCCCAACATATATTATGTATGAGCATTATTGCAAGGAAGCATGAGCATGAAATTGGCAAAAGAACTGATCTATAGTATATGAATGTGTATGATTATGTGCATAAAAGATATGTATAATGTGCATAAATGAAACATTTCGTATGCAAAAAACTTTGACTGCGAACAATAATAATTTGATAACCATACTAACTCGTATCATCTACAAAGAAAAACAAATACCTATTGGTTGAATAAGTTGCATCCATTGATAAAGAATCACCAAAAATCTTGTAATTGTCAATACATATATCATCAGCCCAAAATACACGCTTCAATTTATCCCATCCGTCGGTAAAATATTCGTAAAAGAAATTTGGGTTCCTATCACGAGCTTCCTTCATTTTATCCAACATCATTTGTGCATCCGCACCCTCAACACATATACAAAGATCATGGTGGAAATTTTTAAAATCTACTCCATCACAACCGATGTTCTCATAGCTGCCCACCAACTCACTAAACATTCTATATGACCTCACCGGACCAACATTAGAACGCGCACAACTAAGGACGAAATTCTTATGAACGGAAGTCATGGTCCGATTGTATCTCATGAATTGCATGTGAGTTGAGAATAACAAAGGATGTGTGTGTGCCTCGTGAAATAAATGAACAACAAAACCTTCGGGGTGGGATTTAAATACGACGCGTGCCAAGCAAGATGACCGTTTTGAATTACACCTTCGCTTTGTTCTTTTGGAATTAACATTATCAACATCCATGAATTTATCCCCTTTTCTACTGCACACCAAATATTTACGCATGATAGACCCATCCCCATGACGTTTTATGGACCACTTACGGATATCGAAACCGCACAAACCTCCGTAGTCTTTATAGAAACTTCCGGCCTCATCCAGAGTACCAAATTTCCGTCCAACATACGGTTTCAATTCGGCCGCGCAATCAGGAATGAAAATGGATTCATCGGATTCAAGAGACACATTTGACTGTAACGATTCAGCCATTCAACAGACTGCATGCATGAAGGTTACACAGTATCAGCATAAACACTTAAAAACATATGCATGAAAATTGTCTTTGCGTAGAAAATGAAATGGAATAGTGAATCCAGAACAGAACCACAATACTGAATCGATGCATATATCTCATAAATCCATCAGAAACCCTAATCCAGAAAAAAAAAATTATATACAAACTAAATCCAGAAATCGAGAAAAAAATTTGCATAAAATGAAAACGAGCATAAACAAGTGGAACCCAAAAAATTAATCCACAAATCTAGAACAATATTTTCAAAACCAGAACGAATTCTTATCTTAGATGCAAATTTTGGAAATCGGCAGAAATCCAGCGGCGAAACGGGCAGAAATCGGGATATATTAGCCGTCGAAAACCAGCGGCAATACAGGCAGAAATCACGCAACAAACATACGAGAACGCAACCCACGAAAGATAATCGATTGCTTATTGCCATATTAACGATTTCAACGTCGTATCTATCGTACAGGGAGTTTGCTGCTGGGTTTGCCCATTTGAAATCGAGAAAGAAAAGGTAGGGAAAAGAAATGTGGGAAGATTACAATTTTGCCCTTAATGATAAGATTTTTTCTTTTTTGATTTAATTTTAAATGTCTTTTGGTGAATAAAGGATAGCCTTAGATTTGCGAAATGGAGGACCGAGATCGGTTCTCGTATCTCTTTTGAAATTGAGATCTCATATGATCCATTTCCTATAGCTATATATATATATATATATATATATATATAATAGAGTAAAAAATCCGAACGATTTTAGATTTCGACCCATTTCTACACTTCAATCTGGTTATACCTATTGCACCACCAATGCCCATAACATGGAGATTTCTACGCATTGTTTGTTTTTACAAAATCTTAATTAATGATAAATTTATAATTGTGGCTGTTCGACTAAATAATAAAAAGTACATTAGAGTCTAGAAAGTGTTTCGACTGCGAATTTTAGTCTTTAAAATTTAAACAATGAGAAAAGTAGTGGAAACACCATGGACGATGGACACAAAGAAACATCTCCCTCCACCTTCGACAACAAAGTGACGTAGGTACCCCTTTTATACTTTATTTCCACTAGGAAATATTGTGATCCATTACAAGTTTACAACCTTCCTCCACTATGGATTGTATTGAATATTCCAATTCAAAGTCCTTTATTTTGCCTAAATCTATTTCTTTTCTAACTTTACTTTCACACTGCAAAAGAAGTTGACAAAAAAAATCAATTGATAATTATAAACTAGTTAAAGACATTGCAATAGTTCGATATGCATCCGTTAATTGTGGCACATTTTTATCTCTCGCCAATTATTGTCAGTAAAGTGGATCCTACAATAAGCAATATATACGAGCAGAACTCTACATGGTAGTCCATGAAAATTAATAATGTAATGAGGGTAACACCTAATCGTAACTTGAAGGACATATATCGAATTACATATTTCACCTTCAATCTTTAGTTTTAATCCACCCGTATTTTTGTATTTGAAAATCTTGATTCTAGAATCGTACTTTTTATTCTAATTTTCTAAAAAAGTGCAGGAGAAAATTGAGATTGCATAACATGCATTTCTGTTTGGGCGTATGCCGTTGATTGCGGTTGAGAATAAAGTGTTTTCATCGTGCGTCCTAATTTTTGACTGCTATTGCCTCAGGCCTCTTCTTTTTTGGCATTTTCTTCTTTTTCTTTTTAAAAAAATAAATTAAGAACCATATTCTCTGACATGATAATGTAGCCAAATCTTCTTTAAACCTATTCTGAAAGTAATAGTATATATTTTATTTAATCTATCATTGAAAAACCAAGTTGTGTTTTGTTGTGAACTAATTTTGATGCCCCTGAACTTTCTGAAGTATCTTCAATCGTATCTTTTTTGGAGATCACTGATTTTGATTCTTTTGTTCTTAAGACGAAGTTCGTATATAGAAATATTTATAACCTTGATAACAACATAAATTCAATAGGTCCAATTCTCACAATTAGCAAATGTTTGTATTATTATTGTCGTGACACTAAAAATGTTGGATTAAAATCTAATTATGGGAAAAATATGTAATATGTGTAAAGCGTTATCCTCAATATACATTCTTATGTTATAATAATATTAATATTTATTGAGGGGTCAAATATAAATATATCTTTTTAATATATATTTAGTTCCCAAGAGTGTATAAGTCTTAAGTTTTATTTTTTCTATTTAAGAAATATGAATAAACGTAATTGTAGAAACTATTGAAAGTAAAGATTCAATCTTCCACTTTCTATTCATGACTTTCAATTCAGGCAAGACTTTCACTATAGGCTAATCATGTAGTATTAAGGTATTTTACATGAAATTAATTCCTAAAAAAGAATTAAATCGTGATTTATATGTATTTAAATCTGTGTTTTCACTTTTCATAACTCCCTAACTTTAGTTTCATAATAACTTTTATGGATCAAATAAAATGTAATCTAAAAACAAAGAGCAAGATAACATTTGAAAGTGGCGTCTTTTTATACGAATATAGCAATTACAGTTAAACCTCGATTAAGTAATAATCTTAGGTCTGGAAAAAAAATATTCCTTTAACAAGGTTATTACTTTATCGAACATTATTTTAGTGAATTGACCGATATCGGGACCGAAAATATTTATTATCTAAGCGAGATTATTACTCTATCGAATATTATTTTATCGAGGTTTAATTATTAATAAAGCTATAAAATGATCTGCACACCTAAATAAATCTCGTTATGTAAATAAAGCTTTAATTTTATACTTCCTCCATCCCATTATTAATGTCCCACTTACTTTTTTTGGTTGTCTCATTATTTATGTCTCATACCAAATAAGGAAATAAATGAGTGGACCACAATCAATCTAAGCAAGTGGACCCCACTCCTTTATACTTTTACACCACAACTTTATACCTTTATCTCTACTATCTTAATTACCGTGTCCAATCCCAATGGGACATAAATAATGGGACGGAGGGAGTAATAGTTTTGGTTGATGAATGAGAAGGTAATATGAAAAACAAAGAGCAGGACAAAATTTCAAAGCAGGGCAGCCGTTTTGACTGGGTGTAAAACGGTAAAATAATAATTTAACGGAACGGTGTCGGTGGTGATTTGCTGATTTTTGATAATGTGAATGCCAGATGGAGAAATAAATGGCTGTGAGCGTTGTTTGTCGGGTTATCGAATCATATTACAGGTGCAATCACTTGTATTGCACGTGTGACACCTAATTTGAATTTGAATTACGCTTTTACCCTCCTACCAATTATGGAGGAATTTAGGAGATTTCCAGATGTTGATATTCGCAATTAATATAGGAATATATTCGAATAATTAATTCAATATAGAAATTGATATTTATTGGGTATTCGATTTTTTAAATGGATATCACATTTAATTTATATTAATTTGAAAACGCAAAATATCTTATTGCTCGATGAGAGCTAAAAAAACAAAACAAGCAAAATAATAAAAGGCTAAATTGTACTCCGTCCCGGATGAAACGTCCTACTTCTTTTCGGCGCGGTAATTTATGTAGTGGACTTTTGTGTATTAGGGTATCTCCAAGGCTCTCCCATATCTTAAGGGAACCGTATTCCAATTTTTGTGCGGAACAGTGTTTCGTCTCTAACGTTTCCCTGTATTTTCCTCTAAATAGGAATATTTTATAATATTCTCTTTTTATACTCTTATAAATCAAATTAAAATATAATTATATGATATCTTTAATTGTAATTTAATGATATAATATTTTTAATTTGAATTTAATTATATAATTAAATTAAATATAATAATATATTTAATGGAAAAATTAAAATTAATTGCAAAAAAGATAATTTAAATTACTTGACTAAAATCATAGGTTATATCATAATATCTAATTTCTAGAAGATGAAAACTCATTCTACAAATGTTCAATCACTGCATTTCGAAGCATAAAATGAGCATCCGGGTCTTTAATTTCGCTAGACTGAGAAATAAAGCTTCTAAATCGGTCGGGTTGAGGTTCTTCAAATTCAAAATCTGTGGCTGACACATCTCTTGCAACTTCAATTAGAGTATCAAGGTCTCGTTCGTCTTCAATTATCATATTATGCATGAAGTCATAATATATCCCAAATAACTTGCGTCCCAAAAACGTGTTGGATTTGCCACAATAGCAAAATGACTTTGGAGGACTCCGAATGCACGTTCAACATCTTTTCTACACACTTCTTGTTTTGTCGCAATTTTTTATTTTTGGACCAACTGGTGCACGTATAGTTTTCACAATAGTTGTCCATTTAGGGTATATACCATCAGCTAGGTAATAACCCATATTGAATTCCTTTCTATTTATAACAAAATGCGAAGGAGGAACAAGCCTGAGAGCAAGGTTGTTGAAAAGATGGAAAGTTTCCAATACATTTATATCATTGTTTGCCCCTAGCATCCCGAAATATGCATGCCATATACAGAGATCGTAATCTACCAAAACTTCGAGAACAATTGTTGGATGCCCACTTCGACCTGCATATCCACCTGCCCGTGATGTCGGACAAATCTTCCACTTCCAATGCATGCAATCTAAACTCCCTAACATCCCCGGAAATCCTCGTTGCTTACCAATATAAAGAAGTTTAGCAATGTCAGCATTAGTGGGGCTTCTTAGATACTGTGGTGCAAAGATTTGACGAATTGCTCGACAAAACCTCTTCACACACTCAATTGCAGTAGACTCACCAATTTTGATATACTCATCAGTTATAAAATACCACTCCGACAACCCCCTATAGATCATACCCGTAGATCAGTGCGAAACAGAATGTCCACCATCTTGAAGATACACGAAAACTCAACGTGTGCATAGTCACAATGCAAAATACGAAGCCAAGTGGGGCTAATGAGCAAGATATTGTAAGTCATATTTTATTTAATTTCATTTGTTTCCTTGGTTTTTGTCTTTGATTTCTCAAATAAATTTCATCTCTTTGCAGATGCGGATGACAAAAGAGTACATGATAACACAAAAGACCATGAGCATGACTTCGAATTTGACCACACTTGGCATATTCTTGAAGATTATGTGAAAACTGAAACTACGGGTAAACCTCCCTCTAGCCCTATTTTGGAGTCCCAATATCCTTCAACCCCTTCGTTCACTCTGAACTTAGATAGTGAAGAAGGATTTGGTAGTGGTGGTTCTTCATCCCACCGACCGGAAGGTGTGAAGAAAGCAAAACTGGAAAAAAAGAATAACTAAGATGCGGCTAATACTCTTTTGTTTATTGAAAAAGAAAATGAGAAAATGTGAGAGGCACTCATTAAGAAAACCGAGTTTAAGAGCTTAATTAGAGACGATAACATCCTCATGATCGATTTGAAAACAATTGATGATCCGCACAAACGTGAATTGCTTCGGGTTGAGCAAGCTAAAATTTACGAGAAGCGGGGAATGACACCCCACCAAAAGATAACGGTCCAAGTTTGTTTCGGAATTTATTCTCGGGCACTAGAGGTTCCGGAGATGATATTCCTGATTATTAAATAATTATTAGATGTAATTTAAGTAATTTCAATTTCTGTTCAACTCATGTATTATCCTTTTATTAATATTAAGTAATTTCAATTTATGTATTATCCTTTTATTATTATTAAGTATATATTTAATCTATTAAATAATCTCTCTCATATTAATTAAAAATAAATAATTGGAAACAAATACTCCCTCCGTTCCACTCCATTAGTCCACTATCTTTTCGGCACGGAGATTAAGAAAGTTGTTTGTTTTGTGTAAAATAGATAAAGTAGTGGGGTCCACTTGAATATAATAGAGTATTATTTTAAGTTAAAAAGGGAAAGTGGACTAATGGAGTGGAACGACCCAAAAAGGAAAAGTGGACTAATGGAGTGAAACGGAGGGAGTATATCACATTGCCGTATGTAAATAAATGATCTCTCTCTCATTCTCATTCACCTGTTTCGCCCCTCTCTCTCACCCTCTCTGTGTCGTTTCTCTTTTCTATCGGTTCCATCTCTCTCTCTCTATCGGTTCTGTCTCTCGACTTGAAGCTACGGTTCTTCAATTCCGGTGCAGATCGCTGGAATCTCCTAGTAAAGAAGCGACGCATCACACCCTCTCTCTCTCTCTCTCTCTCTCTCTCTCTCTCTCTCTCTCTCTCTCTCTCTCTCTCGTTTCTCCTCTCTTTCTATCGGTTCCATCTCTCTCTCTATCGGTTCTGTTTCTCAACAGTTGAAGCTTCGGTTCTTCAATTCCGGCGTAGATCTTCGGAATCTCCTAGTAAAAAAGCGACACAGGGAAACAATTGGCAAGAATACGGTGGGGGGTGAGTATGTTCTTGAGTTCAGTTTTGTATTTGGTGTGCAAATCTCGATTTAATGCTTTAATTGTCTCTTGATTTTGTGTTTTGAATTCAACAGAAAACTGAAATTGCGTCAATTTTGTCTCTTTTTCACATTAATTTTTTTTTTTGAAAAAAGGATAGGGGAGAGATAAATCCTCCCCCAAAAGTATGCGAAAAATCTAGCCTCCCATATGATATGGGAAGGTTTTGAGTAGCATTGGGGAAGAGATAGTAAAAAAAGCTCCCCAATTTTTAGGCAGCTTTGAAGATGGTCTTACGAGAGAGTGATGTAAATGAGACCTACAAAAAAGTGACTTTGTGTGAGATAAATTTATTTCCTTTTTAAGAATAAGACATTTGTGTAGGACAACCCAAAATAGAATATATGACGTTTCATGTGGGACGGAGGGAATATTAGACCAATCCCATACTACGTTACAACAATATTACAATTATGCAAAATTTACTTTCAATATTTGGATAGAATAAACAATGACATTCCCTTTGAAATTATATACAGATTAAGGTGTTTTATTTTGTGGCTGAAAATTATGAGTTTGAAACTCATCGAGACTAATAAACAAAATTTTGAAATTATCTAGAAATTTGAAGGGCAATTGACATAAATAATCCTCAATATTTGCAGCTTTTGCCAAATTAGACCCTAATCTTTTTTTATTTTTTTTTGTCCCAAAACAATTAAAATTTGGCAGAATTGATCATTCCGTTAAATTTTCCGCTAGTCAACGGTTAGTCAGGGATATTCTGAATTAATTAATAAAATATTTGAAGGGCATTTTCGGTATTAAAAAATTTGAGGACCAATTTTGCCAAACTTGCAATTCTCTTCTAGTAATTGACTCTGATCCACAATATATGTCGCTCCAAAACATATGACATGATCCTCGACTACATTCATGATGGAAGGACCAATCTCTTCTTGTACCTGACTCGGATCCACAATAGATGTCACTCAGAACATATGACATGGTCCTCAGCTACATCCATGATGGAACGCCAATTTCTTCTTGTGTTTGACTATCCACAATAGATGTCACTCCAGAACATATAACATGATCCTCGGCTGCATCCTTGATGGAAGGACCAATCTCCTTTTGTGTTTGACTCTGATCCACAAAAGATGTCTTTCCAGAACATATGGAATTATCCTTTTCACCGCCACTCAATACATCCAACCAACATCTGAATGTTGTCAACTTATCATATGTAAATCATTCTTCTGTCATCTACATATTAGAGAAAATATATCAATACTCGAACATAGCATGAAAGTTCGAATCTATTCATAAAAGTATATTAGAAAAAATATACTTACAAAGTATAAATATCCATTGGCATTGCTGAAAATCAAAAGTACTTCCTCTATGAACTTGTAAGCATAATAAAGTACAAATGATCCACATTCTTGTCCATTATTCTGTTGCGAAACCTATTCAAAAAATCAAACTATCATTAATTTAGGACTTTATTCTAATTCAAACCATTTTTTAACTAGTAAGCATAATAAACTTGCATTTGGCATTATCATTGGAATTTTAGAAATTGAAGCTCCATCAACTAGTTTGCTCTCAGATTTTAAGGCATCTAACACAAAACTAAATAAGAACATCGATCAAAACAATATGAATAATTACATAACCGTCAATGATATAAATAACTCAATTTTGAGAATATAACTAATTAAGTAAATAGATCTAAACTTACTTCCTTATTAGTGGTTGAATTGTATTTGAAGCCTTCCTAAGAGAATCCAACACTATCATGCATTGTGATCCAATTATAAGTTCTTCATTAAAATTGCATAATGTGAATAAGCACCCGTGACCCTTAAGTTATAGGTGAAAGACACAAAAATTGAGTCTCATTCAAGCTAAAAAAAAACCCTAAGACCATAACAATTCAACGAATACTTACCACTTCACAATAGGCACTATTACATACTTCTTGGTAAGATTTTTTTTTATCAATCTAATACTTTACTCTTTCTCTTAGAGTGCTTGTCTGAATAAATACTGAAAAACAAACTGTTTAATACCACAAATGAGCTTTTCCTATGTTCCCCAGTCTCCTTCCAAATTATAATGCAAAAAAGATAAGTCTTGATCATTTATTTTATAAATGTGTAGAATCAAAATCGTTTGACTATGTAAATAAATGAATCTTACAAAATATTTGTTCATGGCTCCATCGTGCAACATACCGCTTAAAATTGACTCAATGTCGCTAATGTTTCCACCATGGTGACGAGAACTATGCACCATCTTAAAACTATAGTATCTTAGGTTGCTTGATTCACCTACTATTTAATAAAAACATGAAGTCAACAATAACAACATGCGATAAATGATTTCAGCTACTTAAAAATTTAACAAATTCTTGCAATTCTCAAAGATACTGTACTTGAGGACATGAGGACACCCACAATTTTGAATCTTGATTTGCAAATAAATGAATTCCCTGGTTTTCAAAGTTTATTTCTTTGTAAGCTAGGAACTGAAGTTTCGTAAGGATTTTGGCTCAATAAAATTAAAATATATCATCTTTTTGCATATTTTCAATCTAGGCATTCCTCCTTAGGTATAGCATTTTGAGAAATTAAGCTCATTTTTCTCCAAGTCGCGAACTGCTCGAAACCAAATCACAGACTAAAATCTAATTCGCAAACACTCCAAAATGCATTAACGAACAATGAAGTGACCAATTCAAATACTGTAGAACAAGAAACTTAGATAATTAAAAAACAAAAAGAATTAGGAAATTTACCTCATAAATGGTAAATCTCCATTAAACAACCAACGGATAAAGAGGTGCAGCAGATTTTTTTTTTCTTGCTGCGGCGGTGGCTGTGCCGGAAGGGGATTCGGCGGCAGCGGCTGTGCGGGAACAGAATTCGGCAGCGGTGAGGAGATTCGACAGCGGTGGTGAGGGGATTCGGAGCGACTGTCAATTTTTGTGGTGAAAATTTGCAGCGGCGGTAAGAAAACATTTCTTTGCCTCATTTACCCTAAATTATTAACAACTTAGTATTATAAAGTTTGGCAAATTTGGCCCTCAAAAATTTCGATATCGAAAATGCCCTTCAAATATTTTATTAATTAATTCAAAATATTGTTGACTAATTGTTGATTGACAGAAAATTTAATAGAAGGACCAATTCTGTCAAGTTTTTATAGTTTGGGGACCAAAAACTTAAGAAAAAATATTATGGACCAATTTAGCCAAAGATCCACGAAGATTGGGTACTATTTAGGCCAATTTGTCAATTTGGAATCCTCAAATAAAATCTAGAAATGACTTAAGCAGTTCCTATTATTAAGTAAATAAGATGTTTAAGACAAAATATAAGAATTGCAAAACAAAATCACAAAAGTGATCTAAATATAATAAAAGTTACCAAATATAATTTAAAAATAAAATAGTTGTTTTATTAGTTTGTAAAACGAATTAGGTGGGATTTAACCTCCTATAGTTTCAATGAGATGCAATTACTCCCCTAGGCTTTAAAAATATGCAACACACCTTGGAGTGGATAATAATACATTAAATATATATTAAGATAATATCACAAATATTAGATAAATCATATTAAATTACTTGGGTGCTCGATGCATGTATTTCACCACGTTTGAATTGAGGAGGTGAATTGCAAACTATGAGAAGATAAGATGCACCTATGTGAAATCACTTATGAGAATTTGCACAAGCATGAAACAATGGAGAGTTAAATAATACCTCATTGCTAACCATAAAAAGATTTGGTGCACCTTTTGAAATCATAAGAAGAATTTGGATTTTCGTGAAACGGCATGGGTTAGATACTAACCCTCATAAAAACCTGTTGGTTACTTGTGAACTTATTAGCTTTGATAAGTTTTTACAGTTTATAGAATTAATTGACATTTTACATCTTTTATAGTTTATTAAATAATTTGAAGATTGTATTTTATTAAGTAATAACGTTTGTATTTTTTTTTTTGGTAATTCATTTTTCGTTAAATCTTTTCAACATATCTTTTTTCTTTTCTTATGAGAAAGGGTGGGTGGCTCACAATCGCTATCCAAGTGCGTATTTGATAAACCTAGTTTTAGTGCTCTATTTTGCAAACCATATAGGAGGAGCTAATCATCCTAATCTAATAGTATTAAATAGAAACATTCAACCTTTGGAATGATTGACAGTTGAAGTGCATAACTTGTGGCCGAATGTCACGAATTCAAAACTCACCAACAACGGGATATGTGAGTTTATCACATCTGTTAGCCTTGGTAATATACATCTCTTGTGTGGTTTGCAAATAGTCGTGAGTTACTCTCGTTATAAAAAGATAATTAAATTATGTAATGCAAACTTTGATCAAGAGTTTGAGATGTTTTGAGCAATTTAATCTTTTTGTTTACAACATGAGGAAAGAAATATTCTCTTAATGAACAACACTGTTTGCAAGTTTTCGAATTAGCTTTAGTAGTATCAATTTAGTTCATGAGTTTATCAGGTATAATTCTTTCTATCACAACAGCGCGTATCCTCTGCCACAATTAAAAACTGGTGGTAAATATCGAAAACCACTACTTTGAAAATATACTAGTCCTTCAAAACTGTTTTTTTCAAAATATAGCAGCACAAAGCACATGAATTCGGTAAACCTCAAATCCCAATCAAAATCTCCCTCCCATTTTTGGAGTATCATCTCCTCGAGACACATGGTAATTAAATGATTTAGGTGTCCTCACATCTAACTCTTGCAATGCTAATTTAAAGTGTAACCAACCATACAACTCCAGGGGTATTATGGACAGACAATTCGGCCAAGGCACAACCCTCAAGACAACCTTTTTTGACTAACCCTAATCTTACTGCAATTGGGAACTCCCCAACCCTGCAAGAAAATGCTCATCCCGTAAATCCCGGAATAACTAATCACTCACTAATTAGCGGCCGTCATTAACTTAATTATTTAAGTAATGCCACCACGTAATTACAAAGCCGTCCTTTCCTAGCAAAAGCAATGAACAAAAGCACATGCCTCTGCCCATTTTCCCCACCTCTCTCATAAATAATACTTCTCACACACAAAAATGCAATTATAGATACAAAAGAAAAACAAACAAACAATTGGGCTTTTGTTTATTATTTGGCCTTTCCCTTTACTATAGGCACTCTTCGTCCCTCCATATATACTGCCTTAATCTCTGCAAATTCTCTCACTCTCTCTCTATCACATTATGCTCTGTGTGTGTTTCAGTCATTTTTGCTGATAATCAAAATCCGAACTAAGGATTTGTTGAGCTGAGTAGATCTGAAGAAATTGCTTTTTGTAAAGTGAGAGAAGATTATAATGGGGAAATCTGTGGGGCTCTGTTTTTTGTTGGCTCCCCTGTTTTTAGTTGTCAGTGTTCTTGTGCCTAGGGCATTGGCCGGCCACAACTACGGAGAGGCTCTGAGCAAGGGCATTCTCTTCTTCGAGGCACAGAGATCCGGTTACTTGCCGAGCAGCCAAAGAGTTCGATGGAGGAGTCATTCTGGCCTCAACGATGGAAAAACAAGTGGGGTATGTTTTTTTCTTTAGCCATTTTTTGTTTTGGGTAATTGTATGAATATATATTGAAGTAAAGTGGTGATTTGTAGGTGGATCTGGTTGGAGGTTACTATGATGCAGGGGACAACGTTAAATTTGGACTTCCCATGGCGTTCACCATTACTATGATGTCTTGGAGCATACTTGAGTATGGAAAGCAAATGGGTGCGAGTGGTGAACTTGGTCATGCCATTGATGCTGTTAAGTGGGGCACTGATTATCTCATTAAAGCTCATCCCCAACCTTATGTCCTCTATGGGGAGGTACCCCTCTCTCTTTCTCTCTCTAACAATAAATGTTGCTTTCAAGTGATTAAGACAATTTCCCCCCCACTAATCTAAGTATCCAAATCCGCTATTTTACTCCTTATTACACTTTCTTAATATATTATTAATAAAGAATTGATGTGATTGTTTTAGGTGGGAGATGGAAACACAGACCATTACTGCTGGCAGAGGCCGGAAGACATGACCACATCAAGAGCCGCTTACAGAATTGACCCCAGCCACCCGGGATCCGACCTCGCCGGAGAGACCGCCGCCGCCATGGCCGCCGCTTCCATCGTCTTCCGCCGCTACAACCCTTCCTACTCGGCGGAGCTGCTTAAACATGCGAACCAGGTGAATTGAATTTCTGTTTTTGGCATTTCGTCGCTCAGCTGAGCTGCAGTGTAACTACCCCTAATGAGTAAATGTGTGCGTGAAACGGTCGCAGTTATTAGGCAGTTACGTTTAGATCAGCTTTTTGTCAGGATGGTAGGCGTCGGTGCACTGTAGCAAAAAATCACAAATAAAGAATAAAATTTTAACAAGAGATTTAGTTAGGTTCGGTATAAAAGTAACTTATTTTATGTTCAAATCTTTTAACTTTAAATAAAATAATCATCATTAAATATTATTTTTGAACTGCTTTATAATCTTCATTACTGTGTCATTTATTGGGCTCGATAAATATTTCGGCGCATAGAAAGGATTGTGGTTGGTCATGGGTCCCTAAAATCTCAGCCGTTGATCTCTCCGCATAGGTGTTTGGACTTTTGTGATTCTATACCGACAAACAGACAACAAAATATCTTTACTCACAAGCGTTTCTGTTTGGTTTCAGCTGTTCGATTTTGCGAACAAGTATCGTGGCAAATATGACAGTAGCATCACAGTCGCACAGAAGTACTACCGATCTGTCAGTGGATACGCAGTAGGTGATTCTATCACTCCCTCTTTCAGAGTAAAAAATACTTTTAATTTGACTTTGTTTTGGTGGGGTTAGGATGAATTGTTGTGGGCAGCTGCATGGATGTACAAGGCAACAAACAATGGTTACTACTTGAATTACCTAGGGAGCAACGGTGATGCAATGGGAGGAACTGGTTGGGCCATGACTGAATTTGGTTGGGACGTCAAATACGCTGGTGTACAAACCCTTGTTGCTAAGGTACAAACTTCATT
The DNA here is from genome assembly GCA_028984105.1 of Lavandula angustifolia. Classification (NCBI taxonomy): domain Eukaryota; kingdom Viridiplantae; phylum Streptophyta; class Magnoliopsida; order Lamiales; family Lamiaceae; genus Lavandula; species Lavandula angustifolia. The sequence goes on along the minus strand of CM054809.1, from coordinate 9,746,804 downwards.
TAACTAGTGTGTAGTAAAGTCTGTCTGGGTTTGTATTGTGATTCCTTTTGTGCAGTTGTTGATGTCAGGGAAAGGTGGGAGATACACAGGCGTGTTTGACAAGTATAAGGAGAAGGCAGAGTTTTTCATGTGCTCTTGTTTGGGTAAGGGCAACCAGAATGCTCAAAGGACTCCAGGAGGCCTCATTTTCAGGCAGAGATGGAACAACTTGCAGTTTGTCACCAGTGCTTCATTCCTCATGACTGTCTACTCTGATTACCTCACCTCTGCCGGCAAGTCCCTTAGATGCGCCAACGCCAATGTCTCCCCTTCCGAGCTTCTTTCCTTCGCCAAATCTCAGGTAAAAAACAAAAAACAACGCTACAATTGATCCTCGTAGTATGTGTGGAATTCATTGCTTGAATGTGGTTTGGTTAGGTGGACTACATCCTCGGTGACAACCCGCGTGCCACGAGCTACATGGTCGGATACGGTAACAACTACCCGAGACAAGTGCACCACAGGGCTGCCTCCATTGTGTCGTACAAGGTGGATTCTTCATTTGTTACCTGCAGGGGAGGGTATGCAACCTGGTTCAGCAGGAAGACCAGTGATCCCAATCTCCTCACTGGTGCCATTGTTGGAGGCCCAGATGCTTATGATAACTTTGCTGATCACAGAGACAACTACGAGCAAACTGAGCCTGCAACCTACAACAATGCTCCACTTCTTGGAGTGCTTGCCAGACTACACGGCGGCCATAGCGGCTACAACCAGCTCCTCCCTGGTTACTCATTCTCAACAACTAACTACTTTGGCTAGTTTGAATGGCTTTTACCTGCAAGAATCACTAAATTTTGCTGCATTTCTGTTTCAGTTGAACTGCCTTCTCTCAAGCCAATTGCTACTAATCCAACCCCAGCTAGAAAGCCTGTGGCCGGACCTGCTCAAGGTGGGTTACTTCTTTACTTCATTCATCATTTGGTTGCGGAGAAAAAAACCTTGTTTCTTGGATGACAAATGAGCTTTTCTTATTGCAGTTTCTTCTGCCCACATTGCCATTACTCAAAAGGTTTCATCTTCATGGAATCTCAGTGGAAGAACTTACTACAGATACTCAACAACAATCACCAACAAATCTTCCAAGAATATCAAGAACTTGAAGGTTTATATCTCCAAGCTGTACGGCCCTCTATGGGGTCTCACTAAGTCTGGTAATTCTTACTTCTTCCCTTCATGGATCAACGCTCTACCTCCTGGCAAAAGCATTGAGTTTGTGTACATCCACTCGGCTCCCCAAGCAAAGGTTTCCGTATCAAGCTACACTCTTTTTTAACAAGCGAAGAAAAGACAAAATCACACTTCACTCTGTTTTCGTATCAAGAACTGTTCAGCTATACACGACATGACACGACACAAATCAAGGTCTTCTTCCGTTCCAAAGTTAGTTAAGTTTCTATTTCCCTGTGGATTTGAACTTTGAAGATTAAGATAGCGTAAATAAGGTTGAGTATATGGATGGATGAAGGAAGGAGCGAAGAGACGATTTCAAACAAGTGCTCATCCTCTTTCTTCTCCTCTTCACCAGGCACAGGAGATGAGAAGTCAAAAAGACATCTTAAAGAGAAGTTAAAAATCTTTTTTGCTTATTTAATTTGTACGTCATAGCAGGCTTGGGTTTCTTTCTGATTGTCTTGTGTTTTATGTTGTAAACTTTCTACGACATTTCTTATCTTTCTATTATATGCATAAATATATTTTGCACCAATATACTTCAGATCTTTACCTACAGATTAGGAGAAAGGGGAACAAAAAACCTAATCAAAATGCGCCTCTGAATTGTTTCTAATGAATTCGAGCTGGCTAAACCACAGATTTTTCATTAAGCAATTTAACTTGTTACAACTTGCAAACTTAATTGGTATGTTGGTGGCTCAATCCAATTTACTTTATATCCATATCACAAAATTAATGAATTGTTATTATTCTTATTATCTATATATAAATAAGTTCACATCACTGTTTGAGGGCGGTTCTAAGCATTTTCATAGTTCATGTGTTATGGCATTAGTCAGTTAGACTAATTGTATATGTTTGTGGTGGTATATGGTTTTGGTTTTGAGCTTGAGATCATATTTCGGAGATCCATTTTATATTTCTCACTTTATTAGTGGATTGTTCATTCTCCGCTCGTTGATATAAGTCTATTGATTGGATCACATTAATTTTTTTGTGTCTATTATATTCACTATGTTATGATGTGCTATTGTCTTCATTGAGTTCTAAGAATCCCTTCGACACACTTTGATGGTCCAAAGATCCTAACACTAATTTTATTTGCAACAAAATTTATATTAGATTTATCTATAAACTTAAGAGCGATGACGTATTTGTATTACTTGTGGCAAAATTCATAAGTTCGACATCTTTATATCCAGAGGCGGATCTAGGATTCGATAGTGGGGTGGGCTGAAAAAAAAAATATTTCGATGCATTAATTTTTATATATATTATAGGGATATGCGTCAGTGGTCAAGGAGACCATGGTTAGGGAGATTCGTAGGACATGACTCAGTAGATGTTTCTGTATATTGTATGAGTCAGTGATTTGTAGGTAAAATTGTAGCGATAGTTATTTGTATTGTCATGAGGAATTGAAGATCTCAAAACCCCTGTCCTAACCTCTTAGTGTGTGATGAACCGTCATGATGTAATAGACTAGACTTGTGTTGATCTTCATAGATTATTTTGTTTAAGTCCTATAGGGGGTAAATTGTTGAACTGAACTTCAGTAGACAAGTTAAAGTTTCACAACCTCGAGTCATCGGTTCAGTAGAGCTCAATAGTCTTTAGAGTCAGTGTTTGGAAGCACTCAGCAGAAGATCACTCTTCAGCCGACTCAGACAGAAGACTCAGTACGATCATCCTTGATCTACTGAATGGGAGAAGAGCTCAGTTGATTGTCTTCGAGTCAGAAGCTGAAAGCACTCAGTAGAAGATCATTCTTCAGCCGACTCAGATAGAAGACTCAGTAGGATTAGTCTTGATCTACTGAATAGAGCTGCAACTCAGTTGCAAACGGTATGAGGAAAATCGACAGCCTGACCTTTATCAGTCGGATGTCAGCAGAGGATACTTATGTCCGAGGTTCAGAGGAAGTCAACTCAGGTAGAAGACTGCTGCCCGACAAGTCTCACCTACTGCCACACCTCGACCAATGAGAAGCAAGTGAAGCTTACCTACTCTGGCACAAAAGCTGCTTTCACGCACACAAAGGCAACCACTCTGCGGCGACATTCAAAATTATATAACCGTTTTCCTTAGAGTCTTGTGACACATGGCATGGTTCTCTCCAACTGATCTATGCATGGGTCACAACTCTATAAAGAGATCGTCTTCATTGAAGAAATGTGCTAACAACACCAAGTTTACAGCACGAACCAACGGGAACAGATACGCTTTGAAGCTCACGAATACCGTCTCAAGCACTCTAGCAAACTCGTTGTAACATCCAGTGAAGAACTAGAAATCCCAGAATATCCTTGTAATTCTTCTCTCTAGAGTTGTTCCCCGATCTCTTTTCTAAACCTTCATTGTAATATCATAAGCTTAGAACCTTCGAAGGAGTTCACTTTTAATGAATCGTTCTTATTGTAAGAACTCATTCATTATTGGAGACAAAACCCCTTCAAACTTTGGTTTGATTCAATAAAGTCGCTAAGGACTATAACTTAGAAGGTTCTGTCCAGTACACAAAAACATTGTTGAGGCTTGCTCAGATTAATCAACAAGACCTCATGTTCTGCAGGACCGTAGATATAGGATCTTGCGATCTGTGTTTCAACTGCTTGCAAAATCATTATTTCAGTAAACCAACTTTAAAAGAGCACTAGCCAAAACTAACTTGGTTTGGAAAGAACGTTTTTCAATGAGACGAACTAAAACCGGGTCTACCCTATTTCGCACAATATTCCTCTACTGAATTTCTAAGTACTGACATCAGTTAGTAGAAAGAGTTCAGTCGCGGAATCACTCTGCCCCGCGATCAGAAGGCTTAACTGGCAACTAAATCCGTTCAGCAGCAAACTTAGTACAAGACTGACTTTCGCATTTGAGGAAAAACTTGGACTCAGGTGCATTCACCCCCCCCCCCCTCCTGATACTCATCTCCGGACCAACAATTGGTATTATAGTGATTTTCTTTATCATCGTTTTGTAACTTACTGGTCTACTCAAACAGATTCTGAAAAATGTTTTCACTGCACGAGCATCTCTTTATTCATCCTTATACTATCTGCTTAACATGTCTGATATGTCAGGTATTAGGATGGGACCGATGTTCTCTGTAGAGAACTACACGGTATGGCGTGTCAGAATGGAGGCACACCTTACATCGCTGCACGACAGCATGACTGATGTCCTCGAGACAGGACCAATCATTCCATGATTGACAGTGTAGAATTTGATGCTGCGGGAGGTGTAGAGCACAGATTGGGCCAAAGGTTCCCAAAGATAAAGTCGCCTTCACGCCTGAAGAGAAGAAATTGCACAACCTGGACCGAGTTGCGCGGAATGCACTCTTGACAACGCTCAGTGAATCACACCTCGATAGAGTGCAAGATTGCAAGACGGCAAAAGAAATTTAGGACGCCCTGGCTGTACTGAGCCAAGGAACCCCGCAGATTAAAGAAAACAAGCTCGAGTTGGAGCTTCAAAAGTTTGAAACATTCGCCATGTAGTCCAATGAATCCATTGACAAACTTAGCTTCAGATTCACAAATTAGATCAATGTCATCAACGGGCTGGGGAAGACGTTCACCAACAAAAAAATGAACACCAAGATCCTGAGAGTGCTGCCTCGACTGAAGTGGCTTCCTTTTACTGCTTATTTACGTCGCTCTGATCTAAAAGCTTTAACTCCTGATGTTATATTTTCAGAACAAAAGATAGAGGAGTTCGAGCACAGTCTACCCCAACGGTGCGCAAGCGCTCCAGCAGACACTCCAATCGACCATGCTTTTGAAGCAACAGTCAGCACATCTGGAGCTAGCCCCCAAGCAAGTCAGTCGCAACCTCAGTACCAAAATCCACTGAGACTCCTCTTGCTGAACGACACACGCTTCTGGCTCTTAAGTATCAAAGAGAGAAGGAAAGAGTCAGAAATATGAAGAAATACCACAAAGATTCTTCTTCAGGTAAGAAAGAACATCTTAAAAAGAAAAAAGAATCTAAACCTTCTCCTGAATGCAAGGACACGGAGACTACTGTCAGTCCATCCAACGACACATCTGAAAAGGGTGGCAGGACGTCTATGTGTTACAACTGCAAAAAAAACGGACACTATCAATACGATTGTCCGGAGCTCTCAGCCGCACAACGGCAGGCCAGAAGAGATAAATTTGCCCGGAAGAGGCATGCCTATATTACCGAGAGCTATCCGACGACTCAATCGAGGAAGTGGTGATAAATGTACTGCACCAAATAATCCAGCAAAACTTGAGAATTAAATCAGTATAGCTTACAGGGCATCGAACACAGGGAACGGAGGACTAGACACATTACTTTTCTACTTATTTATGGTTTTGGTTAGCAACCATGCAATTTTGAGATTTTTACTAAGCTAAGAAATTATAAAAACTGAACTGAAATGAAAATTGTATTAACTGGGCAACTGAGAGACAGGTCCAACAGAATATTCACACACACGTAATTCCAATCATCGACACTTAATATGAATTAATATTAAGAATCTACTGGTTATAGATTGCCGTAATTAAACTGACACAATCCTCACTCCCACTTACTTAGTCGGTAACCGCCATGTTGGGTATCGAAATGACTACTTCCCTAATCTAGCTACAACCTACGTTGTTGGGCAATCAATAGATTTAATAACTATACAACTTTATTGAACTAAGGGAGCCTAGTATAGGAGCCTACTCGTATGTTGGGCATCTAATAGTCTCCTATCGATTTAGTCCAATTACTCTTACGAATAATTTTGCTACTTACCTAGCCTTATTCCACGAGAAACGATGGAAGTACTAAGTTAGCTACAGACTGCGCAACCTAGGGTGATCAGGCCTAAATTACTGGTCAGGTTAATTAATTCAGAACTAAACCAAAACCCTCTTGACTAATTATTCACGTGTGTATTTACATTCTGTCGGACCCCTAAAAACTTACCTACTCATGCAGATGTATCGGTTGTGCAATCGGGGGAGTTCGCAGAACAGAAACATAAACATGTGTTGGGTAATGATTCTATCCTCAGCACTGTAATACTTAGTGGGAAATGATTATATCTTCCGTACTGATACGCGCTCAGTAGGCTTATGCTCTGAGTGAATCTATGAAGATTTGAAGATCCCAAAACCCTATCTTGATTGGTGAACCATTTCGTTGTAATCGTATGTCTCTGAGGGTTCAGACTCAGTAGACACTCTGCTCTGGTTCAGGCGTTCAGTAGATTATCAGCCTCAGCACTAGATGTAGAAGACTCGGTGATACTTGGACTCGGCGGGAGCAAAGATATGCGAATAGAGTCAGTAGAACTGAACTCAGCAGGAGTAGTTCACTGTACTCAGAGCTGATCTTCAGTAAAGCCATCTCAGCATATTTGCTACTGAATTGAAGATCAGACTCGAACAATGCAGACGGATCTTACGAACTGCCGATCTTTTGAATGACAATCAGCATAGTCAAATACGAGGAAGAGAGAAGTCAACTTCAGTATGCCTCGAAGTTTGTTCTGTCTCAACTGCTTTGTAAACCTCGACAAATGACAAGCAGACACATGTCCTATACCTACTAAAGCTGCAAGTCAACAACTTTCCAGAAAAGGAGGGAAAGGACACTGTCACTCTACTTCAAAAGAGCCGTTAGCTACCAAAAGAGTGAGATAAAGGGATCATCGTCTCCAACGGATCTTTCCTAATCTCTTCTCTATAAATAGAGGGATGATTCAAGATTTGAAGCTCACAACGAAAACACGAGAACACACAAAAAAAGGAGAACACACGAGCATTCAAACGAGCAAAACCGAAAAGCCCTAAGTCTTCCGCAAGAACTCGAAGAACACTTCTCCGGCGAAAGACTACAATCTAGCTCTTAGGGAACCAAGCTGAACCGATATACAAAGCCTCTAGTATCCAAACGACGTTACACGGACTTAAAGCTTAACTCAGCTGTTCGTCATTCTAGAAGCAACACTCTCGTTCCCTATCCCTCTAACCCTAAGCTCAACCGATTATATCCATAGCTTAGACGAAGGAGTTCATCCTTGAACCTGATCCTTATTGTAAAAGGACTCCTTCATAGTTGGAGAGTTAGTCAAACGCTTCAGTTTGATACCTTTGTAAACTAAGACTTGCTCAGTATAAATTTCAAGACGCGGCTTTGTCCTGTGTACAAGCTGACTGAGACTAACTCAGTATAATAAATAGCCTCCTGATCTTTCGGGACAGTGGACATAGGATCCTGTGTATCCGAACCACTTTAAAAATCTCTCTGTCTCTTGCTTGCTCTCTTATTTACTGTTGCATTGATTTTAACTGTGCATACTGAAAATTATCCTTTAAAATCATTCAACTAAGTTTCAACGATCTTAACTGCTTATTCTTCTGAACTGAAACTGCTTTGATAAAATGTTTTCCACTCAACTGTTTTGGGCCTACACATTTCCGCACCACTGAACTCCAACTGAAGATACTGAATTCTAACTTAGTCAGTTAGCAGGTCTCAGTAGAGTCAGTATCTCTTTGCCTAACATGATTCAGAACAGCTGTCTGGTCTGCTGAATTCATTCAGTACGACACCATCCTGAATAGGACTGTTCGTGTTTCAAGTTGAGAAATCGGTTTCAGGTGTATTCACCCCCCCTCTACACCTGAACGTGCTCTCGGGACCAACAATTGGTATTAGAGCAGGAGTTCTATAAGACTCTTGTTATCTTTAAACTGGTCTACTTGAACGGATCCGAAAAAACGTTTTCACTGCATATCATTCTACACTCATATCAGTATTCATCATGACTGATATGTCAGGTATAAGGATGGTACCCATGTTCTCAGTAGAGAACTATGGTGTATGGCGGGTTAGAATGGAGGCTCATCTGACCTCCCTTCACGACAGCATGACCGAAGTACTTGAGGAAGGACCTATCGTTCTTATGATAGATAGTGTCGTAACTCAGGATCAAACAGCTGGAGGAGGAATGGTGACCGAAAAGAAGATTCCCAAGGATAGAAATCTCTTCACCCCTGAGGAGAAGAAAATTCATAACTTAGACCGAGTCGCCAAGAATGCCATACTAACCACCTTAAGTGATTCTTATCTCGGCAGGGTTCAGGAATGTAAGACAGCTAAGGAACTCTGGGATGCTCTAGCGCTACTGAGTCGGGGGACTAAGAAGATCAAAGCCAACAAACTTGCGCTGGAACTCCAAAAGCTGGAGAGTTTCTCTCATGCCCGGAGACACCATAGAAGATCTCAGCGTCAGAATCACGAATCTGATGAACTCCATCAACGGGCTGGGAAAGATATTCTCCAACCGAGAAATGAATCTCAAAATACGAGAGGGCACGCGTACGGTCATTGGACTCCTTTTGCTACATTATTACGACATTCTGACTTAGATATTGTTACTCCTGACCATATCTTTTCAGAACTTCAAGCAGAGGAATTCGAGTTTGACAGACCTCAACGTAAGCAGCGAGCTGAAGCTGACACCAAAATTGACCATGCCTTCAAAGCATCAGTCAACACAGCGTCTCCTGCGTCGAGTAAGACTGAACCTTCACTCAACGACATACAAGAAGGAAGTCTCGCTCAGAAGTACGCACTGCTTGCCGTAAAATATCAGAAGGAAAAGGAGCGGCGCAGAAAAGTGACTAAAGCCTATCGAGAATCAAAAGGTAAGTCTGAATACACGCCTAAATGCACTCCTGACTCACATACTTCTGAATGCAGAAAGAGGGATGACTCAGCTCCATCAAAAGACCGTGAAAGCAATGAAGAAAGAGTCATTGCCTGCTACAACTGCAAGAAGCCAGGACACTATCAGTATGACTGTCCTGAGCTCACTAGTGCTGAACGAGCAGCACGAAAGGCAACAAGAGAGAAATTTGCCAAGAGGAGACAAGCATACATAGCTGGTGAACTCTCAGATGACTCAGAAGAAGTCAACTCCTTCATGGATTCATCCGATGATGAAGCAGCTTTCATGGCCCTAGAGCTTGAAGCTGAAGAAACTGCTGAAAAGTGTCTAATGGCAGGAGAAGAGGATGAGGTAAACTCTCATGAACTATTTAACTCTCCTTCACACTGCACACACGACACTGTTTCAGGAGCAGACGAGAATCTGGACATCAGTACAGCATATGAAGAACTTCTAGACGAACAGATTCAGATGAGTCTGCAGCTCAGTAAGACTCTTCAGGAGTTGGATACCCTGAAAGTGGAGAATCAGAGACTTTCTCAGGAGAGTCAGCTTGCTACTGATTTTGAAGGACTTGTGTTGAGACTCAGGGAGGAGATAAACTCTCTGATGGCCAAGTCTCAGCATCAAGAAAATCATGATCTCAATTCTGACCAAGGACTTAACTTAGAAAGATACTGAACTGAGTCTACTGAAGCAACAACTATTAGGACTTCAGACCGAGCACGATACACTGAAGAAAAGTGATGATGTCTGGAGGAACATGATGACTGAGCGGTACATGGGCGCTGAAAAGAAGCTGGAGGCTATGCTAGCAAGCAACAACCCCAAACACTGTAAGGAAGGACTTGGTTTCAGCCAAGGTGCTTCCTCATCTGCCCCCGTACACTCAGAAGTGCGACTTGCTGATAGGTTTGTTCGAGGGGAGACAATCAATGCAAACATACTGAACCCTCTAGCCAAGAACAAACAAAAGATGAAGGCACCTCATCCTACACATCAGCATTCTGGCCAAAAGATCGGCACCAAAACACCCCGGTTCGGTCAAGGGGGAACCAAGAAGCCAAAGTGGGGCGATCGGTATGGACCTCCTCGGTGACACATCCTCGCTCGCATGGGTCATACTATTATGATCCTATAGTCAGAAAAGGATCCAAGAGTTAGAAGAAGAAGAAAATCGCACAAAAGGCAAAGGTCAGCAGTCCACCAACTCAGAAGATCCGGACTCCTGAACCAGAAAAGCCTAAGAAGTCGGTATCGACCATCCAAAGGTGGTCAAATACGTTGACTCAAGTGGAAAGAAGTTGTCTGAGACCACCAGGGTCGTAAGACAAATATGGGTTACTAAAACTAACATCTAAGGACCCAAAATCAAAATAAAGGGTACCTGAATATAATTCTGTTTTGCAGGTGCACAAAGACCCATGGTATGTGGACAACGGATGCTCACGACACATGACATATCAAAAAAGTCTGCTGAAGAATTATATCCCTGAAGAAGGACCCAGAATTGAGTTTGGAGATAATGCTAAAGGCTACACAAGAGGATTTGGAACACCCTGTATTGGAACTGCCTAAGTTCCAAGAGTATCATATGTTGAAGGACTTCAGCACAACCTTCTCTCTGTTAGTCAATTTTGGGATAACTCGAATAGAGTGATATTTGACGCTGGTTTCTGTGATGTCATTGATAAATCCACATGGAAAACAGTGTTATCAGGTTCGCGCAAGAAGAATATCTATGTAGCTGACTGGAACTCAGCTGAACCTGAAGCTTGTTTGTTAGCGAAGAACGACAACCGAACGGGGTGGCTGTGGCACAGGAGACTCAGCCATCTCAACTTCAAGACGCTCAACAAACTAGCAAGAAACACTCTAGCAAGAGGACTGTCGAATGAAGTATTCAGCAAAGACACTCAGTGTGAAGCATGTCTGAAGGGAAAGCAAACAAGGAATCAAAATCCACCTGTTCCATCTCCTTCCACTGATGGAATCCTTCAGCTGCTACATATGGATTTGTTCGGTCCAGTCTCTCCAGTGACGATCAGAGGCAAGAAATATGCTTTAGTGGTCATCGATGACTACTCGCGCTATACTTGGGTCATATTCATTGCCAACAAGTCTGATGTCAAAACAGAGTTACCAAGGCTTCTGAAAAGGCTCAGTGTCGAGAAGAACACCAAAATTGTCAAAATCCGTTCTGACAGAGGAACTGAGTTCCTTAATTCTATGATGGAGGAGTTCTGCAAAGCAGAAAGAATAGAGCATGAGACATCGGCTGCTCGCACACCTCAGCAAAATGGAGTTCCTGAACGAAAGAACATATCTCTCAAAGAAGCAGCTAGAACTCTACTCGCAGACTCAGGACTCCCAGCCAAATTCTGGGCAGAAGCCACTGATACTGCTTGTTACACTCAGAACCGATCTCTACTGACAAAGCAACATAAGAGAACACCATATGAACTATGGAACGACAAGAAACCTTCTCTATCCTATTTCCATATTTTTGGGTGCTCGTGCTTTATCCACGATAATGGGAAAGATCAGCTGAAAACTTTTTATAGCAAGTCAGATCAGGGAGTATTCTTAGGATACTCTCGGGTCAGCAAAGCTTTCAGAGTATTCAACTATCGAACCCTTTGCGTGGAAGAAAGCCCTCATGTTATTTTTAATGAGTTTGCTACTGAAGACAGGAGCAATAACTCTAAATCTGAATCTGAGGACATCAGTAAGCAGCTACAAGATCTAAGCCTAAAAGACAAAGTCGAAAAGATCCAGCTTTGTTGGGATGATGATTCAGATGAGGAAACTGAAGACAAATCTACTGAATCGCAACCAGCAGTAAATGTAGCTGAGCCGATTGATTCTCCTGAAAAGAATCAATCCCAGGTAACTCAGGTCGATGAAGAAACCTCAGAGGTAACTGAGACCACTACTGAGAATAACAACTCAGGGGGAACATCTATTAATGTTCCTGAGCTGAATGCCCCTGAACCTGGTGACTCAGTAGATCACACTCTCATTACTGAAATGCTTCAATCTTAGAATAGTACAACTGAAATGCCTAACTCGCCTACTATCTGTGTTGAACAAATTTCAGATGAAGAACTGAAACATCGTAGATCGTGGCTGGATGCTCACACTGCTGATCTGATTATTGGAGATCCCTCAGCAAGAGTAAAGAATAGATCCAGATTCTGTCAAGGAGAAAGCGCTTTATATTCCTTCTTCTTGTCTACTGACGAACCTCAGACGATTGAGGATGCACTGAAAGATCTTGCCGATCGGATCATAGCTATGCGGAGGAGGCTGAATCAGTTCACGAGAAACGACGTTTGGGAGCTTGTTGATAGACCCCGGCATCAACATGTTATTGGAACAAAATGGGTCTTCAAGAACAAGCGGGACGAAAACAACGTCATAGTAAGGAACAAAGCAAGACTCGTGGCAAAAGGCTACTGTCAAGCTGAGGGAATAGATTTCGATGAGACTTTTGCTCCAGTTGCAAGATTGGAGGCAATTAGACTATTCCTGACCTACGCAACACATCAAAGATTCAGAGTCTATCAAATGGATGTGAAGTCTGCGTTCCTGAACGGCGTACTGAAAGAAGAAGTCTACGTGGAACAACCGCCCGGCTTTCAGCAGGGACATCAGGTTTATAGACTCAGAAAGGCTCTGTATGGGTTAAAACAAGTACCTAGGGCTTGGTACGATACCCTATCTGAGTTTCTTCTTCAGAAAGGTTTTCAGAAAGGCACAGTAGACCGCACTCTATTCAGCATTCGACTGGAAGATGATCTACAACTTGTGCAGATCTATGTAGATGACATTATATTTGGATCTAAGAATGTCATCATGTGCCAACAATTTGAAAAGATGATGAAGGACAAATTCGAGATGTCAATGATGGGAGAAATGAACTACTTCCTTGGTTTCCAAGTCAAACAATCTGAAAAGGGACGTTCATTAATCAAGGCAAATACACTCGAGACCTCATCAAAAGATTCGGTTGCACATCCGGCAAACCTATCAAGATATCAATGAACACAAACATGAAAATTGATCTTGATAAGGAGGAAGTATCAGTAGACCAAACTTATGCTGTAGGTGTCTGTGCTCGATTTTAGGCGAATCCAAAGCAGAGTCACATGGACTCAGCAAAGAAGATTCTCCGCTATCTCAGAGGAACACCTGACATGGGTTTATGGTATCCAGCTGATGATAATATAGAACTAACTGGTTACTCTGATGCTGACTATGCAGGGTGTAGAATTGACCGAAAGTCAACTTTAGGAACGTGTCAGTTCCTTGGCAGTAAGCTGATCTCATGGTTTTCAAAGAAACAGCACTCAGTAGCCACGTCAACTACTGAAGCTGAATACATGGCTGCCGGAAGTTGCTGCACCCAAATCCTTTGGCTGAAACAGCAGCTACGAGACTATGACGTCATTCAGAATGAAGTGCCAATCTTCTGCGACGATGCAGTGCCATTGCAATCACTCAGAACCCTGTACTTCACACAAGATGCAAGCATGTGGACATCGACATCACTTCATTCGTGACCATGTCGAAAAGAAGGATATCCGGATGGAAAAGATCCATACCTGACCATCAAAGGGCTGATATACTGACCAAGCCTCTAGCTGAATCTAGATTCGGGAGAACTTTCGATAGAGCTAGGTCTCTGCTGGACCCTACCGACTCCGGTCAGAAGAGGTTTCGGGAGTGGAGCATTCGATAAGAAGGGGGAATGTTCACTCTCGATGCGAGTAAATTCGATGACGTAGAGACTCAGCAACCATCTACACGAGGTATCAGCTGACTACGATGTTCAGCTGACAGGTTTGCGTATCTCTACTCAGTAGTAACTAATAGAACTGTAATATGCATTTATTGCTCAGAATCAGCATCGTATTTAATATCTCAAGGATTATCATTTAATATTAACGACTTACATTTAATGCACGACATTCCATGCATAAGTATGCTGAACTCTGCCACGCATTTAATGCATGTCGTATCATAGTTACTACTTGGGCAAGTTACAACTGGCTTTTGACTTAGGCGGCTTTGTGATCATTACCTATAATATGCTATTTAATGTTGACCGTTCATCTCTTAAAGCAAGTTTAAACTCGGCCATTAATCGATAACTCTTCATCTTCACGTAGATATGTATTTTTGATCATATCTTAGAAACCGCCATTAGCATAGTTTACTCCGAAAAATCTGAGATCTTTCTAGCAAACCCTAATTACATATTTCTTAAACGCTCAATTTTTCATTGGTATGATTATTAGATCTGTCACGATAACCTTTTTTTTCAGCATCGGTATACTAACTGTTTTATGAAACTCGATACTAATAAATTCTTCTTGTGACAGATATAATGGCGAGTTCAAATGTCTCAGTAACCGCTCCCTCAAACATGAAGGAGATTCTTGAAAAAGACCGTGTCTGGTGCGTACCAGTCATGGAGTTCGGTGCGTGTGATCTGGACTACATGGAAGAGATCTTGGACGCTCTTCGGGCATCTGGACTGGAGGGATTTCTCTCCAAGAAGCCGACGTTCTTCCTTCCCAGACAAGTTGTTGAGATCTACCTAAACTCCGACTCAGTAGCTGGCGACGTCATTGGGAGATTCACTGTCCATACAATCGGTGAAGCCGCTTTGCGCATAAAGCGGATGTCGGTTAAAGAAGCTCTGATGATAAGCTTCAACCTACCGTCCGAAGGTGTCGACTTGTTGGGTACAACGATGATATGGTGGACGACTACCTATCGATATTCTTCGGGAAGCCCACTGCGTTCGTAGCGCCTTCCCTAAGAACGTAATGTTGCCTCGCACCGCGCTCTAGCGTACATTGTTACGCACTGGCCGACGAGCCAAGCCGGCTCATTCGGTCAAGTCTCGAGGCCCAAGATACGGTGATGATAGCAATTTATGACCAAGTCAAGATCAACTGGACTGAATTCTTTCTCCATGAATTCATGGTCCAGGCTGCGAAATTTGACAAAGCCTCCTACAGACTGAGTGCGAAAGGCAAGCTTCTGTATGGTCTGAAGCTGTCAGTAATGATTGAGGACTTCTGCGGAGATGACCAAATCACGTACAGCGACAAGACTTATTTTAACGTGAAGAAGGTCGGGTTCCAAAACAGGGCGAGACCCTTCGGCAGATAGGGACGGGGCCCTCGGCCTTAGCGAGACGACGCCTCAGAAGACCACGCCAACTAAGAAGCGGTCTCCTCAAGGCAAAATTCCTAAGGCACCAGCGAAGCGACTGAGGAAATCTATTCCCGTCGTGCCTACTAAAACAGAGGCAGTACCGAAGGCCACTGCTGAAGTCCCAGAGGCCACTGCTGAACAGACTCGACAGCCAATGCAGCTGGTTGATGAGTCAGAGTCCTCAGAAAAGACTCAGTCAGTGGAGAGGGCCGTCTCCACTGAACAGGCAGTAGAAGTGGACCAAGGGGTTCCAACTGAAGCAGTCCAGAGTGGTTACCTGGAAACCCTGGACATCCCCTTGACGTTCCACCACTCAGCAGTCTACCTTCTGCTGAGAAACAGACGTCTCCGATAGACATTGAAGATTCGGAGACGGCGTCTGAACAGGAATCTGTCGGAATGGAAGCTTCAGCTATCCTATCTCAAGCATTCCGGGAGATTACTGAGCATATACCGGAGATTTTTGAGCACCCTGATCTGGTGACTATTGCCAAACAGGCAGACTCCATATGCTTCTGAGGTTCCAGGAGTGGCCCAATCAGCTACGCTTCATTCTTCACTACACCGATAGGCTACTCACAGCCTGTTGACCTTGGCACTCTGGAGGACCTAAGGGCAGCAATGCTGGCCCTGCTGAATGACCGTCAGCTGGTCGCTGGCTCAGCTCCTTCAGATGGGTCTGACCCTGATGGTTAGGACCCACCCCGTGATTCAGGCCCTGAGAAGCCTGATGAGGGAACTCACCAGGACAAGGATACCTCTACTCAGACTGAGCTTCCTCTCACAATCCTTGCTCCTGAGAAGTCGGCGGCTGGTACTTCTGAACAACTCTTGCTTAAATCTAAGTTCGAAGTAGTGCCCAGCCCCAAAGGCTGACGATCCAAGGCAATGACGAAGGCTCTTAGAAGCCAGTGGACACAGAACCGTGCCCTTGCCAAAGCAGTCCACAAAGTATGGAAAGAGACTGCCCAAGCCACTAGCACAAAGATTCAGGGGCTGAGGACCTCAGTGACATCATCAGCCGCCCCTGATATCTCCACCATTATATCTGAAGCGCTGGCTAAGCAGAGAACTGAATTCGAGGTTAAGCTAAGACAGATTCAGGAAGGCCAAAATCAACTATTTGACAAATTCATGGCCACCCAAAACTCTCATACTGAATCTGTCACAACCATATCCTAGGCCCATGAGCTCAGACTCAACTCTATCCAGACGACCTTGGAAGATAAGGTTGAGGCCAAGCTGAACGAGTTCAAGGCCGCAGCTGACCATTCTCACAAATTATACAATGATGAACTGATTACTGAGAAGAATGAGCTGCACGAGGCGCTGACTAAAATCCACTCCAGACTTAATGAGCTGTCAGCCTCGTACAAAAGCCTGAACACCAAGGTACTAGCTCCTACCCCGGTTGGAATTGTTGATGCCAAAAAGGGGGAAAAGAAGTCCGAGACAACTGTACCTAAGTCCCAGGAGGATAAATCTAAGGGGGAAGAGAAAGCTCAAAAGACCAAGGAGCAGGTACTGAAGACAAGGCCAGTAGGAGCAAGCTCGGTTCGGCATAACCGCTCCTACTTGAACCGACCGGGTGAGGCCCGTGGGTGTCTCAGCTGGAATCTCAGCAAGGACTGGCCCAAGTGGCTCAGGATCCAGGGAACTAGCAACTCAGGCAACCTAAACTCCTCTAAACATAATCAAAGAGGTTGCTGAGTATGCTGAGGAGGAGGATTCTGAAGAGGAAGAGGCACCTCTCCCACTTCCAGTTGAAGGAAAAGGTAAGAAGATCTTAAAACACCCCACCCCTCCCTCCAAGAAGACTAAGAAGTATATCAGTAAGGAGGAGGAGGCACAGATAGCAGCCGATGAAAGGTTGGCTAGGGAGATAGCCGAAGCTGAAGCAGCCAACAAGCCTAAAGCGAAAACTGTAAAAGGAAAGACAAAGGCCCCAGCTCGCGGCAGAAAGAAGTCAACAACGACTAGGTTGCCTCCCAGACAGCTGACACTTCAAGATGATGATGATAGGGAGCAGCAACAATAGCAGAAGGACACTGAGAAGTAGGGTACGTCCAAAGAAAAATCAAGTACCCCTGCTGACTCAGAAGATCAGTCGCCTCACAAGCCCTCATACACAACTTCAAAAGAACACGATGCTGAGATAGAAGCCATCTTTGCTCAGATGGATCGGTACCTGTACAGAGGAGAAGAGGCGAGACAGATTGAAGCTACTAGAGAGAGAATCCATATGGTAAACTTAGAAGCACTCAGAGTCCGAACTTAACAAGAAGCCAGACTGAGGGTTCCTTCCAAAGCTGACATTCCATACAGATATAGGAAGTTCAGGAAACCAACAGATCTGAAGATACATAGATGGCCAAGGACTGATGAGCGGATGCCAACTCAGTACACTTAGAGATGGGAGTCACTGTAGATAGAGTTCATCAAGAGGAATTATTTCTGGAGATTCTGGTCAGACAAGGCAAAGGCTGATGCCTATGTTGAATGGATGATGAGGACTGAACCTAACTTGTATGTCTACATGCAGCATGCTGTGAAAGAGAATATTGAAGTCCGAGTCCCTGAACCCAGAATTCTGCCACCACCGAGAAGACTTGGTGATTCTATTCACTATGGTGTGATTGAAAAAGAAGTAAAGGATGCTGCCAGAGCCAGATCTCTCGAAGAAGACGAGCCAGCAGACTTTGCTGAATTTCTGAAGCTAAGGAAGTTTACCTACAGGATGTATAGACTGCCCTTTCCCGAGACTCAATCGCAAGATTTCAAGGATAGGATCGAGCAGTACAAGCGCTCCTAGATCTTAGATTCTTCTTTAACTTTCCTAGCTTAGAAAGAGATGTAATGTACTAAAATTTCTCACATTATATATATATATATATATATATATATATATATATATCTCTTTTGGCTTCGACAATATCTTATTGTCTATATAAGCCATGTTTTGTTTTATACTTAACACTCAGAATCACTAAAGTGGTTACTGACTCACACACTCACTGTGTATATTCTTTGGCAGTAGCTGCTGAGATTCTGATAGACTAGTTATTGTGATATAAAGGGAAATTGCTTCCGTGTAATAAGGGAAATTGTTAAGACAGGGATATGCTTAGTCTCTATATTCTGACTCCCTGCTCTGCTCCCTTCAGTAGTCTAGAACTTGAAGAACAATTCCGCTGCACCTACTTGTAAAATTGTAAGGAGCTCTGTTTCTGAGTAGTTTAGTGTTAGTTAGCATAGATGGTGTTAGGTTTTGGCATCATCAAATAGGGGGAAATTGTTGGGTGATGATTCAATCCTCAGCACTGTAATACTTAGTGGGAAAAGATTCTATCTTCCGTACTGATACGCGCTCAGTAGGCTTATGCTCTGAGTGAATCTATGAAGATTTGAAGATCCCAAAACGCTATCTTGATTGGTGAACCATTTCGTTGTAATCGTATGTCTCTGAGGGTTCAGACTCAGTAGACACTCTACTCTAGTTCAGGCGTTCAGTAGATTATCAGCCTCAACACCAGATGTAGAAGACTCAGTAGATCTTGGACTCGAGCGGGAGCAAGATATGCGAATAGAGTCGAGAACCGAACTCAGCAGGAGTAGTTCACTGTACTCAGAGCTGATCTTCAGTAAAGCCATCTCAGCATATTTGCTACTGAATCGAAGATCGACTCGGCAACGAATGACCGACATCTTACGAACTGTCAGATCTTTTGAATGACAATCAGCATAGTCAAATACGAGGAAGAGAGAAGTCAACTTCAGTATGCCTCGAAGTTGGTTCTTTCTCAACTGCTTTGTAAACCTCTATGAATGACAAGCAGACACATGTCCTATACCTACTAAAGCTGCAAGTCAACAACTTTCCAGAAAATGAGGGAAAGGACACTGTCACTCTACTTCAAAAGAGCCGTTAGCTACCAAAAGAGTGAGATAAAGGGATCATCGTCTCCAACGGATCTTTCCTAATCTCTTCTCTATAAATAGAGGGATGATTCAAGATTTGAAGCACACAACGAAAACACGAGAAACCAAAAAAAAAGGAGAACACACGAGCATTCAAACGAGCAAAACCGAAAAGCCCTAAGTCTTCCGCAAGAACTCGAAGAACACTTCTCCGGCGAAAGACTACAATCTAGCTCTTAGGGAACCAAGCTGAACCGATATACAAAGCCTCTAGTATCCAAACGACGTTACACGAACTTAAAGCTTAACTCAGCTGTTCGTCGTTCTAGAAGCAACAATCTCATTCCCTATCCCTCTAACCCTAAGCTCAACCGATTATATCCATAGCTTAGACGAAAGAGTTCATCCTTGAACCTGATCCTTATTGTAAAAGGACTCCTTAATAGTTGGAGAGTTACTCAAACGCTTCAGTTTGATACCTTTGTAAACTGAGACTTGCTCAGTATAAATTTCAAGACGCGACTTTGTCCTGTGTACAAGCTGACTGAGACTAACTCAGTATAATAAATAGCCTCCTGATCTTTCGGGACAGTGGACGTAGGATCCTGTGTATCCGAACTACTTTAAAAATCTCTCTGTCCCTCGCTTGCTCTCTTATTTACTGTTGCGTTGATTTTAACTGTTCATTCTGAAAATTATCCTTTAAAATCATTCAACTAAGTTTCAGCGATCTTAACTGCTTATTCTTCTAAACTGAAACTGTTTTGATAAAACGATTTCCACTCAACTGTTTTGGGCCTACACATTTCCACACTACTGAACTCCAACTGAAGATACTGAATTCTGACTCAGTCAGTTAGCAGGTCTCAGTAGAGTCAGTATCTCTTTGCCTAACACGATTCGAAATGTACTGCAGTCTGGCCGAATTCATTCAGTACGACACCATCCTGAATAGGACTGTTCGTGTTTCAAGTTGAGAAATCGGTTTCAGGTGTATTCAACCCCCCTCTACACCTGAACGTGCTCTCGGGACCAACAACATGAATAACTGTAGATCTAGCATACACGAAACTTTAAGGCAATAAAACACAAAATATCTGAACACTTAAACCTACAAAACTGAACTTAAACCTGAATTAAAATAGAACTAGAGTTTCAACCATAAATTCGATGTTTCCTACTTAACGATAATCAATAAACGAAAATTAAAACCAGAGTTCATCAACGAAATTAAATGCGATCAAACCAACAGAATTGAAAAGTGTTTCTTCTTCTCTAACTACTTCGAATTTCTCGGAATCTCTAAACGGAATGGATCGGTGGAGTGGATCTTCGGCGGAGAAGTGATCGGCGGTCGTCGGAAATGGAATTCGGGATCTAGGGTTTCTCGGCGTGAATATGGGAGTGACAACGTCTATGTACCGGGGTTCCAAGTCTCCTCATTTTCATCCTCTTCTTCTCCTTTTATACTCCCTATCTTGATCCCCAAGTTAGGTTAAAATCCCTCCAATATAAGGAAAGGGATTTGGATAATAAGGAAATCATATCTTTCCTTATCCATCACAAACATGATCAATAAACTTTCCTTCTTCAAATTCTGCATCCATGTCAGCATTCTCGTGCCCGTTTCATCGCTATATATTGCCAAATTGCATCCTAGTCTCCTCGCTACGTCAGTATCTAAAAACCTGCATTTTCACCACTGTGAGTGCACTGATTGGCCAATTAAGACACTTTTCGGCCAGAAATAACTAAGTACAAAAATGACTCACTAGGAAGATAAATTCATGTATTCTTCTGAAGATGAAGCTGCATTCGTGGTTGTTGAGGTCGGAGAATCCAATCCTGATACATCAACTGAACACTGCTTATGGTTGGAGAAGAGGCTGAGGTAAGCTCTAAACTGAATGTAACATCCTCTTCACATAGCACACACGACACTTGCTCAGCTGTAGGAGAACATCTAGATGTGGTTCAAGCGTATGAAGATTTGCTGGAGGAGCAAATTCAGTTGAGCAAGGAGTCAGTAGAATAGTTCAGGAGTTGGAACAGGTAAAAGCTGAGAATCAGAGACTTTCTTCTGATTGTCAGGTCTTTACTGATTCAGAAATTCTTGTGAAGAGACGAAAGGAAGAGATTAAATTTCTCATGAGTAAGTCTCAACATCAAGAAACTCAGATATCAGTCTTGACCAAGGACAATTCTAAGAAAGATACTAAGATAGCTAGGCTCAGTCAGAAGTTTAGAAGGGTTATGAGTCACTCAGGAAGAGTGATGAAGTATGACGAGGTCTGATGACAGAGCAGTACCTAGGAGCTAAAGAGAAGTTAGAAGGATTGCTTAGAGCTTAGAGACCAGTCTCCGTCAAGGAAGGACTTGGCTACACATATGAAGCATCTACCTCAGCTTCAAAAGGCTCAGAAAAAGCTGGCTAACCGGTTTGTCCGAGGGGGAATTTAAGCTGTGGAACAAATCATCCCTCAGACAAAGAATAAATAAAGGATCCAAGCACCTCAGCCGAGCTACAAGAAGCAACTGACCAAAGGTTCTAGCCCTATAACACCACGATCAAACTCAGGGGGAACCAAGAAGGTCAGGTGGCCAGAGCAGTGTGGTGAACCAAAATGGGTGCATCCTGCACAGTATGGTTCCTACTATTATGAGCCCAGGGTCAGGAGGACCATGAAGAGTCAGAAGAAGAAAGCTCCTGAACCCAAAGCTGCCAAGATGTCAGCACCTCCAAGTTCAGTGGAGAGAAGTACTAATAAGAATAAGTCTGAGACCCCCAAGGTCTCCAGACAGATTTGGATCACGAAACCACCGACTAACGGTTAAGAACCCAAACTGAACCAAAAGGGTACCTAAATCTATTTCTGTTTTGCAGGTGCATAAGGACCATGGGATCATGGACAACGGCTGCTCGAGGCACATGACTTATCAAAAGGGTCTGCTGACCAACTATGTATAAGAGGAAGGTCCCAGAAATTAGTTTAGTGACAACTCGAAAGGCTACAGAAGGGGATATGGAACGCTAAACATTGGGACTGCTTCAGTTCCAAGAGTAATATATGTTGAAGGACTTCAACATAATCTCCTTTCTTTCAGTCAATTCTGTGATAACCTTACCAGAATTACCTTTGACGCTGATTTCTGTGATGTTCTTGATAAATCTACAGGGAAAATAGTGTTATCAGGTTCGTGGAGGAAGAATATCTACGTTGCAAATTGGAATACCGCCGAACCTGAAGCTTGCTTGCTTGCCTAGACGAAGTCCAGTGACAAAATAGGGTGGCTATGGCATAAAAGGTTCAGTCATCTGAATTTTAAGGCAATGAAAAAGCTAGCTAGGGACTCAAAAGTCAGAGGAGTGTTCAACGAAGTGTTCAACCGAGACAGAAATTGTGAAGCTTGCATGAAGGGAAAGCAGACAAAGTCAAGCAATGCTCATATTCCATCACCTTCCACTGATGGAATCCTTCAGCTGCTCCACATGGACTTATTTGGGTCAGTCACTCCAGTGACTATAAGAGGCAAGAAGTATGCCATCATCGCTATTGACGATTATTCAAGATATACGTGGGTCATATTCATAGCCAACAAATCTGTGTCAAGACTGAGTTAGCTACACTGCTGAAGAAACTGAGTGTGGAAAAGGACATCAAGATTCAGAGGATACGCTCGGATAAATGGACTGAATTTCTCAAGTCAATAATCAAAGAGTACTGCGATAATCAGGGGATTCAACACGAGACTTTAGCAGCTCGCACAACCCAACAGAACGGTCTTGCTGAACGGAAGAACAAAATATTAAAGGAAGCAACAAGAACGCTCCTAGTAGACTTTGGATTGCCCTCAAAGTTCTGGGCCAATGCTACTGACACCGCCTATTATACTCAGAACCGCTTACTACTGACAAAGCAACACATGAAGACACCATATAAACTATGGAAATGGAGAACTCCTTCTGTTTCTCATTTCCATACCTGTGGCTGTCCTTGCTTTATCCATAATAATGGAAACGATCATTTAAAGGTCTTTGAGAGCAAATCTGATCAAGGAGTATTCTTAGGATATTCCAGAGTCAGTAAAGCCTTCAGGGTCTTTAACTACGGGACCCCTTGCGTGGAGGAAACCCCTCATGTTGTATTTAATGAGTTTGTTACTAAGGACAGGAAATCGGACGTGACAAATACTGAAGATATCAGCAGCAAGCTACATGATCTCAAGCTGAATGATGAAATTAAAAAGATCCAGCATTGTTAGAATGATGAGTCAGATGAAGAAGAAACTCAGACTCATCCCGCAAGCAATGTAGCTGACCTGATTGATTTGTACTGAACAGAATCAACCTCAGGTAACCCCGGTTGATGAGGAAGCCTTAGTGGTAACTGAGACCTCTACTGAGAAAAACAATTCAGGGGGAACGAATGATGTTCATGAGCGAAATGCGCCTGAACATGGGTACTCAGTAGATCCTAATATTCTTACTGAATTGCTTTAGTCTTAAAACAATACTACTGAAATGCCTAACACTGCTACTGACTGTACAAAAGTAATTTCAGAAGAAGAGACCCAGCAAAGACGATCATGGCTAGATGCTCACTCTTTTGATCTCACCATTGGAGATCCTTCAGCAAGTGTAAAGATGAGATCCAGATTCTTTCAAGGAGAAAGCGCTTTCTACTCCGATTTATTGTCTACAGAAGAACCTCAATCAATAGAGGATGCACTAAACGATGTTGACTAGATCATTGCAATGCAAGAGGAGCTGAACTAGTTCATCAGAAACGAGGTCTGGGAGCTTGTTGATAGACCTATTGATAGGTATAAAATGGGTCTTCAAGAGCAAGCGTGTTGAGAACAACGTCATAGTTAGAAACAAAGCTCGACTAGTTTCTAAATGATACTGTCAAGCAGAAGGAATCGACTTCGATGAACAGCTCGCTCCAGTCGCAAAATTGGAAGCCATTCGTCTATTCCTAGCCTATGCAACACATCAAGGATTCAAAGTATATCAAATGCATGTGAAGTCAGCTTTTCTGGACGGTGTACTGAAGGAACAATCGCCCGCCTCTCAGCAGGGACATCAGGTTTACAGACTCAAGAAAGCTCTGTATCAGTTAAAACAAGCACCAGTGCTTGGTACAATACCCTATCAGACTTTCTACTTCAGAAATGTTTTCACAAGGGGACAGTGTATCGCACTCAGTTCAGTATCAAGTTAAAAGACGACATTCTACTGGTGCAGATCTATGTGGACGACATCATCTTCGGTTCCAAAAGTGTGACCATGTGTTAACTATTTAAAAAGATGATGAAGGACAAGTTCGCGATGTCAATAATGGGAGAAAAGAACTACTTCCTTGGTTTTCAACTAAAGCAATCAGAAAAAGGAAAGCTCATCAACCAAGCCAAATACACTCGAGACTTCTTGATAAGACTTGGATGTGAATCAAGCAACCCAGTCAAGATCCCCATGAATATAAATTTCAAAATCGATCTCGATAGAGAGGGAGCTTCTGTTAACTCAACTGATTATAGAGCTATTATTGGTTCTTTATTATATTTAATAGCAAGCAGACCTGACATAACTTATGCTATAGGTGTATGTGCGAGATTTCAGGTGAATCCCAAGCGAAGTCATCTAGACTCAGCGAAGAAATTCTACGATACCTGAAGGGAACACCTCACGTAGAGTTATGGTATCCTGCTGATGATAATCTTTTCTTAAGTGGATATTCTGACGCTGATTATGCAGGATGTATGATAGATCGAAAGTAAACTTCTGGAACTTGTCAGTCCCTAGGCAGTAAGCTCATATCATGGTTATCCAAGAAACAACATTCAGTAGCAACGTCCACTACTGAAGCTGAGTATATGGTTGCCGGAAGTTGTTGTGCCTAGATCCTTTGGCTCCGAAAAAAACTGCGTGATTATGGTATCTATCAAGATGAAGTGCCCATCTACTACTACTCCACCAGTACGATTGCAATCACTCAGAACCCAGTTCTTCACACGAGATGCATGCACGTGGATATCCGACACCACTTCATCCGAGACCATATTGAGAAAATGGATATCAGGATGGAGAAAATCTATACTGATAGGCAAAGGGCAGACATACTGACCAAGCCGCTAGCTGAGAACAGATTCAGAGAACTCTCAGTTGAGCTGGGTCTACTGGATCCTACTGACCCAAGTCTGTAAGAGGATCAGTTCGACAAGTCAGTAAGGCAAACTCAGTACTATATTTCAGTAGGGTGAACCATACAGTACTCAACAAGGGGGAACGTGAGATCATTTGGACAATAGAATTAGTACCAACAATTGGTATCAGCTGCATCAACAATTGGTGTCACGATGATTCCTCCTGATTTTCAATTGGTAACAGCTAACTACTATGTTCAGTTGACAGGTTTGAGTATCTACATTCAGTAGCATGCATCACATTTAATTCATATCAATGGCATACACTCATTTGCATTCTTCGCATTAATTTCCCGCCATTAAGTCTCCTAGGATGGATTCAGTAAAACCATTCGCATTAAAAACATGATATTCTAATAACTGATTGTCGCACATTAAATGCATGTCTTCTCACCTTACTCCAACTTGCAAATCTTACGTAGGTAAAGATTATAGACTCTTAGTAATCATTCCTTTTATAACATTTCATCATAACCGTCTATAATAAAGTGAGATTTAATCTGAACCGTCGATCTGAAAAACCGCTTGGTATTCAAATCCCATATAATCTCTCTCGCTTCATCTTCTCACCTATATCCGCCATTTCCGATCTTAGGAGTCTTACTTTCTCTGCATATAAAAACTGATTTTTAAGACTTCTATCATCTTCTAAGCTCTTAATTTATGGTAAATTTTCTAGTAACTTGTCTGCATTTTCTAACTTATTCTATTTTCAAGTGCTACCAGTTGTTTTGCAGATTCTAGATATAATGACATCTCTCGCAAGCATCGTTCGGACTCCTGCCGATATCCCAAAGATCATCCAGAGCAGAGTCTGCTTCAAGCCAACCATGGAATTCCACAAATCGGAACTGCCATATATGGAGGGCATTTACGATGCTCTTCAGGGGCCTGGTCTGAAGACGCTTTTGATGAAGAGACCCCATACTTGTCTTCCGAGACAAGTTGTTGAATTCTATTTCAATATGGGTCAAGTGGAGGACACAAACGCTGAGGTTACTGTTATTCATGGGACGTGGTTCAGGTATAGAGGGGGGGGATGAATACACCTGAATACAA
Organism: Lavandula angustifolia; assembly: GCA_028984105.1. NCBI lineage: Eukaryota > Viridiplantae > Streptophyta > Magnoliopsida > Lamiales > Lamiaceae > Lavandula > Lavandula angustifolia. The sequence continues at coordinate 9,720,472 of CM054809.1, read as the reverse complement.
ATTCTTCTCAAACGCGAAAGTCAACTCTAGCTGAGTTTGCTACTGAACTGAGTCAGGTAGCTAGATATGCTTTCAGATCGCTTGGGCAAGAAGTTCTTCTACTGAGTTCAGCTCTACTAACTTGAGTCAGTCGAACAGTCATTCAGTATCAGAGTTGTGTGCGGAAGTGTAGGCCCTATTAAACGTCTCGGTTGGAAAACCGGTTTTATGCTGAGTTTGAGGACATACAATTTTAATGCAATATGATCAGTTAAAGAAAATAGTAAATCAACACAATAGATTTTTAAAGTGGTTCGGACACACTGGGTCCTACGTCTACTGTCTTGACCAAAGCATGATACTTGTTAGATTTATACTGAGCAAGTCTCAGTGATCTGTTCTGAAGACAGATACAAACTTGATGCTTATACTGAGCAAGTTCTCAGTGATCTGTTTACAGGACAGATTCTCTACTTATAGCCGTAGTGACTTTTACAAGGGTTTCAAACTTAAAGAGTTTGAGGCTTCTCCAACTATGAGGAAGTTCTTACAATAAGAACAATTTCACAAGGATGTGAACTTCCTCAGGGTTTCTAAGCTATAAATATTACAATAAGGCTCACTTAGATAAGAGAAGGGGAACAAGGATAACTTTAAGTGATGAACTAAAAGGTTCTTCTATTAATGCTAGTTGTTCGCTGGATTCTTTGATTGAGAGCGTTAAGAATTTTTGTGCGTCGATAGCTAGGGTTCCTGGTATTGTCTCTGCATGTAGACTCTTCTCTTATATAGTCGTCGATTGTAAATAGATCCGTTGGAGAGGGGTCTAGCCACGTGTCAAAATGACAAGGAAAACGGCTCCTCAAATTTGAACATTGATGAGTTGGTGCACTGTAGAGATACACCTCTTTTTCAGTTTAGGAGCAGCTTTTGTCAGAAAAAATAAAACGTTGTTGGCTCCTTATTAGTCGAGGTAGATTGGTAGGTGAGACTTGTCAAACATCAAGGTTGACTTCCTCTGAATCATCGGACCTTCAACTGAAGTGACTTCCTACTGACTTTCTTCTGAGTATTAGTGCATGGACATGAATTCCTGTGCAGATTCAGTTGGTGGTCGGCCGACCAACTAACTTCTTCGATCCTGAGTCCATCAGCTGAGTGCAAGGTCTTCTACTGAACTCTGCAGCTACTGAACTCTAGCATACTGAGTTCCTAACATGCTGAACTCAAACCAAGCTATTACAAAATCGAAGGTTCATCATTCAGCTAGGGGTTTTGGGATCTTCAAATCTATAAATATGTCTACTAAATCTTCATCCCAACAGTTACTGCTGTGAGATACATGGAGGAGGTATCTCAGCAGAAGTGGGAGGAGAGTCACGTGGACATCAATATTCTCGAAGGGTTGAAGTCTGTTTTCAGCCTTCCCGACTCCATCATATCTCCCACTGGATACAAAGAATCCGAGATTCATGATTACATTAGGCGATTCTACAGGAAACATGACATATCCTTCAAGACTGCATTTCCGAAGAGTCAACTCCTGCTAGTATTCAAAGGTCTGGCTTACGTTGTTATCCACATCCTCATTAGCGCGGCTAGTTCCTTTGACCAGCTGTCCAAGCCTAGACTCCAGATTGTGATGGCGATAAATGGACGGAGTCAAGGTAAATTGGGCTCAGTTCTTTCTTTCTGAGCAAAAGGCTCAGTCGCAGAAGTTTGTCAAAGGAGAAGCAGGAGAGAGAAGACTATCTTCCATAGGCAAACTGTTGTACGGGACTAAGGTTTCAACATTGATGGAAGCCTCAGTGTCCTCAAAAGCTTTGTTGGAAGACATGAAATACTTCAACAAGAAGCTACTCAAATTCACAATGAGGACCACTGCTGAAAAGTCTATCGATCGTGGAGCTGCACTGAAAAGGCCTTCTACTGAATTACCTCCACGAACCGAACAACCTAAGAGAAAGAAGCTGGCAAAGAAGGAACCTTCTAAGGCTGATCCTCCACCCCCTTCTCAGGTGGAAATCATACTGGACTCAGACACAGGCATGGAAGGTGCCACCATCAAAGACAAAGTCCAAAGAGTCAGTACTGAAGAGACTTAGTTGGAATTCGAAGCTGAATCAAGTACTGAGGTATCTTCAGAACTACCAACCACAGTTCAACTGACCAGACTAAGAGCTGAATCATAAATCACTGAACAAATTCCTGAGATTGCCAACTATCAGGATATGGTAGACGTAGCTGTCAGGACAAGGACGCAGATGCTGCTACGATTCCTTAACTGGGATATTCTTGACGAGACGATCCAACAATACTCTGTTCCCACTCTATTGGCAGAGGAGCAGCAACTTCAATCTGAGATAGGGTTTGGATAACCCTCATACATTGCCTCCTTTGAGGACTTGAGGTAAGCTATGCTCTACCTATTTGAGCAGAAGTCTGCCTCCTCCCCTGCCAAAGGTCCTTTGCCGGCTGATGACCCTACTGAGGATGATGACTTAGCACCCAAGGATGCAGAGCGGGGAGACTCTGCTGAGGAAAAAACTCCCAGCGAGAAGGGCGACTCACCACCACCACCTCATGTATCTGGTGCTGCCCCTGTTGCGCCTTCCTTAAGACAACAACAACTCGCCGCCTCTGAGTAGAGGATCAATAGTTCTTCATATCAGATCAAGCCTATCACTACTGTATCCTCGAGGAGCATCAATCGAGCAATCCGCAAGCAAGGAGACAAAAATCAACTCCTGGCTAAAGATGTGCACCTGAAGTGGGCACAATACACAAAAGCTCAAACTGAGCGGATTGATGCCCTCACTGGAGAAGTCAAGAAGATCTCTGAAACTCCAATGCCCAACATTCAGGAGATCATCAAGACTGCTCTAGCAGCTCAGAAACAGGACTTAGCCACATAGTGCCAGCAGTTGCTTGAATCTCAAGCTCGGCAATTCTCAGTGCAGCTGGTTGCGGCAATGGCTGAAGTCTAGAAGACGATGGATGAAAGGAACAGAGCTGCACCATCCATTATGGCCAAAGCTTTTGAAACTCAAGCCACAACTTTGGATCGGACTCCCAGAGGTTACTCGACGCATCCCTACTATAACATAGAGCCAAACAGATTCCCTGATCAAGGAAATTCGCAGTGATCATGAAAGGAACTGGGAACAATACTGTGATGCCGTCGAGGACCTCAACTATTCTTTCACCAGATCAGAACCTCTCTATACAACTTATGAGATGACGTAGTTGCTGTCAAAACCTTCCTGACCTCGGCTGATGATGCCAAAAAGGAGGAAGATAAGGGGGTAGATAAGAGGGTAAGTGAAGGAGATGATGGAAAAGAAGGAAAGGATGGGGTAGTAATAAGGGGGAAGCAATCGAAGAGATTGAGGAGTTCATTGCATTTGATCTCCCCCTCCCCACAGTCCTATAGGAAGAAAAGGCTAAGGAAAAAGCCAAGGAAACAGAGCAGCTGAAAGTGCAGGCTGGAGGATCAAGATAAGGATCCTCAGCTCAGACATACATCGATGAAGTAGCCGAGTTCATCGAGGGGATATAGCCTATTCCGCCGAAGAGGCCTGGCAAAGAGATTGCAACTAAAAGCTCCCCCCCTCCATCGCCTAAATTCAAAACGAGGAAAGAACAAGAGGCGCATGATGAACTCATGGCTCAACAGCTACAGGCTCAGCTGGATCAGGAAGCCAGAATGGAAGAAGATGCCAAACTGAAGAGAAAACCAAAAGTCCCTTTGGCAAGACAGTCGAAGACTAACACCTCCTAAAAAGACTCAGTAGAAGCCTATTGAAAAGTCTACTGAAAAAGCTGCTTCTGAGTCTACTAAAGAGTCTGACACTGACAATCTGCCACTGTCTGAAAGGCTGAAGAAAGCTCCTATGGTTACAGCGAAACAAATTGCTGAGGAGAAAGCCTTGTGGGGCGCAGTAGAGATGGGCCTCGATTTCACAACTATAGAAAGGCTGACAGTTGAAGCCAAAGAGAGACTAAGGAAAGCTGAACTGGCATATCATATTTGCTTAAACTGAGAAAGTAGCTAGGGAAGCTATTCCAGTCAAGAGCAGAGAGATCCTGACCACTTCAAAATTCTATAGGCGCGGTGGATAGAAGCCTCATTTGAAGAAAACTCCATACCGCCTCACAGATAAGTGGATCCCGTGGAACCTCAACGAGCAGTGGGAGAGTCTGAAAGAGGACTTCATCAAGAGTTACTATGTATGTCAATGCTTCACAGGCGACACTCCAGTGGATAAGTTGTTCGATCAATATCTCTACAACTGTGATCCCAACTTCCAAGATTAGATCAAAGTCCTTCTCTACAAGGAAAAGTTGCCACTGAAAGTGCCTGCATACAGACAATTGACTCCCCCAGTGACTCTTTTGAAGGTAACGTCTGCAACAAGGAGATAGAGGAAGAAGTGAAGATAGCCATGCGCCGAAATGATCTTTCCTCTCAGATGAAAACATCAAGCGTCTCAAGGAAGAAATCTACAACTCTTATGGGCTTGATCTTCCAACGGCCAAGTCTGCTGACTTCAAATCAAGGACTCAGAAGTTCAGATCTCAGTAGCAGTAGACTTAGCCTATCTTTCAGTCTTTGCTTCTCTCTCTTTTCTCTTTATAGTGTAGTACAGATGTATCTGTAATCACTTCCATATCAAAATAATCAGTATTTCACTCGACCTGACAACCTCTCATTGTATTATGGTTATGTTGTTTATTTAACACAACTGATCACTGAAGTGATCAACACACACTCACTTCGTGATAACTGTTAACGTGAGTTGTATTTCTTTAAGTTATTTATAACTGAGATTTGTGGTTACAGTTTCAGTGGTTAAGTGATTTTGGCATCATCAATTAGGGGAAAATTGTAGGGATATGAGTCAGTGGTCAAGTAGACCATGGTTAGGGGGATTCGTAGGACATGACTCAGTAGATGTTTCTGTATATTCTATGAGCAAGTGATTTATGGAGGAAATTATAGCGATACTTTTTTGTATTGTCATAAGGAATTGAAGATCCCAAAACCCCTGTCCTAACCCCTTAGTGTGTGATGAATCGCCATGATGTAATAGGATAGACCTGTGTTGATCTTCATAGATTATTTTGTCTAAGTCCTGTAAGGGGTAAATTGTTGGACTGAACTTCAGTAGAGAAGTTAAAGTTCTAGAACCCCGAGTCATCGGTTCAGTAGAGCTCAGTAGTCTCAGAATCAATCGCTGGAAGCACTCCGCAGAAGATCACTCTTCAGCCGACTCAGACAGAAGACTCAGTACGATCATCCTTGATCTAGTGAATGGGAGAAGAGCTTAGTTGATTATCTTCGAGTCAGGAGCTGAAAGCACTCAGTAGAAGATCACTCTTTAGCCGACTCAGATAGAAGACTTAGTAGAATCAGTCTTCATATACTTAATAGAGCTGCAACTCAGTTGCAGGCAGTACGAGGAAAATCGACGGCCTGACCTTTATCAGTCGGATGTCAGCAGAGGATCCTTATATCCGAGTTTCAGAGGAAGTCAACTCAGCTAGAAGACTGCTGTCTGACAAGTCTCACCTACTGCCACACCTCGACCAATGAGAAGCATGAGAAGCTTACGTGCTCTGACACAAAAGCTGCTCTCATGCACACAAAGTCAACCACTCTGCGTCGATATTCAAAATTATATGGCCGTTTTCCTTGGAGTCTAGTGACGCGTGGCATGGTCCTCTCCAACGGATCTATACATGGGTCACAACTATATAAAGAGATCGTCTTCATTGAAGAAATGTGCTAACAACACCAAGTTCACAACACGAACCAACGGGAACAGATAAGCTTTGAAGCTCACGAATATCTTCTCAAGCACTCTAACAAACTCACTGTTACATCCAGCGAATAACTAGAAATCCCAGAGATATCCTTGTACTTCTTCTCTCTAGAGTTGTTCCCCGATCTCTTTTCTAAGTCTTCATTGTAATATCTTAAGCTTAGAACCTTAAAATGAGTTCACTTTAGTGAATCGTTCTTATTGTAAGAACCCCTTCACTGTTGTAGACAAAACCCCTTCAAACTTCGGTTTGATTCTGTAAAGTCGCTAAGGACTATAAATTAGAATGTTCTGTCCAGTGCACAGAAACCTTGCTAAGGCTTGCTCAGATTAATTAATAAGACCTCATGTTCTGTAGGACCGTGGATGTAGGATCTTGCGTATCCGAACCACATTAAAAATTACTCATGTCATTTACTGTTTTATTGCATCTTGTTGGATATGAGTCAGTAGATTGATACTCAGCTGTTCTAGGGTTAAAAGAAATTGGGGGAAATCATAGTAGTACTATGGAATTGAAGATCCCAAAACCGAGCTGATATCAGTAGATTAGTGTGTCGATAGGATTAGCTGATGTATAGGTTAGACTTGATGTAATGCTTATTATTTTTGTCTAAGTCCTGTACGGGGTAGTTGTTGAACTGATCTTCTGCTGAAGATACTTTTCAGAACCCCACGTCATCAGTGTAATCGCTTGCATTCTTCGTCAGCAGCTGATATCAAACTCAGTTGAAGATCCCGCATCACCGACCGGACCTCGGAGAAGCATTCTCTACAAGCCGATGGTCATCGGGAGAAGAACCAAAGGCAAAGCAAGTATACCTTCGCATCGACCAACCGACTATCGAAGCTCACTTTATCAGTCAGACGACTCAGCCGAAGAAGACAGACTTTCAAGTACTGTATCCGATAGAAAGCGACCCAGCACTAAAAGTCCCTTCAAATGCTCAGCAGAAGACATACGAGGTAGTTTGAACGGTCAACTCTGACACTCACCAACTACAAACCTCGACCAATGAGAAGCCGACAACGCTTACCTACTCTACACAAAAAGTTGCTCTCATGAACGGTGCATTAACGCCTCGCTTGCAACAAAGTTGAATAGTGGCCGTTTTCTTTGGACGCTTGTGACACGTGGCATCGTCGTCTCCAGCGGACATATGTCACAACTCACAACTATAAATAGAGAAGGATTTGAAGATTTCGGAAAGAGGAATATACGCGAAATCAAGGGAAATCATTCAAACTCACAACGCTCTAGAACCTTCAAGCTTATCCAGAGACGAACTAGTTTTCATAGAACACTTCTTGTAGTTCATCTCTCTAGAGCACTTTGATCCCTATCTTTTCTAGACTAAGCTCATTGCTAGATTCATAGCTTAGATCCGAAGGAGTTCACATTTAGTGAATTGTTCTTGTTGTAAGAACTCCTTCTCAGTTGGAGAATATTCCCTCCCTTCTAAACTTAGGTTTGGATTGTAAAGTCGCTAAGGACTATAACTTAGAGGGAACCGTCCAAAGGTGCAGTATCCCCGCCGAGGCTTGCTCGGGAATAATCAACAAGTTCTCCTGCCTTGTTCAGGACCGTGGACGTAGGATCTTGCATATCCGAACCACGTTAAATCGCTTGTGTTCATTTACTGTTTTATTGCATTGCATTGAACTGACTTGAAAATCATAAGTTTGCATAAAACGTATTTTATAAAGTGCACAGCTAAAAGATTTAACTTGCAAAAACGCGTTTTCAAAAGAGACGACTCCGGGCCTAACACTTATCCGCACTACGGCTCCGACCGAGTTTCGTAATACCGACATCGGCGGTAGAAGAGCTCGAAGCCGACTCACTTTGACCCCGTGATCGAAGGCTTACTTGGCACTCGTTCATCGATTGCAAACATCAGCTTCAGCTGACCTTCACTGAGAAAAAGAAACAGAGCTCAGGTGTATTCACCCCCCCCCCTCTACACCTGACTTTTCGTCTCCGGACCAACAATTGGTATCAGAGCACACGGTGTTCAACTGATTGCCGGTTCTGAAATACTGGTCCTCTCGAACTGATCCTGAAAACCGTTTTCACTGCATAAGCATCTTTTCAGCATCCTTATACTCTTACTCTTACAATGTCTGATATGTCAGGTATTAGGATGGTGCCGATGTTCTCAATAGAGAACTACACGGTATGGCGCGTACGTATGGAGGTACACCTAACGTCACTCCACGACAGCATGTCAGATGTCCTAGAGTCAGGACCGATCATTCCTATGATCGACAGGCATAGTATTTGCTGCTTTGGAGGAGGCGTGGGAGCACAAACCGGGTGCTAAGGTTCCCAAAGACAAATCTCGCCTTCACGCCCGAAGAAAAGAAGTTGCACAACCTTGACCGAGTTGCACGTAATGCCATACTGACTACGCTCAGTGACTCACACCTCGGAAGGGTACAAGATTGCAAAACGGCAAAAGAGCTATGGGACGCCTTGGCTGTACTGAGCCATGGAACCCCTCAGATCAAAGAAAACAAGCTCGAGCTAGAGCTTCGGAAGTTCGACGCCTTTGCAATGGAGCTCATCGAAACCATTGACGAGCCGAGTGTCGATTCACCAATCAAGTCAATGTCATCAATGGGCCGGGGAGGTCGTTCACCAACAAGGAGATGAACACCAAGATCTTGAGAGCGTTGCCCCGACGTAAGTGGCTTCCATTTGCTACTTATTTACGTCGCTCGATCTAAATGCTCTAACTCCCGATGTTATATTTTCGTAATTAAAATCGGAGGAATTCGAGCATAGCCTACCCCAAAAGTGCTTAAGCGCTCCAGCTGACACACAGTTCGACCACGCTTTCAAGGCAACAGTCAGCAATACCGGAGCCAAGCCTATTTCCTCAAGCAAAGCCGTGGCCACATCGCAGCAAAGTCTTCCGAGACTTCGAGCCCCGACCGGCTAGCACCGATGGCTCTCAAATATCGAGGGGAAAAGTAGAGAATCGAAAGCCGAGGAAATACAACCGAGATTCTTCCTCGGGTAAGAAAGACTATCATAAGAAAGAAGAATCTAATCCTTCTACCGAATGCGGGAAATAGGAGTCTCTTGCCGGTCCGTCTAAAGACTCAACTGGTAAGAGCAAGCAGAACATCTACCCGCTACAACCGCAAGAAGGAGGGACACTATCGCACGATTGTCCCAAACTCTCACTGCTCAAAGAGCGAACGGCGAGCCAGGAGAAAGAAATTCGCCGAGAGACGGCAGCGCCTATATAGCCGGAGAGATATCCGACAACTCAATTGAGGAGGATACATTCATGTATTCTTCCCAAGATGAAGCCGCATTCGTCGCAGCTTGAGGTCGCAAAGACAGTTCTCGATGAGTCGGCCGAATACCGTCCGATGGCCGGAGAAGAGGCCGAGGTAAATTCTAAACGCATTATTACCTCTTCTTCACACAAAGACACAAGACACGTGCTCGGTCACGATGATCCTCTAGATGTGGTACAAGCCTACGATGATCTCGCTAGAGGAACAGATTCAATGAGCAGAGAGTTCAGCAGAACCATCCAGGAACTTGAACAGGTAAAGGCTGAGAATTAGAGACTTTCTTCTGATTGTCATGTCTCTACTGAGTCAGTGGATCTAGTTGCGAGACTCAAGGAAGAGATTGAATCTCTCATAACTAAGTCTCAGCTTCAAGAGACTCAGATCTCAGTTCTGACCAAGGACAATTCTGAGAAAGAGACTGAAATAGCCAAGCTCAGTCAGAAGCTCACAGACGTGCAGAATGACTATGACTTACTCAGAAGGAGTGACGAAGTCTGGAGAGGATTGATGACTGAACAATACCTAGGAGCGAAGGAGAAGCTTGAAAGCATGCTTAGAGCACAACGGTCAACTTCTGTGAAAGAAGGTCTAGGCTATACACACGAAGCTTCTACCTCCAAAAGCTCAGCAACCCTGGCTGATAGGTTCGTCAGAGGAAAGGTGCAAGCTGCTGACACCACACCTCGGGCGAAAAACAAACGAAAAATAATTACACCTCAGCCGAGTAGCAACAAGCAATGACCAAAGGTTCCAGCCCCGGGACACCGCGATCAAATTCGGGGGGAATCAAGAAGGTCGGATGGGCGTAACGGTACATAAGGAGCCATCTGTATGAGCACCCGGCTCGCACGGCTCGTACTACTATGAGCCCGGGGTTAGGAGAAGCGCTAAGACTCGAAGAAGAAAGCTCCCGAACTCAAAATTATCGCAGAAAGTCGGTATCTCCAAGTCCCGTGGAGAAGAAAGGCGATAAGGTTCGAAGAAGAAGTCTCGGAACTTCTAAGGTCCCGAGACAGATCCGGGTTCCGAAATCACCCACTAACCCGTAAGGACCCAATCGAACCAAAGGGTACCTAAAAATGCCTCCGTTTTGCAGGTGCATAAGGACCCGTGGATAGTGGACATCGGCTGCTCGAGACACATGACTTACCAGAAGAGCCTGCTGACCAACTACGTACAAGAAGATGGTCCCAGAATTGAATTCGGTGACAATTCCAAAGGCTACACAAGGGGATACGGAACGCCGAACATTGAGACCGCCACGGTTCCAAGAGTAACATATGTTGAAGGACTTCAACATAATCTCCTTTCGCCGCCAATTCTCGTGATAATCTTAACGAGTAATCTTTGACGCCGGGTTACGTGATATTGTTGACAAATCTACAGGGAAAACAATGTTATCGGGTTCGCGGAGGAAGAACATCTATGTTGCAACCGGAATACCGCAGTAACCCGAGGCTTGCTTGCTCGCACGTACTAAATCAGGTAACAAGTCAGGCTGGCTATGGGATAAGAGACTCAGCCACCTGAACTTCAAAACCATGAACAAGCTTGTCAAGAACTCTAAAGTCAGAGGACTGCCCAACGAATCATTTATCAAAGACAGAAATTGGGAAGCGTGCCTGAAGGGAAAGCAAACAAGGAGTAGCAATCCACCTATTCCGTCACCTTCCACTGATGGAATCCTTCAGCTGCTTCACATGGACTTATGCGGGCCAGTCTCTCCAGTGACTATAAGAGGCAAGAAGTATGCCCTCGTCGTCATAGACGACTACTCGAGATATACTTGGGTCATCTTCATCGCCAACAAATCGATGTTCGACCGAGTTACCTAATCTATCGAAGAAACTCGGTGTGGAAAAGAACATCAAGATTAAGAAGATACGCTCGAACGAGAGGAACATAGTTTCTAAACTCGAGTAGTTAAGACATACTTGCGATAAAGAGGGAATTCAACACGAGACATCAGCTCGCACCCCTCGCCAGAACGGACTTGCTGAACGTAAGAAAAGAACACTCAAAGAAGCAAGCAAGAACGCTCCTCGCAGATTCTCGGACTACCCTCAAAGTTTTGGGCTGATGCTACCGACACCGCCCGTTACACTCGGAATCGATCACTACCGACACAAAGAACACATGAAGACGCCTTACGAACCGTGGAAAGGGAGAATTCCTTCTATTTCTCATTTTCATGTTTTCGGCCGTCCTTGCTTTATCCACAACAATGGGAAAGATCGGTTGAAGGTCATTGATAGCAAATCCGATCAAGGAGTATTCTTAGGATACTCCCGAGTCGATAAAGCCTTCGTGAGTTTTTAACTATCGAACTCTTTGCGTGGAGGAAAGCCCTCATGTTCTTTTTGATGAATTTGTTACCGAGAACAGGGAAAGATACAAAGTCAAGCACCGAGGATGTCGGCAGCAAGCTACGGGATCTCGAACTAAATGACAAAGCTGAAAAGATCCAGCAGATTGTTGGGATGATGAGTCGAAGATGAAGAAATTCGGACTCGGCCCAACAAGCAATGTAGCTAACCTAGTTGATTCTATCGAACGTAATCAACAACGGGTAACTTCGGTCGATGAGGAAGCCCCCGTGGTAACCGAGACCTCTACCGAGAATATAAACTCGGGGGGAACGATTAATGTTCCCGAGCTAAATGCCCGTGAACCCGGAAACTCGGTAGATCCTAACCTTCTTACTTGAATTACTACGGTCACAAAACAAGCATTACTCGAAATGCCTAATACACCTACGGATCGTGCGTAAGTGGTATCGAAGAAGAAGCCCGACTCGGGCGTTCGTGGCTCGATGCTCATTCTTCGATCTTATCATTGGAGATCCATCGGCAACTATAAGGACGAGATCAAGATTAAATCAAGGAGAAAGCTCACTTTACTCTTGTTTTCTCGTCTACGAAGAACCTCGGTCGATAGAGGACGCACTTAAAGATGCTTGACCGGGTAATTGCTATGCAAGAAGAGCCGAACCAGTTCGTCGAAAATGAAGTTTGGGAGCTTGTCGACGGACCTGGACATCAGGCACGTGATTGGAACTAAGTGGGTCTTCAAGAACAAGCGAGATGAAAACAACGTCATTGTCGAAATAAAGCTCGACTAGTTGCTAAAGGATACGATCGGGCAGAGGGAATTGACTTTGATGAAACATTTGCTCCAGCCGCGATTGGAAGCCATTCGTCTTTTCATAGCTTATGCAACACATCGAGATTTAAGGTATATCGAGATGGATGTGAAGTCGGCTTTTCCGAACGGCGCATCGAAGGAAGAAGTCTACGTGGAACAACCGCCCGGCTTTCAGCGGGGACATCAGTGTACGAGACTTAGGAAAGCTCAGTATGGGTTAAAACAAGCACCCGGGGCTTGGTATGATACCCTATCGAGACTTTCTACTTCGAAAAGGTTTTCAAAAGGGGACGGTAGATCGCACCCTATTCAGCATAATGTCGAAGATGACATTCTACCGGTACAAATCTACGTGGACGACATCATTTTCGGCCGCGTAAACGAAGTCATATGTCGGCAGTTCGAGAAGATGATGAAGGAGAAATTCGAGATGTCCATGATGGGAGAGATGAATTATTTCCTTGGATTTCAAGTAAAACAATCAGTGAAGGAATCTTCATCAATCAAGCCAAATACACTCGAGATCTTCTCAAAAGATTCGGCCGTGATTCCAACAAACCGGTCCAAGATCCCCATGAACACGAACTTTAAAATCAATCTAGACAAAGAGGGAGCTTCGTTAACTCTACCGATTATAGAGCTATTATTGGTTCTTTACTTTATTTAACAAACTAGCCGACCCGACATAACTTATCTTTGTAGGTGTATGCGCAAGATTTCAGGGCGAATCCCAAGCGAAGTCATCTAGACTCGGCGAAGAAGATTCTGCGATATTTAAGAGGAACACACGAGGTCGGGGTTATGGTATCCTGCCGATGATAATCTAATACCGACGAGTTATTCCGATGCCGATTATGCGGGATGCGGGATAGATCGAAAATCAACTTCCGGAACATGTCGGTTCCTAGGCGGCAAGAAGCGATATCGTGGTTTTCAAAGAAACGAAGCACTCGGTAGCTACGTCCACTACCGGCCGAGTACATGGCTGCAGGAAGTTGCTGTGCCTGCATCCTTTGGCTTCGACAAAGAATCGAGAGATTATGGTATAACTCGGGATGAAGTGCCCATCTACCGTGACTCCACCAAAGTCAATAGCTATAACTCGGAACCCGGCTTCTACATACCGAGATGCAAGCACGTGGACATCCGACACCACTTCATCGTGAGACCATGTCGAAAGAAGGACATCGGGATGGAGAAAATCCATACCGAGAAGCAAAGGGCGTATATACCGACCAAACCACTAGCCGAGAACAGGTTCGGGAGAACTATCGGTTGAGCTAGGTCTGCTAGATCCTACCGAGACAAGTCGGTAGAAGCCGACTACCGATAATAATATACTTAGCAACAATTTGTATCGGTATGGAATCGCACGACAGTCGAAAAACTTAGTACAGTGACTCGGTTGGGAGATGCACACTGCATACGCGGCAAGGGGGAACATGGTCATCGCACAACCATCCTCCCGATAAATGATGGTAACCAGTGATAAGTTCAACGAAGAGGTTTGCGTGGTATCGTTACTTAATTTGTTCGAAGCATGCCGCGTTTAATGCATCGGTCGCTTGCATTCGGTTGCCTAGGAGCATTTATTCCTTACCATTTATTATGTTTAAGGTTTGAGGAAAGGTCGGCAGGACTCCTCGCTCGCGTAATTAATGCTCTCTCGTCGCGCATTTAATGCATGTCTTCTCCATTAGCTTTATTACGTATATCTATATTTTTGGCGGCTATTGTAATCATTCTTTTATAACATTTAATCTTAGCCGCCCCTTGATTTTGAAAGATTAAATTTGAACCGTGCGATTCAAACCGAAGATCAAACGTAATATACAAAATCTTTCATCTTCTATCAACTCCTCATTTTTCGCCATTCTTCATTTTCTCAAAGAGCTTATCTCGCAACTTTGTTTTCTTATCCAAATCTCCTAAACAACTTTGCTTTCGCATCTCTTAAAGCTCTTATACACGGTAATGTATCGGATGTCCGCTAGCAACTACTAACTTACTCTATTTTCAAGTGCTAATATGTTGTTTTGCGATTTCAATGGCGAACGTTCAAACTCCGGACAACATTGAGGAGATTGTAGCCTCCAGGATTCTCGTTTGAACCTACTTTGGCCTTCCGCCAAGTGGAGATCTCTTTCCTTGAACCCGTGTTTGACGCTTTGGAGCGTTCGGGGTTGGAGATGCTTGGTTTCAAGCACCCCCGTGCTTATCTCCCTCGACGATTCGCCGAAGTTTATTTCAACTGGAAATCTCTAGCGTCGGGAGGAGAGGAATCGTCCTTCTCTTATCGAAGGAAATCGATCAAGATGAGTGGGAGTCACTGTTCTTACCTTCGATATTCAAGATGCTCTAGCTCTCTCATTCGATCTTCCCAACTCCGGCATTTCTCCGATTGGATACAAGGAGAAGGAGATCAACGCATATGTGCGAAATTACGTGGGACGCAAGGATGTGGCGTTCAAAACAGCTTTACCGAGGAATATGTTGCTACCTCGCATGCGAGGTCTAGCTTACGTGGTATCGCACATTCCGACAAGTTCACTGGATCATATGATCAACTCGTCCAAACTTAGGATTCAGGTGATGATGGCAATAGACGATGGGGTTGAAGTGAACCGGGCCGAGTATTATACTACTCGAGATGAAGGCACGGGCTCGAAGTTCACCACATTACCCATCGGCGAGAGGAGGATAGCCGGTGTGGGTAAACTTCTATTCGGAACAAAGATGTCTCGTTTCGATAGAATGCATAGTTCGGAGGAACTCACTGTTGAGAACTCGGCCTTTGAGGACTCCAAGTACTTTGACAAGAAGTCTATCAAATTCCGGACGAAAGCCGGAGCCGAGAAATCCATAGGCAAGGGGCCGCCCGAGCCTAAGAGAGCCGCGTCTCGCTCTGCGCCCCCATCTATCCAAGTACCAAAGAAGAGGAGGTTGGCTAAGACTCGACTGCTGAGGTCACAGTGGCTCGGCCACTTACCATTATTGAGCCGGCTCCTCCTTCTACTCAAGAGGAGCAACTACTCGATTCGATATCGGAATCGAGGGAGCGACGATCAAGGACAAAGTCCAAGTGATCAGCTACGAGGAAACAGAGTCCGACAAGAGGGAACCGTCACCCGAACCTACTTGCTGAGTGGATAACAACCGACACCACTCGATCACGTGCTGCAACTGAGATTCAAAGCAAGAGATACCGTAAAATTGCCGAGCACGCAGATCTAGTTGAAATAGCAAGAAGGACAAGAGCTCGATGCTCTTAAGGTTTCTGCACCGGGACATTCTTATTGACTTTGCCAAATCCCGCAGAATCACCGGATGAGCTGCGACGAGAGGAGCAAGAGCTCCAAGCCAAGATTGGATTCGGAGAGCCGGCGATGTGGCGTCTTTCGAAGATTTGAGAGCCGCAATGCTCTATTTACCGAGCTTGAGAGCTCCGATCAAACAGCTCCGCCCCCATCTCCACCTTCCGATAAAGGCGATAATGATGATCAAGATGAGGAGATGGAAGGCAAACCCAAGGAAGCCAGATCAGGGAGAATCTGCAGAGGGACAAACTCCCCAAGAGAAGAGCCCAACACCACCCATAATCCCATCGGTGAGGCTACAACCGCTCCGGAGTACGGTAGGGAGCGGTTGATCTCGTTCTCTCGAGCGAGGCTCGGAACCGGCTCTTATCGATACAACCCATCGGTTCCGTGTCCTCACGTTCTGTCAACAGGGCTATCAAATGCCAAGGTGAGAAAAATCGACTCCTAGCCAAAGATGTTCATTTCAAATGGGAGAAGTACACCAAGGCTCAGAACGAAGCTCTAAGTAAGTTGGCCGCTGACATCTCAACTCCTAAAGAGGCTTCTCGGCCGATTTCAAGGAGATAGTTGAGCGGGCCCTAAGTGCTCAAAAGGCCGATTTATCGGCCACAGAGTCGGCGCACCGCTTGCCGCTCAAAGCATAAAACTTTCTCGGAGCAACCGACTCGAGCCATGAAAACAGCTTCAAGGCTTCATAGATGAGAGAAACAAGATAGCAACCACCTCTCTTCAAACGGCCATCAAGCAACAGTGCCGAGGCCTTAAAAGCCATTCGAAAGAAATGACGAATCAAATGATCAAGCTCTGCCGAAACTCCGTCAGGAGTCGGCCGCTCGATTGAAGAAATCTAGAGCCGATCGGGAGAAAGACTGGGAAAACTACGTAACTTGGTCGATGATTTTGATGACACGGTTACCCGGATCAAAGATTCTGCATAACTGGAGCAGGACGTAAAAGCTATCCGCACCTCCCTGGCGAATATTGCTGATGCCAAAAAGGGGGAAGATATAGTGAAAGATGAACCCGATACGGATACGGGCGACGTCCGGATCCTCGAGGGACAGGCTCATGAGGCAGGACCCTCCTCGCCAGCCAGAGCCCTCACCGCAGAGATTCGGGGGAACGAGGCTCCGAGAGCGGGTCCACCTACTCGAAAGGTACATCTACCGAGGTCCTTCTCCTTGATTTCCCACTACAAGCCACCCCCATCTCCTCTTCATCTGTGCACATAGACGAAATCGCTCAATTCCTTGAAGAGCCACCGAAGAAGAAGAGTCTCAACAATGCCGCAGCAGAGGTCGGGGAAGGAAATCGCTACCGAATCCACTACTCCTTCCTCCCCCGATCAAGAAGTTTAAATCAAAAGCGGAGCAAGAGGCATTCGACCTCGGAATAGCCCAAGAGCCGCAAGACAAGCCGGACCAGGGAGCGTCGGCTAGAGGAGGCAAACGAGCGAATAAAAAAGCCTAAGGGCAAAGCGTCGGGGGCAAAGGAAAGAGAAAGGTCATTAATACGGTCGAAGAGCAAAAGAAGAAAGCCCAAGAAGAATTTGCTAAGGCTCTTCCGATCGAAATCAAAGCTACTGCTCGTAGTATTCCCATATCTACTCTTACACCCGAGCGGATAGCGTAAGATCAAACGACACCGGGAGGCGACGCTGCAAGGACCGAGTCTCGGACGAGGAGACACTAGAGCAGACCGCTCTCCGTGAGAAGAAAAGGATGGCCGACTCGGCAAGAATGAAAAGCCTATCTCGATAAACCAAGAACCGATCCGAGAAGGCAGATCCCGAGAGGATCTAAGTTCATCAGGGGCCCCCACATCAAGCAACAAACGATTCAGCATGTGGATAAGTGGGTGCCGGCTGATATGAATGAACATTGGGAGAGATTGAAACCATCAAACCTATGAATCTATTTTATTTGTGATTTTACCCACTTGACTGCTCAGCCGATCAGCTCTTTGAGGAGTTGATTACGAGATTTAATGTTGAATTCAGTGAACGGCTGAAGCAAGTCATGGAATCACAGAATATAACCTTCCGTGCCCCAGCTTTCCGACGTATTCCACCGCCGAGACTTGCTAATGGACTGCTGAGCACTAAGGACATAGAAAGAGAAGTGGAGGAAGCCGCCTACAATCTGAGCCTGCTCCCAGAAAGGCCAGATGATAACTTGGAGATCCAGGAGATTCGAGCTAGAGTGTATAAATACTATTACCTGGATCCTCCCGAGGAAAAATCCACTGACTTCAAGAAGAAAACGCAGAAGTTCAAGAAGCAGCAGCAGTGATTTTCTCCTTCTCATCTTTTGTAATAGCATAGGAACTCTGTAATTCTTGATATATATATCAGTTCCTCTGCTTGCTAGACAATTACTCATTGTCTTTCAGCCTTTGTCTTTGTGTTTACACAACTGATCACTAAGTGATCTGACACACACTCACATCAGTTTCTCTGATCTTGCCATGCTCTCGCCCGCCGAAGTTCGTTTATGATTATCGGTTTTTCCTCGAAGTTTAAAGGGGGAAATTGTTGTCAGTAGGACAAGTATCCTTGATAGATATTAGAGTATAGAGGTTTTGGCATCATCAATTAGGGGGAAATTGTTAGATATGAGTCAGTAGATTGATACTCAGCTGTTCTAGGGTTAAAAGAAATTGGGGGAAATCATAGTAGTACTATGGAATTGAAGATCCCAAAACCGAGCTGATATCAGTAGATTAGTGTGTCGATAGGATTAGCTGATGTATAGGTTAGACTTGATGTAATGCTTATTATTTTTGTCTAAGTCCCGTACGGGGTAGTTGTTGAACCGATCTTCTGCCGAAGATACTTTTCGAACCCCACGTCATCGGTGTAATCGCTTGCATTCTTCGTCGCCACCGATATCAAACTCGGTTGAAGATCCCGCATCAGCGACCGGACCTCGCAGAAGCATTCTCTACAAGCCGATGGTCATCGGTAGAAGAACCAAAGGCAAGCGATACCTTCGCATCGACCAACCGACTATCGAAGCTCACTTTATCGGTCCGACGACTCACCGAAGAAGACAGACTTTCAAGTACTGTATCCGATAGAAAGCGACCCAGCACTAAAAGTCCCTTCAAATGTTCAGCAGAAGACATACGAGGTAGTTTGAACGGTCAACTTTGACACTCACCAACTACAAACCTCGACCAATGAGAAGCCAACAACGCTTACCTACTCTACACAGTAAAGCTGCTCTCATGAACAGTCGCATTAAGCGCCTCGCCGCAACAAAGTTGAATAGTGGCCGTTTTCTTTGGACGCTTGTGACACGTGGCATCGTCGTCTCCAACGGACATATGTCACAACTCACAACTATAAATAGAGAAGGATTTGAAGATTTCGGAAAGAGGAATATACGCGAAATCAAGGGAAATCATTCAAACTCACAACGCTCTAGAACCTTCAAGCTTATCCAGAGACGAACTAGTTTTCATAGAACACTTCTTGTAGTTCATCTCTCTAGAGCACTTTGATCCCTATCTTCTCTAGACTAAGCTCATTGCTAGATTCATAGCTTAGATCCGAAGGAGTTCACATTTAGTGAATTGTTCTTGTTGTAAGAACTCCTTCTCAGTTGGAGAATATTCCCTCCCTTCTAAACTTAGGTTTGGATTGTAAAGTCGCTAAGGACTATAACTTAGAGGGAACTGTCCAAAGGCACGTATCCCCGCCGAGGCTTGCTCGGAATAATCAACAAGTTCTCCCGCCTTGTTCGGGACCGTGGACGTAGGATCTTGCATATCCGAACCACGTTAAATCGCTTGTGTTCATTTCATCGTTTTATTGCATTGCATTGAACTGACTTGAAAATCATAAGTTTGCATAAAACGTATTTTATAAAGTGCACAGCTAAAAGATTTAACTTGCAAAAACGCGTTTTCAAAAGAGACGACTCCGGGCCTAACACTTATCCGCACTACAGTCTCCGACTGAGTTTCGTAATACTGACATCAGTCAGTAGAAGAGCTCAGAAGCTGACTCACTTTGACCCTAGTGATCGAAGGCTTACTTGGCACTGTTCATCAGTTGCAAACATCGGCCTTCACCGACCTTCACCGAGAAAAAGAAACGAGCTCGTGTGTATTCACCCCCCCCGTCTCCGGACCAACACATCTGTTTTCAACTGCTTGCACAATCATTATTTTAGTAAAACAGCTTTAAAAGTGCACTAGCCAAAACTAACTTTGTTTGCATAAAACGTTTTTCAAAGAGACGAACTAAAACCAGGCCTACACTATTCCGCACAATATTCATCTACTGAATTTCTAAGTACGAACATCAGTCGTAAGGACACATATCTATGTATAAAATTTTTACATTATTTATATACGTAATGAGTGAATTTTCTAAATTTAATATATATACATGCACATACTTGAATGACGTACATGCATTTATCCTTCTAGATTCATGTATTTATGTATCTTCAAATTCGTCTTTTAAAATATGAATATATAAATTTTCAAGTGCTAAATAGTGTATACTAGTTGCTTTAATATATTATAAATTTTTCTATAATAATAATTTTCTCCGACACTTTTAATATTACTATATAAAGGTTTTACTGTATGACAAAATAAATGGTGTTTAAATGGCCAAATATTTTGCCCTTAAAATCGTAAATGAACATTTCAAGAATTGAATAGCATTTTTGTCGAACAAAAAGCTAAGTCTGTTAATTCGGTTAAACTAAACCAAACCGAATTTAAATTTTGGTTATCTATTTTGCAAAACCAAATGCCAAACAAAATAAATCGGTTTGGTTCTGTTCGGTTTCGGTTATAACCAAAACTTAAAAGAGACAAAAATAATTGTCAAAAGAGAAAATAGATACATGCTTTATACTAATGTTTTACCAAAATTTTTATACTACATATTTTTCTCTTTATCTAAATCTCTGTCCAAGATATAATTCTAACAAGGATTTTTTAGTTAAAAGACATGAAAATGATTTGATTGAAAAAAAATGCATATAAAATATATTCATTATACAAAAAATATAAAAATATTTTCGATTTAGTTTGGTTTAGTAATCAGCCAAACTGAATACTGAAATAAATACTCGGTTCGATAATTCCGAGTTTTCTTACAATGAGTGTGATTCGGTTCAATTTGGTCCACCATATTGACAGCCATACACAGCTAGTAATTGAACCCGATAACTACGAACATTTATCCTCTTTCATTTTCGTCATTTTTCCCTGATCTCATTATTTTTGCCATTTATTTATTTTATTCTATCTTCAGTATTCAAAGTCAAAGTTCCCTCTTCAATCCTCAATTCAATATATTCGTCAATTAATGTATTAGAAAAAAAATTTAACCAATTCGATACATTACGTATTTACGTCAATGTACTCCGCTTCCTCCTAGGTAAATTCTACACTCAGAGTTCAATATGTGGTTGTTTATTTCCAGATTTAAAGTCCAAAAAACAATTGTTATATTTGTTATATAATTTCATTGATATATTTTAGATTTTTTTAAAATTTCATTTCAGTATATATAGGATAGATTTTGTATAGGGCTGTATACATTGAAACTTGTCCAAATGAGTTGTGATTTACTTGAAAACATTGAAAACGGTATCTATTCTGTCTATTTCATGGTATTACACGAGACTTGCGATTATGCATAATCAAGACCCAATTATACATAATCATGTATCTTGTGTACTAACTCAATTAATTTAACTTTTTGTTTGTTTCTTGTTATTTATATTTTCTTTATATATTTGTTACTTAAAATTTGTAAGGTAATTGATTGACCTTCGAACCTGGTATAGACGCTCTCTTCTCATAAACTAAATCCCGGCTGAACACATATACATAAAACATAATGATAATATGTACATCAAGCTTGATGGAGAAGATCGATACAAAAGTGTGAATATTGCGTAAACTTGAGAGTGAAATTGTATAAGTTACATTATGTACATTGGGATCCTTATATACAAGCTAACTACCTAACAACTTGCTTACCCTAATAACCAACTCTTCTAAATGTAATGCACGTGAGTGTTCATGTCGGATCACACAAATCCTCAACAGGACTGGCCTAAACTTTTCGGGGCCTAAAGAGCAAATATAAAAATTTATTTTGTTACATAAAACTAAAAAGTATAATGAGTAGCTTTGGCTTAATGGAAGAATACTTATGATTTTTATTAAGTCATTCGGGTTCGAATCTTCAGCTCCACATATCTATTACTTCTTTAAAGTCTTAACCCTCAAGACAAATGCTGGACGGGGTCTTGCTCTCGGCCGGGAGCCTAAAGCGGTGAATTCACCAGCTTTATCCCAAGAGCGGGCCCTGATCATCAACAGCCGAGATGATCCTTTTATCAACGGCTGCTGCTGCTTTTGATGCAAGAGTGATGCTTGTGAAGGATCACATTAATTATCACAATACATAACTATGATATATTAGGAGGAATTAGCCCCGAGACACTACGGAGCATTACATGCAGTTGTTTAAGGCATTTTTTGAGATTTAGATGTAAAATTTGTTCTCTTAAGGCACTACGTTGTTGCTTTGACCAACATATGATTCTTGCCGACAAATAATGGCATTAATCTCATTCACCAACACTCATGTCTGCAACCCTAATATCCGATCATGAGAAAAATAGGGCTGAGGACAAAACAAAAAAACTTGGCCCCCAAATATTTGAAGTATTAGACTATTTTTTTGTATAAGAATATAATAATAAATTTTGTATAGTACTAGAAAATAGAAATAAGTAGGTCCTGTATATCTCGATTGAGCATGCATGTGCTGGATAATATATACTTTAATAAATACAATAAGTGATTATAACTATTACTATATAATCTCTAATAAATGATCAATAATATTAGTGCTATTAATGACCTCAATCAACACATAGATCGATGAGTTGACAGTTTAGGCGGATAGGGAGCGAAATCAAAAATCATGTGTACGTAAGTTACGTGACTAAAACCATAATATAAGAAGTTATAAGAGTAAAACTGCAAATATTATGAAGTTACATAGACTAAAATCACATTATTAAAGGTTCTGGTATTGAATAAATTGTTAAATGTGCTATTGATGGTAATAAAATATTTCTCTCTATCTCCGGATCCTCCGCCGTACTTGCTAACTACATCATTCGTCATCGCCATTAGCGAGCGAAAGCAATGTCCTTGCCGCCGTAGAAAAGCCTCTTGGGGATGCTTAGACTCGGCTGGTTCCAGAAAATCGCATCTTGGTTCTTCATGATCTCCCTCGCTGCTTTGGCGGAGGAGGCGATGAGGACTGGCTGGTTGCCGAAATGAAGTAGCATCAGTTCGCCGTAGCGCTTGGATAAAGAATGGAACCTGCGCGCGGTGGACGAGAGTTTGGATGACTAAGTGGGAATTTCCGACTATCGGAAGTCTTAGTGGGGAGATGGATGCATCTTCTTTTTGAAGGTGGATGGAAGATTGGAGCTCCATTTACGGAGAAGAAAGCGATCAAGATGAAACAGAAAAAAAATATACAAACCAACCATTTCTTTTTCCCTCAATAGAATGATGAAGAAGTTGGGAGTTGGTGGAACAATTTATAAACAAAAAAATATGGTCTTGTTATCCGTTGAGTATGAACCGGTGGTAAACTTGGTTGTCTTTTACAGAGAAAATCAAATGTTTAAATCTTATCGATTCTTCTAGAATCGAATATATTAAAGGTGATTTACACTTGCACTATCGTCTAAAAGTTATTATAGAGTTTATCCAATACATGACTACTGTTTATTTTGTCGTAAAAAAGATATTTGAAAATTACATTTCTTAAATGTTGATTTTAATTTAATAATACAATATAATACAATTCAATTAAGATATTGCATGAAAATAAAACATGGCTTCTCCTTCGAGAATTGGAGAAGTATTTTCTTGGGTGGATATGATCAATCTACCATTTTTATTTAGAGGATTAACCCGAAATCTAAATATTGATACTAGCTAGTCAATGTATATTTGATGTGAGTGGTTGTAAGCTACAGAGGTTATATCTTATGATCAAGATGTTACTATTGAATGTGAATTGATTATAGCATGAGATGAGAAGGTTAGTTCACTGCACCTCCCAGCCCAGATGACAACACGTGTCCAAAGTTTAAAACATTTTTGCTTTTCTTTTTCCCCTTCTTTTGTCATTTCTGACTTTTCTTCTTCATCTATTTACTTATACCGTGACTAGAATTGGCACACCGCTCTTATGCGGTGCCTTACCAAATAAAATAAACATATTGTAAATTTGAATTTGAATTTGAAAATGTGTATTTGCAAAAGAATATTGTATCAGCTTCATATTAATTGGTGTTGTAAATTATCCGGGAATGAAGCAGAATGCATCATTCCGATTTATTATCAATATATAAATACTTACAATATTAAATTATATTTTTTTAGAGAAAACATATAATTTCATATTGTAAAAAAAAAAACTATATTGTGACTCGTATGGTACATTCTTAATAAAAAGAGCTTCATATTATTCTAGATCAATGTAATTTTCATAACTATAACTTGAATTTTTCTTGTCTTGATGACGTAAAATCATGGGGCACCCAAGGATTATTAGCATATGAATAATTAATTGATTCAACTAAAACGCAACAGGGTGACATATATTTATATTATTTGACATACACAATGACAAATATCACAAGAAAAAAAAACTATAATTCAAGGACCAAACATTAAAAATCTTTATAAAAGCTTACAAGATAATTTCAAATTTTAGATAAATCAGATGTTTTCGAATTTTGGCCGACATCTAGCTTTTTATCTAATTAATCAGTAAAAATATTGCTTGTACTTTATATTAATGCATCTATCAAATTAAGATTAGATTATTTTCAAAGAAAATTGATTTGCATAAAGGTACAGAGATATATTACACACATCGGTTACGTAATAGATTATTAAACATGGCACCATCAGGCAGCAGAGCTGCAAATGCACACGTAACCTCGTAGGCTCAAGGGAGCAACGAAAATATTGTTTCTCAACATAGGGCCAAGAAGATCTTCACTTGCTCTTCACTACTGATGAGTATCAAGTTACTCAAGCAGCACACAGGTTACAAAATAATATT
The DNA here is from genome assembly GCA_028984105.1 of Lavandula angustifolia. Taxonomy (NCBI): domain Eukaryota; kingdom Viridiplantae; phylum Streptophyta; class Magnoliopsida; order Lamiales; family Lamiaceae; genus Lavandula; species Lavandula angustifolia. The sequence continues at coordinate 9,695,753 of CM054809.1, read as the reverse complement.
GATTTCATCAAATGCAGCATATTAAAAAAAAAAATACTCTAAGCCTTGCAACAGATGTGCTTAACTTAGTAGTGGTTAGATCAACAAGGAATAATTTTAAATGTTTGTAAAATGATGAGGGACATTAAAATAGAACTGCAACTTAATAGCTACAAAAATGAAAGTTAAAATGCATTAGAGCATCGAGTTGACACTTCGAAAATTTGCCGAGGAACATGTCAGTTCCTCGGCAATAAGCTAATATCGTGGTTTTCAAAAAAACAGCACTCAGTAGCAACGTCCACTACTGAAGCCGAATATATGGCTACCAGAAGCTGTTACGCCCAGATACTATGGCTGAGACAACATCTGCGAGATTATGATATTTATCAAGATGAAGTGCTGATCTACTGCAACAATACCAGTGCTATTGCAATTACTCAGAATCCAGTCCTTCATACAAGATGCAAGCATGTGGATATAAGACACCACTTCATCAGAGATCATGTCGAAAAAAAAGATATCAGAATGGAGAAAATCCATATTGATAAGCAAAGGGCCGACATACTGACCAAACCTCTAGCTGAGACCAGATTCAATAAACTCTCAGTAGACTTACTGGATCCTACTGACTCAGCTCAGTAAGACGATCCCGGAAGTACTGAGTAAGGGGGAACTTAGTCTCAATACTACTAAACTACTCAGTGTCTACACAGTGGTATCAACTGACTACTATGTTCAGCTGACAGGTTATGGGTATTTATTCAGCATATCGTATTCAGCATGTCATTGCATTTATTTCGCTCCATTAATCTCTGTTGGTCCGGAGACGAGAGTCAGGTGTAGAGGGGGGGGGGGGTGAATACACCTGAGTACTGTTTCTTTTCTCAAACGCGAAGGACAGCTGAGCTGTTGGATGCAACTGATGAACAATGCCAGATAGTAACCTTCAATCGCGGGTCAGAGAGTGAGCCAACTACTGAGTCTCTCCTACTGACTTTAGTCAGTGGTTGATTCTCAGTCTAAGACTTAGAGCGGATAAGAGTGTGGGGCCCGGAGATTCGTCTCAGTTGAAAACGTGATTTTCACAAGTCAAACAGTTTGTATGCAATGCAATAAAACAATAAACAACACAAGCAATTTTTAACGTGGTTCGGATACGTAAGATCCTACGTCCACGGTCCTGCTGAACAGGAGGTCTTGTTGATTAATCTGAGCAAGCCTCAGCAAGGTATCTGTGCACTGGATAGATCCTTCTAAGTTATAGTCCTTAGCGACTTTTACAAATCAAACTGAGGTTTGAAGGGGAGGGGATTTTCTCCAACTAGAAAGGAGTTCTTACAATAAGAACAATCACTAAAGGTGAACTCCTTCGAGAATCTAAGCTATAGATATGAGCTTTTGAGCTTAGCTAGAGAAGAGGGATCTAAAAAACTCTAGAGAGAAGAACTAAAAGTATTATATTGAGAAAGTTCTTCGCTCGATTTCTCTTGAATGCGCTAGAGTTGTTTCAAAAGCTTGAGCGTTTTATCCCTTGATATCCCGTGCGTGGAGCTCGGATTTTCTTCTCTATTTATAGTCGTGACCCAGGCATTTGCCCGTTGGAGAGGACGATGCCACGTGTCACAAACTTCCAAAGAAAACAACCATATATTCGAATTATTGCAGCAGAGTTGCTGATACTGTTCATGAGAGCAACTTTAGTTGTTCAGAGCAGATAATGCGTTGACGGCTTCTCATTGGTCGAGGTTTGTGGTAGGTGAGATGTGTCAGACATCAGTCTTCATTGGAGTTGACTCTCACTTATCCTCGTATGATCTACTGCTGACTTTCGAGTGATGTTAATAGCTGGGTCGTTTCCTGTCGGATACAGTAGACTTGATGCAGTCTCTATCTTCTTCGTCTGAGTCGGCTGACAAGATGTATTCTACTGAGTGTAGTCAGCTGATGACTGCGAAGGTACTGAGCATTGCATAAGGTTCTTCTACTGATGTCGGTCAGCTGATAAGGTATCTTCTACTGAAGCGAAGATCAGCTGATGAGTTAAGAACACAAGCTCTTACACTGATGACGTGGGGCTCTGGAAAGTAGCTTCCTACTGAAGATCAGTCCAACATTTTACCCCGTACAGGACATAGACACGACAGATAAAGAATTCGAAATAAGTCTAGCCTATTACATCATCTAGTCCTATTGACACTACACTGCTGATACCAGCTGGGTTTTGGGATCTTCAATTCCATAGCATGAACACTACGATTTCCCCCAATATTATTTTACCCAATAAAATGCTAAGTATCATCTACTGACTCATAACCCAACAATTTCCCCCTAATTGATGATGCCAAAACCTCTATAAATCTAAGTACCAACTACTGACAAAGAAAGACTTAAGTTAAAAAAAAAACTGAGCAAATAACTTAGGAGATCAATAGTTAATAGATAGGCACATCAGAGAAACGGTTATGTGTGAGTGTGTGTCAGATCACTTCAGTGATCAGTTGTGATAAACATAACACAAACAAAAGCCGTAAGACAATGAGTGATTGTCTGTTCAGAAGAAGGAACTGTTATATATGAGATATAAGATACATGGTTCCTATCTTCTATAGAAAATATGAAGACAGCTGCTAACGTCTGAACTTCTTAGTCTTGCTCTTGAAATCCGCAGACTTGTCAGCAGGAGGATCCAATCCGTAATACTTGTAGATTCTTGCACGGAGAGTTTGGATTTCCTCGAGATCACCTGGCAGCTGAGAACTGAGATCATGATGATATGCTGCTGCGTCGACCTCGTCTTCAATCTCCTTGGTGCATAAAACACCACGAGTGGTCCTGGGAGGAGGTACTCTTGTGAATGCAGGAGCAACTAGTGGCAGCTTCTCCTTAGCAAGAATCATATGAACTTGTGCTCTGAGTCTGGTGTTTGATTGATGAAGAAATTCATCGAACAGTTGGTCTGCCGGAATCTCAGTAGGATAGCACTGATACACATAGTACCCTTTGATGAACTCGATCTTGAGTTCCTCCCATTCCTCTTTCAGATTCCATGGTATCCACTTGTCTACGTGGCGGTGAGGGGTTTTCTTCTGATATGTGTCTCTCGGAGCGCCTCGCCTGTAGTACTTGGATGACCTGGGTATCTGTTTCTTCCAGTCAATGACTGGTTCATTGGCCATCTTGTCAGTAGCTTCGATGATCTTGGCCAAATCTTCCAGTCTTTTCTTTTCTCTGAGGGCAGCTGCTCTAGTATCTCATCTCCAGAGATTAAGTCCTTGCAGCATTGCCTCCCAGGTGGCTCTGTCCTCCGCCTCCTGCTCAGAAGTTAGTTTTGGAATGTCTGCCATTCTCTGAGCAAGGGGTATGTTGTCTGTATCGGAGATAGCCTCATCATCAGCTGACTGCTGAGCTTTCTTCTTCTTCTGTGCATCTAGAAGCTTTTTGGCTGCGCCCTTAGCGATTTTTCCTACAGGCTTTCTGGGCTTCTTAGCCTTCTGGATCTCTTCTTCAAGACGTTGCTCAAGGTCGAGCTGGTCCTGAAGTTGCTGGGCAACTCTCTTATCGAACTCCTCCTGCTCCGCTTTGGATCGGAATTTAGGCATCGGAGAAGGCGGTGGAGTGTTTTCAGTAGCTTTCTCCTTCCCCGGCCTCTGCGGTGGCAGTGGTTCTTCATCTTGGTCGTCTTGGTCCACATACCTAGCGACCTCCTCAATGTGCTGAGCCGAGGAAGATCCTCAGGTCTGCTCCGGCACTTGAGTCAGTGGTATGATGGCCAGACATTGGACTTCGGGAGTAGGTGCAGGGCTAGCTTCAGCTTGAGCAGCTGAGCTTTCACCCTTGGCAATTTCTTTTGCATTTGATCCCTCACCCACCTGAGCCTTCTCCGCCTCATTCCTATCTTCCCCCTTTTTGGCATCATTAGCCAGGGTCAAACGAGTGCGGATGGCAGACACCTCCTTCTCCAATTTGAAAAGAATATTTTTAATGGAGGTGGCAGTGGTGTCGAAATCCCTGACAGCATCACAGTAGTGTTCCCAATCTTTCTCTTGGTCAGCACGAATCTGTTAGATCTGAGCTCCTGTCTCCTATCTCAGCTTCAGGAGGGATTCGTCATGGGAAGCTGTCATCTCCGCTTGAATGAGCTTGAGGGCCTCCGCCTGAATAGTTATGGCTTGTTGTAAACTGGAGCTGGTCATCTTATTCCGCTCATCCATAGTAGTTTGGACTGTTGCAAGACTCTGAGTCAGCTGTTCAGAAAATATTTTCTGTTGAGCCTGGAGAAGCTGCTGACTCTGAGCGGCTAAGTCCACTTTCTGAGCTGCGAGGGCGGTCTCGACAATCTCCTGAATATTGATAGATAGAGTAGGAGCTTTGGCGACCTTCTTTACCTCGCTGGCAAGCTTGTCAACTATCTTAGTCTGAGACTTTGTGTACTGAGCCCATTTCAGGTGAACGTCTTTTGTTAGGAGACGATTCTTGTCTCCCTGCTTCCTGATGGCTCTGTTGACAGACTTTGAGGACATAGAACGGATTGGTTGAGCTTGATAAGAGCTGGTTCCGAGCCTCTGCTCAGACGCTGCGAGTTGTTGCTCTCGACTGGGTTTCGAGGCAACTGGGGCATCACCTGATGTCGTCGGAGGAGGTGGTGATTTGCCCTTCTCGCTAGGAGTTTTACCCTCAGCAGATCCTCCCTGGTCTGCTTCCTTGGGTGGCTGATCCACATCATCGTTATTGTCGTCATTGTCATTGTCGTGATGGGATGGTGGCGATGGGCTGCTGACGTGCTGTTCTGAGGATCTTAAGTTGAGTAGATACAACATTGCGGCTCTCAGATCCTCGAACGAAGCAAGATCAGTGGGTTCTCCAAACCCTATGGCTGACTGAAGGCTCTGCTCCTCCGTCAGTAAGGACAATGCTGACCTCATTATCAAATCTTCAAGAACATCCCAACTCAGGAATCTCAGCAGCATCTGTGTCCTTGCCCTAATCGCGATATCGACCAGATCCGGGTGTTTTGTGATTTTCGGGATCTGTGCCGTCACTTCTCCTGTGGCTCGGAGACGAGCCGACTGGATAGTCGTCCACTCAGGAGATGTTTCCACAGTCAGTTCGGCATCATCCGACTGTGTCTCCTCGGAGCAGATACGCTGGACTTTGTCTTTGAGCGTTGCACCCTCAATGACTGTGTCCGCGTCTAGTATATTCTCCTCCTGAGTAGGTGGGGGAGAAACAGGCTTTGCTGGAGCCTCAGACGCTCCAGTCTTTGTAAGCCTTTTCTTCTTAGGTGGGTCGGCGCGAGGGGGCAAGTCAGCAGTAACTCTCTTCTGTGCGGCTGGCCCTCGCCCGACTGACTTCTCAGCAGCGGCTCTTGTTTTGAACTTGATGAGCTTGCTGTCGAAGTATCGTGAATCAGCATAGGCTGCATGATTCGATACTGAGTCCTCTATCAGTACGAACATCTTCGTCCCGTACAGAAGTTTGCCCACACTAATGAGTCTTCTCTCTCCAGTAGGTGTGGCAACAAACTTCTGTGCCTGAGCCTTGAGCTCAGTCACATAGAATTCTTTCCAGTTGACCTGGACTCCATCCTCCATAATCATCATCAGCTGGAGTCGAGGTTTAGACAACTGATCGAAGGAACCGGCAGAGCTCGTCAGTATATGCGTGACGATGTAGGCGAGCCCGCGGTACTCTGGTAGAAGCTGGTTCTTTGGCAGCACAGATTTGAACGTGATGTCATCTCTGCCGCAGAACCTTTGGACATAGGAGTTCTCCTTCTCCTTATAGCCAACTGGGGAGATTCCGTGGGCCGGAAGATCGAACGATGCTTGCAATGCGGCTTGGATATCAATATCGTGGTGATCGGACTCCCACTTCTGAGGGGTCACCGCCCTCATATACGCAAACTGGGATACTTCCCCATCCGTATCCTCTATCGATCTCCAGTTGTAGTAGACCTCTGCCACTTGTCGAGGGAGATATGCCTTCGGGTGCTTCGTAACAAGAAGCTCTAGGCCGGACGCTTCCAGAGCCGTGTAGATGGGCTCAAGATAGGGAAGCTCCGCCTGATGAAGAGCCATCGTAGGCTCAAACAGGATCTTAGACTTGATGATCTCTTCAACTTTCGGTGGGGTCATAACAGTCGCCATGAATATCTGCAAAAAACTTGTTAGCACTTCAAAATAGAGTAAGTCAGTAGAGTTTTTAGCAGAGAACAAGGAAAATTACCGTATTACACAGAGCTTGAGAGATATGCGAAATCAGTTAAGAGAAGATGAAAAAGAAACTGAATGCGGAGAGCTCTTGAGAATACAAATGGCGAAAAAGATAGATTAGAGTGATGATCGAGAGATTTTATAAGATATGCATGTCAATCAGTTTTGAACCAACGGCTGAAATTTAATCTCGCGTTTTAATGACGGCTGTGATTTGATGTTATAAACGGAATGATTACTTAGGCCGCCTCTAATCTAGACCCACGTAAGATATGCGTAGTTAAGGTAAGGTGAGAAGACGTGCATTAAATGCGTTGCAGGCAACATTAAAGTCTAATTCTTTTAAATGAGAACGGTTTCCTACTGACTTAAACCTTAAAAATTTAATGGCGGGAAATAAATGCTCATTAACTACTGAGTGCAAGCGACTGATATATTAAATGCGAGCATGCTTCTGACAAGGTTAAGTATATAAAACTACGCAAACCTCTTCAGCTGAACTTTTACGATCAGCTGGTTACCGTTAAGACTCAGGAGGACATTTGATGTGCTGACGACCACGTTCCCCCTTACTGTGTACTGTCTGATTCACCCGACTGAATCAAAGTACTGAGTCTTCTGACCTGTCGTACTGTTTCCTTCTACTGACTTGATTCAGTAGGATCCAGTAGACCTAGCTCAACTAATAATTCTCTGAATCTATTCTCACCCAATGGTTTGGTCAGTATGTATGCCCTTTATTCGTCAGTATGGATCTTCTCCATTCTGATGTCCTTCTTCTCGACATGGTCTCTGATGAAGTGGTGTCGAATATCCATGTGCTTGCATCTCGTATGGAGAACTGGTTCTGAGTTATAGCAATTGCACTGGTGGAGTCACAGTAGATGGGCACTTCATCCTGAGATATACCATAATCTCTCAGTTGTTGTCGAAGCCAAAGGATCTGGGCACAACAACTTCCAGCAGCCATGTACTCAGCTTCAGTAGTGGACGTTGCCACTGAATGCTGATTCTTTGAAAACCAAGATATCAGCTTGCTGCCTAGGAACTGACACGTTCCAGAAGTTGACTTTCAATCTATCCTGCATCCTGCATAATCAGCATCAGAATAATCTGTCAGTATAAGATTATCATCAACAGGATACCATAACCCTACGTCAGGTGTTCCCTTCCGATATCGCAGAATCTTCTTTGCTGAGTCCATATGACTTCGCTTGGGAATCGCTTGAAATCTTGCACATACACCTACATCATAAGTTATATCAGGTCTGCTTGCTGTTAAATATAATAAAGAACCAATAATAGCTCTATAATCAGTAGAGTTAACAAAAGCTCCCTCTTTATCTAGATCGATTTTGAAATTCGTATTCATGGGGATCTTGACTGGCTTGCTTGAGTCGTAGCCAAATCTCTTCAGGAGATCTCGACTGTATTTGGCTTGATTGATGAAAATTCCTTCTGGTGATTGCTTACTTGATATCCAAGGAAGTAGTTCATCTCGCCCATCATAGACATCTCGAACTTCTTCTTCATCATTTTCTCGAATTGTTGACATATGGTCACGTTTCTGCATCCGAAAATGATGTCGTCTACATAGATTTGCACCAGTAGGATGTCATCTCCTGACTTTATGTTGAATAAGGTGCGATCTACTGTCCCCTTTTGAAAACCTTTCTGAAGCAGAAAGTCTGATAGGGTATCGTACCAAGCCCTGGGTGGTTGTTTTAACCCATACAGCCTTTCCGAAGTCTGTACACCTGATGTCCCTGCTGAAAGCCGTGCGGTTGTTCCACATAGACTTCTTCCTTCTGTACGCCATTCAGAAAAGCTGACTTTACATCTATTTGATATACTTTAAATCTCTGATGCGTTGCATAGGCTAGGAACAGACGAATAGCTTCCAATCTAGCGACTGGAGTGAACGTTTCATCAAAGTCTATCCCTTCTGCTTGACAGTATCCCTTAGCAACAAGTCGAGCTTTGTTTCTGACAATGACGTTGTTTTCGTCTGGCTTGTTTTTGAAGACCCACTTAGTACCGATCACGTGCTGATGTCTAGGTCTGTCAACAAGCTCCCAAACTTCATTTCGAACGAACTGGTTCAGCTCATCTTGAATGGCAATAATCCAGTCAGCATCGTTGAGTGCGTCCTCTATTTTCTGAGGTTCTTCTATAGACAAGAAACAAGAATAGAGTGAGCTCTCTCCTTGACTTAGTCTAGATCTCGTCCTGATTGTTGCTGATTGATCTCCTATAATAAGATCTGAAGAATGAGCGTCGAGCCAAGAACGTCTGAGTCTGGCTTCTTCTTCTGATACTACTTCTGCACAGTCAACAAGTGTGTTAGGCATTTCAGTCTTGATGTTCTGTGACTGTAGCAGTTCAGTAAGAAGGTTATGGTCTACTGAGTTTCTAGGTTCAGGGGCATTTAGCTCAGGAACATTAGTCGTTCCCCCTGAGTTTATATACTCAGTAGAGGTCTCAGTTACCACTGGGGCTTCCTCATCGACCGTTGTTACCTGATGTTGATCCTGTTGAGTAAAATCAATCAGGTCAGCTACATTGCCCGTGGGATGGGTCTGAATTTCCTCATCGTCTGACTCATCATCCCAACAATGTTGGATCTTTTCGACTTTGTCATTTAGTGCAAGATCCCGTAGCTTGCTGCTGACATCTTCAGTATTTATCTTTGTAGATTTCCTGTCCTCAGTAACAAACTCATCAAATACAACATGAGGGCTTTCTTCCACGCAAAGAGTCCGATAGTTAAAGACTCTGAAGGCTTTACTGACTCGAGGGTATCCTAAGAATACTCCTTGATCAGATTTGCTATCAAAGACCTTCAACTAATCTTTCCCATTATTGTGGATAAAGCAAGGACAGCCAAAAATATGAAAATGAGAAATAGAAGGAATTCTCCCTTTCCATAGTTCGTAAGGTGTCTTCATGTGTTGTTGTGTAAGCAGTGAGCGATTCTGAGTGTAGCAGGCGGTGTTAGTAGCATCAGCCCAAAACTTAGAGGGTAGTCCGGAGTCTGCTAGGAGCGTTCTTGCTGCTTCTTTAAGTGTTCTGTTCTTACGTTCAGCAAGTCCGTTCTGCTGAGGGGTGCGAGCTGCTGATGTCTCGTGCTTAATTTCCTCCTTTTCGCAGTACTCCTTAACTACTGAATTGAGAAATTATGTTCCTCTGTCTGAGCGAATTCTCTGTATCTTGATGTCCTTTTCCACACTGAGCTTCTTCAGCAGTTTCGGTAACTCAGTCATGACATCAGATTTGTTGGCTATGAAGATGACCCACATATATCTTGAATTATCATCAATAACGATGAGGGCATACTTCTTGCCTCTTATAGTCACTGGAGAGACGGGCCCGAATAAGTCCATGTGCAGCAGTTGAATGATTCTGTTGGGTGATGATTCTATCCTCAGCACTGTAATACATAGTGGGAAATGATTCTATCTTCCGTACTGACATGCACTCAGTAGGCTTATGCTCTAAGTGAATCTATGAAGATTTGAAGATCCCAAAACCCTACCTTGATTGGTGAACCATTACTTTGTAATTGTTTTTGTCTCTGAGGTTTCAGACTCAGCAGACACTCTGCTCTGGTTCAGGCGTTCAGTAGATTATCAGCCTCAGCACTAGATGTAGAAGACTCAGTATATACTGGACTCAGCAGGAGTAGTATACTGAATAGAGTCAGTGGAACTGAACTCAGCAGGAGTAGTTCACTGTACTCAGAGCTGATCTTCAGTAGAGCCATCTCAGCATATTTGCTACTGAATCAGAGATCAAACTCAGCAACGGCCAGACAGTCTTCTGAACTATCAAAACTTTTGAATGACAATCAGCATAGTCAAATACGAGGAAGAGAGAAGTCAGCTTCAGTTGCCTCGAAGTCTGTTCTGTCTCAACTACCTTCTAAACCTCTACAAATGACAAGTAGACACTTGTCCTATACCTACTAAAGCTGCAAGTCAACAACTTTCCGGAAAAGTAGGGGAAGGATACTGTCACCATACTTCAAAAGAGCCGTTAGCTACCAAAAGAGAGAGATAAAGGGATCATCGTCTCCAACGGATCTTTCCCAATCTCTTCTCTATAAATAGAGGGATAATTCAAGATTTAAAGCTCACGAGCGTGCAACGAGAACAAGCGGTAACGAGACCACAAGAACAAAGCATTAAAACGAGCAAACCGAAAAGCCTAAGTCTTCCACAAGAACTCGAAGAACATTCTCCGGCGAAAGAGTACCTCCTAGCTCCTAGGGAACCAAGCTGAACCGATAAACAAGCCTCTAGTAACCAAATGACGTTACACGAACCCAAAGCTAAAACTCAGCTGTTCGTCATTATAGAAGCTACATTCTCGTTCCCTATCCCTCTAACCCTAAGCTCAACTGAACATATCCATAGCTTAGACGAAGGAGTTCATATTTGAACTTGATCCTTATTGTAAAAGGACTCCTTCATAGTTGGAGAGTTTGTCAAACACTTTAGTTTGATAACTGTGTAAACTGAGACTTGCTCAGTATAAATTCCAAGACGCGGCTTTGTCCTGTGTACAAGCTGACTGAGACTAACTCAATATAATAAATAGCCTCCTGATCTTTCGGGACAGTGGACGTAGGATCTTGTGTATCCGAACCACTTTAAAAATCTATGTGTCTCTTGCTTGTGTTGCTATTTACTGTTGCATTGATTTTAACTGCTCATACTGAAAAATATCCTTTAAAATCATTCAACTGAGTTTCAGCGAACTTAACTGATTATTCTACTGAACTGAAACTGTTTCGATAAAAACATTTTCCACTCAACTGTTTCGGGCCTACACAATTCCGCACCACTGAATTCCATCTGAAGATACTGAGTTCTGACTCAGTCAGCTAGCAGATCTCAGTAGAGTCAGTCACTCTGCCTAACACGATTCAGAACAGCTATCTGGTCTGCTGAGCTCATTCAGTACGACACTATCCTGAATAGGACTGTTCGTGTTTCAAGTTGAGAAATCAGTTTCAGGTGTATTCACCCCCCCCCCCCTCTACACCTGAACGTGCTCTCGGGACCAACATATTCCATCAGTAGAAGGTGACAGAATAGGTGGATTGCTGTTCATTATCTGCTTTCCCTTCAAGCATGCTTCACAGTTTCTGTCTTTGATAAACGTTTCATTGGGCAGTCCTCTGACTTTAGAGTTCTTGGCTAGCTTGTTCATAGTCTTGAAGTTCAGGTGACTGAGTCTCTTATGCCACAGCCATCCTGCCTTGTCATTAGATTTTGTCTGTGCAAGTGAGCAAACCTCATGTTCTGCGGTTTTCTAGTTTGTAACATAAATATTTTTCCTCCACGAGCCTGATAACACCTTTTTACCTATAGATTTGTCAACAACATCACAGAAACCAGCGTCAAAGATAACTCTATTCAGATTGTCACATAATTGACTACCAGAAAGGAGATTATGTTGAAGTCCTTCAACATATGTTACTCTTGGAACTGAAGCAGTCCCAGTATTCAGTGTTCCGTAACCCCTTGTATAGCCTTTGGAGTTATCACCAAACTCAATTCTAGAACCATCTTCTTGTACGTAGTTGGTCAGCAGGCTCTTTTGATAAGTCATGTGTCTTGAGCAACTGCTGTCCACAATCCAAGGGTCCTTATGCACCTGCAAAACAGAAACAGTTTTAGGTACCCTTTGGTTCAGTTTGGGCCCTTAGGTGTTAGTGGGTGATTTCGGAGCCCTGATTTGTCTCAGGACCTTAGAAGTCTGAGACTTCTTCTTCTGAACCTTGTCAGCTTTCTTCTCCACAGGACTTGGAGATACTGACTTTCTCGCAGCTTTGGGTTCAGGAGCTTTCTTCTTCTTAGGCTGTGTGCTCCTCCTGACCCTGGGCTAATAGTAGTACAAACCATACTGTGCTGGATGCTCATGTAGCGGTTCACTCTACTGCTCTGCCCATCTGACCTTCTTGGTTCCCCCTGAATTTGATCGTGGTGTCTTGGGGCTAGAACCTCTGGTCAGTAGCTTCTTGTTGCTCGGCTGAGGTGCAATCATCTTCTGTTTGTTCTTCGCCTAAGGTGTTGAGTCAGTAGCTTGAACCTTCCCTCTGACGAACCTATCAGCCAGCATTTCTGAGCTTTTTGATGTTGAAGTGGAAGCTTCATGAGTATAGCCAAGTCCTTCTTTCATGACTGTTGGCCTTTGAGCTCTAAGCATTCTTTCCAACTTCTCCTTAGCTCCTAGGTACTGTTCAGTCATCAATCCTCGCCAGACCTCATCACTTCTCCGAAGTGATTCATAATATTTTTCAACTTCTGCGAGCTTCTGACTAAGTCGGGCTATTTCAGTATCTTTCTCAGAATTGTCCTTGGTCAGAACTGATATCTGAGTTTCTTGAAGCTGAGACTTAGTCATAAGAGATTTAATCTCTTCCTTGAGTCTCACAACCAGATTCTCTGAATCAGTTGAGACCTGACAATCAGAAGAAAGTCTCTGATTTTCAGCCTTTACCTGTTCCAGTTCCTGAATGGTTCTGCTGAACTCTCTGCTCAACTGAATCTGCTCCTCTAGTAGATCATCGTAGGCTTGTACCACGTCTAGAGGTTCATCTGTGACCGAGCACGTGTCGTGTGTACTATGTGAAGAAGAGGTTATATTAAGTTTAGAATATACCTCAGCCTCTTCTCCGGCCATCAGACAGTACTCAGCAGTTGATTCAGGATCTGTCTCTCCGATCTCAATAGCGACAAATGCAGCTTCGTCTTCAGAAGAATACATGAATGTATCTTCCTCGATTGAGTCATCGGATATCTCTCCGGCGATATAGGCCTGCCTCCTTCGGGCAAATTTCTCGCGTCTGGGCTGCCGTTCTGCTCTTTGAGCAGCTGAGAGTTCGGGACAATCGTACTGATAGTGTCCCTCTTTCTTGCAGTTGTAACATACAGACGTTCTGCTGCCTTTTCCAGCTGAGTCGTTGGATGGACTAGCAGCAGGTTCTGCGTTCCTGCAATCAGTAGTTGATTTAGATTCTTCCCTTTTTCGATAATCTTTCTTACCTGAGGGAGAATCTCTATTGTATTTCTTCAGCTTTCTGACTCTCTCCTTTCTCTTTGATATTTGAGAGCCATAAGTGCAAGTTGGTCAGAAGACCAGTAGTTACAGAACCGGTGATCAGAAGACCATATTTTCAGGATTCGTTCGAGAAGACCAGTAGTTATAGAACCGGTGATCAGAAGAACACCGTTGCTCTGATACCAATTGTTGGTCCGGAGACGAGAGTCAGGTGTAGAGGGGGGGGGTGAATACACCTGAGTACTGTTTCTTTTCTCAAATGCGAAGGACAGCTGAGCTGTAAGATGCAACTGATGAACAGTGCCAGATAGTAACCTTCAATCGCGGGTCAGAGAGTGAGCCAACTACTGAGTCTCTCCTACTGACTTTAGTCAGTAGTTGATTCTCAATCGAAGACTTAGTGCGGATAAGAGTGTGGGGCCCGGAGATTCGTCTCAGTTGAAAACGTGATTTTCACAACTCAAACAGTTTGTATGCAATGCAATAAAACAGTAAACCACACAAGCAATTTTTAACGTGGTTCGGATACGCAAGATCCTACGTCCACGGTCCTGCTGAACAGGAGGTCTTGTTGATTAATCTGAGCAAGCCTCAGCAAGGTATCTGTGCACTGGACAGATCCTTCTAAGTTATAATCCTTAGCGACTTTTACAAATCAAACTGAGGTTTGAAGGGGAGGGGATTTTCTCCAACTAGGAAGGAGTTCTTACAATAAGAACAATCACTAAAGGTGAACTCCTTCGAGAATCTAAGCTATAGACATGAGCTTTTGAGCTTAGCTAGAGAAGAGGGATCTAAAGAACTCTAGAGAGAAGAACTAAGAGTATTCTATTGAGCAAGTTCTTCGCTGAATTTCTCTTGAATGCGCTAGAGTTGTTTCAAAAGCTTGAGCATTTTATCCCTTGATATCCCGTGCGTGGATCTTAGATTTTCTTCTCTATTTATAGTCGTGACCCAGACATTTGCCCGTTGGAGAGGACGATGCCACGTGTCACAAACTTCCAAAGAAAACAACCATATATTCGAATTATTGCAGCAGAGTTGTTGATACTGTTCATGAGAGCAGCTTTAGTTGGTCAGAGCAGATAATGCGTTGACGGCTTCTCATTGGTCGAGGTTTGTGGTAGGTGAGATGTGTCAGACATCAGTCTTCATTGGAGTTGACTCTCACTTATCCTCGTATGATCTACTGCTGACTTTCGAGTGATGTTAATAGCTGGGTCGTTTCCTGTCGGATACAGTAGACTTGATGCAGTCTCTATCTTCTTCGTCTGAGTCGGCTGACAAGATGTATTCTACTGAGTGTAGTCAGCTGATGACTGCGAAGGTACTGAGCTTTGCATAAGGTTCTTCTACTGATGTCGGTCAGCTGATAAGGTATCTTCTACTGAAGCGAAGATCAACTGATGACTTAAGAACACAAGCTCTTACACTGATGACATGGGGCTCTGGAAAGTAGCTTCCTACTGAAGATCAGTCCAACATTTTACCCCGTACAGGACATAGACACGACAGATAAAGAATTTGAAATAAGTCTAGCCTATTACATCATCTAGTACTATTGACACTACACTGCTGATACTAGCTGGGTTTTGGGATCTTCAATTCCATAGCATGAACACTACGATTTCCCCCAATATTATTTTACCCAATAAAATGCTAAGTATCATCTACTGACTCATAACCCAACAATCTCCATATGATGTCATTAATTAAAAACGCTTGCATTAAAAGCACAACATTCCATATACTGACTGCGGCGCATTAAATGCACGTCATCTCACCTTACCTTTTAGATGATAGATACATAGGTCGAGATTATAAGCGGCACAGTAATCATAACCTCTTATAACATTAAATCTTGGTCGTCCATCTTTTGAATTCAGTTTAATCTCAACTACATGCTGAATGAACCTTTCATATTCATATGATATATATATATATATATATATATATATAGGGGGGGATAGATTGAGAACACCCCCTTATTGAGAGAAAGGAGAACAAGATCCATCCATCTATTTTCGTGATGTGCGGCTCGGATTGAAGGAGGGAAAATAGTTTTTTAACTTAAAACCCTTTCATTAAGGGTAGCAAGGTAATTTGCAATCTTATGTTTTTCCTTCTCTCTTTTCTCCCAACAAAATCTCAACCGAGAGAGAGAGATAGAGGTAATCGACTGAGCTTGATTCATGAACGATAAACAATGATTCGTGAAATATAGAATTCGATAAGTGCTCGATTGCCGCTCATCACGAATCGTGAAATCCACCCGCCTCTCAACTGAAGAAGAAATTTGTGCAATTCGACAAGTGCTCGATCTGCGCCAATAATCATGGGTAAGTGTGGTAATCGATGGTTAGCCTTCTTATTTCTTCAATTCCTGTATTATGATAGTGGGGATTCTTTATTTTTGATGTTGGAAAATCATTATATCCCTTCATTATCCCTTAATTTTGATAATGTTTTTTTAGGGTTTATTGATTTTGTTGTTATATTTGTGTTTTTATTCGATTTACTGTTTCTGAATAATAATTTAATGATATCCCTGTCTAATTTGTATTATTCGATGCATAATTTGATTTGGGTTTCCTTTCTTTGTAAGATGCCGATATTGAGGTCAAAACAAGGTTTGACGATTGTATTTTCGAAAACAATTCCATGTTGTATAGCCCCGTTTGTCCTGTAGAGTTAACACCGTTTGTGGGGCAAAAGTTTTTGAATTTGGAGGATGGTGTTCGTTTTTATAGAGTATACGCTGGGATTTGAGGTTTTGATGTCCGTTTGAGTACCGTTCGTGTTACCGACCTCATTATCAAGCACAGGTATGTTCTATGCAATCGGGAGGGTCAGGGAAGTGGTGAATTCTGTAATGTAGTTGAATCGAGTGAGGCTTGTAGTAGTAAGAAAAAGAGAAAGACTCGGTCATCGAAAGCTGGATGTAAAGCTAGAGTAATTTTTAAATTGTGTGGGTTGGAAGGTTATGAAATATCTAATTTCATTGAAGCACATTCACATCCCCTTTTGCAAGATGGTCAGAAACAATTTATGAAGGTTAATAGGAAAATGGATTATACCCACCAAAGTTTTGTTATGAATTGTAAGCAAGCAAACATTGGTCCGGTTAGATCTTTTAAATTATTTAAGGAGTTAGTAGGTAGTTTTGATAAGATTGGTTGTAGCAGTGTGGATTTTAAGAATTTCACCCAAAAAGTGCGTTCTTCTGTCGTTGGCTTGGACACTCAAGCTGTGCTGGATAATTTGAAAAGTCGTAAGGATTCAAATCCAGGTTTCACCTTTTGTTACGAGGTGAATGATGAGAAAAAATATGCACGCCTATTCTGGGCTGATATTCTATCAATCAACAACTACAAGCGATTTGGTGAGGTTGTATCATTCGATGCCACATATTCGACCAACAAGTAAGATTTCTTTCATATATTGTTTTGTTGCTAATTTATATTTGATATGCGTACTATCTATTCTGTATGTGCATACGAATTACATGTAATGTGCATAATCATCATAGTGATTCTGCATACTCATCTTGCTGTTATTGGCTTAGTCAGTACAATTATAGTAAAATGTGCATACTATATTGTGACGATGTGCATAATTTCTACGTTAAATGTGCATAACCAGGTATAACTTCATTTTTGCACCTTTTACGGGTAAGGATAACCATGGTAAGTGTGTTACTTTCGGTGCCGGTTTGTTGTCTGGGGAGGATGAGTATTCTTACAGTTGGCTTCTACAAAGCTTTGTCAATGCCATGGATAATGTTCACCTGAAGATGTTGATAACCGACCAAGATCCGGCTTTGATAAAGGCGGTTGGATCTATATTACCGGACACACGACACAGATTTTGTATGTGGCACATCTTGTGTAAAGTTGCTGATAAGATATCAGTTTCTTTAAGATCTGATGAGGGTTTTAGGTATAAATTCAATGCATTGGTTTGGTCAGAATTAATCGAACCGGATGAATTTGATCGGCGGTGGAATGATTTGATGATTGAATATGAGTTGGTAGGGCACAAATGGTTTGATACCATGTTTGATATCAGGGAAAGGTGGATTCCGCTTATTTCGAAATGTGCCGATGAGTGGTTTATTCAAGACTACATCTATGTCAGAATCCGAGAATAATTTTTACCAAAGATTTCTTAACCGTCATGCTAATCTGATTGAGTTTTTCATGCATTTTGGGAGTGCAATTGATGGTCAAAGACAAGTACATAAATTGGAGAGCTGCAATGATATCAAAAGTTCTCCAAATTTATTGTCAAACCTCGCAATTGAGAAGCACGCTGCCTCATTCTATACATTTGCCAAATTCAAAGAAGTGCAAGAAGAAATTGTTGCAGCAATACATTCATGTTGTATGTTGAAGATGACTGAAATTGCTAACACTACCGTATATGAGGTAGATGATTCCGGAGATGGTACCTTCACTCTTGTTTTTGATAGCAAGGACAATAGCATTGTATGCGGATGCAATTTATTTTCCAGAAAGTGTATTTTGTGTAGGCATATATTCTTTGTTTTTAAGAATAAGAGGTTAGATCGTATTCCGGAAAAATATCTTCTATCTCGTTGGTCCAAGACTGTTTTTATTGAGGACCATTACGCGAGCTTTGGTGATGGATCAACTCTAAAGGATAATAGGGAACTTCTATACGAGAGTTATAGATATATTGGATTGGTTGATTCTAGGGATGATTTGCGAGCTGACTTGTTGGTTGATTTGAAGCTTCTAACTGAAAAATATTCGAATCTTACCTTAGGTTCGAAGATAAATAAGTAAGTGTGTATTATGAAATTATGTTTTCTACATGGGCGAATTAAAAGTGTAGATATCATACTGATGCATATCTTTTTTTTTTTTGCAGCGATGGTAGCAGCAAGAATAAAATAGCTGAAGACTTCTATCGATGTTATGTTCCGGATTCTGTGTCCGTTTTATCACCTAGCCCAGTTAAGAACAAAGGTAGTGGAAGTCGAATACAGAGTAGAAAGGAAGCAACTGTTCGTAAAGCTAATAAACCCAAAAGGAGATGCAGCAAATGCAAGCAATTGACCAACCATGATGCTCGTAATTGCGATCAACTAGACTTTGAAGATGACTGAACGCATATCTTTTATTCCCTAATTTCTATGGATTTATTGTATGGGGTGAAACGATTAACTGGATGAATTTATTAAGTTAATGTTAGATTTTGAATTTCACTGTTATTATTTGCAGAAGACATGTGTGCATCATAGTAAACATTAATATGCTCGAAACTCAATTAAATATGCATACATTTCAAAGCAAATGTGCATAAACATATTACTAAATGTGCATACAATAAAGCTTCATATTCTACTTTATTCATATGCACATGTAGTGTTTATTATATGCACATTTTGTGATAATTATATGCACATTAATTAATAACCATTACATATTTGTACAGAAGATTTTCGAGTACAATCTTAATATGTGCAGAAAAAACTATGCAGCAAATGCAAGCAATTGATCAACCATGATGCTCGTAATTGCGATCAACTAGACTTTGAAGATGACTGAACGCATATCTTTTATTCCCTAATTTGTATGGATTTATTGTATGGGGTGAAACGATTAACTGGATGAATTTATTAAGTTAATGTTAGATTTTGAATTTCACTATTATTATTTGCAGAAGACATGTGTGCATCATAGTAAACATTAATATGCTCGAAACTCAATTAAATATGCATACATTTCAAAGCAAATGTGCATAAACATATTACTAAATGTGCATACAATAAAGCTTCATATTCTACTTTATTAATATGCACATGTAGTGTTTATTATATGCACATTTTGTGATAATTATATGCACATTAATTAATAACCATTACATATTTGTACAGAAGATTTTCGAGTACAATCTTAATATGTGCAGAAAAAACTATGCAGCAAATGCAAGCAATTGACCAACCATGATGCTCGTAATTGCGATCAACTAGACTTTGAAGATGACTGAACGCATATCTTTTATTCCCTAATTTCTATGGATTTATTGTATGGGGTGAAAGGATTAACTTGATGAATTTATTAAGTTAATGTTAGATTTTGAATTTCACTATTATTATTTGCAGAAGACATGTGTGCATCATAGTAAACATTAATATGCTCGAAACTCAATTAAATATGCATACATTTCAAAGCAAATGTGCATAAACATATTACTAAATGTGCATACAATAAAGCTTCATATTCTACTTTATTCATATGCACATGTAGTGTTTATTATATGCACATTTTGTGATAATTATATGCACATTAATTAATAACCATTACATATTTGTACAGAAGATTTTCGAGTACAATCTTAATATGTGCAGAAAAAACTAGACATCCAAATCTAAATTTTAATAGACATCCAAATCCATCAATACAAGTTAATCTAACAAAGTCTTTTCCACATTCAAATTCTTCCCAAGGACAGTCTTCTGATAGTATTCCTCGGCCTTTTCTAATGTTTCTTCATTCATTTGGTTCACATTCGATGTGATAAGTGCTGTGAGGTATCTTACCCTTAGTACACTTAGCTGCTTATTTGATTTTGTAGTCAATCCACATTTCTATGACCCGTTGTCTTCTCCCAGGAATGTTTCCATATGTCGCATTGTGAATATTGCGTTATCCATCACGTTTTTATGTTGCCCCCATTTAACATGCATGACCCGAAGCTTTGAGGCCCTCACATTTGCTGCCTTTTCTTCTAACTCATGAGTATCCAGAAAATCGGCCAACATTTTTTGCTGACACACATTTTTAGAGCATGTTAGGAACAGATTCTAAACTTCGATGAAAGCAAGAGACATTAGAGTAATAATTTACCAGTTTAGATGCTGAATTCCAGTATTTATCTTCTGAAGATCTGGATTCTTCATCATTTAAGCTATCTATGACATGGATTGTGGCCCTATGCATTTCCACCATCATCATGTAGTACCGGTCTCCAAGCATAAAGGGGAACACAAACTACCAACACCAAAATAAACGTTGTAGTGAATATAGTTACTTGTATCTAGTTATGCTACTAAATTGTATGTTTACCTGATCCAGACACTCCATTCCTGCTTCTTGATAACAAATTATCTCACCTAGCAAATGTTCTGCAAATTTGATGGGCTTGTTTTGCATTGCTAAACTCTACATAATAATTATTTCATTATTAAAATACAGTTTGTGTGCATGAATTTTTTGAATAATGTGCATAAACTGTATGGAAAATGTGCATAAATAACAAACCGTGATGTTTGTGCTTGCAAAGAAATGCATCTGTGTGGAAGTTGATTTCAGACCTTCCTTCCCATTCAACCATCGAGACCATAGATCCACCACTTTTGGCCTTACATGTCTTCCTGGTTTTAAACTTAGGAAGGTGTCTTTACTAACCTCCACTTCAACACCATCATAGAATACAATTTGATTCCTGCACAAATAGGAAACAATTTAATGAATGCACAAATTTATTGATCGTGGGGTATAATATGTGGTGTATCGGGGAAAATGTTACTTACGGTGTGCCCTTTTTGTAGAAATGATACATCCCTACAACCTTCTCACATCTTATCAACCGTTTTGTCAAGTCCACGGTCCTTTTCACATATGGTGACAAGAGAGTTGTTGTCTTCTTTTTGTTTGTTCGTTGATTTCTACGGGCCCCAGCTCGAGAAGTTTCCTGTAAAACAAAGACTCATTGTAGATGTTATAATTGTAATTACACTTTTATGTCAAATATTCTATGTACTTACTAGGATGTCCTCAATAGTATTTTCTTCATTCGCTACCTCCTTGTCATTTGCAGCCACACCCCTTTCAACAGAATCCTCCTCATTTGCATTAATCTACAAAAATGTGCGTAAAAAAAAATGTATGTGCAGATAAACTTCATTAAATGTGCAGATAAACTTCCATAAATGTGCAAGAACGAATGAGTACGCCTTCTTTCTAGTACTTACTGTGATGTCTTCATTAATATCACCCTCTTCAGCAACATCCTGAACCACCAACTCTTTTGTACAAACACCCCCCTCCACTTGATCCACACCATCTACTTCATTTGCACAAGGCTACAGGATGTGCGTACAAATTTACATCAATATGCATATAAAGACTATTAAATGTGCATGTAACAGAATAAGTTATTCCAGAACAAAAAATCATCAGTGTGCATAATAAAGTACTTACTATATTCTCTTCATTAACATCACCCTGGGAACCTAGATTCTCCACCACCTCATTTTCTGTCCCCACACCACCTTCATTCTCAACCACCAAGTTTTCAGCTTCATTTGTCCCAGACTACATGTGCGTAAAAAAGAACATTAATGTGCATATAACAACTTCTAGTTGTGCATATTAAATGAAGCACAGAACATAACATGCATACCTCGAAATTGTCAATTAAATCATTATAAAGCTCATCCTCAGTGCCATTTGTCCACTCCGAGTTGCCCTAACAAAAGATTGAGGTTAAAATAGCATGTTTATCATTTAAAAATTAAATTTCCTAATCTTTCTAATATTTACCTCGGTATCTTTTTCTGCATTATGTTGATTATTTCCTTCTTCACCACATTTTGTATTCCCTGAATTCCCAACCTAGATAAAATACATAGGGCAAATATCCATAAAGTATAGCATCAATAAAATATGAAATTCGCTCAAGTTTGTAAAATAAAGTACCTCTTTATTCTTCTTTTTTGGCTGACTCATTTGTGATAGGCCAAGGCTAAACGACGGCATATCCAACATGCTCTTCACTAATTCATCTCTCTTGATACATGCTTCCTCTATTGTTACGATATCATTAATAAATGATTCGTTTCCCCACAACCTTTCATCTTCAAAATCATTCACATATTCAACCCTTTCTTCTGAACTTTCATCACTTTCAACATCACAACCAATAAGTCTGCTTGTTGCTTTGATTGCCCTCAAAAATCCAGGGACTGTAATACATCACAATCGTGTTCCAATTTCCTCAATCAAATCAATCATGTGTTTTGCAACCAAGTTTGCTTTTGCTATCAGCTTCCCCATTTTCATGTTATTATCTTCAGTGCTATTCTCCTCTTTTACTTCAGTTGGATCTAATATGTACCCACCACCAAAGCCTCCTCTCTTTATTTCCTTTTTCTGCCTCTTCTTCAATGCTTCATCATCCCAATTAAGCATTACTGGGAAGCCACTTGGATGTGACTCATTAAACACCTTTAACCTATCAATATAGACCAGCTGCAAAGAAAACATACTTATCAACATATATTAGATAATACATTACATATTGAAAGTAAAGCTGTACCAAAATACTTACCGTTAGAAACAATCTTTGGTCCCCCGAACGGCTTCTGTGCTTCCCATTTTTGCCTTGTCCTAACTAGGCATGTCATAACATATTCACACCAGTTCCATTCTCTAACATCATTTAAATCTTTCAAACAACCCATTATTGATGGATACACATATCCATTTTGTGCATTCTGAATAAGGCAAGCTTCTACCAATGCTAGGAAGTGCCTCTTAAACCAACTACCCCCTTCACTTTGTTCCAACATCACCTCCATCAATGTTGCTGGTAAAATCTTCTTGTAATTAATAAAGAATCCTCTCCACTCATCCAATAAATCTTTACCTTCTGATCTCGGTAATGAAACTATACTCCTTCGACCCATGGAGAAACCAAACACCTTACGCACATCGTCATCAACTATATAAAGTTGTCCACCGTTTAATAATTTTATTACACATTTTCTTGCATCAAACATCCTTACCAACCAATGTGCCATCTTCAATGGAACTTCAGTAATGTTTAATCTCAACAGGAAACCAAAACCTAATTCTTTCACAGCACGTATCTGCTTTGTGTTCATTCTTGCAATAGCTCTGTAAAGACAAATGGGGCTTGCACGACACAGTAAATAAGGGTACTCTTCAACTATACCTGTAGATTGTTCTACTTCATGTGGTGTACTATGTAACTTGCCCTTCAATTTCCTATCCATTTCCCCCCCTTTTAAATCTATCTTTCCGCGTTTTATGTTTTTTGAACTCACTTCACCCTTAGAACCACTTCCTGAACATGCTGTCTTTCTCTTCGATGTCATCATCGTACAAAATATGTGCATAAAATTATTAATAAATGTGCATATGCAATACGCCTCATGTGCATAAGAAATACATGCAATGTGCTACACTGCATCCAAATTACAGCCTTTTTCTAATCCCCCTTATTGTGCATTTGAATTACAAGTAATATGCAGAAGAAATATAAAATATGTGCAGACAAAGTATGTAATATGATGTGCAGATTGTGCAGGATTTTCAAAATTTTGTGTGCATATGATATATATCTAATGTGCAGATGATTACAATTATTTTGCAGGCACACATTCAATTCGAATCCCCCTTAGTACCCATACAAATTCGAATCCTCCAAATTCGAAACCTCCAAATTCGAATTCTCCAAATTCGAAACCTCCAAATTCGAAACCTCCAAATTCAAAACCATAGTTTTGCAGGCACACATTCAATTGATTACAATTATTTTGAAATTACCCACTAATCCCAAACCTTATTTTCTAAAATGACCTACTAAACCCTATGTTCATTCGAAAACGGTATTGTAAGAGCAAATTTATCAAAATACCTTATGGGGGAAATTTCCTGCTTCGAATAGCTATTCCTCGTCGATCACTTCTCGTCGATTAAGCACAATATAATCCGCCTCCCCAATATATATAACAACACAATCGATTCGCGTCGATTACCATTTCGCCTCTCTTACCATAACACAAGATTCGCGTCGTTTCAGTGAGAATCGATGAGGGGGTGCGATTTTTCTGTGAGAATCTGTGAGGGGGTGCGATTTTGAGAGAGAAAAGGGCTTGGGTTCTCGAAATGGAGGGGGAGGGAAATTCCCAAATTTTTGAATGAGAATAGGGGTGCAAATTTACTAGTATAACCTTTTGCCTATTTTCTAACAAAAAAATAATGCGAAAATGTAATATTTTTCATTCAATCTTACCCATCCATTTTCCAAGATCAATGGTTAGTAAGTGTTCTTAGTTCTCCACTAAAGGGGGTGTTCTTAGTATAAGCCCCCCCCCCTCCCTATCTATCTATATATATATATATATATATATATATATATATATATATATATATATATATATATATATATATATATGGGAGGGTTCTATGGAGAACACCCCTTATATAGAGAAATAAGAACAATTCTACACTCTTGATCAACATAGATGAGGGGCCAGATTAATAGATATTTTAATTTATTTTTGCATTTTCTTACATAGTTTGAGTCTTAGTAAGGGTGTTTTAGGAAGAAATGTGCATAAATTTTGGAATATAGGTTTTGCAAATAGATCTTGACCATTATCATTGTCTTCTCTATCCCATCTCCTCTCTCTCTCGGTCGAATTCTCTCCCTCTCTTTCTTGAATAAATTCATCCTGTTGCAGACTATCTCGTCGCCGTTGCTCCAACTCTGCCGCCGTCCTTCCGGTTCTAAAATCATCTCGCCGCCTCTCCTTTTTCCTCGGATCTGCGGATCTATAGAGAATTGATCAGATCTAAAGCCGTCGTT
Source organism: Lavandula angustifolia (assembly GCA_028984105.1). NCBI lineage: Eukaryota > Viridiplantae > Streptophyta > Magnoliopsida > Lamiales > Lamiaceae > Lavandula > Lavandula angustifolia. The sequence continues at coordinate 9,670,845 of CM054809.1, read as the reverse complement.
GCCTCGATTCCGCCCCTACTCTTTTTTTCGATCTATAGAGATCTATCATCCTATTGCAGAACTATAGAGATCTGACCATATACGTCGCCGCTGCCCTAACTCCGCCGCTACCCCCTCCGGTTCCAAATCCATCTCACCGCCGATCATCTTTTCCTCCGAAGTGCAGAGATCTATCATCCCGCTCCAAAATATTTTTTGCAGTTCTTTTTTTTGAGAATTATGAACATTGGTTTTGTTTATTGCGAATGATTAAGATTTGTTGTTGTATTATCTGCATATTTTTATTGTGTTATTGTATGCACTTTGTTTAAAAATTGTATGAACCTTTATTGATAATTGTATGCACTTCGTTTGAAAAATGTATGCACTTTTTATTGAAAGTGTATGCAAAATTCACATAAAAGTGCATACAAAATTTGAGAATTTTATGGCAAGAGTTTTTCTGGATTGCTATTGATTTGGAATTAGGTGGTTGTGGTGGTGGTGTTGGGGGAGTTCACATAGAGTTTTAATTTGATTTCAAAGATTATGTGCATAGAATAGATAAAAAATGTGCATATAAAATACAGAAAATGTGCATATAATTTATAGATTATGTGCATAGAATAAATAATAAATGTGCATATAAAATACAGAAAATCTGCATATAAAAAAAGTGCATAGAAAGAAAAGGCAACAAATGAAGAATCTACAAAATCGAACAAAAAAACCGAACTGACGAATGATTTAGTCGTTTTGAATGATTTATCAAACCGAACTGGAGCAAAAGGGAATCAAGAAAAAATCGAATGATTTAACTATTTTTGAAATCAGTTTCATTTGCTAAAGAGAAGGAACAACAATGATTTTGAAAACATAAGAGGTAAAAGGACCAATATACCCGTAATGAGGCATTTTTTAGCATAAAAAATTGGTAAGTTATGATGCAATTTAAACTACACATCAATTGAATGGAGGGCCACAATTTAGGGAGTGTTCTCAAAAGATCCACTCCCTATATATATATGTATCTATGATCTGAAACCTTATTTTTCGCCATTATCTAATATCTTAGTGCTCTGCTATCTAACTGCATCTGAAATCTACTACCTTCAAGCACTATTTTCTTCGGTACCTCTCTCAAACTTAATCTGCAAGTAACTAACTTACTCTATTTTCAAGTGCTAACACTTATTTTGCAGATTCAGTATATTCAAATGGCGAGTTCTCCAAGTAACGAGGTCTTGATTCCGTCTGATACATAGGTGTTGGGAGATGATTTAGTTGTTGATTTGGCTGATCCCAAAACCCTATTCTGATTGATGAACCATTACGTTGTAAAAGTTAATACCCTTGTCTCTTGAGTGTTTCAGACTCAGTAGACTTGCCTTCAGCATGGCCCGGCTCAGAAGTTCCATCTGCAGTCTCTCAGTAGACCATCTGTCGCAGTGCCATGGAGTGAAGATTCAGTATGACTGGACTCGGCAGGAGCAGCATACTGAAAGGTGTTCAGGAGTCAGTAGAACTGGACACAGCAGGAGCAGTTTACTGAACTCAGAGTTTGACCTTTAGTAGTGTTGGACTCCGCAGGAGCAGCCTACTGAACCTTTTGGTCAGATTCAGCAACGGCCTATCAGTTGCTTTAACTGACAGTGGACTTCAAGTCAATTTCAGTAGAGTTGTCCAAGGTCGTACATCTGAGATTAAGTCAGCTTCAGTATCAACCTTGAAGTCTGAAAATATATTATTTGCTATATTAAGAAATTAACCTTCAATTTAAGGGATATTGCAAAATTATGCAATTGATCTCAAATTGAGTTGCAATTTATTTAAAATACTATTGGGGTTTTATAAATACACTTTTAAACTATTTTATTTTCTAACAGACAATAAATGAATATATTTATAATATAAAAATAAAAAGAAGAAATGTTTTTTTTATATAAGTAGTTGATTCATAAATATAAATGAATTAAAAAAATATTGGGATTGGATTGATCCATTTGATGAAATTGAGTTGAATTGAAATTAAATGGAAGGATTAGATTAGATTGAATTGAATTGAATTGAATTGAATTAAGAATTAAAGTAAGAGAAAATGATAAAACAGTAAAATCCGGTGCAAAATAGAAAAAATCTCAACTGAATTGAAATCAATTGGAATTGAATGGAATGACTAGATTAAATTGAATAAAATTAAAATCAAAATTGAAAATTGAAATAAGAGAAAATTATAAAATAGTAAATTCGGGTATAAATTAGAATAATTTCAAGTGAATTGATATCGATTTAGATTGAATTTGGATTCAATTGCCATTCAATTTTAACAAATTATATAGATTTGTTAAGAATTAAATTTATTATTTTAATAATATTAATTGTAAAAGTAAAAATTAGTTATAATATCAAGTCTATTCTACATCTATAAACATAATAAAAATAAAAGTACGTATACTCTAGTTATGAAATACTCAACCCTAACTAAATCTATAGAACCAATTTGGAAGAAAACAAACTTATATGGAGTTTTGCAAGATCCGGCGAAACACTTTGGGAGCCAAATGTTGCTTCAAAAACGAGTGATTCTGATGTAGTACATCTAATACAATTCAATTCACGATCGTATTAACTTGAGACAAAAGTCCATCAAATACTAGCAAATACTAAGTACTGTGACTCGGAGCGATAACGATTCCTGATAGGAGGTTTCACTTGGGCTTTACGATAGATCAGTCAAATGTGATAACAGTAACAGATGTGTGGAAAGCAGACCAAATGATGTTTTACTCGTTTTATTGAAAATTGCTTTTTCTTTACATAGATAAAACGTGAACCATTTGTGCAATTAGTTATACGTTCAAAACCTAATTGATTCACGCGCTTGATAAAATCGAAAATGCAACTTTTACAAATCAATTCGCATATATGCTTATGACAAGATACAAAGTAAGCGACAAGTACACAAACAATTTATAGTGTTACGGTGCAAAGCCTCCTATGTCTTGTCTTTCTATCAAACACAAGATATTCTATTATAATTAGTACCAGATGCTAAGTCGCTCTTTCGTCTACACTTGGACTTCTTAGAACACTCAACACATAACTACACTTACCTAAGTTGAACGAATGTTAAATGTAAGTGTAGTTGTGTGTTGAGTGGACTTGTAGGATACTAATCGAATTTCCATCTAGTTGGCAATTCTTGATTTGTGACAAATCATAGCATTCACTACAAAAAGAATTATTTGATTTTCTTGATAGATTTGATATCTATTATGTACAAAAATGACCCCCCCCAATGTGGAAAATAAGAAGACATATTCTAATGAGCATGGAGCGTTGTCGAGAAACAAGAGATGGGTATTGAGGTGAGCGGTGAATTCCTACACAAAGGACAAGTGCCATTAAGCTTAAGCCACTCATCTATGCAGTCGGCATGAAAATAGTGGTCGCATTCCGGTATTATCCTCAGCCTCTCTTTTGGTTGGTAATCTGACAAGCAAATCGGGCAAGTATTATCGCTCCTACGGCTTTCCCCCTGCACTGTCGTTGGGTACGACTCTATGGTGGCCTGGTCGAGGCCGCTGGTCGACCTAACCACCGCTTGCTGCTCCGAGATTGTGGTCGGGAGGTCCGAGTTGAGGCGGCGCCGAAAGTTGTAGGCTCGAATCATGCCGCAAGCGTAGCATATGAGCCCGATAAGGCATAGGAGTCCCGGTATTCCCACTCCGATTACGATGCCGTATTTGGCCCCTCTTGGAAGGCCTGTTGGAAACATAGGATTATAATAATATAAATATACTAAAATAATTTATTTCGACTACATAATTCTTTTGAAGAGAGATATTTATTTTTGGAACCCCACAAAGAAGAGATAAGAAAGTGGATTCTACTTTAGAAGAGGAAACAAGTTATCAATGGAGAATAAAGAAGAAAAAGTTACATAGATGTTTCAACTTATGCAGATGAATCGATTCTTTTAGCTGTACATACGGAAGTGGGAAAGAGTCAACCTGACCATACTTTGACTTAAATAAACTTCTCTCGTGAATCGAAATTTTTATGCACTTTTATATATCACATTTAGATATATGACATGTAACGTTTGTAAAATGGTAACACATAGGAAAACAAATTACAGAAATACACAAATCTTTCCGCTCTTGAATCCTCAATATATTATTGTGTTTTTTTTTATTTAGAAAACATAATAAAATACTTTGGTAAGAGTATTTAGTGAAATTGGATGAGTAAATGGAACACTAAAGCAAGGTGGCACTGGCGGTGGCTGTCCAATGTAGAATAATCCTTATTTTAGTGCTAGAGTCCAAGGAATCTCTTCTCCTATTTGGCTAATTAGTCAAATACTCATCGCCACCAAAGACAATAACATCCCACCTTCCAAAAATTGCACTCATTCGAACAAATCATAACACATATATTATAGCTTTGACAGGAATGTCTCTAGTAGTTTAATTTTGGCCAAGAAAATTAACGTCCATTTTGTAAATAGTTTATATTTTTAATTAATTTATAAGTATTGATACTTATAACTTTAGGATGTGTTTTGACCGTTTAAAAATAATTTCCACACAAAAACACACACTACCTATATCCTTTCCTTTTGGTATGTCAGTAGTTGATTTGTTAATAATAAAGGTAATTAGACTGGACACATCACGCATAAATTATCAGCTCCCTAATATAATAAATATTTTCAAATTATTTCATTAAAATTCTTAATTTAAATTGCAAATTCCTATAATGAATTCATATTCGTGTTCACTTTTTATTTCACGTATGAATATTGTATCCTCATTGTCATTTTCTTTACTAATCTTTCCATTTCGCTATCAAAATTAATATAATTGTCTTGACCAATACTAATTAATAAAACCAAAAGAAATATATTACTCACCGGATCTAGAACGCCGGAAACAAGAAACTTCGGAGCCCGTCCCGGTGCCCATAAACCCGCAAACACCGCCGTCGATCTCACAGCTCAAGCAGACCGGGTCGTTCCAGACCAGCTCAAGATCCTGTCTCAAATCCATAGACGTCCAGTAAAACTGCGACAGCGTCCACTCCAGCGGCACCAAAACGTTCTTAATCTTCCGGCACGTCGCCGGCGGGGGAACCGCCGCGGCCGCCGAATGCGAGCTCATCGCCAAAACGGTGTAGTTTCTGCCACTAAGGCAATACAGCGGCATGTACCGGGTCGAAGTGTAGTCCATATAGTCCGAAGAGCAGTTCAAGAACGTGTAGTTCCTCGTGTAGGCGGGCCGGAACGGAGATCCCGATATCGTGAAGTTTAGGATCCGACCCGGCAGGCATGCATCCGGGTCGTTGATGAAGATGGCTTGAGACGCGTAGTCTATGTGGTCCACCACGAACTCCCCGGATTCCGGGAGGTTTAGAATAGTCTGGTTTTCGATGTTGCAGTAGAGCCCGAAACCCGGTCGGCCGCAGCCGGCCGATTGCCGGTTTGCTAATGAATATCCGGGCCGAGAATACTGTTGCATGATTGGGGCTGGCACGGATCGGCGATTGTGGTGAAGATGAATGAGGAGAGAGTGAGGATGAGTGTTATGGAGTCCATTTGGTTTGTGATGGAATTTCTTTTTCTGAGTGAAGATGTCGTATTTTATTATTTTCATTTTATAATTTGGATTAAAATGTTTGACCTTTTGGGTTAAGGCGGTTAGATTTATTATAATTTTTTTTAATATAAAGGGTTGGCTATATGAAGATTTTAAGGTGATTGGTGTATTAATCTATGTACAATTTTATTTTCTTTTAGGATGAAAAAATCTTATATTCGACATACAGACATGCATAATATGTAAATTACGTAATTATGCACTTATACGTAAAGTATTGTTCATATAATAGTATACGGACATACATAATTTATAAATTATGTTAGACTAACATATTACGTAGACATGCATACCTAGCTAAGGGCATTGGTAGAATTGAAATTGATTAATTGTGACATTTGGGGCTCAATGGAGAAGACAGAAGAGTAGTGTTGACGAAAAAGAGATAGATAGTCTAAGCATCCCACTTGGTAATATGGACTTTCTAGAGTAATAGACTTCTTCTAAATGCAGTTACGTACAAAATAGAAATTAATGAAAACATTTAATGCTAATTATTATTGCTATCTTGATTGATTTTAAATTGGAAGATATTTCCTCGACACTATCTACGTACTTCATAAATTAATAGTCTAATCTTGAATAAATTGATGAATATGTAGGGACATATAGTTAGGCCGTCTCAACAAAAGCAGACCTGTCGAATATAGCAGCATTCCATTTGGCTTTTATATTACAAGGAAAATTCGCGTTCAACGTCGTCAGATGTTTTGTCCAATAGACACACACGCAAATTAAATAAACAAGTATTATTAAAACAATTTAATAAAAATTATCATAACACTTTAGGTAGTAATTTTGATTTTGATTTTATATATAATAAGAGAAGCAGAAGAAGTTTATGTTCACGTATGATGACCTCCAAATCAGTTGTATCTACATTATCTTTATATTCGTTTCGAACCACTATTTTTCTGTTCATTATGTATCATTTTTCCAGCATTCATTTTTTTGTTCTTTTGCGTCCATTTCGTATCCTCCATTTTATTTATTGATAGGGTTGTAAAGTTATAGTTTTACCACTAATAAAAAAAAATTAAAAAAAAATTGAACACTCCTATCCATTTGGGTTTTTATATGTCTGTACCATTTAATCCACATCTTATTTGAAAATCTAAACCACTTAACATCTATAAATAATGTCTATTGTATATATATATTTGCACACTTATTTGTAAATATTGTCTATTGTTATATAGCTTCTCGATTGAAGGGATGAGTAGTGCTCCACTTCTTCTAGCGTGACAGTCTGTATTTCCTCTTTTCTCTAGTAAAAGTATTGTTGACCACCAGAGCTAATTTCCCCTTCTATATTCAAGTTTCACTCTGTTCTAATGAGTACATCATGGAGATGGCCTTATACGTTTCAAATTAGTGTATATATATTTTGTCGTCTCTTAAATTTGAAATTTATATTCGATAAATAAAGTGGACTAGTATAATTCTAATCATGCTACTTTTTTTTGAGTAAATCTTGATTGATGGTGCAGGTATGAATTCGTAAAAATATATTTACTTTTATAATTGGCTTCGCGGGAATTTGCAGAAATTTGGTGTAGCAGCACTATACATTTATAATTGTATTGAATTTCCTATTTTATAGTTTGATATTTTGATAGTGATATCTTGTTACGCAATCTTAGGGATTGAGATCATATTTTCGTGCTTTCCCTTGTTTGACCCCAAGGTATCATTGTATATATGTGCAAGTGGTGGATAATTGTAATAAACGATTACATGGAAATTTTCACGGTATCAGAGCGAGATTTCAAACTACAGATTATTCCCAAACCACACACTTCTTTCTGAAACCCTAACCCTAATATTCACGCCGACTAACACTTACGCGGCGATGGCCAAAGATGAGGACGTCAAAACCAGCGGTGACGATGCAGGGAAATCGATTGGGACTGTGATAGATCACATGTCCCCGTACTACCTATCTTCGACAGATTATCCACGTCAAGTGCACGTGAACGAGATTCTAAACAACAACAATTATGCGGACTGGGCACAAAAGATGTTCGACTTTCTTTACGCCAAGAATAAGGATGGTTTTGTAGATGGATCACTCCCAATGCCCAAGGATGGTTCTCCTGACTAGATTTTGTGGAAATTATGTAATACGATGATTCGAGGTTGGCTTGCAGCTGCCATGGAGAAGGAGCTTCGAGCTAGCATCAAATATGTTGTGAGTGCGGTGCATATTTGGAATGATCTTCACGACCGATTTGGAAAACAAAACGCGCCACGCGAGTATGAACTAAGCGGATTCTAACTTCTATCCGACAAGAGGGGGCTCGTTGGTGTCATAGTATTACACAAGGTTGAGGGGAGTGTGGGATGAAATGGGATATGTTTCACCACTGACGATTTGTTCTTTTCCTGTAGGAAAGAAGAATAGTGAGGTCCGTGTGCGAGATCAAATATACGATTTTCTCATGGGACTTGATGATACGTTTATCGTAGTCCGAACGCAGATCTTAGCAACTACACCTCTTCCCACCTTGAGTGTAGCGTACCACTTGGTGGCTGAAGATGAGCGGCAGCCAAGCATCTCGGGGTCCCAAAAAATAGTCCAAGAAGATGTAGTTTTTGGTGCTCATGTACAGCGCACCAAGACTGGATTGGAGGCAACTCATCGATCTCAACAACAGTTTCAGAAGAGAAGCTCAAATGTTGATTATACAAGTCACAAGGAAAGTCGTGATCGGGATCGTGACAGTCTTAAATGTACTCACTGTGGAAAGAAGGGACATGAGTAGGAGCAATATTTTGAATTAATTGGCTATCCGGATTGGTTCAAAGTGATAAAACCCATGATGAGAAGAAGAAATTGAGTTTGTAAAAGTTGTATTATTCATCAGCAAAAGATACGTATATATAATTAAAAAGATGCACTGCTAATCCTAGTATTAAAAGAAATAAATAATCTAAATATGGTACAAGATAATACAACAACAATATAGCCTAATATGATGACATAAGAACAGATCTTATGCTAATCCAATCACGCTAATTGATCGCTAACACTCCCCCTCAAGATGGCGTGTGTAAATCCCGAACACCCATCTTGCCAAATAAAAAGGCATATTGATCACCTCCTAATGCCTTTGTGAAAATGTCAAGAAGTTGTAACCGTGAAGAAACGGGCATGGTGATAACATCTTTTGACTCCACACGTTCTCGGACGAAGTAGCAATCTATCTCAATGTGTTTCGTTAGTTCATGAAAAACTGGATTAGCTGCAATATGTCTAGCAGCTTGATTATCAGATTATAAAGTTGTATGGGTAGTGATAACAACATGAAGATCCTTTAGAAGCCATCGAAGCCATAACACCTCATTCACGGTTGTAATGGCACGATATTTTGCTTCAGTCGATGATCGAGATACGACCGTTTGCTTCTTAGCTCGCCAAGAAATTGGAGCCCCTCCAAGAGTGATAAAATAACCCGTACGAGATCTTCTTGTAAGGGGACAACCTCCCCAATCAGCATCACAACAGGCTTCTAAAAGTAGATCGCCTTTTGAGGGCAGAAAAATACCTTGACCAGGACTTCCTTTCAAGTAACAAAGGATGCGATAAACAGCATCAAGATGGCAACAACGAGGACTGCTAAAAAATTGACTAAGTATATTTACGGCGTAGGAAATGTCTGGTCGAGTGATAGTTAAATATTGTAACCGTCCTAGTAGTCGATGATAAAGCCAGCATCAATCTTCTCTCCGACTTCATCTGTGTTAAAACGTGTATTTTGTTCCATTGGGAAAGCACAAGGTCGAGAGCCTTGCATCTCACTCTCTTCAAGAATATCAAGTGTATATTTCCTTAGACAAAGCATGAAGCCAACAGGTGATCACGCTACTTCTATGCCCAAGAAGTACTTAAGTGTGCCAACGTCTTTGATGCTGAATTTTGTATGAAGATGATCTTTTGTGGCCTCAATATGGCTAAGTTCATTTCCTGCAAGGATAACACCATCAACGTATATCAAAGAAACAAGGTGGGTTGTGCCTTTGTCATAAATGAATAATAAATAATCGACCTTAGATTGCCGAAAACCTATATTGTGGAGTGTTGTAGTAAACTTCTGATATCAATTGCGAGAAGCCTGTCGAAGTCCATATAAAGATTTCTGAAGCTTGCACACTCGAGTCTCCCCCTTGCGAGCAAAACCCTGCAGAATTTTCATATAAACATCCTACAAGAGGTCACCATGTAGGAAGGCATTGTTGACATCAAGTTGATGCACATGCCTTTGACGTTTTACAGCAATGGCTAGGATAGTACGAACTATGACAAGTTTAGCTACTAGTGCAAAAGTTTCATGGAAATCCAGACCCTCAATTTGAGTAAAACCCTTGGCCACCAAACGTGCTTTGTAACGTTCTACTTCACCATTGGGTTTATATTTTATCTTGTAAACCCACTTTGAATCAACATGTTTTCCTAGAGGAAGCGGGACAAGCTGCCAAGTACCATTTTCTTCTAGGGAAGCAATTTCTTTACGTATGGCATCACACCATGCCGGATCCTTGATAGCCTGCTGTAAATATTTGGGCTCATCATGGGAAGTGATGGCCGCAAGAAAGGCACGATGTGAGGGTGAAAAACAATGGTAAGAAACATGGTTAGATAGAGAATGTACCGTCGAGGAACGTGAATCGGAGGGAGAGTGTGAAAGGTTAATTGAGTGAGGAAGCTAAACTTTATAATCAGCCAAATGTTTCGGTTGTCGTTTGGGACGTGTGCTATGTCGAGGAGGTAAGGAAGAATCAAACAGTATGTCTTCCAAGTGGGCTGCCGAGTCAGAAGGAGCTGACAGTGATTCATAATTTTCTGTAGTGGATTGCTCTCTAGTTGCAATAGTGGGTTGCTCTTGAGTTTTAGTAGTGGGTTGCTTGGTATTATCTATTTGTGGCCCAGAAAAGGTAGATGCGGAATGAGAAAACTCAAGTGATGACATGGACTGCTCAATTGTAGAAGAGTTGGGCTCTATGAATTGGACTCGTTAGTTTTAGCAGGCATGGAATTGGAGTTGAGCTCAAAATAATTGTCACGTCAGTCAAACTTGGGCTCCCATGAAAGTTGTAAAGTAGATTGCCGTAGAGAGGCACCTTGTTTAAATGGGAAAACATCTTCAAAAAATCTCACGTCTCTAGTTGTATAAATGGTACTCGTATCAAAATCGTAAACTCGATAACCCTTTTGTGAACTTGGATATCCAATTAAAACACAAGGACGAGCCCGAGAAGCAAACTCATCAAGACCCTTATGATTGTTGTGAGCATAAACAACACAGCCAAACACACACAAATAATTATATGATGGTTCTTTACCATAGATTATCTCATAAGAGGATTTGTAATTGATCAATTTAGAGGGCAGTCGATTTATTAAGTGCGTTGTCGTCATTACACACTCTCCCCAAAACTCAATCAACAAGTCGCTATGAAACCGTAATGCCCGAGTCACTTCAAGAAGATAGCGGTGCTTGCGTTCCACAACACCATTTTGTTGCGGGGTAACAGTGCATGAAGTTTCAAGAGCAATTCCATGCATTGCATAAAAATCTATCATTAAACGACTTTGAAATTCCTTCCCATTATCCATTATAATCCTTTTAACGCTCCTTCCAAATTGATTCTTAAAAAGATTGCAAAAATTCATCAAAAATCCACCAACCTCAGATTTATACCGTAATAGAAAAACTCAAACAGCACGACTAAAGTCATCAACAACAATAAAAAAATATCGGGCACCAGAAAAAGATTCAAACTTATATCTACCCCAAATATCACAACGCAATAATTCAAAACACGCAGTAGTCTGAATAGATCCAAGGGAAAAAGAATTACGAGTCGGTTTTGCTCTCTAGCAAGAATAAATTATATAACGTGTTGATGCGTCTTATCTTCTCGGGGGTAAATGATCAAGACGTCGGTGCCACATCTTTGTATCTTTCTGCGCACTAAGAGTAGTACCTCGTATTCGAATAGGCACTATGCAGTACATACCATCGCACTCTTTACCCGCTCCAATCAGCGTCCTCGAGGCCAAATCCTATAATACACAAAAATCAAGAAAGAACGTGAAGGCACATTGAATATCCTTCGTTAAGCGACTGACATGTAAAAGATTATACTTGAATTTAGGAATATGAAGCACATCATTAAGTTGAATATCCTTAAAAAGAGTGGCAGTCCCAATGCCTTCAACCGGAATACCATCAGCATTAGGTATTTTCACTACCTCACCACCACTAATTGGACGAACATCCTGTAATAATTATATTCACTAGCAATATGTTCAGTAGCCCCCCGAGTCAACTACCCAAGGGCGAGAAAAAGTTTTCTTACCCTCCATTTGTGCTAACAAGGCAAGAGTATTGCTAGTTTGACCAGATTCATTGTTGTCGGTGGTGGCACTATTTGACTCCATTTGACTAGAAGTTCCAAGGAAATGAAGAAGCTTTGTATATTGTTCTTGAGTGAGGCCAACAACTGGACTCATTAAATTTTGGACGGAGGCAACACGTGCTGGTGGTCTTGAACCACGAGAAGCATATCCTCCTCTTCTGCCATGGCCACAACCACTCTCTCTCCCTCCTCATCGATCGCTCTCTGGTGGATATCCGATTAATTTATAACAAGGTTCCTTTATATGTCCAAGACGGTGGCAGTAAGTACATTGTGTCCGACTCTCAGGACGACCATATTGTTCATGAGACGTCAATTGCATGGCTGCCTTAGGCATGCTTGTTTGGAAGGCGGTGACATCAGATGTTGGATGTCGGTTACTTGTTACAAGGCGGTGGCTCTCCTCCTCAGCCACCATATGATAAACAACACCGACACTCGGCATGGAATCCGAGCTTAAGACTCATGATTTTATGACTGAATAGGTATCATCTAGACCATCAATAAATTCATATAAACGTTGTCGTTGCATTAAGCCTCGCATCAACTTATCATTCCTGCACTTAAAACAATTACATAATGGAATAGCATCAAGGGTATCAATTTCATCCCATAAAGATCGAAGCTTATTGTAATAAGAAGCCATCATACCTCCTTCTTGTCTTGTGGTCATGATTTGGCGATGTAAATCAAAGACACGTGGAACGTTTGCCTTGTCATATCTTTCCTTTAAATCGTTCCATATCGCCTGAGCAGTTTTGATTCTCTTCAGACTCACCCGCATGCCCTTTGTCATCGAACTCACAAGCAAACCTCACACCATAGCGTCACATCTGGACCAGTGCTCAAACAGTTTGTCATCTTTTGCAGGTTCCTTAATAGAACGATCAATAAAACCAAGTTTATTCTTTGCACGTGGGACATTTTCAATTTCATCCACTCAATAGACGTAATTTCCGTCGTGTAAAGCATATGTAACAAAGATTTGACCGGGATTGTCAGAAGCATGAAGATAGTATGCCGACATACTATCGATGGTTGTTTCATTAGATTTCACCATGATTAAAGAAGTGTGTAATGAAGGAAGAAGATAAACCAAAAATATGCTGCAAAGGAAGAAAATTATGTTGTAAAGGGGCAACAATGAGAGCGGAAATTATCCCGCTCTGATACCATGATAAAATCGATGATGAGAAGAAGAAATTGAGCGTGTAAAAGTTGCATTATTCGTCAGCAAAAGATCCGGATATATAATTACAAGGATGCACCGCTAATCCTAGTATTAAAGGAAATAAACAATCTAAATGTGGTACAAGATAATACAACAACAATATACCCTAATATAATGGAATAAGATTGGATCTTATGCTAATCTAATCACGCTAATTGATCGCTAACACAAAGAGCTGCGTGAACAACAGGCAGGTGGGTTGGGTCGTACCGGAGAAAGAAGGCCGAACCCAGAGGCAACAAGTGTTGAAGTTGAAAAGAGTCTTATACCGGGACTTACTGATGGAAATATGAGAGGAAGAAATATACATTCCTCCACATATGTTGTTGTAGCTCTGATTGTTTCTCCTGTCCAGATCTTCTTATCAGTGTCCCGGTCTTTTTCTCCTTCTGGGTGGTTAAAGAACTGAAGAAAATTAAGATTTCGCCTCTCTGAATCTCACGTGTATACGCGTGAATCATATGTTTGTATACTGTTTATGAACAGAATACTAATATATATAGGTTTCAAGAGCCAGTATTATATTAATATTTGTAGCTCATTAATTTAATTATATTCCTAATGGACTTCTACATCAATTTGCCCATAATATAATAAATTTATATTTTGGGCTACTTTTATTTATCAATTAATTGGCCTAGCCAATTAAGATCAGATAAATAACATTATTAAATAATGTAAAATACATTAATATATTAATAATGATTTCTGATAGATAATAAATAACTAGGCAACTAATTGGGCCAGATCAGGGATTTAATAGAAGAAATAAAGCAGGGCCTCAAATTAATTAATTATCTATGCTCAGCCAGAGCAAAATTAATTAATAAACACATATTCATTCCACTAGAGAATACGTGTTGACTTATCTCTTTATCCCAAATTGAGCAAGAGCTTGTATTTTAGACATAATTGATCCCCGTATTTAAGATAGAAATATACATTAATTAATTAAGCTCACAGACAGCTTAAATTAATTAACATCTTATTATAGTCCTGAGTAGTACCACTCGACCTCGTTAACACACCTGAACTTAATCAACCGTCCGGGTTTAGTGTGCTAATCCTTACGAGTTTCACAAGGGATATTATCCACCCATTTTACTAGGATACGGTCGCAAGATACAGACAACCAGCCTGAGCCACAAATAACTGCTAACACCCAAGATACGTAGATCCGGTCGCGATGACGTTCACCATAGTAGGTCAAAGTGATAGATAGCCAAATGTGCTCAGCTGAAGTCTTATCAAGCTTAAGACCAGCTAAGTCGCCGAGATCTTGGTTCTCCACTAAGGTCAGTCAGGAGAACACATCTCACTGTGATCCATCAATACACCACCTTAAGTGTACCAGTAAAGACAAGCAGCTAAGACAAGCCACTTCTTATCTAAACCGCAGCTTAAACCGACAACTTATCCTTAAGTTGTCTCAGTTGTGATAACTGTTTATATCTTGTCAGTTCAACCAATTCCTGTAGTCTTATGTGATACTCGACACACTACACAAATCTAAGTTTTATACAAGATAAATGATTACATGTATATATATATTTATCTTGTATACAAGCATAAAAACTGCTTTCAGTATACAAAATCCCAACAATTCTCCCACTTATACTAAAGCAAACTTTTAGTATACAATATGTGAGTTCTAGGTACAAACTAGTACTCAGCTATCTATCTTATCTATCACTGCATATTCTCCCACTTATACAAAAGTCTCTGCAGTCCTAAGTGGGGGCATCTTTACCACGAACATGCTTCTCGTAAGTCGGAACTGGTAAGCTCTTCGTGAAAGGATCAGTTAGGTTGTCTTCAGTTCCAATTTTGTCAATCACCACGTCTCCTCGATGTACGAATTCTCTTATGATTATGTCAATGTGTTTAGACGCCTTGTGGGATCTGGGTTCCTTTGAATTTGCCACTGCACCCGCATTATCACAATAAATTGTGATAACCTTAGGCAAATTCAGATTAATATCAAGATCCAGAAGGAAATTCTTGAGTCAAACTGCCTCTTTCGAAGCTTCTGAAGTAGCCACATACTCTGCTTCCATTGTTGAGTCTGCAATGCATTTCTGCTTTGCACTTCTCAATGAGATGGCTACACTCCCAAGGTAAACACATAACCTAAGGTAGACTTCTTCTCATCACTATCAGCCTGGAAATCCAAGTCTGTCTAACCCAAAGGCACTAGACTGTCTGATTGGTAAATAAGCCTATAATCTCTAATCCTTTTAAGATACTTGAGAATATGCTTTACCGCAGTCCAGTGCTCCTGTCCAGGGTTAGACTGATATCTTGAGACCATGCCTACAACATATGAGATATCTGGTCTTGTACAAAGCATCGTAGACATAAGGCTACCGACAGCGGAAGCATATGGTACTAGCCTCATACTTTCTATCTCTTCAGGTTTTAGGGCACTGATTCTTTGATAGAAAAATGACATGTCTGAAAGGTACTGAACCTCTCTTGGCATTTTGCATGCTAAAACGAGCAATAACAGTGTCAATGTAGGATGCTTGTGATAAGCTTAACATGTTTTTTTGGCGATCTCGGATAACCTTGATCCCAAGGATGTAAGCAACTTCACCTAAGTCCTTAATTTGAAACTGCTCGGATAACCACGTCTTTACGTCTGATAACACTTCAACATTTTTGCCAATAAGAAGGATGTCGTCCACGTAAAGTGCAAGAAACAACAATGATCCGTTAACACAGATACGGTACACGCACACCTCATTAGGACAGGATACAAAACCATAGGATTTGACCACCTCGTCAAAATACTGGTGCCATAACCGAGAAGCCTATTTAAGTCCATAAATGGACTTCCTAAGCTTCCAAACTAGATGCTCTTCGCCCTTCTTCATATAACCATCTGGTTGTTTCATGTAGATGTCTCTACCTTTTTCGAGGTGACCGTTTAGGAATGCGGTCTTGACATCCATTTTCCAGATCTCTAGGTTCATGTGAGCTACTATGACAAGGAGAATCCGAATGGACTTGATCCTTGCTACAGGCAAGAAGGTCTCTTCATGATCGATACCTTTTTCTGGGTAAAACCCTTCGCCACTAACCTGGCTTTAAACGCCATGATCTCTCCATTCGGTCCTCTCTTTCTCTTGTATACCCACTTACTACCAATAGCCTTGCATCCCTCAGGTAGTTTAATGATCTCGTATACATCCATATCAGTTATGGACTGAAATTCTAAGTCCATGGCGATTCACCAGGAATCTGCATCTATATCTCCCACTGCTTCGTTGTAGGTGCAGGGATCAATGGTATCCTGTTCATCTGCCGGGAGATGATCAGACGTCTCCCCAGTAAACATATACCGATCAGGTGTAAATAACACCCTCCCACTACGTCGAACAGTGTCAGGCGATGTGTTAACAGATTGTGCAGTTACTCGTGGAGTACTATCTGAACGTGATTCCAATTTGTCGGTTTGCCTATTTAGCACATAAGCTGGACAACCCCAAATCCTTAAGTGGTGCAAACTAGGCTTATGCCTATTCCACAACTCGAAAGGGGTCTTTTATACCGACTTGGAAGGCACACGGTTCAACAAGTATGTTGTAGTCTCTAGGGCATATCCCCAAGAGGATTGGCAAAGTTGCATAACTCATCATGGACCGAACCATCTCTAAGAGAGTTCAGTTCCTTCTCTCTGACACACCATTCTACTGAGGCGTGCTCGGTGCTGTCAGCTGGGTTGTAATCCTACATTCTATCAAGTAGTCCTTGATAGGGATGGCAAAAGGATTCGGACCCGTTGGACCCGCACGAAATAGGGCGAGTAATACTCGCCCCATACCGGGTCCGGTCTGGTCCAGTTCCTGCCACAAACCCGCCCTGCCCCGCCCCGTATAGACCCGCTGGGTCGTGTAGGACCCGCCCCGGACCCGCCCGTATGGACCCACCCCGCCACAAATTAGAATTTAGTAGTTTAAAAATCTTATTTGTGAGATTCGAACCCACATAAATAATTTCTTTACCTGCACTTATACTGTTTGAAGTAATATTTACACTTGTTAATATTCTACATGTACAATTATATATAAGAATATGACATACTAAAATAAAAAAATTAATACATCTCAGAAAAAATTAGCTTATAAAATATATATATTAATTTTCTAGATTTCAATATATTATATGCAAATTGTAATTACGGGCAGGTATTTCGAAAATGAAATTAATATTTTTATTTCCAAAATTTAAATTTAAAACTATTTTTATTTCTAATTTTCTATTCTTTAATTGAAATGAATTATATGTATAAATACAATTATGATTAATGAATAATTACAATTGAAAACTTTTTATAACAAGTTAAATACGTCTAACGAAAATACAATAAATATTAACTTTCTAATTTTAATATATTATATTCAAATTTCTAATTTCTAATCATGAAAATGTATTTCGAAAATGAGATTAACATTATCTATATTAAAAATAAGTATTCATGAACAAATGAACTTGTTGGGTGATGATTCAGTCCCCAGCAACAACATTAATAGAGGGAAATGATTCAGTCTTCTCAGTTGACATTAACTCAGTAGCCTTGTGCTCTGAAAACCTACTGAAGATTTGAAGATCCCAAAACCCTATATTGATTGGTGAACCATTACGTTGTAATCTATTTTTGTCTCTGAGGTTTCAGACTCAGCAAACACTCTGCTCTGGTTCAGGCACTCAGTAGATTATCTGCCTCAGCACCAGAAGTAGAAGACTCAATTATACTGGACTCAGCAGGAGCAGTATACTGAAAGAAGTCAGTAGCAGGAGTAGTTCACTGAACTCAGCAGGAGTAGTTCACTGAACTCAGAGCTGATCTTCAGTAGAGCCGACTCAGCAGGAGCATGCTACTGAATTAGAGATCAGACTCAGCAACGGCCAGACAGTCTTCTGACTGTCAGGAACTTTAAAAGTCAAATCAGCAAAGTCAATACTAGGAAGAGAGAAGTCAGCTTCCGATCTCCTTGAAGTCTGTTCTGTCTCAACCACTTTCTGAACCTCGACCAATGACAAGCAGCCACGTTTCCTATATCTATTAAAGCTGCAAGTCAACAACTTTCCAGAAATGGAGGGAAAGGACACTACTACCATACTTCAAAAGAGCCGTTAGCTACCCAAAAGAGAGAGACAAAGGATCGTCGGCTCCAACGGATCTATCCTAATCTCTGCTCTATAAATAAAGGGATAAATCAAATTGAAGAGAACCTAGAACTCACGACGCACGAGAGAACACACAGAGCATTCAAATGAGCAAATTCGAAAAAGCCTAAGTCTTCCGCAAGAAGTTCCAAGAAACAATCTCAGGCGAAAGGCTACACTTCTGCTCTTAGGGAACCAAGCTGAATTGAATTATACAGCCTCTAGTATCCAAACGATGTTACACGAACCCAAAGCTTACACTCAGTTGTTCATGGTTCTAGAAGCCACATCCTTGTTCCCTATCCCTCTAACCTAAGCTCAATAGACTAAATCCATAGCTTAGACGAAGGAGTTCGCTTCTGAACTAATCCTTATTGTAAAGGACTCCTTCACCATTGGAGAGTTTTTCAAACACTTAGTTTGATAACCTTGTAAACTGAGACTTGCTCAGTATAAATCTCAAGACTAGTGTTTGTCCAGCGTACAGACCAACTGAGACTATCTCAGTATAATACATAGCCTCCTGATCTTTCAGGACAGTGGACGTAGGATTGTTGGATCCGAACCACTTTAAAAATCTCTGTGTTCTGCAGTTTACTGTTGCATTGATTTACTGTTCATACTGAAAATATCTTTCAAATCATTCAACTGAGTTTCAGCAAACTTAACAGACTGTACTAATCTACTGAAACTGTTTTGATAAAAATATTTTCCTAACTCAACTGATTTTGGGCCTACACTATTCCGCACTACTGAACTCTATTTGAAAAATACTGAATTCTGACTCTAAGTCAGCTAGCAGGTCTCAGTAGAGTCAGTCACTCTGCCACACGATTCAAAACATCTTATCTGGTCTGCTGAACTTGTTCAGTACGACACTTTCCTGAAAAGGACTATTCGTGTTTAAGTTGAGAAATCGTTTTTCAGGTGTATTCACCCCACCCTCTACACCTGAACGTACTCTCGGGACCAACAATTGGTATCAGAGCAGGAGTTCTATAAGACTCTTGTTATTCTGAAACTGGTCTACTTGAATGGATCCGGAAAACGTTTTCACTGCTTATCATTCTTCATTCATATCACCATCTATCATATCTGATATGTCAGGAATCAGGAAAGGTACCCATGTTCTCAGTAGAGAACTATGGTGTATGGCGGGTCAAAATGGAGGCACATCTGACCTCTCTCCACGATAGCGTCGTTGCTCAGGATCCAGCAGACGGAGGAGGAATGGTGACCGGGAAAAAGATTCTCAAGGACAGAAGTCTCTTCACCCTTGAGGAGAAGAAGCTTCACAACTTAGACCACGTCGCCAGAAATGCCATACTGACCACCCTGAGTGATTCCTATCTCGGAAGAGTTCAGGACTGTAAGTCCGCAAAAGAACTCTGGGATGCTCTAGCACTACTGAGTCGGGGGACTCAGAAGATTAAAGCGAAAAAACTTACGCTGGAGCTTCAGAAGCTGGAGAGATTGTCCCTCATGCCTGGTGACACCATTGAAGACCTCAACGTCAGATTTATGAATCTGATGAATTCTATCAACGGGCTGGGAAAGACATTCTCCAACCGAGAGATGAATCTCAAGATTTTGAGGGCACTGCCAGACGGAAACTGGACCCCCTTTGCTACGTTATTACGTCATTCTGATTTAGAAATTGTTACTCCTGACCATATCTTTTCAGAACTTAAAGCAGAGGAGTTCGAGTTTGTCTTACCTCAAAGGAAGCAGCGAGCTGAAGCTGACACCCAAGTCGACCATGCCTTTAAAGCATCTGTCAGCACAGCAGCTCCAGCGTCTAGCAAGGCTAAACCTTCACTCAGTGACATACAAGAAGGAAATCTAGCCAAGAAGTGCGCACTGCTTGCCGTGAAGTATCAGAAGGAAAAGGAGAGCCGCAGAAAGCTCTCAAGAGTCGTCAGAGACTCTAAGGGTAAGAATGAATATACACCTAAGCGCACTCCTGACTCGCATACTTCTGAATGCAAGAAACAGGAAGACTCAGCTCAGTCAAAAGACAGTGAGAGCAATGAAAAAAGAGTCACAACCTGCTACAACTGCGAAAAGCCAGGACACTATCAGTATGACAGTCCTCAGCTCAGTACTGCTGAAAGAGAAGCACGCAAAGCAAGAAGGGAGAAGTTCATCAAGAAGAGACAAGCATACATTGCCGGTGAACTCTCAGACGACTCAGATGAAGTCGATTCCTTCATGGATTCATCTGACGATGAAGTAGCCTTCATGGCCATAGAGCTTGAAGCTGAAGAAGATGCTGAAAAGTGTCTCATGGCAGGAGAAGAGGATGAGGTAAACTCTCATGCACCATTTAATTCCTCTTCACACTGCACACACGATACTCTCTCAGGTACAGACGAGAATCTGGACGTCGCGATCGCATATGAAGAACTACTTGACGAGTAAATTCAGATGAGTTTGCAGCTCAGTAAGACTCATCAGGAATTAGATACCCTGAAAGTGGAGAATCAGAGAGTTTCTCAGGAGAGTCAGGTTGCTACTGAGTCAGAAGGACTAGTGTTGAGACTCAGGGAGGAGATAAACTCTCTGATGGCCAAGTCTCAACATCAAGAAGATCAGATCTCAGTTTTAACGAAAGACTTGACTCAGAAAGATACTGAACTGAGTCTACTGAAGCAAGAGTTGTCAGTACTTTAGACCGAGCATGAACTGCTGAAGAAGAGTGATAATGTCTGGAGAAACCTGATGACAGAGCGTTACATGGGCGCTGAAAAGAAGCTAGAGGATATGCTAGCAAGCAACAAGCCCAAGCATTGCAAGGAGGGACTTGGATTCAGCCAGGGAGCCTCATCAGCCAGGGAGCCTCAGCACTCTGACAAGAAGATCAGCACCAGATCACCCCAGTTCAATCAAGGGGGAACCAGCAAAGCAAAATGGGCTGATCAGTATGGACCTCCGCAACTGACTCATCCAGCTCAGTATGGGTTATATTACTATGATCCTATAGTCAGGAGAGGATCCAAAAGTCAGAAAAAGAAGAAGAAAGCCGTGCAGAAGGCAAAAGTCAGTTGTCCACCCACTCAGAAGATCAGGACTCCTGAACCTGAAATGCCTCAGAAGTCAGCAGCGACCAGTCCAGTGGTCAAATATGTTGACAAAAGTGGAAAGAAATTGTCTGTGACCACCAGGGTCGTAAGACATATATGGGTTTCCAAAACTAACATCTAAGGACCCAAAATCAAAAATAAAGGGTACCTAAATATAATTCTGTTTTGCAGGTGCACAAGGACCCTTGGTATGTGGACAACGGATGCTCAAGACACATGACGTACCAAAAGGGCTTGCTGAAGAATTATACTACTGAAGAAGGACCCCGAATCGAGTTTGGAGACAACGCAAAAGGCTACACCAGAGGCTATGGAACACTCAGCATTGGAACAGCAACAGTTCCAAGAGTATCATATGTTGAAGGACTTCAGCATAATCTTCTCTCTGTTAGTCAATTTTGTTATAACTCGAATAGAGTGATTTTAGACGCTGGTTTCTGTGATATCATTGATAAATCTTAAGGGAAAATAGTGTTATCAGGTTCGCGCAAAAAGAATATATATGTAGTTGACTGTAACTCAGTAGAACCTGAAGCTTGTTTGTTGGCGAAGAATGACAACAGAACGGGGTGGCTCTGGCACAGAAGACTCAGCCATCTCAACTTGAAGACGCTCAACAAATTGGCTAGAAACACTCTAGCAAGAGGACTGCCGAATGAAGTATTCAGCAAAGACACTCAGTGTGAAGCATGTTTGAAGGGAAAGCAAACAAGGAATCAAAATCCACCTGTTCCACCTCCTTCCACTGATGGAATCCTTCAACTGCTACATATGGATTTGTTCGGTCCAGTCTCTCCAGTGACGATCAGAGGCAAGAAGTATGCATTAGTGGTCATTGATGACTACTCGCGCTACACATGGGTCATATTTATTGCCAACAAGTCTGACATCAAAACAGAGTTACCAACGCTTCTGAAAAGACTCAGTGTCGAGAAGAACACCAAGATCATCAAAATACGTTCAAACAGAGGAACTGAGTTCCTGAATTTCAGGGTGGAAGAGTTCTGCAAAGCAGAAGGTATAGAGCATGAGACGTCTGCTGCACGCACGCCTCAACAAAATGGGGTTGCTGAGAGGATGAATTGAACACTCAAAGAAGTAGCAAGAACCCCGCTCGCAGACTCAGGACTCCCAACCAAATTCTGGGCAGAAGCAACTGATACTGCATGTTACACTCAGAACCGATCTCTACTGACAAAGCAGCATAAGAAGACACCATATGAACTATGGAATGACAGGAAGCCTTCTTTATCTTATTTCCATATTTTTGGGTGTTCGTGCTTTATTCACAATAACAGGAAAGATCAGCTGAAGACTTTTGATAGCAAGTTAGATCAGGGAGTGTTCTTAGGATACTCCCGGGTCAGCAAAGCTTTCTGGGTCTTTAACTATCGGACCCTTTGCGTGGAGGAAAGCCCTCATGTTGTTTTTAATGAGTTTGCTACTGAAGACAGGAGCAGAAACTCTAAACTTGAATCTAAGGACATCGGTAAGCATCTACAGGATCTGAGCTTAAAAGATAAAGTCGAAAAGATCCAGCTATGTTGGGATGATGATTCAGATGAGGAAACTGAAGATAAGTCTACTGAATCTCAGTCAGCAGCAGAAGTAGCTGAACAGATTGACTCTCCTGAACAGAGTCAATCCCCGGTAACTCAGGTCGATAAGACCTCTACTGAGAATAATAATTCAGGGGGAACTAATGATGTTCCTAAGCTAAATGCCCCTGAACCTGGTGACTTAGTAGATCACACTCGTGTAACTGAATTGCTTCAATCTCAGAATAGTACAACTGAAATTCCTAACTCACCTACTATCTGTGTTGAACAAATTTCAGATGAAGAGTTGAAACATCGTAGATCGTGGCTAGACGCTCACACTTCTGATTTAATTATTAGAGATCCTTCAGCAAGCGTAAAGACAAGATCCAGATTCTGTCAGGGAGAAAGCGTCTTATATTCCTGCTTCTTGTCTACTGAAGAACCTCAGACAGTTGAGGACGCACTGAAAGACGCTGATTGGATCATAGCCATGCAGGAGGAGCTGAATCAGTTCACGAGAAACGAAGTTTGGGAGCTTGTTGATAGACCCCGACATCAACATGTGATCGGAACAAAATGGGTCTTCAAGAACAAACGAGATGAAAACAATGTCATAGTAAGGAATAAAGCAAGACTCGTGGCAAAAGGCTACAGTCAAGCTGAAGGGATAGATTTCGATGACACGTTCGCTCCAGTTGCAAGATTGGAGGCAATTAGACTATTCCTAGCCTACGCAACACATCAAAGATTCAGAGTATATCAAATGGATGTGAAGTCTGCTTTCCTGAACGGCGTACTGAAAGAAGAAGTCTATGTGGAACAGCCTCCCGGCTTTCAGCAGGGACATCAAGTTTATAGACTCAGAAAGGCTCTGTATGGGTTAAAACAAGCACCCAGGACTTGGTACGATACCCTGTCTGAGTTTCTTCTTCAGAAAGGTTTTCAGAAGGGCACAGTAGACCGCACATTATTCAGCATTCGACTGGAAAATAACCTATTACTTGTACAAATCTACGTAGATGACATCATCTTCGGTTCGAAGAACGTCATCATGTGTCAGCAGTTTGAGAAAATGATGAAGGACAAGTTCGAGATGTCAATGATGGGAGAGATGAACAACTTTCTCGGCTTTCAAGTCAAACAATCTGAGAAGGGAATGTTTATCAATCAAAGCAAATACACTCGAGACCTTATCAAGAGATTCAGTTGCACATCCGGCAAACCAATCAAGATCCCGATGAACACGAATATGAAAATCGATCTTGATAAAGAGGGAGTATCAGTAGACCAAACAGAATTTCGTGCTATAATTGGTTCTTTACTATACTTAACAGCTACTCGTCCTGACATAACTTATGCTGTAGGTGTCTGCGCTCGATTTCAGGCGAATTCGAAGCAGAGTCACATGGACTCTGCAAAGAAGATTATCCGCTATCTTAGAGGAACACCTGACATGGGCATATGGTATCCAGCTGATGATAATATTGAACTAACTGGCTATTCTGATGCTGACTATGCAGGATGTAGAATCGACTGAAAATCAACTTCAGGAACGTTTCAGTTCCTTGGCAGTAAGCTGATCTCATGGTTCTCAAAGAAACAGCATTCAGTAGCAATGTCAACTACTGAAGCTGAATACATGGCTGTTGGAAGTTGTTGCGCCCAAATCCTTTGGCTGAGACAGCAGCTACGCGACTATGACGTCATTCAGAATGAAGTGCCGATCTTCTGCGACAGTACCAGTGCCATTGCAATCACTCAGAATCATGTACTTCATACGAGATACAAGCACGTGGACATCAGACACCACTTCATTCATGACCATGTCGAAAAGAAGGATATTAGGATGGAAAAGATCCATACTGACCATCAAAGGGTTGATATACTGACCAAGACTCTAGCAGAAGCCAGATTCAGAGAACTTTTAGTAGAGCTAGGTCTGCTGGACCCTACTGAAGGGGGAATGTTCACTCTCGGGGAATGTTCACTCTCGATAGGAATGTTCACTCTCGGTACTTCGAAGGAGAGGAGCATTCTGATCCTTCTCAGCTCCTTCTTGAGTCTGCTTTCGAAGTAGCGCCCTGTTGGTCCCCGAGAGCACGTTCAGGTGTAGAGGGGGGGGTGAATACACCTGAAACCGATTTTCTCAACTTAGAACACGGACAGTCCTGTTCAGGATATTGTCGTACTGAATGAGTTTAGCAGACCAGATAGCTGTTCTGAATTGTGTTTGGCAAAGTGTCTGACTCTACTGAGATCTACTAGCTGACTGACCGCCAGGATTCAGTATCAGCAGATAGAGTCCAGTGGTGCGGAAAGTGTAAGCCCAAATCAGTTGAGTTGGAAAGACATTTTTATTAAACCAGTTTCAGTAGAATAATTAGATCAGTCAAGTTTGCTCAAACCGAGTTGAATGATTTTAAAGGATAATTTTCAGTATGATCAGTTAAAATTAATGCAACAGTAAATAGACACAAGCGAGAGACATAGAGATTTTTAAAGTGGTTCGGATATCAAACAATCCTACGTCCAGTGTCCCGAAAGATCAGGAGGCTATTTATTATACTGAGTTAGTCTCAGTCAGCTTGTACACAGGACAAAGCCGCGTCTTGGAATTTATACTGAGCAAGTGTCAGTTTACACGGTTATCAAACAAAAGTGTTTGACAAACTCTCCAACTATGAAGGAGTCCTTTTACAATAAGGAACAAGTTCAAATATGAACTCCTTCGTCTAAGCTATGGATATATTCGGTTGAGCTTAGGGTTAGAGGGATAGGGAACGAGAATGTAGCTTCTAGAACGACGAACAGGTGAGTTTAGCTATGAGTTTGTGTAACGTCGTTTGGATACTAGAGGTTTGTATATCGGTTCAGCTTGGTTCCCTACGAGCTTAGAATGTAGTCTTTCGCCGGAGAAATGTTCTTCGAGTTCTTGCAGAAGACTTAGGTTTTCTGGGTTGGCTCGTTTGAATGCTCTGTGAGTTCTCGTTGTCGTGATTGTTATTATCGTGTATATTTCGAATTTCGAATGATCCCTCTATTTATAGAGAAGAGTCTTGGAAAGATCCGTTGGAGACGATCATCCCTTACTCTCTCTCTTTTGGTAGCTAACGGCTCTTTTGAAGTAGAGTGACAGTGTCTTTTCCCTCCTTTTCCGGAAAGTTGTTGACTTGCAGCTTTAGTAGGTATAAGGCACGTGTCTCCTTGTCATTCGTCAAGGTTTAGAAAGCAGTTGAAATAGAACTGACCTCGAGGCATACTGAAGTTGACTTCTTTCTTCCTCGTATTTGACTATGCTGATTGTCTTTCAAAAGATCTAACAGTTCAGAAGACTGTCTGGCCGTTGCTGAGTCTGATCTCTTATTCAGCAGTGAATAAGCTGAGATTGCTCTACTGAAGATCAGCTCTGAGCACAGTGAACTACTCCGGCTGAGTTCAGTTCCACTGTCTCTTCTCAGTATACTATTCCTGCTGAGTCCAATACATAGTGAGTTTTCTACATCTGGTGCTGAGGCTGATAAGCTACTGAACGCCTGAACCAGAGCAGAGTATCTGCTGAGTCTGAACCCTCAGAGATAAATACAATTACAAAGAAATGGTTCACCGATCAAGATAGGGTTTTGGGATCTTCAAATCTTCATAGATTAACTCAGAGCATAAGCCTACTAAGTGCATGTCAGTACGGAAGACAGAATAATTTCCCACTATGTATTACTGTGCTGAGGATAGAATTATCACCCAACAATTTCCCCCTATTTGATGATGCCAAAACCTAACATCTATGCTAACACTAAACTACTCAGAAACAGAGCTCCTTACAATATTACAAGTAGGATCAGTGGAGTTGTTCTTCAAGTTCTAGACTACTGAAGGGAGCAAGGCAGAGGGTCAGAATAAAGAGACTAAGGATTTCCCCCTGACAACAATTTCCCTTAACCGAACAAGTCTATCAGAATCTAAGCGGCTACTGACAGAGAATCAATCAGTGAGTGTGTGAGTCAGTAATCACTTCAGTGATTCTGAGTGTTAATCATAAAAACAGAACACGGCTTATATAGACAATAAGATATTGTCGAAGCCAAAAGAAGATATATATATATATATATATATATATATATATATATATATATAAAATGATTCAGTACAATACATCTCTCTCTAAGCTAGGAAAGAAAAATAATCTAAAACTAGGAACGTCTGTACTGCTTGATCCTGTCCATGAAGTCTTGCGACTGAGTCTCGGGAAGGGGCAGTCCATACATCCTATAAGTACTCTTCTTCTGCTTCAGAAATTCAGCAAAGTCTACTGGGTCGTCTTCTTCAAGAATTCTTGCTCCGGCAGCATCCTTCACTTCCTTCTCTATAATCCCATAATGAATAGAATCATCAAGTCTTCTTGGTGGTGGTAGAATTCTGGGTTCAGGGACTCGGACTTCAATGTTTTCTTTAATAGCTTTCTGCATGTAAGCATACATCTCAGGATCAGCCCTCATCGTCCATTCAATGTAAGCATCAGCCTTTGCCTTATCGGGCCAGAATCTCCAAAAGTAATTCCTCTTGATGAATTCTATCTTCAGCAACTCCCATCTCTGAGTGTACTGAGCTGGCATTCACTCATCAGTCCTTGGCCATCTGTATATCTTCAGATCTGTTGGCTTCCTGAACTTCCTGTATCTGTATAGAATACCAGCTTTGGAAGGAACTCTCAGCCTGGCCTCTTGTTCAGTACGGACTCTGAGTGCTTCTAAGTCTGCCATATGTATCCTCTGCCTGGCAACTTCAATCTGTCTTGCCTCTTCTCCTCTATATAGATATCAATCCATCTGAGCAAAGATGGCTTCGATCTCAGCATCTTGTTCCTTCGTTCTTGTGTAGGAAGGCTTGTGAGAAGATTCATCTTCAGAGTCAGCAGGGGTACTTGATTTATCTTTAGGTGTACCCCGCTTCTCAGTATCCTTCTGCTGTTGCTCCTTCTCCTTTTCTCTATCTTCTTCATCGCCTATCTTCAGCTTCCTAGGAGGCAAACTAGCAGATCTCTTTCCACCGCGTGCTGGAGCCTTTGTCTTGCCTTTGGCAAGCTTTGCTTTAGGCTTATTGGTTGCTTCAGCTTCAGCTATCTCCCTAGCCAGCCTTTCATCTGCTGCTATCTGAGCCTCCTCCTCTGCAGAAGTGTATCTCTTCGACTTCTTGGAGGGAGGGGTCGGGAGAGTTAAGATTTTCTTACCTTTGCCTTTTACTGGAGGTGGGAGAGGAGCCTCTTCCTCTTGTGAATCCTCTAGCTCAGCATACTCAGCAACCTCCTTGATTATATCCAATGGGGTTTGAGTTGCATGAGTAGCTTGTATCCTGGATCCTGGGCCACTTGGGCCAGTCTCTGCTGAGATTCCAGCTGAGACACCCTGGGCCTCACCAGTCGGTTTAGTAGAAGCTGTTGTCTGAGTCTGGCTTGCTTCTGCTACTGACCGTATCTTCTTGGGAGACTTCAGTATGGCTTCCCCCTTAGTGGATTTTTCAGTAGATGCTTTAGTGAGGGTCAGCTTAGCCGTCTTGACTCCCTTCTCTTTTTCCTTTACCTGCTCCCTTGTCTTTTCCTTTTCCCCCTTTTTGGCATCAGCAAATATGACCGGGGTAGGAGCAGATACCTTTGTATTCAGGCTCTTGTACGAGGCTGACAATTCATCAAGTCTTGTATGTATCTTGGTCAGCGCCTCGTGCAGCTCAGTCTTCTCATGGATCATTTCATCTTTGTAGTGTTGATGGGAATGATTAGCTGCTGCCTTGAATTCTTTTAGCTTGTCGTCAACCTTATCTTCCAAGGCCAGCTGGATAGAGGAGATCCTGAGTTCCTTGGCCAGGGAGATGGTTGTGACTGATTCTGAGTGGGAGGACAGAGAGGCCTTAAAATTTTCAAGTAATTTGGCCTGTCCTTCCTGGATCAGTCTTAGCTGAGTATCGAAGTCAGTTTTCTGCTTTGCCAGCGCGTCAGATACGATAGTGGAGACATCAGGGGCGGCTGATTCTATCATGGAAGTTCTCAGCCCCTTAATCTCGGCGCAAGTGGCTTGGGCAGTCTCTTTCCACACCTTGTGGATAGCTTTGGCAAGGGCACGGTTCTGGGTGCCTTGGCTTCTAAGAATCTTTGCCATTGACTTCGAGCATCGGCTTTTGGGGCTGGGCGCTACTTCAAAAGGCGACTCGAGCAAGAGCTGAGCAGGCTCTGCTGAGGTTGAAGTACCAGCCACCGACTTCTCAGGCCCAAGGATACTTAGAAGTTGTTCAGTGTGAGCTGAAGTATCCTTGTCCTGGTGAGTTCCCTCATCAGGCTTCTCAGGGCCGGAATCATGGGGTGGGTCCTGACCGTCGTGGTCAGACCCATCTGAGGGAGCCGAGCCGGAAGCCTACTATTTATTATGCAGCAAGGCCAGCATTGCGGCCCTCAGATCTTCAAGAGTCCCAAGGTCAGCAGGCTTTGAGTAGCCTATCTGCTGCCTTAATATGAGCTCTTCTTCGTGAAGTTGCTCGCAGGAGTGATGGAGAATAAGTCTCTGAAGATTGTGCCACTCCTGGAACCTTAGTAGCATGTGGAGTCTGGCCTGCTTTGCAATGATAACCAGGTCAGTATGGCCAGCTATCTCCGGAATATGCTCATGAATCTCTCGAGATGCTCGAGATTGGATCGCTAAGGCTTCCATCCCGACCGATTCTTGTTCAGACGCCGTCTCCGAATCTTCTTCTTCTATCAGTGACGTCTGCTTCTCAGCAGATGGTTGACTGCTGAGTGGTGGAACGTCAAGGGGACTGTTCAGCGTTTCAATTTATCCACTCTGGGCTTCTTCAGTCTGAACCCCTTGGTCCACTTCTGTGGCCTGTTCAGTGGAGACGGCTTTCTCCACTGACTGAGTCTTTTCTGAGGACTCTGACTTATTAATCAGATGTTGCGGCTGTGCAGTCTGTTCAGTAGTGGCCTCCGGTACTACCTCTGGTTCAGTAGGCACGACAGGAAGAGTCTTCTTCAGTCGCTTTGCCGGTGCCTTAGGCGTTTGAGCTTGAGGAGACCGCCTTTTAGTAGGCGTGGTCTTCTGAGGCGACGTCTGCTGAGCTGGGGGTCCTGACCCTATCTGCTGAAGAGCAGCAGCATTGTTATGGAACCTGACCTTCTTCACATTAAAATGCTGCTTATCGTTGTATGTGATTTGGTCAGAAGCGCAGAAATCTTGAATCATCACCGACAGCTTCAGTCCATACAGAAGCTTGCCTTTTGCGCTCAGCCTATATGACGCTTTGTCAAATTTGGCTGCTTGAACCATGAATTCGCAGATAAAGAACTCCATCCAGTTAATCTTAGCTTTGTCATAAATCGCCATCATCAGCTGAATCTTGGGCCTTGATACTTGATCGAAAGAGCCCGCTTGGCTAGTCAGTAGATGCGTCACAATGTACGCTAAAGCTCGGTACTGAGGCAGCATTATGTTCTTTGGGAAAGCGGCTCTGAACGCTGCGGTTTCCCATAGAAGATAGAGAGGTAGTCGTCCACCAGATCGTCATTATACCCAACGGTGCTGACTCCCTCAGAAGGTAGATCGAAGCTTCTCCTCAGTGCTTCCTTGATCGACATCTGCTTCAATTGTGAGGCAGCTTTGCCGATGGTGCGTACGACAAATCTTCCAATGATATCACCAGCTACTGAGTCGGAATTGAGGTAGACTTCAGCAACTTGCCTCGGAAGGAAGAACGTCGGCTTCCTTGATAGAAAGCCCTCCAGACCGGATTCTCTGAGAGCAGAGAAGATCTCGTCCATGAAATCCAGGTCGCAAGCATCGAATTCCATGACTGGTTCACACCAGACACGGTCTTTATCCAAGATTTCCTGCATGTTTACGGGAGCGTCCACAGTTACATTTGAACTCGCCATTATATCTGTCACAAGAAGAATTTATCAATATCGAACTCGATAGAACAGTCAGTATAGCGATGCTGAATTTAAAAAAAAAATTGTAACAGATCTAATAATCATACCAATGAAAAACTGAGCGTTTAAGAAATATGCAAGTAAAGTTTTCTAGAAAGATATCAGATTTTTCGGAGTAAAAAGATTTGAAGTATGCTAATGGTGGTTTCTAAGGTATGATCGAAAATATATATCTAAGTGAAGATGAACGGTTATCGATCAATGGCCGAGTTTGAACTTGCTTTATGAGATGGACGGTCAAAATTAAATAGTATATTATAGGTAATGATCACAAAGCCGCCTAAGTCGAAAGCCAGTTGTAACTTGCCTAAGTAGTAACTATGATACGACATGCCTTAAATGCGTGGCAGAGTTCAGCATACTTATGTATAGAATGCCGTGCATTAATTGTAAGCTGTTAATATTAAATGACAATCCTAGAGATATTAAATACGATGCTGACTCTGAACAATAAATGCATATTACAGTTTTATTAGCTACTACTGAGTAGAGATACGCAAACCTGTCAGTTGAACATCGAAGTCAGCTGATACCTCGTGTAGATGGTTGCTGAGTCTCTAGGTACTGAATTTACTCAGTACTGAGAGTGAACATTCCCCCTTACTAAATGCTCCTCTCCCGAAACCTCTTACTGACTGGAGTCAGTAGGGTCCAGCAGACCTAGCTCTACTGAAAGTTCTCTGAATATGGATTCAGCTATTGGCTTGGTCATTATATCAGCCATTTGTCTGTCAGTATGGATCTTTTCCATCCTGATATCCTTCTTTTCGACATGGTCACGAATGAAGTGATGTCTGATGTCCATGTGCTTGCATCTTGTGTGAAGTACAGGGTTCAGAGTGATTGCAATAGCAATGGTACTGTCGCAGAAGATTGGCACTTCATTCTGAATGACATCATAGTCACGTAGCTGCTGTCTCAGCCAAAGGATTTGGGCGCAGCAACTTCCGGCAGCCATGTATTCAGCTTCAGTAGTTGACGTGGCTACTGAGTGTTGTTTCTTTGAAAACCATGAGATCAGCTTACTGCCAAGGAACTGACACGTTCCTGAAGTTGACTTTAAGTCAATTCTACACCCTGCATAGTCAGCATCAGAGTAACCAGTTAGTTCTATATTATCATCAGCTGGATACCATAAACCCATGTCAGGTGTTCCTCTGAGATAGCGGAGAATCTTCTTTGTTGAGTCCATGTGACTCTGCTTTAAATTCGCCTGAAATCGAGCGCAGACACCTACAACATAAGTTATGTCAGGACGAGTAGTTGTTAAGTATAATAAAGAACCAATTACAACACGAAATTCAGTTTGGTCAACTGATACTCCCTCCTTATCAAGATCAATTTTCATGTTTGTGTTCATCGGGATCTTGATAGGTTTACCGGATGTGCAACCGAATCTTCTGATGAGGTCTCGAGTGTATTTCCCTTGATTAATGAACGTCCCCTTTTCAGATTGTTTGACTTGAAATCCGAGGAAGTAGTTCATTTCTCCCATCATTGACATCTCGAACTTATCCTTCATCATCTTCTCAAATTGTTGGCACATGATGGCATTCTTTGATCCAAAGATAATATCATCGACATAGATCTGCGCAAGTAGTAGATCGTCTTCCAGTCGAATGCTGAATAGATTGCGGTCTACTGTGCCTTTCTGAAAACCTTTCTGAAGAAGAAACTCAGATAGGGTATCGTACCAAGCCCTGGGTGCTTGTTTTAACCCATACAGAGCCTTTCTAAGTCTATAAACCTGATGTCCCAGCTGAAAGTCGGGCGGTTGTTCTACATAGACTTCTTCTTTCAGTACGCCGTTCAGGAACGCAGACTTCACATCCATTTGATAGACTCTGAATCTTTTATATGTTGCGTAGGCTAGGAATAGTCTAATTGCCTCCAATCTTGCAACTGGAGCGAACGTTTCATCAAAATCTATTCCTTTAGCTTGACAGTAGCCTTTTGCCACGAGTCTTGCTTTGTTCCTTACTATGACGTTGTTTTCGTCCCGATTGTTCTTGAAGACCCATTTTGCTCCAATAACATGTTGATGCCGGGGTCTATCAACAAGCTCCCAAACTTCGTTTCTCATGAACTGATTCAGCTCCTCCTGCATAGCTATGATCCAGTCAACATCTTTCAGTGCTTCCTCAATCGTCTGAGGTTCGTCAGTAGACAAGAAGCAGGAATATAAGGCGCTTTCTCCTCGACAGAATCTGGATCTTGTCTTTACTCTTACTGAGGGATCTCCAATAATCAGATCAGCAGTATGAGAGTCCAGCCACGATCTTCGATGTTTCAGCTCTTCATCTGCAATTTCTTCAACACAGATAGCAGGTGAGTTAGGCATTTCAGTTGTACTATTCTGAGATTGAAGCATTTTAGTAATGAGAGTGTGATCTACTGAGTCACCAGGTTCAGGGGTATTCAGCTCAAGAACATTAGTAAATGTTCCCCCTGAGTTGTTATTCTCAGTAGTGGTCTCAGTTACCTCTGGGTTTCTTCATTGACCTGAGTTACCTGGGATTGACTCTGTTCAGGAGAGTCAATCGGCTCAGCTACATTTACTGCTGGTTGAGATTCAGTAGACTTGTCTTCAGTTTCCTCGTCTGAATCATCATCCCAACAAAGCTGGATCTTTTCGACTTTGTCTTTTAGGCTTAGATCCTGTAGCTGCTTACTGATGTCCTCAGATTAAGAATTAGAGTTATTGCTCCTGTCTTCAGTAGCAAACTCATTAAAAACAACATGAGGGCTTTCCTCCACGCAAAGGGTTCGATAGTTGAATACACTGAAAGCTTTGCTGACCCGAGTGTATCCTAAGAATACTCCCTGATCTGACTTGCTATCAAAAGTTTTCAGCTGATCTTTCCCATTATTGTGGATAAAGTATGAGCACCCAAAAATGTGGAAATAGGATAGAGAAGGTTTCCTGCCGTTCCATAGTTCATATGGTGTTTTCTTTTGTTGTTTTGTCAGTAAAGATCGGTTCTGAGTATAACAAGCAGT
The DNA here is from genome assembly GCA_028984105.1 of Lavandula angustifolia. NCBI lineage: Eukaryota > Viridiplantae > Streptophyta > Magnoliopsida > Lamiales > Lamiaceae > Lavandula > Lavandula angustifolia. The sequence goes on along the minus strand of CM054809.1, from coordinate 9,636,787 downwards.
ATCAGTGGCTTCTCCCCAGAATTTGGCTGGGAGTCCTGAGTCTGCGAGTAGAGTTCTAGCTACTTCTTTGAGAGTTCGGTTCCTTCGTTCATCAACTCCATTTTGCTGAGGTGTGCATGCAGTCGATATCTCATGCTCTATTCCTTCAGCTTTGCAGAACTCCTCCACCATAGAATTAAGGAACTCAGTTCCTCTGTCAGAACGGATTTTGACAATTTTAGTGTTCTTCTCGACACTGAGCCTTTTTAGAAGCCTTGGTAACTCTGTTTTGACGTCAGACTTGTTGGCAATGAATATGACCCAAGTATAGCGCGAGTAGTCATCGATGACCACTAAAGCATATTTCTTGCCTCTGATCGTCACTGGAGAGATTGGACTGAACAAATCCATTTGTAGCAGCTGAAGGATTCCATCAGTGGAAGGGGATGGGACATGTGGATTTTGATTCCTTGTTTGCTTTCCCTTCAGACATGCTTCACACTGAGTGTCTTTGCTGAATACTTCATTCGGTAGTCCTCTTGCTAGAGTGTTTCTTGCTAGTTTGTTGAGCGTTTTGAAGTTGAGATGGCTGAGTCTTCTGTGCCATAGCCACCCCGTTCGGTTGTCGTTCTTCGCTAACAGACAAGCTTCAGGTTCAGCTGAGTTCCAGTCAGCTACATAGATATTCTTCTTGCGCGAACCTGATAACATTGTTTTCCCTGTAGATTTATCAATAACATTGTTCGGTTGTCGTTCTTCGCTAACAGACAAGCTATAGGTACCCTTTATTTTGATTTTGGGTCCTTAGATGTTAGTTTTAGTAACCCATATCTGTCTAACGACCCTGGTGGTCTCAGACAGTTTCTTTCCACTTGAGTCAACATATTTGACCACTGGACTGGTCACTGCTGACTTCTGAGGCTTTTTAGGTTCAGGGTTCCGGATCTTCTGAGCTGGTGGACTATTGACCTTTGCCTTTTTCACGGCTTTCTTCTTTTTCTGACTCTTGGGTCCTCTTCTGACTATAGGATCATAAAAATATGAACTATATTGAGCTGGATGTGTTAGCTGAGGAGGTCCATACTGATCAGCCCTTTTAGATTTGCTGGTTCCCCCTTGACTGAGCTGGGGTGTTTTGGTACTGATCTTTTTGTCAGTGTGCTGATATGTAGGATGAGGTGCCTTCATCTTTTGTTTATTCTTTGCTAGGGGATTCAGAATATCTGCATTGATTGTCTCCCCTCGAACAAACCTATCAGCAAGCCGGTCTTTTGAGTGGACTGGGGCAGATGATGAGGTGCCATAACTGAAACCAAGTCCTTGCTTGCAGTGCTTGGGCTTGTTGCTTGCTAGCATAGCCTCCAACTTCTTCTCAGCGCCCATGTACCGCTCAGTCATCAGATTTCTCCAGACATCATCACTTTTCTTCAATGTTTCATGCTCGGTCTGAAGTTCTGACAGTTGTTGCTTCAGTAGACTCAATTTAGTATCTCTCTGAGTTAAATCATTGGTCAGAACTGAGATCTGATCTTCTTGATGCTGAGACTTAGCCATCAGAGAGTCTATCTCCTCCCTGAGTCTCAACACAAGTCCTTCTGACTCAGTAACAACCTGACCTTTTTGAGAAAGTCTCTGATTCTCTATCAACTCCTGAAGAGTCTTACTGAGCTGCAGACTCATCTGAATCTGTTCGTCTAGAAGTTCTTCATATGCTGTACTGACATCCAGATTCTCGTCTGCTCCTGAAGAAGTGTCGTGTGTGCAGTGTGAAGAAGAGTTAAATAGTTCATGAGAGTTCACCTCATCCTCTTCTCCTGCCATTAGACACTTTTCAGCAGTTTCTTCAGCTTCAAGCTCTAGGGCCATGAAAGCTGCTTCATCATCGGATGAATCCATGAAGGAGTCGACTTCTTCTGAGTCGTCTGAGAGTTCACCAGCAATGTATGTTTGTCTCTTCCTGGTGAATTTCTCTCTCCTTGCTTTGCGTGCTGCTCGTTCAGCACTACTGAGCTCAGGACAGTCATACTGATAATGTCCTGGCTTTTTACAGCTGTAGCAGGCGATGACTCTTTCTTCTTTGCTTTCGCTATCTTTTGATGGTGCTGAGTCATCCCTATTTCTGCATTCAGAAGTATGCAAGTCAGGAGTACGTTTAGGCGTGTCTTCCGACTTACCTTCTGATTCTCGATAGGCTTTAGTCACTTTTCTGCGCCGCTCCTTTTCCTTCTGACACTTTACGGCAAGCAGTACGTACTTCTGAGCGAGACTTCCTTCTTGTATGTCGTTAAGTGAAGGTTCAGTCTTACTCGACGCAGGGGATGCTGTGCTGACTGATGCTTTGAAAGCATGGTCTATTTTGGTGTCGCCTTCAGCCGCTTCCGTTGAGGTCTGTCAAACTCGAATTCCTCTGCTTGAAGTTCTGAAAAGATATGGTCAGGAGTAACAATATCTAAGTCAGAATGTCGTAATAATGTAGCAAAAGGAGTCCAATGACCATCTAGCAGTGCCCTCAGTATTTTGAGATTCAATTCTCGGTTGGAGAATATCTTTCCCAGCCCGTTGATGGAGTTCATCAGATTCGTGAATCTGACGCTGAGATCTTCTATGGTGTCTCCGGGCATGAGAGACAAACTCTCTAGCTTTTGGAGTTCCAGCGCAAGTTTGTTGGCTTTGATCTTCTGAGTTCCCCGACTCAATAGTGCTAGAGCATCCCAGAGTTCCTTTGCAGTCTTGCATTCCTGAACCCTGCCGAGATAAGAATCACTTAAGGTGGTTAGTATGGCATTCATGGCGACTCGGTCTAAGTTGTGAAGTTTCTTCTCCTCAGGGGTGAAGAGACTTCTGTCTTTGGGAATCTTCTTCCCGGTCACCATTCCTCCTCCAGCTGTTTGATCCTGAGTTGCGACACTATCGATCATAGGAACGATAGGTCATTCCTCAAGTACTTCGGTCATGCTGTCGTGGAGGGAGGTCAGATGAGCCTCCATTCTGACCCGCCATACACCATAGTTCTCTACTGAGAACATAGGTACCATCCTTATACCTGACATATCAGTCATGATGAATAATGATATGAATCAAGAATGATATGCAGTGAAAATGTTTTTCCGGATCCGTTCAAGTAGACCAGTTTCAAGATAACAAGAGTCTTATAGAACTCCTGCTCTGATACCAATTGTTGGTCCCCGAGAGCACGTTCAGGTGTAGAGGGGGGGGTGAATACACCTGAAACCGATTTTCTCAACTTAGAACACGAACAGTCCTGTTCAGGATAGTGTCGTACTGAATGAGATCAGCAGACCAGATAGTTGTTCTGAATCGTGTTTGACAAAGTGTCTGACTCTACTGAGATCTGCTAGTTGACTGACCGTCAGAATTCAGTATCAGCAGATAGAGTCCAGTGGTGCGGAAAGTGTAGGCCCAAATCAGTTGAGTTGGAAAGACATTTTTATTAAACCAGTTTCAGTAGAATAATGAGATCAGTCAAGTTTGTTGAAACCAAGTTGGATTATTTTAAGGGATAATTTTTAGTATGATCAGTTAAAATCAATGCAACAGTAAATAGACACAAGCCAGAGACACATAGATTTTTAAAGTGGTTCGGATATCAAACAATTCTACGTCCAATGTCCCGAAAGATCAGGAGGCTATTTAATATACTGAGTTAGTCTCAGTCAGCTTGTACACAGGACAAAGCCGCGTCTTGGAATTTATACTGAGCAAGTCTCAGTTTACACGGTTATCAAACTAAAGTGTTTGACAAACTCTCCAACTATGAAGGAGTCCTTTTACAATAAGGAACAAGTTCAAATATGAACTCCTTCATCTAAGCTATGGATATATTCGGTTGAGCTTAGGGTTAGAGGCATAGGGAACGAGAATGTAGCTTCTAGAACGACGAACAACTGAGTTTAGCTATGAGTTCGTGTAACGTCGTTTGGATAATAGAGGCTTGTATATCGGTTCAGCTTGGTTCCCTACGAGCTTAGAATGTAGTCTTTCGCCAGAGAAATGTTCTTCGAGTTATTGCGGAAGAATTAGGTTTTCTGGGTTGGCTCGTTTGAAAGCTCTGTGAGTTCTCGTTGTCGTGATTGTTATTATCGTGTATATTTCAAATTTCGAATGATCCCTCTATTTATAGAGAAGAGTCTTGGAAAGATCCGTTGGAGACGATAATCCCTTACTCTCTCTCTTTTGGTAGCTAACGGCTCTTTTGAAGTAGAGTGAAAGTGTCTTTTCCCTCCTTTTCCGGAAAGTTGTTGACTTGCAGCTTTAGTAGGTATAAGGCATGTGTCTGCATGTCATTCGTCAAGGTTTAGAAAGCAGTTGAGATAGAACAGACCTCGAGGCATACTGAAGTTGACTTCTTTCTTCCTCGTATTTGACTATGCTGATTGTCTTTCAAAAGATCTGACAGTTCAGAAGACTGTCTGGCCGTTTCTGAGTCTGATCTCTGATTCAGCAGTGAATAAGCTGAGATTGCTCTACTGAAGATCAGCTCTGAGCACAGTGAACTACTCTGCGCGAGTTCGGTTCCACTTGTCTCTTCTCGATATCTTGCTCTTCTTGCTGAGTCCAATACATACTGAGTTTTCTACATCTGGTGCTGAGGCTGATAAGCTACTGAACGCCTGAACCAAAACAGAGTGTCTGCTGAGTCTGAACCCTCAGAGACAAAAACAATTACAAAGAAATGGTTCACCGATCAAGATAGGGTTTTGGGATCTTCAAATCTTCATAGATTCACTCAGAGCATAAGCCTACTAAGTGCATGTCAGTACGGAAGACAGAATCATTTCCCACTATGTATTACTGTGCTGAGGATAAAATCATCACCCAACATGCCCAGCCCGAAAAGCCGACGTTCAAAGTCAGTGGCAAGGACACTGAGGAGTCAGGGGACTCAAAATAGACTCCTCGCCCGCACCGTCCACAAAACTTGGCGTCAAACCACTGAGGCTCAGAGTGCAGAATTACAGGGACTCAGAACCTCGATCTCTACATCTCCTGTCCCTGACTTCTCCAGCATTCTGATGAATGCCCTCGCTGCACAGAGAGCTGAATTTGAAGAACAGCTCAAGACGATTCAGGAAGGCCAAGTCAAATTGATGAATGATTACAAGGCCGCCCAAACCGCTCATACTGAATCCGTCACCGCCATCTCTCAAGCCGCTGATCTCCGATTGAAATCTATCCAGAAGGCCATTGAAGAGAAGGTGGAAAAGCAGCTGAAGGAATTTCACTCTGCAGCTGATCTCTCGCATAAGAAATACAGTACTCAGCTCACAAACGAGAGAAACGAGTTGCATGAGAAGCTGACAAAGATGCACAATACGTTGGATGATCTATCCGACGCATACAAGAGCCTGAACAGCAAAGTATCAGTTCCACCCACTACCCGATTTGCTGATGCCAAAAAGGGGGAAGGATTTATTGAGAAAAGAACTAAGGATCTGATACTGAAAGCTCCAAAGAGAGAAAGGACAGTGGCAGGGGCATCTCAGATTCAGTCATCTGCCCCCACTGGACCTTCACAAACTGGCGAGGCCCAGGGTGTCTCAATAGCAGGAGCTGCAGTATCTACTGAGACTGGCCCAAGTGGTTCAGGAGCAAAAGAAGTCGCAACTCAAGCAACACAAACACCTTCAGATATTATTAAAGAAGTTGCTGAGTATGCTAACCAGGAGTCAGAAGAGGAAGAAGCTCCTCTTCCTCCTCCAGTTGCTGGCAAAGGCAAAAAGGTACTGAAGCTTCCAACCCCTCCCTCAAAGAAGAATGGACCCAGGAGGTTCATAACTCCGGAGGAGGAGGCTCAGATAGCAGCCGATAAGAAATTGGCTAGGGAGATAGCTGAAGCTGAAGCCGCGAATAAGCCAAAGAAGAAGCCTGCTAAAGGCAAAACTAAGGCTCCAGCTGGAGGCAAGAAGATTGGAGCTAGGCTACCTCCTAGGACACTCAAGCTCAGTGACGAAGCTGACAAGGAAAAAGAGAAGGAGCAGCAGCAACAGTCAACTGGGCTGCAGGGAACATCTAAAGAGAAATCATCCACACCTGCTGACTCAGAAGAAGAGCCACCTCACAAACCCTCCTATGTTGCCTCGAAGGCACAAGACCAAGAAATGGATGAAATCTGGGCTCATATGAAGAGGTAGTTATACAGAGGTGAAGAGGCCAGGCAGATAGAAGCAGCAAGAGAGAGGATATGGCTTGCTAACCTCGAAGCTCTTAGGCTAAGGACTGAAAAACAAGTGAGTCAAAGGATCCCTGAAAAGGCTGGTATTCCCTACAGATACAGGAGGAAGCCTACTGATCTTAAGACTCACAGATGGCCAAGAGTGGATGAATGGATGCCGTGGGAAGTCAATCAGAGGTGGGAAGCACTGAAAGCTGAATTCATAAAGAGGAACTACTTCTGGAGATTCTGGGCTGAGAAGCACAAGACAGTGGCATATACTGAATGGACAATGAGAGCTGACTTGGAAATGTATGCCAGACTCCAGAAAGCTGTCAAAGAAAATATTGATGTCAGAGTTCCAGCTCCCAGAATCCTGCCACCCCCACAGAGACTTGACGGATCTATCCACTATGGAGTAATAGAGAAAGAAGTGAAGGATGTTGTTGAAGCCTAATTCTTAGATGAAGAAGACCCAGTAGACTTTGCTGAGATACTGAAGCTGAGAAAGATCACTTACCGCATGTATGGACTGCCGCTTCCTGAAACTCAATCACAGGACTTCCAAGACAGGATTAAGCAGTTCAAATGATTCTTGCTTCTGTATTCTCCTTGTATCTTTCTTTTACTCTTTTCAGTCTAGCAGAAGATGTACTTGTACTGATTGCTCATATATATAACATCTCTGTTTTGGCTTTGACAATTCCTTATTGTCTGAATAGTCGTGTTTGCTTATGCTTAACACTCAGAATCACTGAAGTGATTACTGACTCACACACTCACTGCTGTTATTTACTGCAGTTTTTGCTTAGCTAGATTCCGATAGACTTGTTAGTATTAGGGGGAAAATGCTGTTAGAAAGGGAGAAAATGCTGATTAGATTCTGTATAGGTTCCGTCATTTCTGCCCTGATCCCCTCAGTAGTTTAGAACTTGAAGAACAACTCCACAGATCCTACCTGTAATATGTTGTAAGGAGCTTTGTTTCTGAAAAGTCATAGTGTTAGGTTGATTAGCTGATAGGTTTTGGCATCATCAAATAGGGGGAAAATGTTGGGTGATTATTCAGTCCCCAGCAACAACATTAATAGTGGGAAATGATTCAATCTTCTCAGTTGACAGTAGCCTTGTGCTCTGAAAACCTACTGAAGATTTGAAGATCCCAAAACCCTATATTGATTTGTGAACCATTACGTTGTAATCTGTTTTTGTCTCTCAGGTTTCAGACTCAGCAGACACTCGGCTCTGGTTCAGGCACTCAGTAGATTATCTGCCTCAGCACCAGAAGTAGAAGACTCAGTTATACTGGACTCAGCAGGAGCAGTATACTGAAAGGAGTCAGTAGAACTGAACTCAGCAGGAGTAGTTCACTGAACTCAGAGCTGATCTTCAGTAGAGCTGACTCAGCAGGAGCATGCTACTGAATCAGAGATCAGACTCAGCAACGGCCAGACAGTCTTCTGACTGTCAGGAACTTTAAAAGTCAAATCAGCAGAGTCAATACTAGGAAGAGAGAAGTCAGCTTCAGATCTCCTTGAAGTCTGTTCTGTCTCAACCACTTTCTGAACCTCGACCAATGACAAGCAGCCACGTATCCTATATCTATTAAAGCTGCAAGTCAACAACCTTGTTCCCTATCCCTCTAACCTAAGCTCAATAGACTAAATCCATAGCTTAGACGAAGGAGTTCGCTTCTGAACTGATCCTTATTGTAAAGGACTCCTTCACCGTTGGAGAGTTTTTCAAACACTTAGTTTGATAACCTTGTAAACTGAGACTTGCTCAGTATAAATCTCAAGACTAGTGTTTGTCCAGCGTACAGACCAACTGAGACTATCTCAGTATAATACATAGCCTCCTGATCTTTCGGGACAGTGGACGTAGGATTGTTGGATCCGAACCACTTTAAAAATCTCTGTGTTCTATGTTCTGCATTTTACTATTGCATTGATTTACTGTTCATACTGAAAATATCTTTCAAATCATTCGACTGAGTTTCAGCAAACTTAACAGACTGCACTAATCTACTGAAACTGTTTTGATAAAAATATTTTCCTAACTCAACTGATTTTGGGCCTACACTATTCCGCACTACTGGACTCTATCTGAAAGATACTGAATTCTGACTCTAAGTCAGCTAGCAGGTCTCAGTAGAGTCAGTCACTCTGCCACATGATTCACAACAGCTTATCTGGTCTGCTGAACTTGTTCAGTACGACACTTACTTGAAAAGGATTGTTCGTGTTTAAGTTGAGAAATCGGTTTTCAGGTGTATTCACCCTCCCCCCCTCTACACCTGAACGTACTCTCGGGACCAACAGAACTAATGAAAAAATATAAATTCACAATTTAAAATTCTTTATGACTAATGAAAAATTACAAATTTACAATTGAATTTTTTTTATAATAAATGAAAAACTACACTCTTATTATTCATGAAGTTCATTCATAAGTTCATAAGAATCATAACATATACATAAGAAATTCATACTTTACTAAGAATCATAACATCTGAAAGTATATTTGAAAAAATTAAAGAAATATGATGAATAAAAGCAACAAAATATATTTGAAAGATGATTTTATTTTTGTGTTTTATTTTTATTTTTCACATGAAATATGAATCATGCTTACTACAGTCATTATATTTGATTAAAGTTACTATATTTTTATTTATGTTTTAAATTAAAATTAATAAAATAACACTTTAAAATTATATATATATATATTATGTTTATCAAAATTTAACAAATAAGTTGTTGGTCTAGTGGTCAAGAGTATTTGTAAATTTTCGGATGACCTGGGTTCGAATCCTTGTGCAAACATAATTTTAAATTTATTAATACTTAAAAAATTTGTGGGTCCGCACGGGTCCAGGGCGGGTCTCCCCGCCCCGCATGGGTCCGGGGCCGGATCCTAAATTCTGGACCCGTGCGGGTCCACGGAGCGGGTTCGGGTCCATTTTTTAAGCCGTGGGGCCGGTCCGGGGCCAATGATACCCGACCCCGACCCCCAAAATTGCCATCCCTAGTCCTTGAACTCATTGGATATGTATTCCCCACCACGATCAGATCGCAATGTCTTGATTTCTTTACCTAACTTCTTCTCCACATCTGCCTTAAATTCCTTAAAGGTTTCAAAGCAATCCGACTTGTGGCGAAGAAGGTAAACATATCCAATACCTCGAATATTCATCAGTAAATGTGATGAAGTACTCATACCCTCCATGAGCTTGTGTAGACATAGGCCCATACAAGTCAGAATGTATCAAACTTAATGCTTCTGTGGCTCTATAAGTCTTTGCCTTGAAAGGCCTAGTCACCATCTTTCCTTTTAAGCAGGGTTCGCAAGTTGGAAATGGTTCAACTTGGAGAGACTCCAATGATTCATATTCCACAAACCTTTGAATTCTATTTAAATTGATGTGACCTAGTCTTAACTGCCACATATAAGTTTTGTTTACCTTAGAAGATTCTTTCCTCTTCTTAGGATTTGATGATGAGGAAGCAACATTAACAGAATTACGCGATTTAGAAGTAATAGTATATAAAGATCCATTTAATAGTCCACCACAGATAAAATCATCGTCTTTCATGATAGAAACTTCACTATCAAAACTTGATTTATAACCATCCATGGTGTAGAGTTTTGAAACATAAATAATATTTCGCCTAAACTCAGGCACATATAAAACATCTTTAAGTACTAAAACAAAATTATCAAAAGATAGATGTAAATCTCCAATGGCAATTGCAGGAACTCTCGATCCATTGCCCATTGAGACTACCACCTCGCCATCGCCCAATTGCCTTTTCTGCAAGAAAACTTGCAAGGTATAACAAACATGATCAGTTGCCCCTGAATCCACTACCCATTCGTGGGTAGAAGAGGAAACTAGAACAGTTTCAGTTACAAGAGCGACTCGCGTCTCCTTCTATTTTGCCTTGACATCTGGATTATAATCTTCTAGTGTCCTTTCTTACCACTCTTGAAGAACGTTCCTTTCTCCTTTGACATTCGCATGTCGCCGGTAAGGACCGTCTTCTTACTCCCACTGCTCTTCTTGAAATGTCCACCATTTACGCTCTTTTTCCGGTTTTCGCCTTTCGGAGGATTCCTTGAGTTACTGGTGATGTTCAATACTTGAGCACCCTTACCCTTTCCTATAACCTCTTTGACCGCTACCAAAGAATTGAGTAACTTACTTAGGGTAATCTCAATCTTAGACACAGTGGTCATAAAATAGAAGTTCTTATAGGACCTTGTAAGAGCATTTATTAGGACGGTAAGATATTTCTTCCACTTTGTGAAATTATTTAAACCCGTTAGGGCTTGGTTGGTGAGACTATTTAGAAACTCAAAAATTTTGGAACATCAATATCTGAAAAATATAATTTAAAAGCAAAAATGAAATTAATATTTGCACATAATTCGTAATTAACCATCATTGTAACCTTTTGAAAAACCAATGATGTTAAATACTCGAATAACCCTCACACTCGTAAGCCACTCAGGTAGACGTTTACTCGTGTACCCCTAAACCAAGCTATATACCTAGCTCTTTAGTTCCAATCCACGTCTAGGTTCTTAAGACTAATGGAATTAATAATCCGATATCTCTGGACCATGTCACTATTAATATTAAAACGCGGGAAGGGACTTCTCAGGAAGTTGTACTCGCGGTGACATCTAAGCTTTAACGATCTCTAGTGCTTGATAACCACTATTGGCTAAGTGACTGTTGAGCCATAGACAAATAAGGTGATCTCTTTAGTTTCTCTAAGGATAACATCAAATTCTCGAAATTGGCATACTTACGAGAATCATTATGCATTCAATTCGATTTAATTGACCATCCTATTTAATTATTATCTTCTAGAGTACTCGTGTTTACTAGGCACGTAAGCCACTCAGGTGGACGTTTACGGCTACGCTCTCACTACTCAATAATAATCAAATATTGCTTTGGAAAACCCATCTCGCAAAACTTGTGGCTCAAAAATATAAAAGCAAGCCACTCAGGTGGACGTTTACTTATATAATTGTTCCACTTATGTGTAGGGTCCAATTAATGGAGGTCCGAATTAATGTTTAATATCCAATTCGATTGGAGTCTAATCAAACATTAATTATTTTATTATTTCTTCCACTTCAAAAGGTTTGTTATGAATCATGCATCATCACATAATTCCTAAAGCATGCAATTACTATGCGCACACAATAAAACATGCTCGTGAAAAATAAAACATGCTTTAACACGATGCAAATCCTATTTTCATGTTTTTCTAAGTGCAATTAATCACATAATCGCAAGCTAAAGTATAATAAAAAATAAAAAATAAATGCGCAAAGAGAAAATAAAAATGTCGTTATCGGGCTAACCACGCATATAAAAATCCTATCTATTACATAGCCCGAACAAATACAGATCTTCAAAATCTTCGTATCTAAAACTGCAAAGAAAACTGTCTTGTGCCACATCATCAAGGTGCCTGCCACGTGGCAGAAACGTGGCAGACACATGTACGACACGTGCCAGCAAGAGCTAACGTGGCGGGCCATGTCATCATCTTCCTCCTCTCACACTGCACGCCGCCGCCGCCGTTCCAGGCCAGTTCCCGGCCGGCCGCCCGCACCCAGGGGAGCGCTGGACGACAGCGAATCAGAAGCCGCCGACTACGCTTGTGCGCAGCACGACTGCCGCCTCCCTGCCGCCCCGATGCGGCTGTTCCGGCCATCCTCCATCGTCTCTAGCCATGCCCAACGTTGCCCACGGGTCTGGGCTATGATGAATTGCCACTTGGAGGCCCGCCGAGACCTGGTGCTGCGAATATTTCACAACCCGTCGCTGGCGAGCTCCTCCACGCAAATTCACCACTTTTCGAGCCACGATTCATTCAATTGATTCATGGAAAATGATCCTTGGACGATTTTCGGCCACCATGAACGGATTCCAGCAGAAATTGTCCAACAATTTCCCTCAATTTCAAAAAAAAATCACCGAAAAAACAAAAAATTGAGCAGCAAACTTCCGACATTGATTTCGATAGCATCTAGGATCGGATGACCCCTTGCGACCTATCGACGCGAAGCTTGTGAGACGAGGAATCCAGCGGTTCAGGCTGATCGAAGATCAGACGTCGGATGCGCTGGGAATTGCCGCTGCAAGATGCGGCTGAACCCCAACATAAGTTTTTCAGCCAGATTGGAGATTTCTGAATAGCACAACCACTTCTCCTTTCCGAATCTATTGCGGACAAACCAGAAATCGGAATGGGTCGTGCGACCTCTCCAGACGAAGCTAACGAAACAACGAACAAAACTATCCAAATGGATCGGAAAAATATGTTGGCACGCGCTTCCACGTGCATCCTGAAGTCAGCGATCGTGATCTGCTAGAAACTAGGGTGTCGCCTTTTCCGTCTTTCCGCGCCGTCATGCCTTGATTTTTGTGCATCCTGGACCAAAATACAATATAAAATAGCAAATACAAGTATGCACATTGGTCTTATCAACTACTCGTGGATTTTTTCACAAAAAAAACGTTATAACTGGGTCAAAAATGTGGCTCGCGGGCCTGCCCAAACACGAAAAATAACCCGATAACAACGGAAATAGGCCCTAAACATTCTCCTAGAAGCAACAATCAGAGCCTAAACTAGGCTCTAATACAAATTGATGGAAATATGAGAGGAAGAAATATATATTCCTCCACATATGTTTTTGTAGCTCTGATTGTTGCTCCTATTCAGATCTTCTGATCTGTGTCCTGGCCTTTTTATCCCTCTAGGTGGTCAGAGAACTGAAGAAAAATAAGATTTCGTCTCTCACAATCTCGCGTATATACGCATGATTGATATGTCTGTATACTGTGTATGAATAGAATACTAATATATATAGGCTTAAAGAGCTAATATTATATTAATATTTGTAGCTTATTAATTTAATTATATTCCTAATGGGCTTCTATATAAATTAGCTCATAATATAATAAATTAATCTTTTGGGCTACTTTTATTTATCAATTAATTGGCCAAATAATTAATTTCAGATAAATAATATTATTAAATAATGTAAAATACATTAGTATATTAATAATGATTTCTGAGAGACAATAAATAACTAGGCAACTAATTGGGCCAGGTCAGGGATCGAATACAAGAAATAAAGTAGGGCCTCAAATTAATTAATGATCTATGCTCAGCTCAGAGCAAAATTAACTAATAAATACATATTCATTCCACTAGATAATCTGTGCTGACTTACCCATTTATCCTAAATTAAGCAAGGGCTTGTAATTTAGACTTAATCGATCCCCGTATTTAAGATAGAAATATCCATTAATTAATTAAGCTCACTGACAGCTTAAATTAATTAACATCTTATTATATTCATGAGTAGTACCACTCGACCTCATTAACACACCTGAACTTAATCAACCCGGCCGGGTTCAGTGAGCTAATTCTTACGAGTTTCTCAAGGGATATTATCCACTCATTTTACTAGGATACGGTTGCAAGATACAGACAACCAGCCTGAGCCACAAATAACTACTAACACCCAAGATACATATATCCAGTCGCGATGACGTTCACCGTAGTAGGTCAAAGTGATAGATAGTCAAATGTGCTCAGCTGACGTCTTATCAAGCTTAAGACCAGCTAAGTCACCGAGATCTTGGTTCTCCACTAAGGTCAGTCAGGAGAACACATCTCACTGTGATCCATCAATACACCACCTTAAGTGTACCAGTAAAGACAAGCAGCCAAGACAAGCCACTTCTTATCTAAACTGCAGCTTAAACCGACAACTTATCCTGATTTCTTCTCAACTGTGATAATTGTCTATATCTTGTCAGTTCAACCAATTTGTATAGTCTTCTGTGATACCCAACACACTACACAAATCTAAGTTTTATACAAGATAAAGGATTACATGTGCAAATATATATATTTATCAGATAAGAGAATAAAATAGTGGTAAGGACAAAAATACATAGTATACAAGCATAAAAACTGCTTCAAGTATACAAAATTCCAACACTTACTACGGAGAAATATGCAACGTTTATAAAGCATTTTTCCGATGGTGGACCCTCGGCAAATTTCTCTTGTGAGGTGGATGTTCAAGGGCCTTGGGTTATAGACTCTAGGGTTACGGATCATGTTACTTGTGAAGGGAACTCTTTGAATAATCAAGAACAAACCGGAACGGAGTTGCCGGTGAAAATTCCAAACGGCATGAGTGTGCCGGTTTGTGGAATTGGTAGTGTTAAATTGCCTAATGATTTGACTATTGATCGTGTCTAACACATTCCAAATTTCAAATGCAATTTATTGTCAGTTAGTAAAATGACGAAAGACATGTTATGTGCAATGACGTTTGATGAGTGGTTTTTATACCATCTCATCGTGTTCTATCATTTTTTATGCCTATTTATATCATTTTCTATCTATTTTTAGCTTTTGTTTTGCTTGGGATCGTATATTTTCGATGGTTTTTGGTTTTGTAGGTTTCTTGCTCGTTTTGAGCATATTTGGGTGTATTTAGCATGTAAAGGAAGAAAACCATGGTCATTGATGCATTTAGGGCAAAGATGAAGTATTTTCCAGGAAAGATTAAGAAGATTTTAAGTTGGATGTTGGAGAAACCTATTTCGGAGGTCCTAAACCAAGGCAGTTGGGAAATCGCGTAGTAGACAAGTTTAACTATCTTAGAATCCTATCTCCACCGTCCACATTGTACATTTATGTGTTGGGAACATTGTGGGAAAGTGTTGTGATGATCCAACGATTATCGAAGGAGATATCACGATTTTCCCAAAAGTAGTCAGTGTAGGAAATTGCAGCCGAAAATCAGTCAGGCCGAGGCACCGGGACCGCGGTCCGCTTTTTGTGCGGGACCACGGTCCGGGGTGTTCTGACTCAAAACTCAGAATTTTGTAGGGAATCGGACCGCGGTCTGTGTTTTGTGCTGAACAGCGGTCTGCATCGTTTTAAATCCCAGAATCACTTTTTCGGTGACCCGAAACCTATATAAACCCTTCCAGACTTCATTCTTTCATCCCACGCACCATGTTTTCGACGTTTTCCACCCTCTAAGAGTAAAGAAACACCCAAGACATCCCTCCGTTAAAGATTCAAGATGAGGATTGAAGAGCGCAACCAGAGAATCAAGTGTGAGGATCGATCCACTAGATTCTAGGTTGTATTATTCATTCCAAATTTTGATTAGGGTTTTCATACTTATTTTTCCATGGATACTTTTTGCATATTTTGTGATTGTTTTCCTACGGATATGAGTAGCTAAATCCCCTTGTGTGCGGGTATAGCAAGATCTATGTTTTTGATGAATTGATTCGAACCTTAGTTTTGGAATTAATGAATTATTTTGTTTCTTAATTGTTGAGTCTGCTTTTGATTTCTCTATAATTCTTTAATGTAATTGGTCATCACCTTAGATAATTGTGGAGAATATAGGGAATAGGTTATACGGTGGATCATACCCAGTTATTTATTTAGCCCTGCAATTAAAAGTCTAGATTGTCACCATTGGTTTGAGATAATTTAGATTGTTCTTTAAATCCTTGTGCATGATACGATCTTTAGATTCATGATATGATCACTTGATTGACCCTTAGGATTAAAAGTTAGAGATCTCCCGCCATCATACGGAATCCCTAAACCCTTAGTGGATGAACCAACAAAAAAAACTCATAAATGCTAGCTAGAGAATGGGAACGAATTAATCATCTTAGGCTTTGTGATTGTT
Source organism: Lavandula angustifolia (assembly GCA_028984105.1). Classification (NCBI taxonomy): domain Eukaryota; kingdom Viridiplantae; phylum Streptophyta; class Magnoliopsida; order Lamiales; family Lamiaceae; genus Lavandula; species Lavandula angustifolia. The sequence continues at coordinate 9,620,866 of CM054809.1, read as the reverse complement.
AAACCTCCACACTCTCCATCAAAATTAAAATCAAACCCATTAATCCACTTCGCTTTGTTTTACTGCTCATTTACTTTCTTGCTATTTTAATTTAGTAGTTTTAAATAAACCAAACCCAGTTTATGACCAAGTAGATAGTGAACTAATTAGAGTAATTAGAACTCAGATGAGTCCTTGTGAGATCGACCTCGGGAGTTGCTAGATTAGGTACTATACCGATTCATGCACTTGCTATAATTATAATTTGTTAATCAACGTTTTTTCCTAACTTCTGTGTTATGCAGTTCTTACAATCGAGGAGTCTGATTGGCGTGGGTAAGGAGTGCGATGGTCTATATTACTTAGAGCTGACAAAGAATCAGAAAGCAGCTAAGGCAATTACCAAGGATTTTGAGACGTGGCATAAGAGGTCAGGTCATGCCTCCAAGGAGCGTCTTAGGAACATTGATTTTTTGATTGATTTGGTTTTGAATAATAAGACTTGTGATTCTTGCTTACGTCCGAAACAACCACAGTTACATTTTAAGGACAGATCCAGTAAGACATGTTCTAATTTTGATATGATACACTGTTATATATGGGGAAGTTATTGCGTGCCTTCACATTCTGGTGCTCATTATTTCTTAACCATTGTGGATGATTTTAGTAGAGCTATTTGGGTATATTTGATTAAGCAAAAATCTGAATGTTGCTGATTGCTTGATAAGTTTTTGAAATATGGTATCTACGCAATTTGATTGTAAGGTGAAGAGAATTACAAGTGATAATGGGCCTGAATTCAAATCAAATTGCATGTTGGATTTTATTATAAAAATGGGATTATAGTAGAAATCTCTTGTGTTGATACTCCACAACAAAATGGTGTGGTAGAACGTAAGCATAGAGATATTTTAGATATGACGAGGGCATTACGATTCCAAGCTAGTCTACCAATGAAGTTTTAGGGAGATGTGTCATGACAATAGTGTATTTAATCAACAAATTGTCCTCTACTGCCATTCAAAATAAAACCCCTTGTGAACTTCTTCAAAAAAAAATCAGGTTATTCTCATTTAAGGTTTTTGGGTGTTTAGCCTATGCTAAGGACACTCGACGTGATGGAGATAAGTTTGGTGGAAGTGGCAAACCTTGTGTCTTTATGGGATATCTTTATGTTCAAAAGGGATATAAATTGTATGACCTTCGTGAGCACAAGTTCTTTACATCACGAGATGTGGTCTTCGTTGAGGATACCTATCCCTTTGCTCACTCTGCGTCCCCAATTTGTGAACCATGCAGCACCACAACATCATGCAATCCTCCGGACTCACCTTTGATAATGCATGAAGATTTCAATGCCAGGTCACTTACTCAACTTAATAAAGCCCAAAATAATGATGATGATTCCCATATTATTGTTTCACTGCTACATGAAACTGTGATCGAGCCTCCCATTCAAGAGAGTGAAACTCCAAGTGATGAGGTTCCACCTCGACAAAGCACACGACCACGGTTTCAGCCGAAGCATCTATCTGACTATCATGTTGATTAACCTGACTCAATAGACCATGCATCACCCACATCCACCTCTGCTTCCTCAACAGTACATCATTTATCCTCTTTTATTTCTTATAATAAGTTATGTTCTTCACATAGGGCTTATTTGGCGGCTATAACGGAAGATGACGAACCAAATCACTTTCATCAAGCTATGAAGGACTCAAACTGGAGATAAGCAAAAAAGTGAGATCAATGCTCTTGAGGAAAATGGAACGTGGACGCTTGAGAAATTACCTTCTGGAAAGCGTGCTATTGACTTGAAATGGGTATACAAGATCAAGTATAAACTGGATGGGAGTATTGAGCGTTATAAGATCGTCTTGTAGTAAAGGGCTAACCCAAGTGGAGGGTTAGACTTTCACGATACTTTGCCCCAGTTACGAAATTGGTAAGCGTGCGAACCTTGCTAGTCATTGCTGTCAAGAGAAACTAGATTGTACATTAGCTAGATGTTAATAACGCCTTTTTACATGGAGATCTAGCTAAAGAAATATATATGAATGTTCCGCATGGATTCGAAAAGGCTTGAAGATACGCAAGTGTGTCGACTTCGTAAGTCACTCTATGGCTACGACAAGCTTCGAGGAATTAGTACCAAAATTCACGACAGCTCTTCTTGACCTTCGCTTTTCCCAATCACGAGTCAATCATCCTTTGTTCACTTATCGATGTGATCAACCCTTTGTGGCAGCTGTCATTTATGTTGATGATGTGATTGTCGTCGGCAATGATATGGACCATGTATCCACTCTTAAGTTGCATCAAAGATTTAGGCCCTCTTAAGTATTTTCTTGGGATTGAAGTTGCTCGAACATCGGATGGCTTGGTGCTTAGTCAACGAAATTATACCCTCGACATTCTTGATGAAAGTGGACTTCAAGGTTGTCGCCCGAGCCGTTTTCCCATGGAGCAAAACCTTCGTTTAGGTCTTAAAAAGGATCGGCCTATGGTGGATTCCTCTCGGTATCGACATCTTGTGGGACGTCTTCTTTATTTACAAGTTACTCGACCAGATATCACATATTATGTCAATATGTTGAGTCAATTCATGGAGGATCCATGTGACACACCTATGGACGCGGCAATACGTGTACTTCGCTACTTGAAGGCTACAACTGGTCAAGGTATCTTTCTACCAGCTTTTGGGCCTCTTACACTCTCAGCTATGTGTGATGTTGATTGGGAAGGTTGTTCTGTTACTCGTCGGTCTCGTACTGGCTTTGTGATTTTCTTAGGGGGAGCTCCTATTTCTTGAAGGACTAAGAAGCAGTCTGTTGTTTCTCGGTCTACGGCTAAGGCGAAATATCAATCTATGGCCACCACTATTATTGAATTAATTTGGTTGTGTTGGTTATTACATGACCTTGATGCACCAGAATAGGGACCGACACATTTATATTGTGATAATCAAGCAGCTCGTCATATGGCAAACAACCCTATTTTTCACGAGCGTATTAAATGCGTGGAGATGGATTGTTATTTTGTGAGCGAAATGATCCTTTCTAGAGACATACATCCTTCTTGCATCGATAATAATGAACAAGTGCCCGACATTTTTACCAAGGCTTTGGGTGTCGATCGACATCATTACCTTCTTGTCACGTTGGGCATTCAAAATCTCCACGATCCAACTTGAGGGGGAGCATTGAATTTCCTATTTTATAGTTTGATATTTTGGTAGTGATATCTTGTTACGCAATCTTAAGGATTGAGATCATATTCTTGTTCTTTCCCTTCTTTGAGCCCAAGACTTCATTGTATATATGTGGAAGTGGCGGATCATTGTAAGATACGATTACATGGAAATTTTCATACTAGCATTGATTGTCAATTTGTCATGCCACTCATTTCGATTCGAAACGGAATAATTATTTTACTCAACTTTGTGTTCGTGAGAAGATAGCTTAATATATACACTTTTTATATAGACATACATATTTTCAAATCGAGATCAGCCCAAGTCGGGTATGAAATTGGAGTTGGAACCCGTGCAAACCAGGGTCATTGGGAATTATAAATCGTTGGTTTGCGGTTCGAATTCGATTTGCTCTTTCTTAACTATGAAATCGCTAGTTTCGAACCATCAATTTTAAAGTAAACTAGGTGAAACCAATGGTTTCACTCCTTGAAACTGTCAATGATCACCTTTATAACTAATAGCATAAATAAAATTTAAACCAAAGGACATCATCCATTTTCTAATTATTCTAATTTAAGCCATATTTATTACAAAAGTCCTAGTAATTTTATTTTTAAGTGATGTAAAAAATTAGAAAATATTTAACTATATTTTGAGTCATTGTAAATAAATATTTAAATATATTTTGTAAATTTGTAAATAAAAAATTAGAAAAACATCGTTGGTAAAATCGAAACCAAATCCGACGATTCAATACTCGATTCTTAAACTAGGTGTTCTTGCACACAAACCTAGTACTAAGGTGTTTACAATTCCCTTAATACATTCCACAAAGTAGAACCTGCTACAGCTAATAAACCGTCAATCATGTACAAAAGACTCAAATAGATACATGAATAAACAAAATCTTAAGACTCCACTTGTTACAACCACAAGTAAAATGATGCACAAGATGTTATGTCGTTTCTTCATAAAATTAATGGATAAGCCTAAAATGTCTAATACAAAGTCATGTTATTTTTTACTTTTAAAGTGCTGACAAAATGTTATGCAATCAAAACAAAGTGCAACTAAATTAACTATTCCACAAATTAAGTCAAACCATCTCAACCATATTCATGGTCGACTAACCATGAATTTCAGCAGAAGTTCAATTGCAAGAATGATTAATTATATATAAAAGAGAATAGTTAGTGCAAAAAGTATTCAATTCCTTTCCATTACATCAGTATATTAATATGTATCCGGATATGTCTTTATCTCTCATCTCAATGCATAGAATGAAGTACTGCAATATTGGGTATGAAAGTATGAAGGGGATAAAATAGTTCCACATAAAGTAATTGAAACAAAGTGAAAACAAATTGAGCAATCAAACATTAACCAAGTGTAGTCAATGTAATTGATGAACAAACCCTTCAACACGTCAAATTCTTTTGGGAGACGGTGAAACTTGTGAATAATAGGTGTCTTAGGGTTTTTTTACTTAAGGGTAGAAGTTAGAAAATAGATGACGACAGTGTAACGGTGTCAATGCCACATGTGTGCCAAGTCAACGGGGAGAGAAGAGGAGGCGCGCAAAATGACTAAAGTGCCTGAAGAAATACAATTGTTTAGGTTAATATGGATGAACTGAAAAGTGAGGGATCAATTTGAATTTTCTCGAAAAGGTGGAGAACCAATATGACAATTTACTCTATATTTTAAAAATATCAACTATCTAAACACTTTTTTGTCTTAATTTATAATTGAAATTGAGTCTTGTTGGTCCCGAGAGTCCTGTTGGTTCCTGTTGGTTCCGCGAATCTGACGTTAAGATCTTCAATGGTGTTACTAGGCATGAGAGACAATTTCTCCAGCTTCTGAAGTTCCAGCGCGAGTTTGTTCGCTTTGATCTTCAGAGTCCCCCGACTCAGCAGCGCTAGAGCATCCCAGAGTTCTTTTGCAGACTTGCAGTCCTGAACTCTTCCGAGATAAGAATCGCTCAGAGTGGTCAGTATGGCGTTTCTGGCGACGCGGTCTAAGTTGTGAAGCTTCTTCTCCTCAGGGGTGAAGAGACTTCTGTCTTTGGGGATCTTCTTCCCATCACCATCCCTCCTCCTTGTGCTGGATCCTAAGCTACGACGTTATCGACCATTGGAACGATAGGTCCATCCTCCAGAACCTCTGTCATGCTGTCGTGGAGGGAGGTCAGATGTGCCTCCATTCTGACCCGCCATACACCATAGTTCTCTACTGAGAACATGGGTACCATCCTGATTCCTGACATATCAGACATGATAGATAATGATATGAATGAACAATGATATGCAGTGAAAATGTTTTCCGAATCCGTTCAAGTAGACCAGTTTCAGAATAACAAGAGTCTTTAGAGAACTCCTGCTCTGATACCAATTGTTGATCCCGAGAGTACGTTCAGGTGTAGAGGGGGGGGGGTGAATAGACATGAAAACCGATTTCTCAACTTAAAACGCGAATAGTCCTTTTCAGGAGAGTGTCGTACTGAACGAGTTCAACAGACCAGATAAGCTATTCTGAATCGCGTGGCAGAGTGACTGACTCTACTGAGGCCTGCTAGCTGACTAGAGTCAGAATTCAGTACCGTTCAAGTAGGGTTCAGTGGTGCGGAAATGTGTAGGCCCAAATTCAGTTGAGTTAGGAAAACGTTTTTATCAAAACAGTTTCAGTGTATTAGTGCAGTCGATTAAGCTTGCTGAAACTCAGTTGAATGATTTAAAAGATATTTTCAGTATGCACAGTAAATCAAAGCAACAGTAAAATAAAGAACACAGAACACGACGTTTTTAAAGTGGTTCGGATCCAACAATCCTACGTCCACTGTCCCGAAAGATTAGGAGGCTATATATTATACTGAGATAGTCTCAGTCGGTTTGTACACTGGACAAACACTGGTCTTGAGATTTATACTGAGCAAGTCTCAGTTTACAAGGTATCAAACTAAGTATTTGAAAAACTCTCCAACAGTGAAGGAGTCCTTTACAATAAGGATCAGTTCGGAAGTGAACTCCTTCGTCTAAGCTATATATATAAACAATTGAGCTTAGGTTAGAGGGATAGGGAACGAGAAGGTGGCTTCTAGAGCAACGAACGGCAAAGTATAAGCATTGGGTTCGTGTTCAATCGCTTGGATACTAGAGGCTGTATAATATTAATTCAGCTTGGTTCCCTATGAGCAGAGATGTAGTCTTTCGCCGGAGATTGACTCTTCTAACTTCTTGCGGAAGACTTAAGCGTTTATGAGTTGCTCTTTGAATCCTCAGAGTTTGTTTGTGTTCTCGTGTGTGTTCTAGATTTTTCGTCGTTCGTGAGCTTCAATTTGATTTTATCCCTCTATTTATAGAGCAGAGATTAGGATAGATCCGTTGGAGACGACGATCCTTTGTCTCTCTCTTTTGGGTACCTAACGGCTCTTTCAAAGTATGGTAGCAGTGTCCTTTCCCTCCATTTCTGGAAAGTTGTTGACTTGCAGCTTTAACAGATGTAGGACAAGTGGCTACTTGTCATTGGTCGAGGTTCAGGAAAGTGGTTGAGACAGAACAGACTTCAAGGAGATCTGAAGCTGACTTCTCTCTTCCTCGTATTGACTCTGCTGATTTGACTTTTAAAAAATCTGACAGTCGGAAGACTTTCCAGCCGTTGCTGAGTTTGATCTCTTATTCAGTAGCATGCTCCTGCTGAGTCGGCTCTACTGAAGATCAGCTCTGAGTTCAGTGAACTACTCCTGCCGAGTTCAGTTCCACTGACTCCCTTCAGTATATTGCTCCTGCTGAGTCCAGTATTACTGAGTCTTCTACTTCTGGTACTGAGGCATGTAATCAACTGAGCGCCTGAGCCAGATGCAGAGTGTCTACTGAGTCTGAAACCTCAGAGACAAACCAAAACAAGGTTACAACAGAATGGTTCATCAGTCAAGATAGGGTTTTGGGATCTTCAAATCTTCAGTAGGTATTCAGTACACAGGGCTACTGAGTTAGTTCTCAACTGATTATGAGAAGACTGAATCATCTCCCAACAATTTCCCCCTATTTGATGATGCCAAAACCTAACACTATGACTTATCAGAACCAGAGCTCCTTACAAATATTACAAGTAGAATCAGTGGAGTTGTTCTTCAAGTCCTAGACTACTGAGGGAATCAGGGGAGAAATATCAAAACCGATACAGAATTTAATCAGCAATTTCCCCCTTTCTAACAACATATTCCCCCAACTATGCAATCTATTAGAATCTAGCTAAGCAAAAACTGACAAAGTATAAGTAGAGTGAGTGTGTGAGTCAGCAATCACTTCAGTGATTCTGAGTGTTAAGCATAAACAAACATGGCCAATTAGACAATAAGGAATTGTCAGAGCCAATAACAGAGATGTTTTATAGATTGAAAGGATTCAGTACAGTTACATCATCTGCTATACTAAGAAGAACAGAAAAGAGACAAAGAAATACAAAAGCTAATTGTCATCTGAACCGCTTGATCCTGTCTTTGAAGTCCTTTGATTGGGTTCAGGAAGAGGCAGTCCATACATCCGGTAAGTGACCTTCCTCAGCTTCAGTATCTCAGCGAAGTCAGCTGGATCTTCTTCATCTAAGAACTTGGCTTCAGCAGCATCCTTCACTTCTTTCTCAATAACCCCATAATGAACAGAGCCGTCTAGTCTCAGTGGGGGCGGCAAGATTCTGGGAGCAGGTACTCTGACATCTACTTTGTCTTTGACAGCCTTCTGAACTCCGGCGAACATCTCTAAGTCTGCCCTCATGAGCCATTCGGCAAAGACTACTGACTTGTGCTTCTCAGCCCAGAACCTCCAGAAGTAATTCCGCTTAATGAATTCAGCTTTCAGCGTCTCCCATCTCTGAGTTACTTCCCACGGCATCCACTCATCTACTCTCGGCCATCTATGGATCTTGAGATCAGTAGGCTTCCTGAATCTTCTGTATCGGTATGGAATGTCAGCTTTCTCAGGAATCCTATGACTCGCTTCTTGTTCAGCTTTCAGCCTTAGAGCTTCAAGGTCTGCTCGCCTGAGCCTTTCTCTGACTGCTTCAATCTGTCTAGCTTCTTCTCCTCTGTACAAGTACCTCTCCATCTGAGCCCATATTTCTTGCATTTCTTGTTCATGTTCATTAGAGGCAACATAGGAGGGTCTGTGAGGCTCCTCTTCTGAATCAGCAGGTGTGGTTGATTTTTCCTTAGAGGTACCCTATTGTCCAGTAGTCTGCTGCTGCTGCTGCTCCTTCTCCTTTTCTTTGTCAGCATCATCACTGAGTTTCAGCGTTCTAGGAGGCAGCCTGGATCCAATCTTCTTACCTCCTGCTGGAGCCTTTGTCTTGCCTTTAGCAGGCTTCTTTTTAGGCTTGTTAGCAGCTTCAGCTTCAGCTATTTCCCTTGCTAACTTTTCGTCAGCAGCTATCTGAGCTTCCTCCTCCGGACTAATATACCTCCTGGGTCCTTTCTTCTTGGAGTGAGGGGTAGGAAGCGTCATGACTTTCTTGCCTTTCCCGGCAACTGGGGAGGTAGAGGGACCTCCTCCTCTTTTGACTCGTCGGCGTACTCAGCAACCTCTTTGATAATGTTAGAGGGTCTTTGGGTTGCCTGAGTAGCTACCTCCTTGGGTCCTAAGCCGCTTGGGCCAGTCTCAGCAGACACTACATCACCTGCTGCTGAGATACCCTGGGCCTCGCCAGTTTGAGTGGGTCCAGTGGGGGCAGATACCTGAGTCTTAGTTGCCCCTGCCACTGACCTTGCTCTCTTTGGTGCTTTCAGTACCAGTTCCTTGGCTTTTCCTTCTCTTTCTCCATCCCCCTTTTTGGCATCAGCAAATCGGCTTGGGGGTGGAACTGATACATTTCTGTCCAGACTTTTATAAGCTTCTGCAAGATCATCTAAGGTATTGTGCAGCTTAGTCAGCTTCTCGTGCAGCTCATTCCTCTCCTCAGTAAGCTGAGCACTGTATTTCTTATGGGAGGCATCTGCTGCTGTCTGGAATTCATTCACCTGGTTCTCCACTCTCTCTTCGATCGCCTTCTGAATATTTTGGAGTCTGAGATCTGCAGCTTGAGAGATGGAGAAGACAGATTCAGTATGCGCTGTTTGGGCGACCTTATAGTCTGCTAGAAGTTGAGCTTGGCTAGCCTGAATCATCTTCAACTGTTCATCGAAGTCGACTCTGTGAGCGGCAAGCGCGTTTGTCAGAATGGTGGAGAAATTCGGGACTGGAGATGTTTGAATAGCAGTTCTGAGTCCCTGGAGTTCAGCGCTTTGAGCTTCAGTGGTTTGCCTCCACGTCTTGTAGACGGTGCGGGCGAGTAAACGGTTCTGAGTGCCTTGGTTCCTCAGTGCCCTGGCCACTGACTTCGACCGTCGGCTTCTCGGGCTGGGTGCTACTTCAAAAGCAGATTTTAGAAGGAGCTGAGAAGGTTCAACTGCCTTCGAAGTACCAGCCACCGACTGTCCTGGAGCAAGGATGCTGAGTGGCGGTTCAACAGTGGATGTTGGAGCATCCTTGTCCAGTTGAGATCCCTCATCAGGCTTCTCAGGGCCTGAATCACAGGGTGGGTCCTGACCATCGGGGTCAGACCCATCTAAGGGTGCTGATGCTGAGACTGGTTATCTGTCGTTCAGCATAGCGAGCATCGTAGCCCTCAGGTCTTCTAGAGTGCCGAGGTCAGATGGCTCTGAGTAGCCAATCTTCCCCCTAATTATCAACTCCTCCTCATGGAGCTGTTCACTGGAGTGGTGGATGATAAGGCGTTTTAGGTTGTGCCACTCCTGGAACCTGATCAGCTTGTGGAGCCTAGCCTGCCTTGCTAATAATACCAAGTCGTTGTGGGCGGCTATCTCTGGGATTCGTTTAGCTATCTCTCGGGAGGCTCGTGATTTGAGAGCTGAGGCCTCCATCCCGATTGATTCTGATTCTGAGGCTGTCTCCGAGTCTTCTACCTCTATCGGAGACGGCTGCTTCTTAACAAAGGGTATACTGCTGAGTGGTGGAACATCCAAGGGGCTTTCCAGAGTTTGTACTGATTCAGCTTGGACCCCGTGGTCCACTATGTCATCGCACTCAGTGGAGACGGCCTTCTCCACTGACTGCGTCTTCTCGGATGAGTCAGGTTCATCCCTCAGCTGCAGAGGAGGCCCAACAACAACTGCCTCAGGCTCTGCCTCCGGCACGACCTCACTGACTTTCTTCAGCTTCTTGGTCGGCGTCTTAGGAGTAGATTTGGGAGGGGACCTCTTCTTGGTTGGTGTGGAGGTCTTCTGAGTCCCGGTCTTAGGATCAGCGGGCCTTGAACCGATCTACTGTAGGGCCGCTGTCCTGTTCTGGAATCGGACCTTCTTCGTGTTGAAATACTGCTTGTCAGCAAAGGTAATCTTGTCCGATCCGCAGAAATCTTCGATCATCACGGAAAGCTTCAGACCATACAGAAGCTTTCCTTTGACGCTCAGCCGCTTGGCTGTCTTGTCGAACTTAGCTGACTGCGTCATGAATTCTTTGAGAAAGAATTCAGTCCAGTTAATCTTAGCTCTGTCATGTATGGCCATCATCAGCTGGATTTTGGGCCTTGATACTTGATCGAAGGAGCCGGCCTGACTCGTCAGAAGCTGAGTCACTACATAGGCCAAGGCTCTGTATTGTGGGAGCATTGCATTCTTAGGAAATGCGGCTCTGAAGGTCATCGGCTTCCCACAAAACTCTGACAGGTATTCATCCATAAGATCGTCCTTGTATGCTACTGTGGTGAATCCTTCGTTGGGTAGATTGAAGCTTCTCTGGAGAGCTTCTCGGATGGACATCTGCTTGACCTCAATATCAGTACGCGAGGGGTCGCCTACTGAGTGAGCAACAAAGCGGCATCGGATGTCTCCATCTACTGAGTCTGAGTTCAAGTAGAGCTCAGCAATCTGGCGCGGGAGGAAGGACGTCAGCTTCCTCGTCAGGAAACCTTCAAGCCCGATCTCTCGGAGGGCGAAGAAGATCTCTTCCATATAGTCCAGGTCGCAAGCATCGAACTCCATTACTGGTTCGCACCAGACTCGATCCTTCTCAAGGATCTCTTGCATATCAGCCGGCGCATACACAACATTTCCATTACTGGTTCGCACCAGACTCGATCCTTCTCAAGGATCTCTTGCATATCAGCCGGCGCATACACAACATTTCCTATCATATCTGTAATCTGCAAACATAGTATATATCAGTATCCAATAAAGTACAGGAAAAAATAAATGTATATGGTACTGAATGATCATTGAAAGTTACCAAAGATTTTTCTGAGAACTTTTGAAGGATATGTTTTGAAAAGGAGTTGAAGATATCTAAGAAAATCTAGGGTTCGATAGATATTTGCAGAGTAGAATTGGTGGTTCCAAACATTTGAACATATATATATATCTTAAGGAAGATAAACAGTTAATTATCTACGGTTCAGTTTGAACATGCTTTTTGAGATGGACGGCCAGGATTAGATTTTATAAAATAGGCAATGATCATATTAGCCGCCTAAGTCAAAATACAGTTGTATATAGCCAAAGAAGTAACTTGATACGACATGCATTTAATGCGTTGCAGAGTTCAGCATATTTTTACATAGAGTGTCGTGTATTAAATGTAAACCGTTAATATTAACTGACATTTTCTAAGGCATTGAATACGATGCTGAATTTGAGTCATAAATGCACAGAATTGTTCTATTGGCTACTGAGTAGGGATACGTAAACCTGTCAGCTGAACATCGTAGTCAGCTGATACCTCGTGTAGATGGTTGCTGAGTCTCTACGTACTAATTTTACTTAGTACTGAGAGTGAACATTCCCCCTTACTGAATGCTCCTCTCCTGAATCCACTTACTAACTGTAGTCAGTAGGGTCCAGCAGACCTAGCTCTACTGAAAGTTCTCTGAATCTGGCTTCAGCTAGAGGCTTGGTCAGTATATCAGCTCTTTGATGGTCAGTATGGATCTTTTCCATCCTGATATCCTTCTTTTCGACATAGTCACGAATGAAGTGGTGTTTGATGTCCACGTGCTTACATCTCGAGTGAAGTACAGGATTCTGAAAGATTGCAATAGCACTGGTACTGTCGCAGAAGATCGGCACTTCATTCTGAATAACGTCATAGTCGCGTAGCTGCTGTCTCAGCCAAAGGATTTGGGCGCAGCAACTTCCGGCAGCCATGTATTCAGCTTCAGTAGTTGACGTTGCTACTGAATGCTGTTTCTTTGAGAACCATGAGATCAGCTTACTGCCAAGGAACTGACACGTTCCAGAAGTTGACTTTCGGTCAATTCTACATCCTGCATAGTCAGTTAGTTCAATATTATCATCAACTGGATACCATAAACCCATGTCAGGTGTTCCTCTGAGATAGCGGAGAATCTTCTTTGCTGAGTCCATGTGACTCTGCTTCGGATTCGCCTGAAATCGAGCGCAGACACCTACAGCATAAGTTATGTCAGGACGAGTAGCTGTTAAGTATAATAAAGAACCAATTATAGCACGAAGTTCAGTTTGGTCTACTGATACTCCCTCTTTATCAAGATCAATTTTCATGTTTGTGTTCATCGGGATCTTGATTGGTTTGTCGGATGTGCAACGAATTTCTTGATGAGGCCTCAAGTGTATTTTCCTTGATTGATGAACGTTCCCTTCTCAGATTGTTTGACTTGAAATCCGAGGAAATAGTTTATCTCTCCCATCATTGACATCTCGAACTTGTCCTTCATCATTTTCTCAAACTGCTGACACATGATGACGTTCTTCGAACCGAAGATGATGTCATCTACGTAGATCTGCACAAGTAAAATATCGTCTTCCAATCATATGCTGAATAATGTGCGGTCCACTGTGCCCTTCTGAAAACCTTTCTGAAAAAGAAACTCAGATAGGGTATCATACCAAGCCCTGGGTGCTTGTTTTAACCCACACAGAGCCTTTCTGAGTCTAAAACCTGATGTCCCTGCTGAAATCCGGGAGGCTGTTCTACATAGACTTCTTCTTTCAGTACGCCGTTCAGGAACACAGATTTCACATCCAATTGATAGACTCTGTATCTCTGATGTGTTGCGTAGGCTAGGAATAGTCTGATTGCCTCCAATTTTGCCACTGGAGCGAACGTTTCGTCGAAATCTATCCCTTCAGCTTGACAGTAGCCTTTTGCCACGAGCCTTGCTTTGTTCCTTACTATGACGTTGTTTTCATCTCGCTTGTTCTTGAAGACCCATTTGATTCCGATCACATGTTGATACTGGGGTTTGTCAACAAGCTCCCAAACTTCGTTTCTCGTTAACTGATTCAGCTCCTCCTGCATAGCTATGATCCAGTCAGCGTCCTTAAGTGCATCCTCAATTGACTGAGGCTCTTTAGAAGACAAGAAGCATGAATATAAGGCGCTTTCTCCCTGACAGAATTTGGATCTTGTCTTTACGCTTGTTGAAGGATATCCAATAATCAAATCAGAAGTGTGAGCGTCCAGCCACGATCTACGATGTTTCAACTCTTCATCTGAAATTTGTTCAACACAAATAGTAGGTGAGTTAGGCATTTCAGTTGTACTATTCTGAGATTGAAGCAATTCAGTTACAAGAGTGTGATCTACTGAGTCACCAGGTTCAGGGGCATTTAGCTCAGGAACATCATTAGTTCCCACTAAAATATTATCCTCAGTAGAGGTCTCAGTTACCACTTAGGTTTCTTCATCGACCTGAGTTACCTGGGATTGACTCTGTTCAGTAGAGTCAATCTGTTCAGCTACTTCTGTTGCTGGGTGAGATTCAACAGACTTGTCTTCAGTTTCTTCATCTGAATCATCATCCCAACATAGCTGGATCTTTTCAACTTTGTCTTTTAAGCTCAGATCCTGTAGCTGCTTACAGATGTCCTTAAATTCAGGTTTAGAGTTTCTGCTCCTGTCTTCAGTAGCAAACTCATTAAAAACAACATGAGGGCTTTCCTCCACGCAAAGGGTCCGATAGTTAAAGACTCTGAAAGCTTTGCTGACCCGGGAGTATCCTAAGAACACTCCTTGATCTGAGTTGCTATCAAAAGTCTTCAGCTGATCTTTCCCATTAATGTGGATAAAGCATGAACACCCAAAAATAAGGAAATAAGATAAAGAAGGCTTCTTGCCATACCGTAGTTCATATGGTGTCTTCTTATGCTGCTTTGTCAGTAGAGATCTATTCTGAGTATTACAAGCAGTATCAGTAGCTTCTGCCCAGAATTTGGTTGGGAGTCCTGAGTCTGCGATCAGGGTTCTTGCGGCTTCTTTGAGCATTCGATTCTTTCTTTCAGCAACCCCATTTTGTTGAGGTGTGCGCGGCAGACGTCTCATGCTCTATGCCTTCTGCTTTGCAGAACTCCTCTACCATAAAATTCAGGAACTCAGTTCCTCTGTCAGAACGTATCTTGATGATCTTGGTGTTCTTCTCGACACTGAGCCTTTTCAAAAGCCATGGTAACTCTGTTTTGACGTCAGACTTGTTGGCAATAAATATCACCCATGTGTAGCATGAGTAGTCATCAATGACCACTAATGCATACTTCTTGCCTCTGATCGTCACTGGAGAGACTGGACCGAACAAATCCATATGTAGCAGCTGAAGGATTCCATCAGTGGAAGGAGATGGAACAGGTGGATTTTGATTCCTTGTTTGCTTTCCCTTCAGACATGCTTCACACTGATTGTCTTTGCTGAATATTTCATTCGGCAGTCCTCGTGCTAGAGTGTTTCTAGCTAATTTGTTGAGCGTCTTGAAGTTGAGATGGCTGAGTCTTCTGTGCCAGAGCCATCCCATTCTGTTGTCATTCTTTGCCAACAAACAAGCTTCAGGTTCAGCTGAGTTCCAGTCAGCTACATAGATATTCTTTTTGCGTGAACCTGATAACACTGTTTTCCTTGTAGATTTATCAATAACATCACAGAAACCAGCGTCAAAAACCACTCTATTCGAGTTTTCAAAAAATTGACTGACAGAGAGAAGATTATGTTGAAGTCCTTCAACATATTATACTCTTGGAACTGTTGTTGTTCCAATGCTGAGTGTTCCATAGCCTCTGGTATAGCCTTTTGCGTTGTCTCCAAACTCGATTCGGGGTCCTTCTTCAGTAGTATAATTATTCAGTAGGTCCTTTTGGTACGTCATATGTCTTGATCATCCGCTGTCCACATACCAAGGGTCCTTGTGCACCTGCAAAACAGAATTATATTTAGGTACCCTTTATTTTTTATTTTGGGTCCTTAGATGTTAGTTTTGGAAACCCAAATATGTCTTACGACCCTGGTGGTCTCAGACAGTTTCTTCCCACTCTTAACAACATATTTGACCACTGGACTGGTCGATGCTGACTTCTGAGGCTTTCCAGATTCAGGAGTCCTGATCTTCTGAGTGGGTGGACTGCTCACCTTTGCCTTCTGTACGGCTTTCTTCTTCTTCTTCTTCTGACTTTTGGATCCTCTCCTAACTATAGGATCATAATAATATGACCCATACTGAGCCGGATGCGTCAACCATACTGATCAGCCCATTTTGCTTTGTTGGTTCCCCCTTGACTAAACTGGGGTGATCTGGTGCTGATCTTCTTGTCAGAGTGCTGATAACTAGGATGAGGTGCCTTCATCTTCTGTTTCTTCTTGGCTAGGGGGTTCAGTATCTCTGCATTGATGGTCTCCCCTTGAATAAACCTATCAGCTAGCCGATTTTCTGAGCGTACGGGGGCAGATGAGGAGCCTCCATGGCTAAATCCAAGTCCCTCCTTACAACGCTTGGACTTGTTGCTTGCTAGCATAGCTTCAAGCTTCTTTTCAGCGCCCATGTACCGCTCTGTCATCAAGTTCCTCCAGACATCATCACTTTTCTTCAGCAATTCATGTTCGGTCTGAAGTCCTGACAACTCTTGCTTCAGTAGACTCAGTTCAGTATCTTTCTGAGTCAAGTCATTGGTTAGTACTGAGATCTGATCTTCTTGATGCTGAGACTTGGCCATCAGAGAGTTTATCTCCTCCCTGAGTCTCAACACAAGTCCTTCTGACTCAGTAGCAACCTGACTCTTCTGAGAAAGTCTCTGATTCTCCACTTTCAGGGTATCCAACTCCTGAAGAGTTTTACTGAGCTGCAGACTCATCTGAATCTGCTCGTCAAGTAGTTCCTCGTATGCAATCGCGATGTCCATATTCTCATCTGCACCTGAAATAGTGTCGTGTGTGCAGTGTGAAGAGGAATTAAATGGTGTGTGAGAGTTTACCTCATCCTCTTCTCCTGCCATGAGGCACTTTTCAGCGTCTTCTTCAGCTTCAAGCTCTATGGCCATGAATGCTGCTTCATCATCTAATGAATCCATGAAGGAATCGACTTCGTCTGCGTCGTTTGAGAGTTCACCAGCAATATATACTTGTCGTTTCTTGATGAACTTCTCCCTTCTAGCTTTGTGTGCTGCTCTTTCAGTAGTACTGAGCTCAGGACAGTCATACTGATAGTGTCCTGGCTTCTTGCAGCTATAGCATGTTGTGACTCTTTCTTCTTTGCTTTCACTGTCTTTCGACTGAGCTGAGTCATCTTGTTTCCTGCATTCAGAAGTATGTGAGTCAGGAGTGCGCTTGGGTGTATATTCAGTCTTACCCTTAGAGTCTCTGATGACTCTTGAGAGCTTTCTGCGCCTCTCCTTCTCCTTCTGATACTTCACGGCAAGCAGTGCGTACTTCTTAGCTAGATTTCCTTCTTGTATGTCAGTGAATGAAGGTTCAGCCTTGCTAGACGCCGGAGCTGTTGTGCTGACTGATGCTTTAAAGGCATGGTCAACTTGGGTGTCAGCTTTAACTCGCTGCTTCCTTTGAGGGAAGCCAAACTTGAAATCCTCCGCTTTAAGTTCTGAAAAGATATGGTCAGGAGTAACAATATCTAAATCAGAATGACGCAATAAAGTAGCAAAGGGAGTCCAGTGACCGTCTGGTAGTGCCCTCAAAATTTTGAGATTCATCTCTCGGTTGAACAATGTCTTTCCCAGCCCGTTGATAGAGTTCATTAGATCCGTGAATCTGACGTTAAGATCTTCAATGGTGTCACCAGGCATGAGAGACAATCTCTCCAGCTTTTGAAGTTCCAGCGTGAGTTTGTTCGCTTTGATCTTCTGAGTCCCCCGACTCAGCAGCGCTAGAGCATCCCAGAGTTTTTTTGCGGACTTGCAGTCCTGAACTCTTCCGATATAAGAATCGCTCAGAGTGGTCAGCATGGCGTTTCTGGCGACGCGGTCTAAGGTGTGAAGCTTCTTCTCCTCAGGGGTGAAGAGACTTCTGTCTTTGGGGATCTTCTTCCCGATCACCATCCCTCCTCCTTGTGCTGGATCCTGAGCTACGACGCTATCTACCATTGGAACGATAGGTCCGTCCTCCAGAACCTCTGTCATGCTGTCGTGGAGGGAGGTCAGATATGCCTCCATTCTGACCCGCCATACACCATAGTTCTCTACTGAGAACATGGGTACCATCTTGATTCCTAACAAATTAGACATGATAGATAATGATATGAACGAAGAATGATATGCAGTGAAAAGGTTTTCTGGATCCGTTCAAGTAGACCAGTTTCCGAATAACAAGAGTCTTTAGAGAACTCATGCTCTGATACCAATTGTTGGTCCCGAGAGTACGTTCAGGTGTAGAGGGGGGGCTGAATACTGATTTCTCAACTTAAAACGCGAACAGTCCTTTTCAAGAGAGTGTCGTATTGAACGAGTTCAGCAGACCAGATAAGCTGTTCTGAATCGCGTGGCAGAGTGACTGACTCTACTGAGGCCTGCTAGCTGACTAGAGTCAGAATTCAGTACCGTTCAAATAGAGTTCAGTGATGCAGAAATGTGTAGGCCCAAATTCAGTTGAGTTAGGAAAATGTTTTTATCAAAACAGTTTCAGTATATTAGTGCAGTCGATTAAGCTTGCTGAAACTCAGTTGAATAATTTAAAAGATATTTTCAGTATGCACAGTAAATCAATGCAACAGTAAAATAAAGAACATAGAACACAACATTTTTAAAGTGGTTCGGATCCAACATTCCAACGTCCACTGTCCCAAAAGATCAGGAGCCTATGTATTATACTGAGATAGTCTTAGTCAGTTTGTACACTGGACAAACACTGGTCTTGAGATTTATACTGACCAAGTCTCAGTTTACAAGGTATCAAACTAAGTGTTTGTAAAACTCTCCAACAGTGAAGGAGTCCTTTACAATAAGGATCAGTTCGGAAGTGAACTCCTTCGTCTAAGCTATAGATATAAACGATTGAGCTTAGGTCAAAGGGATAGGGAACGAGAAGGTGGCTTCTAGAGCGACGAACGGCTAAGTATAAGCTTTGGGTTCGTGTTCAATCGTTTGGATACTAGAGGCTGTATAATTCTAATTCAGCTTGGTTCCCTATGAGCAGAGATGTAATCTTTCGCCGGAGATTGACTCTTCTAACTTCTTGCGGAAGACTTAAGCGTTTATGAGTTGCTCTTTGAATGCTCTGAGTTCGTTTGTGTTCTCGTGTGTATTCTAGATTTTTCGTCGTTCGTGAGCTTCAATTTGATTTTATCCCTCTATTTATAGAGCAGAGATTAGGATAGATCCGTAGGAGACGACGATCCTTTGTCTCTCTCTTTTGGGTAGCTAACGGCTCTTTCAAAGTATGGTAGCAGTGTCCTTTCCCTCCATTTCTAGAAAGTTGTTGACTTACAGCTTTAACCGATATTGGACAGGTGGCTGCTTGTCATTGGTCGAGGTTCAGGAAAGTGGTTGAGACAGAACAGACTTCAAGGAGATCTGAAGCTGACTTCTCTCTTCCTCGTATTGACTCTACTGATTGACTTTTAGAAAATCTGACAGTCAGAAGACTGTCCAGCCGTTGCTGAGTCTGATCTCTTATTCAGTAGCATGCTCCTGCTGAGTCGGCTCTACTGAAGATCAGCTCTGAGTTCAGTGAAGTACTCCTGCTGAGTTCAGTTCCACTGACTCCTTTCGCATATCTTTGCTCTCGCCGAGTCCAAGATACCGAGTCTTCTACTTCTGGTACTGAGGCATGTAATCAATTGAGCGCCTGAGCCAGATGCAGAGTGTCTACTGAGTCTGAAACCTCAGAGACAAACCAAAACAAGGTTACAACAGAATGGTTCATCAGTCAAGATAGGGTTTTGGGACCTTCAAATCTTCAGTAGGTATGCAGTGCACAGGGCTACTGAGTTAGTTCTCAACTGATTGTGAGAAGACTGGATCATCTCCCAACAAGTCCCACAATCAGAAAATATTTATGTACAATATTATAATAGTTATATCTGATGAGTCCCATATGTTCAACAAAGTTTCTCCCCAAATATATTGTTGCTTGACGAATATCTAAATAAAGATATCGACAAAATATAATTTAATTTCATAATGCTTTTAAACTTTTACTTTTAGGTTTTGTAATACTCCTACAAATTCTTGTTGAATTTATTACGAATAGATAAATAAATTATCATCTACGATTTCTTTACCAATCTTTCATCTATTTTACTTTGAATGACAGTAATCTTTGTTTCAATAATCCAAACTGGTGCTTTTTCCTTTAATTTGTTGGTATGTTATTTAATTAAAGGAATTTTGAAGTACATGCATATTTTATGATTCAACTTTATTGTTGGTTTTATAAGAAGTATGACATGTATTCATATTCAAAGCATTTGTTGGGAGATGATTCAGCACTAGATTGATTAGATGTTTAGAAGATTTGGCTGATCCCAAAACCCTAATTTGATTGGGGAACCTTTTCGTTGTAATTGTAATGCCTTAGTCTCTGAGAGTTTCAGACTCAGTAGACATTCCTTCAGCATGGTTCAGGCTCAGAGTTCTGTCTGCTGATCTCTCAGTAGACTATCCATCTCAGTACCATGGTGTGAAGACTCAGTAATGCAGGACTCAGCAGGAGCAACTTACTGAGAGGTTTTCAGATTCAGTAGTGCTGGACTCAGCATGAGCAGCATACTGAAAGGAGTCAGTAGAACTGGACTCAGCAGGAGCAGTTCACTGGACTCAGAGTCGACCTTCAGTAGAGTTGGACTCAGCAGGAGTATACTACTGAACCCAGGTCAGACTCAACAACGACCTGACAGTCTCCTTGATTGTTAAATAATCTTATATGTTAAATCAATAGAGTCTTCCGAGGTTATTCACATCAGGGAAGTCAGCTTCAGTATCTGCCTAGAATTTTGTGTGTCTCAATTGCTTTCTACGCCTCGACCAATGACGAGCAGCCAGATGTCAAAGTTCTGGTAAAAGCTGCAAGTCAACAACTTTCCAGAAATGGAGGAAAAGACTGTGCAAGATTCCTTAAAAGAGCCGTTAGCTACCCAAAGAGAGTGACACGTGGATCGTTCGCCTCCAACGGATCTATCCATGGCTCACCTCTATAAATAGAGGGAAAATCAAATCGAAGAACATACAACAAGAACGAGCGATTACGAGCAATAAACGTATAATAACTCAAGCTTTCCGCAAGAACTTCAGAGAAATACTCAACGCAAAAAGCGACATCTTTGCTCTAGGGAACCAAGCTGAATAGAATCAAAAGCCTCTAGTATCCAAGTGATCGAACACGAACCCAGAGAGATTATTCCTCATTGTTCATCACTCTAGAAGTCACTTTCTTGTTCCCTTCCCTCTAACCGAAGCTCCACTGAAATATCTATAGCTTAGACCCGAAGGAGTTCATATCTTGAACTGTTCTTATTGTAAAGAACTCCTTCATCGTTGGAGAGTTTGTCAAACCTTATAGTTTGATCCTTGTAAACTGGGACTTGCTCAGTATAATCCTCAAGGCCAATGTTTGTCCAGTACACAAACTGATTGAGACTAACTCAATATAATAAATTAGCATCCTGATCTTTTCGGGACAGTGGACGTAGGATTGTTTGATATCCGAACCACTTTAAAATTGATATGTTCTTTTTCTGTTGCATTGATTTACTCTTCATACTGAAAACCGTTTTACAAAGTCATTCAATAGAGTTTCAGGAAAGCTTAAACTGAATGCACTAACCTACTGAAATAGTTTTAATAAAAACGTTTTCATATTCAACTAAATCGAGCCTACAATTTTCCGCACGCTACTGAAGTCTTACTGAATGGTACTGAATTCATCAGTCAGCTAGCAGGCCTCAGTATAGTCAGTCACTCTGTCCACGCGATCCAGAACAGCTTACCTGGTCTACTAAATTTATTCAGCAAGACACTCTCCTGAATAGGACTGTTCGCGTTTTAAGTTGAGAAAGTTTTCAGGTGTAGTCACTCCCCCCCCTCTATACTTGAACGTTTATCTCAGGACCAATAATTGGTAACAGAGCAGGAGTTCTCTAAGACTCTTGTTATCTGAAACTAGTCTACTTGAACGGATCCTGAAAACGATTTCACTGCAAATCATTCTTCATTCATATCATTATTTAACATGTCTGATATGTCAGGAATCAAGATAGTACCCATGTTCTCAGTAGAGAACTACGGGGTATGGCGAGTCAGAATTAAAGCTCATCTGACTTCCCTCCACGACAGCATGACAGAGGTCTTGGAAGACGGACCTATCGTACCCATGATCGATAGTGTCGAAGTCCATGATCCAGCACAAGGAGGAGGAATGGTAAAAGGGAAGAAGGTTCCAAAAGACAGAAGCCTTTTCACAATCTAGACCGGGTTGCCAGAAATGCCATACTGACCACCTTGAGCGACTCTTATCCCGGAAGAGTTCAGGACTGCAAGTCCGCCAAAGAACTCTGGGATGCTCTGGCGCTACTGACTTGGGGGACTCCGAAGATTAAAGCTAACAAGTTAGCGCTGGAACTCCAGAAGCTGGAGAGACTGTGTCTCATGCCTGGCGACACGATTGAAAATCTCAATGTCAGATTTACAGATTTGTTGAACACTATCAACGGGCTGGGAAAGACGTTCTCTAACCAAGAGATGAATCTCAAAATCTTGAGAGCACTGTCAGACGGACATTGAAATCCCTTTGCTACTTTACTTAGACATTCTGATCTTGATATTGTTTCTCCTAATCATATATATTCATAATTGAAAGGTGAGGAGTTCGAGTTCAGTCTACCATAGAGGAAGCAGCGAGCTGAAGCTGACACTTAGATTGACCATGCTTTCAAAGCATCAGTCAGCACAGCAGCTCCCGCATCTAGCAAAGCTGAGCCTTCAACCAGTGATCTACAAGAAGGAAGCTTAGCAAAGCGATATGCACTGCTTGCCATCAAATATCACAAGGAAAAGGAGGGGCGCAGAAAACTCTCTAGAGTCATCAGAGACTCAAAAAGTAAGTCTGAATACTCACCTAAGCGCACTCCTAAACCACATACTTCTGAATGCAGGAAACAGGAGGATTTTGCACAGTCAAAAGATAGTGAAAACTGAGAAAGCAGAGTCACCTCCTGCTACAACTGCAAAAAGCCAGGACATTACCAGTACGACTGTCCTGAGCTCAGCACAGCTGAAAAAGCTGCACGAAAATCTCGAAGGGAGAACTTCATCAAGAAACGTCAAACCTACATTGCTGGTGAACTTTTAGACGACTCGGATGAAGTCGATTCCTTCATGGATTCATCAGACGATGAAGCTGCCTTTATGGCCCAGGAGCTTGAAGAAGATACTAAAAAGTGTCTAATGCCAGGAGAAGAGGATGAGGTAAATTCTCACGAACCATTTAACTCTTCTTCACACTGCACACAAGACACTATTTTCAGGTGTAGGTGAGAATCTGGACGTCGCGATTGCATACGAAGAACTACTCGATGAGCAAATTCAGATGAGTCTGCAGCTCAGTAAGACTCTTCAGGAGTTGGATACCCTAAAAGTGGAGAATCTCAGGAGAGTCAAGTTGCTACTAAGTCGGAAGGACTTGTTTTGAGACTCAGGGAGGAGATTAACTCTCTGATGACCAAGTTTCACCAACAAGAAGATCTAATCTCAGTACTGACCAAGGACTTGACTCAGAAGGATACTAAATTGAGTCTACTGAAGCAGAAGTTCTCAGGACTTCAGACCGAGCATGAAACTCTCGGGACCAATAATTGGTATCAATAATTGGTATTAGAGCAGGAGTTTTCTAAGACTCTTGTTATCTGAAACTGGTCTACTTGAACGGATCCTGAACGTTTTCGGGTGTATTCACTCCCCACCCCCCTCTATACCTGAACGTTTATCTCGGGACCAATAATTGGTATCAGAGCAGGAGTTCTCTAAGACTCTTGTTATCTGAAACTGGTCTACTTGAACGGATCCTGAAAACGATTTCACTGCATATCATTCTTCATTCATATCATTATTTAACATGTCTGATATGTCAGGAATCAAGATAGTACCCATGTTCTCAGTAGAGAACTACGGGGTATGGCGAGTCAGAATTAAAGCTCATCTGACTTCCCTCCACGACAGCATGATAGAGGTCTTGGAAGACGGACCTATCGTACCCATGATCGATAGTGTCGAAGTCCATGATCCAGCACAAGGAGGAGGAATGGTAACCGGGAAGAAGGTTCCAAAAGACAGAAGCCTTTTCACAATCTAGACCGGGTTGCCAGAAACGCCATACTGACCACCTTGAGCGACTCTTATCCCGGAAGAGTTCAGGACTGCAAGTCCGCCAAAGAACTCTGGGATGCTCTGGCACTACTGACTTGGGGGACTCAGAAGATTAAAGCTAACAAGTTAGCGCTGGAACTCCAGAAGCTGGAGAGACTGTCTCTCATGCCTGGCGACACGATTGAAGATCTCAATGTCAGATTTACAGATTTGTTGAACACTATCAACGGGCTGGGAAAGACGTTCTCTAACCAAGAGATGAATCTCAAAATCTTGAGAGCATTGTCAGACGGACATTGAAATCCCTTTGCTACTTTATTTAGACATTCTGATCTTGATATTGTTTCTCCTAATCATATATATTCATAATTGAAAGGTGAGGAGTTCGAGTTCAGTCTACCATAGAGGAAGCAGCGAGCTAAAGCTGACACTTAGATTGACCATGCTTTCAAAGCATCAGTCAGCACAGCAGCTCCCGCATCTAGCAAAGCTGAGCCTTCAACCAGTGATCTACAAGAAGGAAGCTTAGCAAAGCGATATGCACTGCTTGCCATCAAATATCACAAGGAAAAGGAGGGGCGCAGAAAACTCTCTAGAGTCATCAGAGACTCAAAAAGTAAGTCTGAATACTCACCTAAGCGCACTCCTAAACCACATACTTCTGAATGCAGGAAACAGGAGGATTTTGCACAGTCGAAAGACAGTGAAAACTGAGAAAGCAGAGTCACCTCCTGCTACAACTGCAAAAAGCCAAGACATTACCAGTACGACTGTCCTGAGCTCAGCACAGCTGAAAAAGCTGCACGAAAATCTCGAAGGGAGAACTTCATCAAGAAACGTCAAACCTACATTGCTGGTGAACTTTTAGACGACTCGGATGAAGTCGATTCCTTCATGGACTCATCAGACGTTGAGGCTGCCTTTATGGCCCAGGAGCTTGAAGAAGATACTAAAAAGTGTCTAATGGCAGGAGAAGAGGATGAGGTAAATTCTCACGAACCATTTAACTCTTCTTCACACTGCACACAAGACACTATTTTCAGGTGCAGGTGAGAATCTGGACGTCGCGATTGCATACGAAGAACTACTCGATGAGCAAATTCAGATGAGTCTGCAGCTCAGTAAGACTCTTCAGGAGTTGGATACCCTGAAAGTGGAGAATCAGAGACTTTCTCAGGAGAGTCAGGTTGCTACTAAGTCGGAAGGACTTGTTTTGAGACTCAGGGAGGAGATTAACTCTCTGATGACCAAGTTTCAGCAACAAGAAGATCTAATCTCAGTACTGACCAAGGACTTGACTCAGAAGGATACTAAATTGAGTCTACTGAAGCAAAAGTTCTCAGGACTTCAGACCGAGCATGAAACTCTCAAGAAGAGTGACGATGTATGGAGGAACCTGATGACAAAGCGGTATATGGGAGCCGAGAAAAAGCTTGAGGCGATGCTAGCCAACAACAAGCCCAAACACTACAAGGAGGGACTCACGTTCAGCCATGGAGCCTCCTCATCTGCCCCCACACGCTCAGAGAATCGGTTGACTGATAGATTTGTTCAAGGGGAAACAATCAATGCTGAGTCACTGAACCCTCTAGCTAAGAACAAACAGAAGATGAAGGCACCTCATTCGAACTATCAGAAATCTGACAAGAAGATTAGCTCAAAATCACCCCAGTTCAGTCAAGGGGGAACCAACAAAGTGAAATGGGTTTATCAGTATGGACCGCCGCAGCTGACACATCCAGCTCAATATGGGTCATATTATCATGATCCTATAGTCAGAAGGGGTTCCAAGAGTCAGAAAAAGAAGAAGAAAGCCATTCAGAAGGCTAAGGTCAGCAGTCCACCAGTTGATTAAATTCAGGTGTCTTAATAAGGTCGAGTGGTACCACTCAAGAATATAATAAGAGGCTAATTAATTTAAGCTGTCAGTGTGTTAATCAGTTGCTAGTTATTTATTGTCTATCAGAAATCTTTATTACTAGATTAATGTATTTTGCATTATTTAATAATGTTATTTATCTGAAATTATTTGGTTTGGCCAATTAACTGAAAAATAAAAATAGCACAGCTGATTAATTTATTATATTATGGGCTAATCGATGTGGAAGCCCATTAGAAGTATAATTAATTAATATGCTACAAATATTAATATAATATAAGCTTTAGAAGCCTGTATATATTAGTATTTCGTTCATAATCTGAACACGCACATTCACATACACATACCTATACATACGCGTGAGTAAGAGAGAGAGACAGTTTATTCATTTTCATCAGATCCCTAACCTTGGGGAGGAAGAAAATGGTTAGGACACAGATCAGAAGATCTGAACAAGAGCACTAATCAGAGCTACAACAACATATGAAGGAGGCAGGTACAAAATCTTTCCTTCAATTTGGTATCAGAGATTCGTTTGCACTCTGATTATTGCTTTATAGGAGCATGATTAGGTTTATTTCCGTTGTTATCGGGTTATTTTCGTATTTAGAGCGACCTGTGTGCCACTGTTTTGACCCCTTTGTATCATTTTTCTCATGAGAAAATACACGAGTAGTTGATAAGGTTACGTGTTTTTGCTATTTCTGTACTGTAATTTTTTTAAAGAAATACGAAAATCAAGGCAGAGGAGAGCAACCCTAAAATGCGAAATCCTAATTTTCTAGGGTTCCGTCTCCACTTGCGGCGACGAGTGGCACCGCATCCGGCCTCCTCCGGGAAAGCGGCTTGCTCCATTTGGTTTGTCTTATCACGAGTTTTGAGTCAATGTATCGTATGGGATCATCCGACCTCAGATGCAACCGGAATCGACGTAGAAAGTTGAGTGCTCTAATTCTTGTTTTTCCGAAGAAAATTTCGAAATTGAGTGAAATTGATGGACGATTTCGGTCGGAATCTGTTCATGGTGGCTAAAAATCATCCAAGGATCATTTCCCATGAATCAATTGAACAAAATCACGGCTCGGAGAAGTGAATTTGACAGCGGTGGATATCGTCGGCGATGGGTTTGAAACCCTTTGGTTTCGCGTCACGGCGGCGGCAATTGTGGCAGTATTTGGCTGCCCAGATATCGGATGACCAGTGGGAGGAAGAATGAGACCAAAGACGGGCGGAGAAGTGGCAGCATGGCGTAGCGAAGACGCACGCTTGTGGCAGCGTAAACACCACGGGAGGGTATCTCACGGTGGCATTGCAAGGCCGTCACGACAGTGTCGTCTTCATCTTCGGACTTCTGGCGGCTAGGCGAATCTGATGGTGGTGTTAGGAGGCTGCAATTCACAGTAGAACGGTGGCGGCGCTGAACGACGGCGGCGCTACTTCATGATGAAGACGGGCTGACGTCAGCCCTAGGTTTGTTGATATCAGCCCTTTGTTGACATGGTTGTACACATGTCTGCCACGTGTCTGATACGTGGCAGACACCCTGGTGATGTGGTGATGACGCAGTAGATCCATATTCGATGAATTTGAAGATTTCCAAGAGTTGTAATTGTTCGAGCTATGTAATAGATAGGAATTACATATTTTTAAAGCCCGATAACGATGTTTTAAATTTTTTTTTTGTATTTATTTATTCTTATGCTTTAACGTGCGATTATGTGTTTAATTGCGCTTAGAAAAGCATGAAAATAGGGTTTATGTCGTTTTAAAGCATGTTTAATTTTCACGAACACGTTTTATTTTGTGGGCTTAGAAAAGTAGGCCCTAGGAATTATGTGGTGGCGCATGATTCAACAAACCTTTTGAATAAAAAGACTAAGCAAGAATTAAAAATAAATGTATTAATTAGATTCCATCAATTAGATATTAAACATTTAATCGGACCTACATTTAATTGGACTATACACAGAAGTTGTAAGATTATGTTAGTAAACGTCCACCTGTGTGGCTTGCTTGCATCTTTGAACTACAAGTTTCGTGAGATGAGTTTTTCAAAATAATATTTAATTATTATTGAGTAGTGGGAGCGAAGCCGTAAACGTCCACCTTAGCTTGCGTGCCTAGTAAACATGAGTACTCTAGAAGATAATAATTAAATAGGGTGGCTACATAGATCAAATTGAATGCGGCATGGTTCTCGTGAGTATGTCAATTTCGAGAATTTGATTCTATTTCGGTCAAATTAATGGTTAATGCTTATATGTCATTGCGGGTACAATTCACTTCCCTCGAAGTCCCTTCCCGTGTTTTAATTTAATAGTGACATGGTCCAGAATATCGAACTATTAATTTCATTCATCATAAGAACCTAGGCGTGTATTCTAATTAAAGAGCTAGGTAAATAGTTTTGTCTAGGGTTACGCTAGTAAACGTCCACCTTCGTGGCTTATGAGTGAAATTCCTAGGGTTGTTCGAGGTTTTTAATGTCATTGATTTATCAAAAGGTTACAATGACATTAATTATGAATTATGTGTGAATATTAGTTTCTTACATGCTTTTAAAATATATTTCAGATATGACTGTTCAAACGATCATTTTAGGTCTCACCAACAAACCCTTATTGGGTCATGAAAATTTTAATGAGTGGAAGAGAAAGTTTACCCCTGTACTTGAAGCTAAAAAGACAATTTATGTCATACATACTCATGAGCCAGAGTTTCTGGGGGATGGGGTTACCCCATAACAGAGGGTTGCACATGATAAGTGTTATCTGTTGGGATTTTATATACTGGAATCAAATTTTATGCTTGTAGACAATGTGTTTTTCCTTTCCACTATTTCATTCTCTTCTCGATATATATATATATATATATATATATATATATTTGCACATGTAATCATTTATCTTGTATGAAAGTTAGATTGTGTAGTGTGTTGTAGATCACAGAAGACTACACAATTGGTTGAACAGACAAGATATAAACAGTTATCATAGTTGAGACAACTTTAGGATAAGTTGTCGGTTTAAGCTGCAGTTTAGATAAGAAGTGGCTTGTCTTGGCTTCTTGTCTATACTAATACATTGAAGGTGGTGTATTGATGGATCATAGTGAGGTGTGTTCTCCTGACTGACCTTAGTGGAGAACCACTAGTGGAGAACCTAAATCTCGGTGACTTAGTTAATCTTAACCTTGATAAGACTTCAGTTGAGTGTATTTGGCTAGCTAGTACTTTGACCTATTATGGTGAACGTTATTGCGACGGGATCTATGTATTTTGGGTGTTAGTAGCCATTTGTGGGTCAGGCTGGTTGTCTGTATCTTGCAACCGTATCCTTGTCAAATGGGTTGATAATATCCATAGAGGAATTCATAAGGATTACCACACTAAATCCGACTGGTTGATTAAGCTCGGATGTGCTAATAAGGTCGAGTGGTACTACTTAGGAATATAATAAGATGTTAATTAATTTAAGCTGTCAGTGGGCTTAATTAATGAACGGATATTTCTATCTTAAATACATGGATCGATTAAGTCTAAAATAAGAGTCCATGCTCAAATTGGAATAAAGGGGTAAGTCAGCACGAATTCTCTAGTGAAATGAATATGTGATTAATTTTGTTATGAACTGAGCATAGATGATTAATTGATTTTATGTCCAGCTTTATTTCTTATATTGGATCTCTGGTTCGGCCCAATTGGTTGCCTAGTTATTTATTATTTCTCAGAAATCATTATTATTAGATTAATGTATTTTGCATTATTTAATAATGTTATTTATCTGAAATTAATTGGTTAGACCAATTAATTGATAAATAAAAGTAGCCCAACAGATTAATTTATTATATTATGAGATAATTGATGTGGAAGCTCATTAGAAGTATTATTAGTTAATGACCTATAAATATTAATATAATATAAGCTTTAGAAGCCTATTTTTATTAATATTCCGTTCATAATCATAGATGGACACACACACAATCGTACACACAAACGCTCGAGTAAGAGAGTGAGAGAGAGAGAGAGAGAGAGAGAGAGAGAGAGAGAGAGAGAGAGAGAGAGAGAGAGAGAGAGAGAGAGAGAGAGAGAGAGAGAGAGAGAGAGAGAGAGAGAGAGAGAGAGAGAGAGAGAATATTTATATTTTTCTTCATATCTCTAACCACGCGGAGGAGGAAAAAAGACGGGACACAGATCAGAAGATTTGAACAGGAGCAATAATGAGAGCTACTACAACATACAAAGGAGGCAGGTAAATTTCTATCCTTCATTATCAGGCGTAAAGAAATGGTTATCCGAGCAATTTCAAATGAAGAATTTGGGTAAAGCGGCTTACATCCTTAGGATCCAGGTTATCCGAGATTGCCGAAAACGGATGTTAAGTTTATCCCATGTGTTGGGTGATGATTCAGTCCTCAGCACGGTTTTACATAGTGGGAAATGATTCTCTCTTCCGTACTGAAATGCACTCAGTAGGCTTATACCCTGAGTGATCCCAGGAAGATTTGAAGATCCCAAAACCCTATCTGATTGGTGAACCATTCCTTTGTAATTGTTTTTGTCTCCGAGGATTCGGACTCGGTAGACACTCGCACCGGTTCGGGTGGTCGGTAGATTATCGGCCTCGGCCCGGATGTAGAAGACTCGGTATGTCTTGGACTCGGCGGGAGCAAGATATGCGAAAGACTCAGTGGAACTGAACTCAGCAGGAGTAGTTCACTGAACTAAGAGCTGACCTTTAGTAGAGTAAATTCAGTACTCTCTACAGGATCAGACTCGATAGAACGGCAGATGCCTTCGAACCGTCGATCTTTTGAACAACAATTAGCATAGTCAAATACGAGGAAGAGAGAAGTCATCTTCATTATGCCTCGAAGTCTGTTCTGTCTCAACTACTCTGCAAAACCTCGGCAAATGACAAGCCAACACCTGTCCTTACCTGCTAAAGCTGCAAGTCAACAACTTTCCGGGAAATGAGGGAAAGGGCACTGTCACCTTTTTCAAAAGAGCCGTTAGCTACCAAAAGAGTGAGATAAATGGATCATCGTCTCCAACGGATCTTTCCTAATCTCTTCTCTATAAATAGAGGGATGATTCAAGTTTTTTCATGCATGCAGAGAGCTAAAAAGCAATGAACGAGCCAACACACTCTCGAGCAAGAAAACAGAAAAACGAGCAAAAACAGAATATCGCATAAGTCTTCCGCAAGAACTTAAAGAACATTCTCCGGCGAAAGACTACCTTCTAGCTCTTAGGGAACCAAGCTAAACAGATATAAAAGCCTCTAGTATCCAAATCGACGATACACGAACTCAAAGCTACAACTCATCTGTTCGTCGATCTAGAAGCCACTTTCTCGTTCCCTATCCCTCTAACCCTAAGCTCAACTGAATTTATCCATAGCTTAGACGAAGGGGTTCACCTTTGAACCTTATCCTTTGTTAGGATCTTCGGACCTCAAAATGTGACGAACGGGTTATTGGAAACCCAACGGAGACAATAACAAAGAATAACACAAAGAGAAAAAGAAATAGGCACAAGGAATTTAACGTGGTTCGGTCAATCGACCTACATCCACGGGCGGCGGAGAAACAATCCACTAATAAAGAGGATAATACAAAATGGGCCTCCGAAATATGGTCCTAGGCCCAAAAGCACATACTCACAAAAACATGGTCAATTAGTCCAACTAACTAATCCCATAACATGTGGGCTATGATGCGTAGAAGCACACTTAAATAATTAGAGAACCTATCTATTTATAAGTGAAATTAATGATAAACTTCATTAATAATCCGATGTGGGATAGGTAGGATTTGCGCCACCTCATAACAATCTCCACCGTGGCGAGAACTCCAATATCAAATCCAACATAAAAAATCTTCACATCGACCAAAACTCTAATCGCGAATACAGAATGATTTTGCTCCACTGCCTCCTCAAAAGCCTCAATGGGCTTAATCCAAATCAGAATACCAACAAAGTCGCAGCGTCCCTCGAACAAGGATCATCCATCATTTAAATTTTCAGAATTGGAAGGATCATCAATCATTTAAATCTTCAGAATTGGAATCTTCCTTGGCAAAACGGTACCCCAATAACGTGAAACATCACGTCATGGTGCTTCCTCCTCAAACATGTTCCGCCTCCTTCAAAAGCTTTCAAATCTCTCGAACCAAAATCTTTGTTATTGTCATTGTCACAACATGAGTCAAACCTCGGCTCTGATACCACTTGTTAGGATCTTCGAACCCTCCAAAATGTGACGAACGGGTTCTTGAAACCCAACCGAGACAATAACAAAGAATAACATGAGAAAAAGAAATAGGCATAGAGAATTTAACGTGGTTCGGTCAATCGACCTACATCCACGAGCGGCGAAGAAACAATCCACTAATAAAGAGGATAATACAAAATGGGCCTCCGGAATATGGTCCTAGGCCCAAAATCACATACCCACAAAAACATGGTCAATTAGTCCAACTAACTAATCCCATAACATGTGGGCTATGATGCGTAGAAGCACACTTAAAATAATTAGAGAACCTATCTATTTATAGGTGAAAATTAATGACAAACTTCATTAATTATTCGATGTGGGATGAGAGTCAATTTCCTTTAAGGATTAGGATTTGAGCCACATCATAACAATTAATTGTTATGAGGTGGCTCAAATCCTACCTATCCCACATCGGATTACTAATGAAGTTTATCATTAATTTCACTTATAAATAGATAGGTTCTCTAATTATTTAAGTGTGCTTCTACGCATTATAGCCCACATGTTATGGGATTAGTTAGTTGGACTAATTGACCATGTTTTTGTGAGTATGTGCTTTTGGGCCTAGGACCATATTCCGGAGGCCCATTTTGTATTATCCTCTTTATTAGTGGATTGTTTCTCCGCTGCCCGTGGATGTAGGTCGATTGACCGAACCACGTTAAATTCCTTGTGCCTATTTCTTTTTCTCTTTGTGTTATTCTTTGTTATTGTCTCCGTTGGGTTTCCAATAACCCGTTCGTCACATTTTGAGGGTCCGAAGATCCTAACAAGTGGTATCAGAGCCGAGGTTTTGCTCGTGTTGTGACAATGGCAATAACAAAGATTTGAAGGCTTTTGAAGGAGACAGAACATGTTTGAGGAGGAAGCACCATGACGTGAAGTTTCACGTTATCAGAGTACCGTTTTGCCATGGAAGATTCCAGTTCTGAAGATTTAAATGATGGATGATCCTTGGTCGAGAGACGCTGCGACTTTGTTGGTATTCTGATTTGGATTAAGCCCATTGAGGCTTTTGCGGAGGCAGTGGAGCAAGATCGTTCTGTGTTCGCGATTAGAGTTTTGGTCGATGTGAAGATTTGTTATGTTGGATTTGATATTGGATTTTTCGCCACGGTGGAGATTGTTATGATGTGGCTCAAATCCTAATCCTTAAAGGAAATTGACTCTCATCCCACATCGAATAATTAATGAAGTTTGTCATTAATTTTCACCTATAAATAGATAGGTTCTCTAATTGTTTTAAGTGTGCTTCTAATTGTTTTAAGTGTGCTTCTACACATCATAGCCCACATGTTATGGGATTAGTTAGTTGGACTAATTGACCGTGTTTTTGTGGGTATGTGATTTTGGGCCTAGGACCATATTCCGGAGGCCCATTTTGTATTATCCTCTTTATTAGTGGATTGTTTCTTCGCCGCCCGTGGATGTAGGTCGATTGACCGAACCACGTTAAATTCTCTATGCCTATTTCTTTTTCTCATGTTATTCTTTGTTATTGTCTCGGTTGGGTATCAAGAACCCGTTCGTCACATTTTGGAGGGTTCAAAGATCCTAACATCCGTATTGTAAAAGGACCCCTTCATAGATGGAGAAGTTTTTCAAACACTTTAGTTTGATACCCGTTGTAAAATGAGACATACTCAGTATAAATTCCAAGACGCGGCTTTGTTCTGTGTACAAGCTGACTGAGACTAACTCAGGATAATAAATAGTCTCCTGACCTTTCGGGACAGTGGACGTAGGATCCTGTGCATCCGAACCACTTTAAAAATCTCTGTGTCTCTTATTTACTGTTGCATTGATTTTAACTGTTCATACTGAATATCATATCTTTAAAATCATTCAACTAAGTTTCAGCATACTTATCTGATTCACTCTTCTGAACTGAAACTGTTTTTAAGAAAATGTTTTTCCACTCAACTGATTTGGGTCTACACATTTCTGCACCACTGAACTCCATCTGAAGATACTGAATTCTGACTTAGTCAGCTAGCAGATCTCAAAAGAGTCAGTACCTCTTTGCCTTAACACGATTCAGAACAGCTATTTGGTCTGCTGAACTCTTTCAGTACGGCACACTCCTGAACGGGATTGTTCGTGTTACAAGTTGAGAAATAGGTTTTAGGTGTATTCACCCCCCCCCCTCTACCCCTAAACGTGCTCTCGGGACCAACAATTGGTATCAGAGCAGGAGTTCTATAAGACTCTTGTTATCTTGAAACTAGTCTACTTGAACGGATCCGGAAAATCGTTTTCACTGCATATCACTCTTCATTCATATCATTATTTAACATATCTGATATGTCAGGAATAAGAATGGTACCTATGTTCTCAGTAGAGAACTATAGTGTATGGCGAGTCAGAATAGAGGCTCATCTGACTTCCCTCCACGACAGCATGACCGAAGTACTTGAGGAAGGACCTATCGTTCCTATGATCGATAGTGTCGTGACTCAGGATCCAGCAGCTGGAGGTGGAATGGTGACCGGGAAGAAGATTCCCAAGGATAGAATTCTCTTCACTCCTGAGGAGAAGAAACTTCACAATTTAGACCGAGTTGCCAGGAATGCCATACTAACCACTCTTAGTGATTCTTATCTCGGCAGGGTTCAGGAATGCAAGACAGCAAAAGAGCTCTGGGATGCTCTAGCGTTACTGAGTGGGGGGACTCGAAGATCAAAGCTAACAAACTTGTCTTTGGAACTCCAAAAACTCGGAGAGTTTGTCTCTCATGCCCAGTGACAAAATAGAAGATCTAAATGTCAGATTTACGAATCTGATGAACTCCATCAATGGGCTGGGAAAGATATTCTCCAACCGAGAAATGAGTCTCAAGATACTGAGGGCACCGCCAGATGGACATTGGACTCCTTTTGCCACCTTATTACGCCATTCTGATCTAGATATTGCTACTCCCGACCATATCTTTTCGGAACTTCAGGCGAGGGAATTCAAGTTCGACGAGACCTCAACGGAGCGAGCCGAAGGCCGACACCAAAATTGACCATGCTTTCAAAGCATCGATCGGCCAGACAAAGATCTCCGCGTCAAGCAAAACCGAACCTTCACTAACCGATATACAAGAAGGAAGTTTAGCTCGGAAGCTACGCTGCGCCTTCGTAAAATATCGAAGGAGAAGGAGAGGCGCGAGAAAAGTGACTAAAGCCTATCGAGAAACAAAAGGTAAGTCCAAATATACACCAAAACGCGCTCCCGACTCGAACACTTCTGAATATAGGAAAAGAGATGACTTAGCACCTTCAAAAGAAAGCGAAAACAAAGAAGAAAGAGTCATCGCTTGCTACAATCGCAAGAAGCCGGGACACTATCAGGTATGATTGTCCCGAGCTCGAGTGTCTTGAACGGGCAGCACACAAAGCAAGGAGAGAGAAGTTTGCCAAGAAGAGACAAGCTTACATTGCTGGCGAACTCTCAGACGACTCAGAAGAAGTCGACTCCTTCATGGATTCATCAGATGATGAAACTGCTTTCATGGCTTTGGAGCTTGAAGCTGAAGGAAGTACTGAAAAGTGTCTGATGGCAGGAGAAGAAGATAAGGTAAACTCTCATGCATCTTTTAACTCTCCTTCATACTGTACACACGATACTATTTTAGGTGCAGATGAGAATCTGGACGTCAGCTCAGCATATGAAGAACTATTAGACGAACAGATTCAGATGAGTCTGCAGCTCAGTAAGACTCTTCAGGAATTGGATACCCTGAAAGTGGAGAATCAGAGACTTTCTCAGGAGAGTCAGGTCTCTACTGAGTCTGAAGGACTTGTGTTGAGACTCAGGGAGGAGATAAACTCACTGTTGGCCA
This sequence comes from Lavandula angustifolia, assembly GCA_028984105.1. NCBI lineage: Eukaryota > Viridiplantae > Streptophyta > Magnoliopsida > Lamiales > Lamiaceae > Lavandula > Lavandula angustifolia. The sequence continues at coordinate 9,585,112 of CM054809.1, read as the reverse complement.
AGTCTCAGCATCAAGAAGATCAGATCTCAGTTCTGACCAAGGACTTAACTCAGAAAGATATTGAACTGAGTCTACTGAAGCAACAACTATCAGGACTTCAGACCAAGCACGACACACTGAAGAAAAGTGATGATGTCTGGAGGAACCTGATGACTGATAGGTACATGGGCGCTGAAAAGAAGCTGGAAGCTATGCTAGCAAGCAACAAGCCCAAGCACTGCAAGGAAGGTCTTGGTTTCAGCCAGGGTGCTTCCTCATCTGCCCCCGTACACTCAGAAGTGCGACTTGCTGATAGGTTTGTTCGAGGGGAAACAATCAATGCTGAAATACTGAATTCCCTAGCCAAAAACAAACAAAAGATGAAGGAACCTCATCCTACACATCAGCATTCTGACAAGAAGATCAGTACCAAAATATCCCAGTTCAGTCAAGGGGGAACTAGCAAATCCAAATGGGCTGATCAGTATGGACCACCTCAGTTGACATATCCTGCTCACTATGGGTCATATTATTATGATCCTATAGTCAGAAGAGGACCCAAGAGTCAGAAGAAAATCGCACAAAAGGCAAAGGTCAGCAGTCCACCAGCTCAGAAGATCCGGACTCCTGAACCCGAAAAGCCTAAGAAGTCAGCTTCGACCAGTCCAGTGGTCAAGTACGTTGACTCAAGTGGAAAGAAGATGTCTGAGACCACCAGGGTCGTAAGACAAATTTGGGTTACCAAAACTAACATCTAAGGACCCAAAATCAAAAATAAAGGGTACCCGAATATAATTGCTTTTGCAGGTGCACAAAGACCCATGGTACGTGGATAGCGGATGTTCAAGACACATGACGTACCAAAAGAGTCTACTGAAGAATTATATCCCTGAAGAAGGACCCAGAATCGAGTTTGGAGACAACGCTAAAGGCTACACAAGAGGATTTGGAACACTCGGGAATGGAACTCGCCTTACGCCCCTGGAGTATCATATGTTGAAGGACTTCAGCATAATCTTCTCTCTGTTAGTTAATTTTGGGATAACTCGAATAGAGTGATATTTGACGCTGGTTTCTGTGATGTTATTGATAAATCTACAGGGAAAACAGTGTTATCAGGTTCGCGCAAGAAGAACATATATGTAGTTGACTAGAACTCAGCTGAACCTGAAGCTTGTCTGTTGGCGAAAAACAACAAATGAACGGGGTGGCTATGGCACAGGAGACTCAGTCATCTCGACTTTAAGACGCTCAACAAACTTGCAAGAGACACTCTAGCAAGAGGAGTACCGAATGAAGTATTCAGCAAAGACACTCAGTGTGAAGCATGCTTGAAGGGAAAGCAAACAAGGAATCAAAATCCTCCTGTTCCATCTCCTTCCACAGATGGAATCCTTCAGTTGCTACATATGGATTTGTTTGGTCCACTCTCTCCAGTGACGATCAGAGGCAAGAAATATGCTTTAGTGGTCATCGATGACTACTCGCGCTATACTTGGGTCATATTCATTGCCAACAAGTCTGACGTCAAAACAGAGTTACCAAGGCTTCTGAAAAGGCTCAGTGTCGAGAAGAACACCAAGATTATCAAAATCCGTTCTGACAGAGGAACTGAGTTCCTCAATTTTATGGTGGAGGAGTTCTGCAAAACTGAAGGAATAAAGCATGAGACTTCAGCTGCACGCACACCTCAGCAAAATGGAGTTGTTGAACGAAAGAACAGAACTCTAAAAGAGGCAGCCAGAACTCTACTCGCAGACTCAGGACTCCCAACCAAATTCGGGGCGAAGGCTACGGACACGGCATGTTACACTCAGAACCGATCTCTACTGACAAAGCAACAGAAGAAGACACCATATGAACTATGGAACAGCAGGAAACCTTCTCTATCCTATTTCCATATTTTTGGTTGTTCGTGCTTTATCCACAATAATGGGAAAGATCAGCTGAAAACCTTTGATGGCAAGTCAGATCAGGGAGTGTTCTTAGGATACTCCCGGGTCAGTAAAGCTTTCAGGGTATTCAACTATCGAACCCTTTGTGTGGAGGAAAGCCCTCATGTTGTTTTTAATAAGCTTGCTACTGAAGACAGGAGCAATAACTCAAATTCTGAATCTGAGGACATCAGTAGACAGCTACAGGATCTAAGCCTAAAAGATAAAGTCGAAAAGATCCAGCTTTGTTGGGATGATGATTCGGATGAGCAAGCGAAGACAAGTTTATCGAATCTCAACCAGCGAAACGTAGCCGAACAGTTGACTCTCCTGAACAGAGTCAATCCCAGGTAACTCAGGTCGATGAAGAAACCCTAGAGGTAACTGAGACTAATACTGAGAATAACGACTCAGGGGGAACATCTAGTAATGTTCCTGAGCTGAATGCCCCTAAACCTGGTGACTCAGTAGATCATGCTCTCACTACTGAATTGCTTCAATTTCAGAATAGTACAACTGAAATGCCTAACTCACCTACTATCTGTGTTGAACAAATTTCAGATGAAGAGCTGAAACATCGTAGATCGTGGCTAGACGCTCACACTGCTGATCTAATTATTGCAGATCCCTCGGCAAGTGTAAAGACAAGATCCAGATTCTGTCAAGGAGAAAGCGCATTATTTTCTTGCTTCTTGTGTACTGACGAACCTCAGACGATTGAGGATGCACTAAAAGATGCTGACTGGATCATAGCCATGCAGGAGGAGCTGAATCAGTTCACGAGAAATGAAGTTTGGGAGCTTGTTGATAGACCCCGGCATCAACATGTTATTGGAACTAAATGGGTCTTCATAACAAGCGAGATGAAAACAACGTCATAGTAAGGAATAAAGCAAGACTCGTGGCAAAAGGCTACTGTCAAGCTAAGGGAATAGACTTCGATGAGACTTTCGCTCCAGTTGCAAGATTGGAGGCAATTAGACTATTCCTGGCCTACGCAACACATCAAAGATTCAGAGTCTATCAAATGGATGTGAAGTCTGCGTTCCTGAACAGCGTGCTGAAAGAAGAAGTCTATGTGGAACAACTTCTCGGCTTTCAGCAGGGACATCAGGTTTATAGACTCAGAAAGTCTCTGTATGGGTTAAAACAAGCACCCAGGGCTTGGTACGATACCCTATCTGAGTTTCTTCTTCAGAAAGGTTTTCAGAAAGGCACAGTAGACCGCACTCTGTTCAGCATTCGACTGGAAGACGATCTACTACTTGTGCAGATCTATGTGGATGACATCATCTTTGGATCAAAGAATGTCATCATGTGCCAACAATTTGAGAAAATGATGAAGGACAAGTTCGAGATGTCAATGATGGGAGAAATGAACTATTTCCTCGGTTTTCAAGTTAAGCAATCTGAAAAGGGAACGTTCATCAACCAAGGCAAATACACTCGAGACCTCATCAAAAGATTCGGTTGCACATCCGGCAAACCTATCAAGATCCCAATGAACACGAACATGAAAATCGATCTTGATAAGGAGGGAGTATCAGTAGACCAAACTGAATTTCGCGCTATAATTGGTTCTTTATTATATCTAATAGCTACTCGCCCTGACATAACTTATGATGTAGGTGTCTGCACTCGATTTCAGGCGAATCCCAATCAGAGTCATATGGACTCAGCAAAGAAGATTCTCCGCTATCTCAGAGGAACACCTGACATAGGTTTATGGTATCCAGCTGATGATAATATAGAACTAACTGGTTATTCTGATGCTGACTATGCAGGATGTAGAATTGACCGAAAGTCAACTTCAGGAACGTGTCAGTTCCTTGGCAGCAAGCTAATTTCATGGTTCTCAAAGAAACAGCACTCAGTAGCCACGTCAACTACTGAAGCTGAATACATGGCTGCCGGAAGTTGCTGCGCCCAAATCTTTTGGCTGAGACAGCAGCTACACGACTATGACGTCATTCAGAATGAAGTGCCAATTTTCTCGCGACGATTTCCGATGCCATTGCAATCACTCGTAACCCCAGTACTTCACACGAGATGCAAGCACGTGGACATCAGACATCACTTCATTCGGGACCATGTCGAAAAGAAGGACATCAGGATAGAAAAGATCCATACTGATCGACAAAGGACTGACATACTGACCAAGCCTCTAGCTGAAGCAAGATTCAGAGAACTTTCAGTGGAGCTAGGTCTGCTGGACCCTACTGACCCCAGTCAGTAAGAGGTTTCAGGAGAAGATCATTCAGTAAGGGGGAATGTTCGCTCTCAGTACTAAATAGTTTCAGTACATAGAGACTCAGCAACCATCTACACGAGGTATCAGCTGACTACGATGTTCAGCTGACAGGTTTTGCGTATCTCTACTCAGTAGTAACCAATAAAACAGTAATATGCATTTATTGTTCAAATTCAGCATCGTATTAAATATCTTATGAATTGTCATTTAATATTAACGACTTACATTTAATGTACGACATTCCATACATAAGTTTGTTGAACTCTGCCACGCATTTAATGCATGTCGTATCATAGTTACTAGTTAGGCATATTACAACTGGCTTTTGACTTAGGCGGCTATTTGATCATTACCTATATATGTCATCCCATCTTAACCGCACATCTCATAAAGCAAGTTTAAATTCAACCATAGATCGATAACTGTCCATCTTCTTCTTAGATATAAACATTTGATCGTATCTTTGAAACCGCCATTAGCATACTTAAATCTTTTCAACTTCAAAAAATCCGAGATCTCTCTACCAACCCTACTTGCAAATCCTTTTATAAACACTCAAATTTTTCATTGGTATGATTGTATATCTGTTATAGTTTTATTCTATTATTTGTTCAGCATCGTCGTAATAACTACTTTATCAAACTCGATACTAACAACGTTTCTTGTAACAGATATAATGGCGGATACAGGCCTCTCTGTAATCGTCCCTAAAGACATGCAAGAGATCCTTGACAAAGACCGTGTCTGGTGCGAACCAGTCATGGAATTTGATGCATGCGAGCTGGAGTATATGGAAGAGATATACGCGGCCCTTCGCGAATCTGGATTGGAGGCGTTTCTCTCCAAGAAGTCCACCTTTTTCCTCCCAAGGCAAGTCGCTGAACTTTACCTCAACTCTGACTCAGTAGCGGGCGATATCATCGGAACATTCACCGTTCACACAATCGGTAAGGCTGCCATGAGGACAAAGAAGATGTCAGTGAGGGAAGCACTGAAGAGGAGCTTCAACCTACCCTCGAAAGGAGTCAGCACCGTCGGGTATCTGGACGATCGGGTGGATGACTACCTTTCAGTCTTCTGCGGGAAGCCCACGGCCTTCAGAGCGGCCTTCCCAAAGAACGCCATGCTACCTCGCATGTGGCACCGGCTTACATAGTCACTCAACCGGCCGACGAGCCAAGCCGGCTCTTTCGATCGTGTATCTAGGCCAAAGATTCAGCTGATGATGGCGATACATGATCGTGCCTGCATTAACCGGACTGAATTTTTCCTCCGAGAATTCATGGTCCAGCCGCCAAGTTTGACAAAGCCTCATTCATACGAGCGCTAAAGGAAAATTACCGTATGGGCTCAAGCTCTCAGTAATAATTGAAGATTTCTACGGCGATGACCAGATCACCTTCCACGACAAGACTTATTTCAATGTGAAAAAGGTTAGGTTCCAGAACCGCACCGCAGCACTTAAGCAAATAGGGTCAGGACCCTCGCCAAACAGCCAGACACCGCCTCAGAAGGCCGCACCCATGAAGAAGCGGTCTCCTCAAGCAAAATCTCCTAAGGCACCGACCAAACGTCTGAAGAAAACATTCACTGACGTGCCTACTGAATCAGAGGCGACTGCTGAAGTTCCTGAGATCCCTACTGAACAGACACAACCACTGCAGCTGGTTGATGAATATGAGTCCTCCGAAAAGACTCACTCGGTGGAGAAGGCCATCTCCACTCGAACAAGCACAAGAAGTTGACCAAGGGGTTCGGGACCGAAGAGGTCCAGAGTGGTGATTTGGAGACTACGGACGGTCCCCTTGACATGCCTCCACTCAGCCAGCTTTGCCATCTGCCGAGAAACGACGTCCGCCATAGACATTGAAGATTCGAAACGGCGTACGAACAGGAATCGATCGGAATGGAAGCTTCAGCTCTCCGATCGCAAGCATTCCGAGAGATTACAAAACTCATACCGGAGATTACCGGCCATCCCGATCCGGTATCTCTTGCCAAGCAGGACAGGCTCCACATGCTCCTAAGGTTTCAGGAGTGGCATCCTCAGCTCCGCCTCATCCTACACTACTCCTGCGACCAGCTACATAAGGACGAGCAGTTCTTAAGGTAGTAAATAGGCTACTCCCAGCCTGCTGACCTTGGAACCTTCGACGATCTGAGGGCCGCAATATTGGCCCTGCTGAATGATAGACAAGCAGTAACCGGCTCTGCCCCTCGAAATGGGTCTGACCACGACGGTCAGGACCCACCCCATGATTCAGGCCCTGAGAAGCCTGATGAGGGAACTTACCAAGACGAGGATACAACTACTCAACCAGACCAACCACTGCGTATCCTTGCTCCTGTGAAGTCGGCGACTGGTACTTCGTCCTCAGCAGAGCCTGCTCAGCTCTTCCTGGAGTTGACCTACGAAGTAGCGCCCAACCCCAAAGGCCGACGCTCAAAGTCAGTGGCAAAGGCTCTCCGAAGCCAAGGCACTCAGAATCGTGCCCTTGCTAAGGCTGTCCACAAGACATGGAAGCACACTGCTCAGGCCACTAGTGTAGAGCTTCAGGGGCTGAAGAAATCATTGTCAAAATCAGTTGCCCCTGATGTCTCCTCCATCGTATCAAACGCACTGGCCCAGCAGAAAGCTGACTTTGAAGAACAGCTCAGACTATTCCAGGAGGGACAGGCTAAACTACTTGCTAAATTCAAGGCCTCTCAGTCCCTTTATACGGAGTCAGTCTCCACCTTATCTCAGGCCAATGAGCTCCGTCTCACATCTATTCAGAAGGCTCTGGAGAATTCAGTCAGTCTGAAGCTAAATGAGTTCAAGGGTGCAGCAGACACTTCTCACCAGAAATACAAAGATGAACTGATTAATGAGAAGAATGAGCTGCACGAAGAGCTGAACAAGATCCACACTCGACTTGATGAGTTGTCAGCATCCTACAAAAGCCTAAACACTAAGGTAACTGTTCCTAACCCGGCTCAATTTGCTGATGCCAAAAAGGGGGAAAAGAATAAGAAGCCTGAAAAGGAAAAGGCACCCGAAAAGCGTGCATCAAGCAAGGGGGGAAGAGAAAACCCGTAAGGCTCGGGAACAGGCACCAAAGTCTTCAAGGAAGACAAGGTCATGGGCCGGGAGCAAGCATCGAACCGACGGGGGAGGCCCGGGGTGTCTTTGTTGGAATCCCAGCAGGAACTGGCCCAAGTGGCTCAAGAACCAGAACACAAGCAACTCAGGCAACTCAGACCCCGTTGGATATGGTCAAAGAAATTGCTGAGTATGCTGAGGAGGATGAGTCTGAAGAGGAAGAGGCACCTCTCCCACCTCCAGTAGAAGGCAAAGGCAAGAAAGCCTTGAAACTCCCGACCCCTCCCTCCAAGAAACCGAAGAGATATATAAGTAAGGAGGGAGGCGGCTCGATCGTAGGCCGATGAAAAGCTAGCTAGGGAGATAGCGGTTGAAGCGGCGAATAAGCCTCAAGGCCAAAACCACAACCGCCAAAACTAAGGCTCCCGCTCATGGAGGAAAGAAGAAAGCTCCTGCTAGGCCGCCTCCCGAAAACCGGTACTTCGGGATGATGAAGACAGGGAGCAAAGCAAGAACAACGTAAAAGTAACGAGAAGCGTGGTACATCTAAAGACAAATCTAGTACCCCTGCTGACTCAGAAGAACAGTCGTCTCAGGAGCTCTCATACACAAGATCAAAAGAACAAGATGCTGAGATTGAGGCCATCTTTGCTCAGATGGATCGGTATCTTTACAGAGGAGAAGAGGCGAGACAGATAGAAGCTGCTAGACATAGGATTCATATGGCGGACTTAGAGGCACTCGAAATCCGCACCGAACAAGAGGCCAGCCGAGAGTACCTTCCAAAGCTGATATTCCATACAAATACAGAAGGTTCAGGAAGCCAACGGACATGAAGATTCAGAGATGGCCTAGGACGGATGAGTGGATTCCTGCTCAGTTCACTCAAAGATGGGAATCACAGAAAACAGAATTCATCATGAGGAATTATTTTTGGAATTTCTGGTCAGATAAGACAAAGGCTGATGCCTACGTGGAATGGATGATGATCACTGAACCGAACTTATATCCCTACATGGAAAATGCTGTAAGAGCAAACATTGAAGTCAAGGTTCCTGAACCTAGAATTCTGCCACCACCAAGAAGACTTGATGATTCTATTCACTTTGGAGTGATAGAGAAGGAAGTGAAGGATGCTGCTACACACAAAGGACTTGAAGAAGATGAGCCAGCAGACTTCGCTGAGTATCTGAAGCTGAGGAAGTACACCTACAGAATGTATGGATTGCCCCTTCCCGAGAGTCAATCGCAAAATTTCATGGACAGGATCAAGCAGTACAAGCGTTCATAGTTCTTAGACTTTTCTTGTACTTTCCTAGCTTAGCAATAGATGTATCTGTACTGAACTTTCTTTATCTGATATACATATCTCTTTCTTTGGCTTTGACAATACCTTATTGTCTCTATAAGCCATGTTCTATTTTTATGCTTAACACTCAGAATCACTGAAGTGTTTACTGACACACACTCACTTGTTGATCTTTTGTCAGTAGCTGCTGAGATTCTGTTAGACTAGCTGATATGTTATAGAGGGAAATTGTTTCCTTGTAATAAGGGAAATTGTTAAGACAGGGTTATGCTTAATCTTTTTATTCTGACTCCCTGCTCTGCTCCCTTCAGTAGTCTAGAACTTGCAGAACAACTCCACTGATTCTTCTTGTAATATTGTAAGGAGCTCTGTAAGTTTAGTGCTTTGATAGCATAGATAGTGTTAGATTTTTTTTAGATAGTGTTAGGTTTTGGCATCATCAAATAGGGGGAAATTGTTGGGTGATGATTCAGTCCTCAGCACGGTTTTACATAGTGGGAAATGATTCTATCTTCCGTACTGAAATGCACTCAGTAGGCTTATACCCTGAGTGATCCCATGAAGATTTGAAGATCCCAAAACCCTATCTGATTGGTGAACCATTCCTTTGTAATTGTTTTTGTCTCTGAGGATTCAGACTCAGTAGACACTCTGCACTGGTTCAGGGCGGCCAATAGATTATCAGCCTCAGCACCGGATGTAGAAGACTCGGACGCATCGGACTCGGCGGGAGCAAGATATCGAAAGACTCAGTGGAACTGAACTCAGCAGGAGTAGTTCACTGAACTAAGAGCTGACCTTCAGTAGAGTAAATTCAGTACTCTCTACAGGATCAGACTCAGTAACGGCAGACAGTCTTCTGAACTGTCAGATCTTTTGAACAACAATTAGCATAGTCAAATACGAGGAAGAGAGAAGTCAGCTTCATTATGCCTCGAAGTCTGTTTCTGTCTCAACTACCTGCAAAACCTCGGCAAATGACAAGCCAACACCTATCCTTACCTGCTAAAGCTGCAAGTCAACAACTTTCCGGGAAATGAGGGAAAGGACACTGTCACCTTTTTCAAAAGAGCCGTTAGCTACCAAAAGAGTGAGATAAAGGGATCATCGTCTCCAACGGATCTTTCCTAATCTCTTCTCTATAAATAGAGGGATGATTCAAGTTTTTTCATGCATGCAGAGAGCCAAAAAGCAACGAACGAGCCAACACACTCTCGAGCAAGAAAACAGAAAAATGAGCAAAAACAGAATATCGCATAAGTCTTCCGCAAGAACTTAAAGAACATTCTCCGGCGAAAGACCACCTTCTAGCTCTTAGGGAACCAAGCTAAACAGATATAAAAGCCTCTAGTATCCAAATCGACGATACACGAACTCAAAGCTACAACTCAGCTGTTCGTCGATCTAGAAGCCACTTTCTCGTTCCCTATCCCTCTAACCCTAAGCTCAACTGAATTTATCCATAGCTTAGACACGAAGGGGTTCACCTTTGAACCTTATCCTTATTGTAAAAGGACCCCTTCATAGTTGGAGAAGTTTGTCAAACACTTTAGTTTGATACCCGTTGTAAACTGAGACTTGCTCAGTATAAATTCCAAGACGCGGCTTTGTCCTGTGTACAAGATGACTGAGACTAAGTCAGGATAATAAATAGCCTCCCGACCTTTCGGGACAAGTGGACGTAGGATCCCGTGCATCCGAACCACTTTAAAAATCTCTCGTGTCTCTTATTTACCGTTGCATTGATTTTAACTGTTCATACTGAATATCATATCTTTAAAATCATTCAACTAAGTTTCAGCATACTTATCTGATTCACTCTTCTGAACTGAAACTGTTTTTAAGAAAACGTTTTTCCACTCAACTGATTTGGGCCTACACATTTCCGCACCACTGAACTCCATCTGAAGATACTGAATTCTGACTTAGTCAGCTAGCAGATCTCAAAAGAGTCGAACCTCTTTGCCTTAACACGATTCGGTAACGCCTATTTGGTCTCGCCGAACTCTTTCAGTACGGCACACTCCTGAACGGGACTGTTTGTGTTACAAGTTGAGAAATAGGTTTTAGGTGTATTCAACCCCCCCCTCTACACCTAAACGTGCTCTCGGGACCAACACCATGCATCCTACATTGATATTGTGATACCTCGTTTTAGCATGCAAATGGCCAAGAGAGGACAATTACCTTTCAGATTAGGCATTTTTCTATCCAAGAATCAATGCCTTAAAATGACTGAAGAGATAGAAAGTATGAGGCTAGTACCATATACTTCCGTTGTCGGTAGCCTCATGTATGTAATGCTTTATACGAGACCAGATATCTCATATGTTGTAGGCATGGTCTCAAGATATCAGTCTAACTGTGGACAAGTGTACTGGAGTGCGGTCAAAAACATTCTCAAGTACCTTAAATGGATTAGAGATTATAGACTTGCTTACTAGTCAGCCAGTCTAGTGCCTTTGGGCTATACAGACTCGGATTTCCAGACTGATAGAGACGAGAAGAAGTCTACCTCGGGTTATGTATTTACCTTGGGAGGTGGAGCTATTTCATGGCGAAGTGCATTGCGGACTCTACCATTGAAGCATAGTATGTGGCTGCTTCAACAGCCTCAAAAGAAGCAGTTTGGCTCAAGAATTTCTTCCTGGATCTTGATATTGTTCCTAATTTGCCTAAAGCAATCACAATTTGTTGTGATAATGCATGTGCACTGGCGAATTCTAAGGAACTCAGATCCCACAAGGCGTCTAAACACATAGACAGGAAGTACCACATCATACGAGAATTCGTAAATCAAGGAGACGTGGTGATTGACAAAACTGGAAGTGAAAACAACCCAGGACAGCTGATCTTTTCACAAGGAACTTAACAATCCCAGCTTACGAGAAGCATGGTCGTGGCTTAGACATGGTAAAGATCCCCCCAATTAGGACTGCAGAGTGGCTCACGCTGGTTGTTTGTATCCTAGAACCGTATCCTTGTACAATGAGTTGATAATATCCTTTCAGGAACTCGTAAGGATTAGCACACTAAACCCGACCGGTTGATTAAGTTCAGGTGTGTTAATAAGGTCAAGTGGTACGACTCATGAATATAATAAGATATTAATTAATTTAAGCTATCAGTGGGCTTACAAGCCATGCTCAAATTGTGATAAAGTGGTAAGTTAGCACGGATTCTCTAGTGGAATGAATATGTGTTTACTAATTGATTTTGTTTGGGTTGAGTATAGATAATTAATTGATTTGAGGTCCGACTTTATTTCTTGTATCAGATCCCTGGTATGGCCCAATCAGTTGCCTAGTTATTTATTATCTCTCAGAAATTATTATTAATATATTAATGTATTTTGCATTATTTAGTAGTGCTATTTATCTAAAATTAATTAGTTGGGTCAATTAACTGATAAACAAAGTAGTCCAGCAGATTAATTTATTATATTATGGGGTAATTGATGTGGAAGCTCATTAGAAGTATAATTAATTAATAGGCTACAAATATTAATATAATATAAGCTTTAGAAGCTTATATATATTAGTATTTCGTTCATAATCTGAACACGCACATTCACATACTCATGCGCATACATACACGTGAGTAAGAGAGAGAGAGAGGTTTATTCATTTTCTTTAGATCCCTGACCATGCGGAGGAAGAAAAGGATTGGAACACAGATCAGAAGATCTGAACGAGAGCATTAATCAGAGCTACAATAACATACAAAGGAGGCAGGATACAAAATATTTCCTTCATTTCTTTATATATTTTTAAATAACTTTTAATTTTATAAAAGCTAATATATTTATTTTATTCTTAATATGTGTGCAACTTAATGCACTTCTGCCTGATGTGGGCAACAACCGAAGAGATGTAGCAAGTGTCATGAGATGTGTCATACAATTAGGAAGTGTCCTATTTGAGTCGATACATTGAATAAAATGTTATGTTTGTACTAGATATTTAATTTTATCTAAGCATTTTTTAAAGTTGCATCCTTATTTTTCATTTGCAAATACCCGTCTAATATTCATTTTGTATATTTTCCTTAAAATACAGTATAGACTATTGAATATTTCAAATTTATATTCTAAAGAATTTTGAAGCAACAATAATTATTTATTTCTAAATATCTCCTAAATGGGGGAATAATAATTTAGTAGTTGTGCAGCTGAGATGTTTTTTTGGAAATTGTACTTAATAAATTTCTCCGAAACTTCGTAAATAATACTCTCTTCGTTTCATAGAAAATGTTGCGATATAGATATTGTTTCACTTTTAGATTATTAATTTTAATCCAAATATTATTTACTTTTTTTAGATATAAAATACTCCCTCTGTCCCGTTTGAAACGACCCGTTTCAAATGGGCACGGAAATTAAGAAAGTTGAAGATAAAGTATGAGAGATGAGTAGATGATAAAGTAAGAGAGAGAAGATGAGTGTGATAGTGAGAAAGTAGATAATAAAGTATGAGAGTATAAATGATTAATATAATAAGAGTAGATAAAGTAGGTGAGAGAAATAATAAAATATGAGGAAGATATTTCTTTTTTAGGAAACGGGTCGTTTCAAATGGGACGTCCCGAAAAGGAAAATAGGTCATTTCAAATGGGACGGAGGGAGTACTTTTTATGGGACGATCCAAAAATGAAAAACAAGATACTTTCTATGGGCGACGGAAGTTATTTAGTAGTTTTGTAGAGATGTTTTCAGAATGAGGGATTCATTGCAATTATAAATTTAGGTAAAAGTAAAAGTGATTAGATATTTGATGTTTTTAAGTTTATGGTTAAAAAAATATATTTTTATACATTCCCAAATAAATAATTCCTTACTTACATTGCTCTCATATTTTTATAACGGACAAATGAAATGAGATGGGCAAGTTTTATATCTGGTGGCAGCCTTCTTTCGCCAATGCAAATAATTCTTGGATTGATAAACTACCTCTCGCATCATCAATCAATCATTTTTTGATTAAATTTAAATTAAGAAGAAAATATGAGATCTATAAATTATAATTGAAAATATATTGCAAGTGATTCTTGGATTTGATGACACTCAGTTAGTTTTTATTATTTTTATACTAAAAAAGAGTAATTAAATTACATTGTTTGAGAAAGAAAATTCTAAAAATTGGCTCTGTAAAAAGAAGGAAGTATTTAATAAACTTAAAACCAAATTTTTTTATTATAAATTAAGATAGAAAGGAGAATTTAGTGAAGTCGGTTGTGCAGCATAAATTCGTAATGTTATATTTGTAAATTTTCAGAAGCTACATCTTAATATTCTTGTCATTATTAAGTAGTCATACTATATTTTTTTCAGTTTATATTTAAGAATGAAACAAATTTTTAATTGTCAAGATCCAAATAAACTACTCCAATATAAATATTTGCAAAAACTGTATTCGAATTTCAACCTCTTTTAAAACATCTAAATTTCATTGTTAACCTTTTTGGAGTAATAAATTTGCAAAAACTATTCTTCTAAATGTCATTTCTGATTAGCATGAGTTGTCTTCCACTCCCTGGTAAATAACGGCTGAGATTAACAAAACCTTTTTCTAAATCTATAAGATGGTAACACATCTCAACCTGCCCATTTGTTGGAAACCCGAGAAACCCTTCATTGACCGACTCTTACACAATATTGCTGAGCCTTTCTACTCTCTGAAAGATGATCGTTCCCGCAAAAAGTCCAGCCAAAAGAATTCATTTGTAGCAGAGCCAAGTACTCAACAGCAAAGGTAATTACTGAGGCAAGAGTTTTATTTTCTTCCAAGAATTATTACGCACAATTGTTGTCTTCTTTTTTGGATTATCATTCAACTACATTTACAAGAAACTTGATAGATAAAGTAAGGAAGATGGAGGCGGAATCGGAGCAAAGAAATGATCACAAGAATCTATCTGATAAAGAGCTGGTGGATAGGATTACGAGGGGCAGAAAGTTGTTGCAAGTAACAAGATTGCCCGACGGCGGTGAAAAACTGAAAGCTAGACTGGGAAAGATGGAGGCGGAATTGGAGAAGAGAAATGTTGACAAGGTGGATCCGGAAATGATATACTACAGGAATCTCTCCGGTGAAGAGCTTGTCCATAAGATTACGATGTTCAGAAAGTTCTTGCAAATATCAACATTGGCCCACGGCCGTGAAAATTTGAAAGCTAAATTGAGGAGGATGGAGGCGGAATTGGAGCACAGAAATCTTCCCAAGGTGGACGCGAACTCGTCGATAAGATTAAGAAATCGGTAGATAAATTAGCGGTTGGAAAATGTTGGGTTATGATATCTAGTATCTAGTGACTCGTCGATACCTCTAGCTTTTGTAAAATGAAAAATTAATTCTAGTACTATGTTATCAAAACCGGACCGATCATTGAACCGGTCAAGTAGATTTTAGTGGTTCAACCGGTTGAATCGGTTGAACCGGTCGGTCGAACCGGTATAACATAATAAATATTAAAGTAAAAAAATTAACCTAATATTTTTCATGTCCATACTTCAAATTTCATAATAAAAATAACAATAAAAAGATTAACTTATAAAACTAGAAACAAATTGAAAAAAAGTTTGAAATCCACTCTTCATTCATCAAATCCATAAGTATTTGGATATGTTTCATGTTGAAATTGGATATCATCCAATTGATTCAAATCAATTTGTTCATTAATGATTAATCATCTCCACATCAACATCTTTCTCTTGGTTTGTTAGAGTTTTTGGCTCAAATAATGAAGAGCCTCCTATCCCACATTGGAAAAATAATGAAGTCTCTCATTATTTTTCCCTATAAATAGGTTGTTACCCTCTTGTTGTTATTTGCACCTTATAGAAGAGTATTTTGGGTCTAGGAACTTATTCCGGAGACCCGAAATTGTATACTCTTCGTTTATAGTGAATTAAAAAATTAAAAATTAAATTAATCATATTTTTGAATTAAAAAATTAAATTAATTTTTTTAACCGAAGTCAAACCGGTTCGACCGTTACCGGTTACCGGTTCGACCGGCCGGTTTTGCCGGGTGACACCGAGTCAAAGGTGAAAAACGGTTTTCGATTGGATCGAACCGGATTTGTCACCGGATCCCGGTTGAACCGGTTCAACCGGCCGGTCCGGTCCGGTTTTGATAACATTGTTCTAGTATTAATGGAAATCTGATGAGAAATCGAAAAAATTTCAGAGATGGAGAGAGGAAGAAGACCACTGGAGTTGGAGTTGCCCAAGTATTATTTTAATTATTCATGAATGGGCCACTTATTAATTATTCATTAATGGGCCATTAATTAATTAATATTAATAATCACTAGTATTATTTTAGTTTTATGATCGTATAAATTAATTTCTATTTTTATAATTGTATAAATTAATTTCTTATTATAGAAATTTATTTTTTATTTATCTATTTAGTACTTATAGTAGATTACATAGAATATAAATGTGTATAATAACATTTGTCTCTTAGTTAATTAATATTTTTTTATATATAATACAATATACCAACAATAATAGAAAATAATGAAATAGAAAATACAATACTTATATTAAAAATAATATAAATGTGTATAATAACATTTGTATCTTAGTTAATTAATTTTTTTTTTTATATAATACAATATACCAACAATAATAGAAAATAATGAAATAGAAAATACAATACTTATATTAAAAATAATATAAATGTGTATAATAACATTTGTATCTTAGTTAATTAATATTTTTTTTATATAATACAATATACCAACAATAATAGAAAATAATGAAATAGAAAATACAATATTATATTAAAAATAATAACAATAATAGAAAATTATTAGGAAATACTCCCTCCATCCCATTATTAATGTCTCACTTGCCTTTTTTAGTTGTCCCATTATTTATGTCCCATACCAAATAAGGAAATAAATGAGTGGATCACAATCAATCTAAGCAAGTGGACATCCACCCCTTTATACTTTTACACCACAATTTTACACCTTTACCTCCACTATCTTAATAACCGTGCTCTCGCCCCAATTGGACATTAATAATGGGACGGAGGGAGTACATATTATAGTCGATAAATAAAAAAAACTAAGATAGCAATATGAAACAACTAATACTAGGGTGGTAAATCAGAACCCGATCCACCAATGTTGTTAAAATAAGGACCATATGAACCACCTGCAAAAAGGATCTCCTTGGCTTTGTTCTTGAGCTCTATTTGCATAAATATGTTCTTGTTGAGCTTGAACATGTGCACGGTATCGTGGGTCTGTTATGGAGTTCAAGTTGATAGCTAGAATTTTGTTTTCTTCTTTCATTATTTTTAGATCGCACATAAGCCCGAGTTTTGCATTTGTTGCTTGCATAATATTCCTAGCCTTTTGATTTTCTTCTTTCATCAAGTTGATCAACATGGGTGTAGACTCGTCTTTCTTCGCTTTCAATTTGGCTTTCTTCACTCCAATAGGTCGGGAAGATGGAGAACCACCAAATCATTAATCTGATGATGATCATCATCATCAAGGTTCAAAGGAAATGAAGAGAAACCTTGTGAGGCTGGTGATTCAGGCGTTGGATTATCCAATTCGGAAGAAAGACGTTTGTGTCTTGCTTGTCTGGAGCTCTTATCACCATCTTGAAATTTTTCAAAATCTTTCATAATGTTCCACACGTGATCGAATTTCCAACCTGATTTGCATTTTGCATTTTGAGAGTACAATAGTTTGGCTTGTGTCATCCGTAAATAGATATTAAAAAAGATAAATATTAATACTCAATTTAATAAAATAACTAAAATATTAATACTCACAATATCATCATGTGAAACACCACTTTGATTCCTTCTTTCAATATGCCGTATGCTAGCGTGGAGACCCTTCATAGCTTTCTCAATCACTTGTATTCTAGCTTGTAGAGATCTGTCTGTGCGGTAATCCCATCCTGTTGTTTTTACTTTGTCATAACTCTCTTCTACATGAGCTCAAAAACGATCGACGGATTGATACACTCCCACTATTGGATCTTGCGAAATTTCCATATAGACTTGACATACGAGAACATCCTCAGAGTGAGAATAGCCTAAACTACGAGTAGCCATTTTCGAATGCTTTAAGTTTATGAATATAACTATCCATCCACATATCTCTATTTATATTTTTACTTCTCAACATTGCTACTTCTCAACACATTTTTTACACACATCAAAATTTACGATTTGACTACACTATATTTACTACACAACACATCTCTTCGCAACACACCTCTTACACACATCACCGTTATGATTTGACTAGACAAGAAATACTACACAATACACTTATTCCCAACACATCTCTTACGTACATCTACTACATCTAAATGGATTTGACTACACAATACATCTATTCCCAACACACCTCTTCCCAACACATATCTTACACACAACACACATCTTCCCAACACACCTCTTCCCAAAACATCTCTTACACACAACACACCTCTTACACACATCCACTACATGTAAATGGATTTGACTACACAACACATTTCTTACACACAACACACCTCTTCCCAACACACCTCTTACACACATCCACTACAACTAAATGGATTTGATTACACAATACATCTATTCCCAACACATCTCTTACACACATCTACTACATCTAAATGGATTTGACTACACAATACATCTATTCCTAACACACCTCTTCCCAACACATCTCTTACACACAACACACATCTTCCCAACACACCTCTTCCCAAAACATCTCTTACACACAACACACCTCTTACACACATCCACTACATGTAAATGGATTTGACTACACAACACATCTATTCCCAACACATTTCTTACACACAACACACCTCTTCTCAACACACCTCTTACACACATCCACTACAACTAAATGGATTTGATTACACAATACATCTATTCCCAACACATCTCTTACACACATCTACTACATTTAAATGGATTTGACTACACAATATATCTATTCCCAACACATCTCATTCATCTCCACTACATTCACAATCTCAACAATATATAATGCAACATAATAGAAATACTTCTTCATGCTCTCTCACATCTTAAGGAACCGTATTTCAATTTTTGTAAGAAAATAGTATTTCGTACTCAACGACATTTTCTTATTTTTTCCCCTAAAAAGGAATATTTCATAATATTCTTTTTTATATTCTTATAAATTAAATTAAAATATAGTTATATGATATCTTTAATTGTAAATTAATAAAATAATATTTTTAATTTTTATTTAATTATATAATTAAAATAAATATATTAATATATTTAATGGAAAAATTAAAATTAATTGCAAAAAAGATAATTTAAATTACTTAATAAAAATCATAGGTTACATCATAATATCTAATTTCAAGAAGACGAATAATCATTCAACAAATATCCAATCAGTGCATTTTGAAACATGAAATGAGCATCCGTGTCTTTAATCTCGCTAGACCGAGAAATAAAGTTTATAAATCGGTCGGGTTGAGGTTCTTCAAATTCAAAATATGTGAGTAGCACGTCTCTTGCAACTTTAATTGGAGCATCAAGGTCTCGTTCGTCTTCAATTATCATATTATGCATTATTATACATGCAGTCATAATATCTCTCAAATAACTTGCATCCCAAAAAAGTGCTGGATTTGCCACAATCGCAAAACGACTTTGGAGGACTCTGAATGCACGTTCAACATCCTTTCTACACGCTTCTTGTTTCATCACAAATACTTTTTTTTAGGACCAACTGGTGCACGTATAGTTTGCATAATAGTTGTCTACTTAGGGTATATACCATCAACTTCTTTCCATTTATAACAAAATGCGAAGGAGGAGCAACCCCGAGAGCAAGGTTGTTGAAAAGATGAGAAGCTTCCAATATATTAATATCATTGTTTGTACCTGGCATCCCGAAATGTGCATGCCATATCCAGAAATCGTAATCAGCCACGGCTTCGAGAATAATTGTTGGATGCCCACTTCGACATGCATATCTACCTGCCCATGATGTCGGACAATTCTTCCACTTTCAATGCATGCAATCTAAACTCCCTAACATCCCCGGGAATCCTCATTACTTACCAATATAAAGAAGTCTAGCAATACAAGATCGGGCTTCTTAGATATTGTGGTGCAAAGATTTGACGAATTGCTCGACAAAACCTCTTCACATACTCAATGGAAGTAGACTCACCAATTTTGATATACTCATCAGCTTGCATCTCAGGAAGTGCATATGTCAAGCATACGAAATGCAAGCAGTATTTTTTTGTAAAGTAGACAAACCTTGCTTACCAACCGCATCTCCTCGCCGCACAAACTAAGGATCATGGTTTTTTATGGCCTCAACTGTAGGGATATGAGTCAGGAGATGATTCTCATAGTTCATATTCTAGGGAGAAATTGTAGGATATGTAAAGATATGAATCGCAGTTCGGTGGAAATTGTAGGGAGATGATTCAAGCACTTCCGATACCGAGAAACCGTTGTATAAATGTTTAAAGAGGAATTGAAGATCTCCAAACCCCTAAGTGTGTGATGAACCGACATTGTTGGGTGATGATTTTATCCTCAGCACTGTTATACTTAGTGGGAAATGATTCTGTCTTCAAAGCACCGACCGTAAGCTCGCAGCCTCGTGCTCGTACCTATCCGAAGATTTGAAGATCCCAAAACCCTATCTTGATTGATGAACTATTCCCGTGTAATTGTTTTGTCTCCGAGGTTTCGCACTCGCAGACACTCTGCTCCGGTTAAGGCGGCCGCAGCTTATCGCCCTCAAAGATCGTAAATAGAAGACTCGCATTTACCGGACTCAACAGAGCAAGATATCGAAGGAGCCGGCAGAACCGAACTCAAGCAGAGTAGTTCACCGAACTCGTAGCCGACCATCGCAGAGTACCCTCACCGTCTCTCTACCGAATGAAGATCGACTCAAAGAACGGCAGAGCATGCTTCCGAACCGTCGACACTTTTTGAATATACACCGCATTGTCAAGTACGAGGAAAAGAGAAGTCAGCTCGCATGCCTCGAAGTCCTGCTCCGTCTCAACCACTCCATAATCCTCGACAAATGACAAGCATACACGTGTCTCTACCTACTAAAGCCGCAAGTCAACATATTTCCGTAAAAGGAGGGAAAGGACACTGTTACATCCTTCAAAAAGAGCCGTTAGCTACCAAAAGAGAGAGAAAGGAAGATCATCTCCAAATGATCTTTTCCAATCTCTGCTCTATAAATAGAGGGACATTTCAAGCCTTGAAAGAAGAGGGCACAAGAGAGAGAGACGAATGCGCATAAGCTTAACGACGAAAACAAACAAAAGCATTCAAACGAGCTAGAACCGTAAAAACCCTAAGTCTTCCGCAAGAATTTGAAGATCTATCTCCGGCGAAAGACTACCTTCTCACTCATAGGGAACCAAGCTAAACCGTTAGAAGAGCCTCTAGTATCCAAATCGACGATACACGAACCTAAAGCTTATTTCACTGCTCGTCGATCTAGAAGCCACTCTCTCATTCCCTATCCTTCTAACCCTAAGCTCAACGTAATATACTTATAGCTTAGACGAAGGAGTTCATATTTGAACCCAATCCTTATTGTAAAAGGACTCCTTCATAGTTGGAGAAGTTTGTCAAACACTTTAGTTTGATGCCTTTGTAAACCGGGACTTGCTCAAGCATAATCCCCAAGCCACGGCTTTGTCCCCGTGCACAAGCCGACCGAGACTAACTCAAGATAATAAATAGCCTCCCGAACTTTTCTGGACAAATGGACGTAGGATCGATTGATATCCGAACCACTTTAAAAATCTCGTGTCTTGTTATTGCTTTCGATTATCGTTGCATTGATTTTACTGTTCATACCGAAAACCTACTTTAAAATCATACAACCGTCTCAAAGATACCGAACTGCCTATTTGCCGAACCGAGACTTGCTAAAACGTTTTTTCCACTCAACCGATTTCGGGGCCTACACTTTTCCGCACCGCCGAACTCTACCCGTTTGATACCGAATTCGACTCGCCCGCCCAGCGCATCTCGCAGAGTTAGACTCTTTGCCACACACGATTCGTAACGGCCTATTTGGTCTCGCCGAATTATTTCAAGATGACACTTTCCCCGAACAGACTCGTTCGTGTTCGAAGTTGAGAAAATCGGAGTCGTGTATTTACCCCCCCTCTACACCCGACCGTACACTCGGGACCAACAATTGGTATCGTAGCGCACGATGTTCAACTAACCACCCGAGTTCTATAAGACTCTCGTCCGTTCAAACCGGTCTACTTGAACGGATCCGAAAATCATCTTCACCGCATATCACTCTACATTCATATCATTATTCTTCATGGCCGATATGTTAGGTATAATGATGGTACCTATGTTCTCGTAGAGAACTATAGGGTATGGCGGGTCAGGATGGAAGCACGTCTGACCTCCCTCCACGATAGTATGACTGAAGTACTTGAGGAAGGGCCTATCGTTCCTATGATCGACAGCGTCGTGACTCAGGATGCAAGGGCCGGAGGAGGAATGGTGACCGGGAAGAAGATTCCCAAAGACGGAAGTCTTTCACTCCCGAGGAGTAGAAACTTCATAACTTAGACCGTGTCACCAGAAACGCTATACTAACCACCTTAAGTGATTCGTATCTTGGCAGGGGTTCAAGAATGCAAAACTGCAAAGGAACTCTGGGACGCTCTAACGCTACTGAGTCGGGGACTCGAAGATAAAAGCTAACAAACTAGCGCCGGAACTCCAAAAGCCGGAAAATTTGTCTCTCATGCCCGGTGACAAAATAGAAGATCTAAATGTCGATTCACGAATTTGATGAACTCCATCAACGGGCCGGGAAAGATATTCAAAGAACCGAGAGATGAATCTCAAGATACCGAGGGCACCGCTCTGACGGACACCGGACACCTTTTGCCACTTTATTGCGCCATTCTCGATTTAGATGTTGTCTCTCCCGACCATATCTTTTCGTAACTTCAAAGTAAGAGTTTGAGTTCGACGTACCTCAACGAAAGCAAAGAGCCGAAGCCGACATAAAATTGACCATGCCTTCAAAGCATCGGCGCCGCAAAGATCTCCCGCGACGAGCAAGACAACGAGTAAGACCGAACCTTCACTCAACGACTTACAAGAAGGAAGTCTCGCTCGACGTACGCGCCGCTCGTCGTGAAGTATCGAAGGAGAAGGAGAGGCGCAGAAAACCGACTAAAGCATATCGAGACACAAAAGGTAAGTCGATTATACGCCAAAACGCACTCCCCGACTTACAATCCTCCGAATGCGTAAAAGAAGGATGACTCAAAGACCATCAAAGGATAGCGAAAACAAAGAAGAAAGAGTCATCGCTTGCTACACCGCAAAAAGCCGTGACATTATCAATATGACTGTCCCGAGCTCAAGCAGTGCCGAACGCGCAAAGACGCAAAGCAAGGAGAGAGAAATTCGCCAAAAAGAGACAATCTTATATTGCAAGGCGAAATCTCGACGACTCGTAAGAAGTCGACTCCTTCATGGATTCATCGGATGATGAAGCAGCCTTTTACGGCCTTAGAGCTTGAAGTCAAGAAGCTACGAAAAGTGCCTAATGGTAGGAGAAGAGGATGAGGTGCACAAAGATCCTTGGTATGTGGACAGATGGATGCTCAAGACATACGACGTACCAAAGGAACCTCATCAAGAATTATATAGTCGAAGAAGGACCCGTAACCGAGTTTGGAGACAATGCAAAAGGCTATACAAGAGGATATGGAGCACTCAAGCATTGGAACCGCTACGCTCCTTGAGTATCATATGTTGAAGGACTTCAAAGATAATCTTCTCTCTCGTTAGTCAATTTATGTGATAACTCGAATAGAGTGATTTTTGACGCCGGTTTCGTGATGTCATTGATAAATCCACAGGGAAAACAAGTGTTATCGTGTTCGCGTAAAAAGAATATATATGTAGCCGACCGGAACTCGCCAGTAACCTCGAAGCTTGTCTATCGGGCGAAGAACGACAACCGTACGGGATGACTTTG
Source organism: Lavandula angustifolia (assembly GCA_028984105.1). NCBI lineage: Eukaryota > Viridiplantae > Streptophyta > Magnoliopsida > Lamiales > Lamiaceae > Lavandula > Lavandula angustifolia. The sequence continues at coordinate 9,561,527 of CM054809.1, read as the reverse complement.
GCATAGGAGACTCAGCCACCTCAACTTCAAAACGCTCAACAAACTAGCAAGGAACACTCTAGCAAGAGGACTCGCCGAATGAGGTATTCAAAGAAAGACACTCAATGTGAAGCATGTCCGAAGGGAAAGCAAACAAGGAATCAAAATCCACCCGTTCCATCTCCTTCCACCGATGGAATCCTTCACCGCTACATACATATGGATTTGTTCGGTCCAGCTCCTCCAAAGGACGATCGTAGGCAAGAAGTATGCTTTAGTGGTCATCGATGACTACTCGCGCTACACATGGGTCATATTCATTGCCAACAAGTCTCGATGTCAAAACAGAGTTACCAACGCTTCGAAAAAGCTCAAAGGTCGAGAAGAACACCAAGATAATTAAAATTCATTATGACAGAGGAACTGAGTTCCTTAATTCCATGGTAGAGGAGTTCTGCAAAACCGAAGGGATTGAGCATGAGACATCTGCTGCGCGCACCCCTCAGCAGAACGGGGTTGCCGAACGAAAGAATCACACACTCAAAGAAGCAAAGAAGAACTCTACTCGCAGACTCGTGACTCCCAACCAAATTCTCGGGCGTATGAACCGACACCGCATGTTATACTCGTAACCGATCTCTACCGACAAAGCAAAGATAAGAGAACACCATATGAACTATGGAACGGCAGGAAGACTTCTTTATCTTATTTCCATATCTTTGGTTGTTCGTGATTTATTCACAATAATGGGAAAGATCAGCTGAAAACTTTTGATAGCAAGTCAGATCAGGGAGTATTCTTAGGATACTCTCGATTTAGCAAAGCTTTCAGAGTATTCAACTATCGGACCCTTTGCGTGGAAGAAAGCCCTCATGTTGTTTTTAATGAGTTTGCTACTAAAGACAGGAACAATAACTCTAAGTCTGAATCTGAGGACATCAGTACGCAGCTACAGGATCTGAACCTAAAAGACAAACCTGAAAGGATCCAGCCTTTGTTGGGATGATGATTCGACGAAGAAACCAAGATAAGCCTATCCGAATCGAACCAAAGAATGCAAGTAGCTGAACAGATTGACTCTCCTGAACAGAGTCAATCCCAGGTAACTCAGGTCGATGAAGAAACCTTAGAGGTAACTGAGACCACTAGTGAGAATAACAACTCAGGGGGAACATCTATTAATGTTCCCGAGCCGAATGCCCCCGAACCCGGAAACTCGTAGATCACACTCTCATTATTGAATTGCTTCAATCTCGTAATAGTACAACCGAAATGCCTAACTCACCTACTATCTCGTGTTGATCAAATTCCGTATGAAGAGCTATAACATCGTAGATCGCGGCTAGATGCTCACACTCCCGATATAATCATTGGAGATCCTTCAAAGAAAAGTCAAGACAAGATCCATATTCTCAAGGAGAAAGCACATTATATTCCCGCTTCTTGTCTACCAAGAGCATCGACGATTGAGGATGCACTTAAAGATGCCGACCGGATCATAGCTATGCAGGAGGAGCCGAATCCGCTCACGAGAAACGAAGTTTGGGAGCTTGTTGACGTGCACCCCTGCATCAACACGTCATTGGAACAAAATGGGTCTTCAAGAACAAGCAAGATGAAAACAACGTTATAGTAAGGAACAAAGCAAGGCTCGTGGCGAAAGGCTACCGTTAAGCCGAGGGAATAGATTTCGATGAGACATTCGCTCCGCTTGCAAGATTGGAGGCAATCGACTATTCCTAGCCTACACAACACATCAAAGATTCGTAGTCTATCAAATGGATGTGAAGTCTCGCGTTCCCGAACGGCGCACCGAAAGAAGAAGTCTATGTAGAACAACCGCCCGGCTTTTAGCAGGGGACATCGGGTTTATGGACTCTGAAAGGCTCTATACGGGTTAAAACAAGCACCTGTGGCTTGGTACGATACCCCGTCGTAGTTTCTTCTTCGTAAAGGTTTTCGTAAAGGCACGAAGATCGCACGCTGTTCAAAGATTCGACCGGAAGACGACTTATTACTCGTGTAGATCTATGTAGACGATATTATCTTCGGATCAAAGAACGTCGTCATGTGTCGCCAGCTTGAGAAAATGATGAAGGACAAGTTCGAGATGTTAATGATGGGTGAAATCAACTATTTCCTCGGCTTTCAAGTTAAACAATCTGAAAAGGGAACGTTCATTAACCAAGGCAAATACACTCGAGACCTCATCAAAAGATTCAGTTGCACATCCGGCAAACCAATCAAGATCCCGATGAACACGAATATGAAAATCGATCTTGATAAAGAGGGAGTATCAGTAGACCAAACTTAATTTTGTGCAATAATTGGCTCCTTATTATATCTAACAGCTACTCGTCCTGACATAACTTATGCTGTAGGTATCTGCGCTCGATTTCAGGCGAATCCTAAGCAGAGCCACATGGACTCAGCAAAGAAGATTCTCCGCTACCTCAGAGGCACACCTGACATAGGTTAATGGTATCCAACGATGATAATATTGAACTAACTGGCTATTCTCGATGCCGACTATGCAGGATGTAGAATTGACCGAAAATCAACTTCGGGTACTTGTCGGCCCTAGGCAAGAAGCCGATCTCATGGTTTTCAAAGAAGCAGCACTCGCAGCCACGCCAACTACCGAAGCCGAATACATGGCCGCCTGAAGTTGTTGCACCCAAATCCTTTGGCTAAGACAAAGGCCTAAGAGTCTATGACGTCATTCGTAATGAAGTGCCGATAGTCTGCGATGCACAAGTGCTATTGCAATCACTCAGAACCCTGCACACGAGATGCAAGCACGTGGAGATTAGGCATCACTTCATTCGTGACCATGTCGAAAAGAAGGATATCGGGATGGAAAAGATCCATACCGACAAACAAAGGGTCGATATTCTCGACCAAGCCTCTAGCCGAATCCGCATTCAAAGAACTTTCAAAGAGCTAGGTCTGTTGGACCCTACTGACCCTAGTTAGTAAGAGTCTTCAAGAGAGGACCATTTCAGCAAGGGGGAATGTTCACTCTCAGTACTAAGTATAATCAGTACGTAGAGAATCAGCAACCATCTACATGAGGTATCACCGACTACTATGTTCAGCCGACAGTTTGTGTATCTCTACTCGCAGTAACTAATAGAACAAGATTCCGCACTTATAATTCGGATTCAAGCATGGTATTAATTATCTTAAAGTTTGTCATTTAATGAAAACGACTCTCATTTAATGCACGACATTCTATGCATAAGTATGTCCGAATTCCGCCACGCATTTAACGCATGTCCTCTCATAGTTACTACTTAGGCAAATTACAACTGGCTTTGACTTAGGCGGCTACTGTGATCATTACCTTCTTTATAATATCCAATCTTAACCGTCCATATCATAAAGCAGATTTAAATTTGGCCTTTGATCGAAAACCGTTCACCTTCACGTTAGATATATATTTTCGATCATATCTTAGAAACCGCCATTAGTATATCTTCAAATCCTTTGCTCCGAAAATTCTGAGATCTCTAGCAATCCTTTACTTGCTTCTTATCTTCTCTATTCTCATAATTTTATCGGTATGATTATTAAATCTTTTACTATACTTCATTATCTCTTTTCAAGCATCGCTATACTAACTATTTTATGAACAAACGATACCGATAATCTTTTCTTGTGACGTATAAAATGGCAAATCTTTCTCTCGTCTCCCTAGGGAACATGCAGAAATCTTAGACAAAGACCGTGTCCGGTGCGAACCGGGCCATGGAGTTTAACGCCCGCGACCTTGACTTCATGGACGAGATTTTCTCGTATCTCGAGAGCATCCGGATTGGGAGCAGTCCCTCTCAAGGAAGCCTACCTTCTTCCTTCCTCGACAGTGTCTCGTATATACCTCAACTCGGATTCGATATCCGGAGACATCATTGGACGCTTTGCCGTCCACTCCATAGGCGACGCCTCTATGCAATCAAGCGGATCTCAATTAAAGAAGCACCGAGGAGAAGCTTCGCTTTGCTCGCCGAAGGAGTTAGCAATGTTGGCTACAACGATGACAGGATAGACGACTATCTATCTATATTCTCGCGGAAAGCCTACCACATTCGTAGCGGCCTTCCCAAAGAACAAGATGCCGCCCCGGCTCCGTGCACTAGCTTATATAGTCACGCAGCCTACCGACAAGCCAAGCGGGTTCATTCAATCAAGTATCGAGACCCAAGATCCAGCTCATGATGGCAATATATGACAAAGCAAAATCAACTGGACGAAGTTCTTTCTTCGAGAGTTCATGGTTCAAGCCGCCAAATTTGATAAGGCAACGTGCAACCCGACAAAGAAAAGGCAAGCCGTTGTATGGACTCGAAGCCGTCCATCATGATACAAGATTTCTCGTGGAGATGTACCGTATCACCTTTGAGGACAAGGTACACTTTAATGTAAAGAAGATCGTGTTCCACAATGTAACAAATGCTTCTTCGCAAATCGGTTCAGACCGTCGCTTCAAAGAAACCACGCCTACCAAGAAGAGGTCTCCTCCAGCGAAAATTTCTAAGACATCGGCTAAACGCTCAAAGAAAGCCATCGCCGATGTCCCTACCGAATCCGAGGCCGTACCGGAGGAAACTACCGAACAACCAACCGCCGAACAAAGCTACCGAACATGCTATCGAACGTACTCTACTCAACCTTATGCAGCTAATAGACGAGTCGAGTCCTCCGAGGAGACTCATTCGGTGGAGAAGGCCGTCTCCACCGAACGTACTCAAGAAGTGGATCAAGGGGTTCCAAATGAACCTAGCCGCAGTGCCGATATACAAACTCTGAAAGCCCGCTTGATATTCCACCACTCAAAGACTTTGCCATCTCGCTGAAAACGTACGTCCGCCATAGATCTCGACGACTCGTAAACGGCGTCCGAGCAAGAATCAATCGAAATGGAAGCCTCGCCGCCGATCTCAAGCATTCCGAGAGATAGCCGACCAAATACCGGAGATCGCCGGCTACCAAGACTTGGTGTTAATTGCTAGACAAAGCCGTGCTCCACATGCTCCTAAGGTTCCGGGAGTGGCACCCACGGCCTTCGCCTCATCCTTCACTACTCCCGTAACCAATTACATCAGGAGGAGCAAGCACCTAAGGCAAGCAGATAGGCTACCCGTGCCCGCCGACCTAGGTAACTTCGATGATCCGAGGGCCACGATGCCGGCCTTGCCGCACGATAGGCGCAGACTTCAAAGCTCGCCTCGACGGGTCTCGACCACGACGGCCAGACCCACCCCATGATTCCGGCCCCGGGAAGCCCGATGAGGGAGTACCCCAGACAAGGAAACAACCGCCGAAACTTCGATCTACCGCTCGCTCCCGGGGCTCGTGAAGTCGGGCGGCCGGTACTTCAACGCCCGCAGCCTCGCCGCCTCTTGCTAACATCTCGGCCTGAAGTAGCGCCCACCCCAAAGGCCGACGCTCAAAGTCCATGGCCAAGGTACTGAAAAGCCAAGGAGCTCGTAACGCAGCTCTAGCCAAAGCCGTCCATAAAGTATGGAAGAAAACTGCCGGAGCCACTAGCGCCGAGCTTCGTGGGCCGAAAACCTCTCTATCCGACTCACCCGCCCCCGATGTCTCTTCCATTATCTCAAATGCGCCGGCAAAGCAGAGACAGGACTTTGAAGATCAGCTCGAGTGATTCAGAGGGACAGCCAAATTGCTTGAAGAATTCAAGGCCTCTCACCCACTCATACCGAATCGCCTCAAACCTATCCCGTGCCACCGAGCTCGCACTCAACAATATTCAACAAGCTCGGAGGATAAGGTGTCCGAGAAGCCGACGGAATTTAAGGCCGCAGCTTGAACTCTCCCACAAGAAATACAAAGAAGATCTTGCTTCCGAGAGGAATGAGCCGCATGAGGCACCGACAAAAATCAAAGACCAACTCGACTCTCCGCCAACCTCTTACAAATGCCTAGACCTAAAGGTATCCACTCCGACTCCTGTAATAATTGATGATGCCAAAAAGGGGGAAGGAAAGGATAAAAGGGAAGAAAAGAAAGACAAGGAAAAAGGGGACAAGTCAACCCCCAAGCCGACCCCGACTAAACCCACGTACCAAATTCACTAAGGAGGAAGCTCCACCGAAGCCCGCCAAGAAAACCAGGTCGGAGCGTGACGCAAGCGAAGTTCGACTATTGCCGCTACCGGACCAGCCGAAGAGACCTGTGGTGTCTCCGCCGTGAGCACAAAGCAGACCGGCCCAAGTGGCTCTAGGAACAGCCTACTCACGCAACCCGCACTCTACCGATATTGTTAAGGAGGTTGCCGAGTATGCCGAACATGATGATTCGTAAGAGGAAGAAGCCCTCTACCACCACCCGTTCCTGGCAAAGGGAAGAAAGTACCGGAACTCCCGACCCCTCCAAAGAAAGAAATCAAAGAGATACATTTCTCGTCGAAGAGGAGGCTCGGGATAGCAAACGACAAGAAGCTTGCTAGGGAGATAGCCAAAGCCGAGGCCGCCAAAAAGCCTAAAGCAAAGACCTCTCAAGGCAAAACTAAGGCACCAGCCGAGGCGGAAAGAAAACTCGCTAGGTCAGCCTCCAAGGAAGCTCAAGATTCATGATGATGAAGATAGAGAAAAGGAAAAGGAGCAATAGCAGTAAGAATACCGAGAAGCAGTGGTACATCCAAAGAGAAATCCAAGCACTTCGCCGACTCGTAAGACTCTCCTCACCAACCTTCCTATATGAGATCCAAAGAACAAGATGCCGAGATCGAAGCCATTTTCGCTTAGATGGATAGGTATCTCTACGCAGGAGAGGAAGCCAAACATATAGAAGCCGCGCATGCAGAGAATACATATGGCGCATCTTGAGGCACCGAGAATTCGCATCGAACAAGAGGCCGACCGAGAGTACCTTCAAAAAGCCGATATTCCTTATCGATACGTAAGGTTCAGGAAGCCACCGATCCGAAATCGCATAGATGGCCAAGGACGGACGATTGATGCCCGCATAGTTTACTCGTGAGATGGGAATCTCGCAAAGATGGAGTTTATCAAGCGCAATTATTTCTCGGAGGTTCCGGCCGTACAAGGCTAAGACCGATGCTTACACGTAACGGATGATGATAACGTAACCGGATCTATACGTATACTTGCATAAAGTCGTGTCTCGAAGGTATAGAAGTCGCTGTTCCCGAGCCTTAATCATACCTCCGCTAAGAAGAAATGATGACTCACCATCATGGAGTAATAGAAAAGGAAGTGAAGAATGCCGCCGCGAACGTAGGACTTGAAGAAGATGAGCCGCAGACTTCCGCTAAATACCCGAAGCCGAGGAAGAACTCATACAGTAATGTATGGCTTGCCCCCGCCCGAGTCGAATCGCAAAACTTTATGGACAGGATCAAGCAAGCAAGCGTTCTTAGTATTAGATTTCTTTATCTTCCTAGCTTAGAAAGAGATGTAATGTACCGAACTTTCATATCTTATATATACATTCTCTTTTGCTCGCACAATATCTTATTGTCCTAAACAACCGTGTTTGTTTTATGCTTAAACACTCGTAATCACCGAAGTGATTGCCGACTCACACACTCACTTTATCTTACTTGTCGCCTTATTGCTTCTCTAGATCCGATAGTCTAGTTGTTGTGTTTCGGGGAATTGTTTAGATAGAGGGAAATTGTTTTGCCCCCGCTCCCCCCAGCAGACTAGAACTTGAAGAACAAACTCCACCGATCCTACTTGTAATAATGTAAGGAGCCCGTTTCCGATAGTTTAGTGTTAGCATAGATGATAGGTTTCTGCATCATCAAATAGGGGGAAATTGTTGGGTGATGATTTTATCCTCAAAGACCGTTATACTTAGTGGGAAATGATTCTGCCTTCAACACCGACCGTAAGCTCGCAGCCTCGTGCTCCGTACCTATCTCGAAGATTTGAAGATCCCAAAACCCTATCTTGATTGATGAACCATTCCCGTGTAATTGTTTTGTCTCTGAGGTTTCGCACTCGTAGACACTCGCTCCGGTTAAGGCGGCCGCAGCTTATCGCCCTCAAGACTGTAAGTAGAAGACTCGCATTTACCGGACTCAGCAGAGCAAGATATCAAGGAGCCGTAGAACCGAACTCAAAGGAGTAGTTCACCGAACTCGTAGCCGACCATCGCAGAGTACCCTCACCGTCTCTACCGAATGAAGATCGACTCAAAGAACGGCAGCACGCCTTCTTCGAACTCGCTAGACACTTTTTGAATATACAACCGCATTGTCAAGTACGAGGAAAAGAGAAGTCGCCTCAGCATGCCTTGAAGTCTCGTTCCGTCTCAACCACTCCATAATCCTCGACAAATGACAAGCATACACGTGTCTCTACCTACTAAAGCCGCAAGTCAACATATTTCCGTAAAAGGAGGGAAAGGACACCGTTACATCCTTCAAAAAGAGCCGTTAGCTACCAAAAGAGAGAGAAAGGAAGATCGTCTCCAACGGATCTTTTCCACTCTCGCTCTATAAATAGAGGGACATTTCAAGCCTTGAAAGAAGAGGGCACAAGAGAGAGAGACGAATGCGCATAAGCTTAACGACGAAAACAAACACAAGCATTCAAACGAGCTAGAACCAGAAAACCCTAAGTCTTCCGCAAGAATTTGAAGATCTATCTTCGGCGAAAGACTACCTTCTCAGCTCATAGGGAACCAAGCTAAACTGTTAGAAGAGCCTCTAGTATCCAAATCGACGATACACGAACCTAAAGCTTATTTCAGCTTGTTCGCCGATTTAGAAGCCACTCTCTCATTCCCTATCCCTCTAACCCTAAGCTCAACGTAATATACTTATAGCTTAGACGAAGGAGTTCATATTTGAACCCAATCCTTATTGTAAAAGGACTCCTTCATAGTTGGAGAAGTTTGCCAAACACTTTAGTTTGATGCCTTTGTAAACCGGGACTTGCTCAATATAATCCCCAAGCCACGGCTTTGTCCTCGTGCACAAGTCGACCGAGACTAACTCAAGATAATAAATAGCCTCCCCGAACTTTTCTGGACAATGGACGTAGGATCGATTGATATTCGAACCACTTTAAAAATCTGTGTCTTGTTATTGCTTTCTCGATTCACGTTGCATTGATTTTACCGTTCATACCGAAAACCTACTTTAAAATCATACAACCGTCTCAAAGATACCGAACTCGTCTATTTGCCGAACCGAGACTTGCTAAAACGTTGTTTCCACTCAACCGATTTGGGCCTACACTTTTCCGCACCGCCGAACTCTACCCGCTTGATACCGACTTCGACTCGCCGCCCAGCGAATCTCATAAGAGTTAGACTCTTTGCCACACACGATTCGGAACGCTATTTGGTCCGTCTCGCTCGAATTATTTCAAGACGGCACTTTCCCCGAACAGGACTGCTCGTGTTCGAAGTTGAGAAAATCGGAGTCGTGTATTCACCCCCCCCCCCTCTACACCCGACCGTACACTCGGGACCAACAGACATGATGTAATAGGCTAGACCTGCATTGATCTTTCTAGATTATTTTGTCTAAGTCATGTAAGGGGTAAATTGTTAGACTAAACTTCAGCAGACAAGTTAAGGTTCCAAAACCTCATGTCATCGGGCTCGAGAGAGCTCTGTCAAGATAAGAGCCGAGTAGTATATCTTCGAGCCGGTAGTTGGAAGCACTCAGCAGAAGATCACTCTTTGGCCGACTCAAAAAGAAGACTCAAGTATGATCATCCTTGATCAACTAAATGAGTTGCGACTCACCCTGCGGATCATACAAGGGAAATCGACACCGGGCTTTATCGGCCGATGTCAACAGAGGAACACTTATGTCCGAGGTTCGTAGGAAGTCAACTCACTAAAAGACCGATATATGACAAGTCTCACCTACCGCCATACCTCGACCAATGAGAAGCAAGCGAAGCTTACCTACTCTAACACAAAGCCGCTCTCACGCACGTAAAGTCAACCACTCTCTACAAATGGCATTCAAATTATATGGCCGTTTTCCTTGGAGTCTTGTGACACGAGGCTTGGTCCCCTCCAACGGATCTATGCATGTGTCACAACTATATAAGGAGACCATTTTCAAGAAGAAGTCGATGAGGGAACAGAGAAGCAAGAAATTCAAGAACACATACTCAAGTACTCTAGCAAGCTTACTGCTACATCCAGCGAAGAACTAGAAATCTTAGAGATATCCTAGTAGTTCTTCACTCTAGAGTTGTCCCGATCTCTTTTCTAAGCTAGCCTTGTTAGATCTTAAGCTCAGACACTTGAAGGAGTTCACTTTTAGTGAAATATTCTTACTGTAAGAACTCCTTATTTGTTGGAGACAAAACCTTCAAACTTCGGTTTGATCTTGTAAAGTCATTAAGGACTATAACTTAGAAGGTTCTGTCCAGTGTACGGAATCTTGTTGAGGCTTGCTCAGATTAATCAACAAGACTTCATGTTCAGCAGGACCGTGGATGTACGATCTTGTGTATCCGAACCACGTTAAAAATTGCTCGAGTCATTTATTATTTTATTGCATTTGTTTGTCAATTGTTTGCAAAATCATATTTTTAGTAAACGATTTAAAAGTGCAATAGCCAACTGACTTGGTTTGCATAAAAATGTTTTTAAAAGAGACGAACTAAAACCGGGCCTACACAATTCCACACTTATTCATCTACCGAATTACTCAAGCATTGACATCGGCCGGGAGACGTGGTTCGGACGTTGAATCACGCCGCCCGCAATCAAAAGTCTTAACCGGCAACCGAACTCGCTCGTAGCGCACTCAATAAAATACTAACCTTCGAGTTTGAGCAAAAACTTGGACTCAGGTATATTCACCCCCCCCCCTCTACACCTGATACTCGTCTCTGGACCAACAATTGGTACTGATGTTCTCAGTAGAGAACTACACTGTATGGCACGTCAGAATGGAGGCGCACCTTACATCGCTGCACAACAACATGACTGATGTCCTCGAGATAGGAACAATTATTCCCATGATTGACAGCGTCAAATTTGCTATTGTAGGAGGTGTAGGAGCACAAATTAGGGCATAAAGCTGCATTCACGCTTGAAGAGAAGAAACTCACAATCTGGACCGAGTAGCGCGGAATGCAATCCTGACAATGCTCAGTGATTCACACCTCGGCAGAGTGCAAGATTACAAAACGCTAAAGAACTTTGGGATGCCCTTGTTGTACTGAGCCAAGGAACCTCGCAAATAAAAGAGAACAAGCTCCAGTTGGAGCTTCAAAAATTTGAGACATTCGCCATGCAGTCCAATGAATCCATTGACGAGCTTAGCGCCGATTCACAAATTAGATCAATGTGATTAGCGGGTCCGGGAAGACGTTCACCAACAAGGAGATGAACACCAAGATCCCGAGAGCGTTGCCTCGACCGAAGCGGCTTCCTTTTGCTACTTATTTACGTCGCTCCGATCTAAATTCTTTAACTCCCGATGTTATCTTTTTTAGAACTAAAGGCAGAGGATTTCGAAGCACAATCTACCCCAACGAAGCGTAAGCGCTCCAAATTGATACCCCAATCGACCATGCTTTTTAAAGCAACAAATAACACGCTTGGAGCAAGCCCCAATTCAAAAAGCAAGTCAATGTAACCATAGAGCTTATCTTCCGCGACAAGTGGTTGAAGTCTACTTCAACATGCATCATGTGGAGGATACCGATGCATAGGTCACCGTCGTGAGATACATGAAGGAAACATTTCACAGGCTGGAGGAGAGCGTCACCCACATCAACATTCTTGAAGTGCTGACGACTATTTTCACCCTTCTCGACTTTGGCGTGTCTCCGGGATGGATACAAGGAAACCGAGATAAACGACTATATTAGGAGTTTCCATGGGAGGGATGACATATCCTTCAAAGTTGCTTTCCCCAAAAGTCGCCTCCCCTGCGTAATACAAAGGTTTAGCTTATATTGTCATCCACATCCTCACTAACGCACCGGATCATTCGATCACCGTCCAACCCTAGACTTCGGATTATGATGGCTATTGTGGATGGAGTCGAGTAAATTGGGCTCAGCTTCTTCCTTACGTAACTAAAAGCTCGGCCAACAGAAATTTGTCATCGGCGATGATGATGAGAGAAGACTATCGTCGATAGGTAAACTGCTATACGGAACTAAAGTTTCAAAGACGCATCGAAGCCTCAATGTCCTCAAAGCTTCTCGTCAAGATATGAAATACTTCGACATAAAGCAAGTTAAATTCGCAACGAGGACGTGCCGAAAAAGTCTATCTGGCCGTAAACCGCATGGCAATGGTCATCTACCGAATTGCCTACACGAACCGAACAGCCTAAGAAAAGTCCATCGGTCGTGAAACCGCACGGGCAGAGGAAGTTTCTACAACTCGATTGACTTGACACCGGCATGGAAGGTGTCACGCCGAAAGACAAAGTCCGGAGAGTCAAGCATCAAGAGACTCGGTCTGGAACATGATGCCGATCTAACTATCGAGGTTTCTTTAGAGCTACCAACCACCGTTCACCGACCAAGCTTAGAGCCGAATCGAAGTCACCGAACAAATTCCCGAGATAGCCATTTATCGGATTTGGTGGATGTAGCCGTGTGGAAAGGACTTAAATGCCGTTGAGGTTCCTTAACTCGGGACATTCTCGAAGAAACTATCCAAAGCAGCATTCCGTACCTACGCTCTGGCGTAGGAGCAAAGAATCGCAAGCCCGAGATGGGCCTTGGGAACCCTCGACATTGCCTCCTTCGAGGACCCGAAGTCTCGCTATGCTTTATTTCGCTTGAGCGTAAGACCGCTCTCCTCTCCCGCCAAGAACCCTTCGCCCACCGACGACCCAAACTGACGATGACTCGAAGACCCAAGGATGCAGATCGTGGAGACTCGTTGAGGGCAAAACGCCCACCGAGAAGGGGGTGACTCACCACCTCCACCTCTTAATCATGTGGCGCCCTGTTGCGCCTTCTTCTAGACAAAGAATAGCTCTCACCCGAGCAAATGATCAGTAGCTCATCTTATCAGATTACATATCCAAGAGGAGCATCAATAGATCTCCTCATTAGCAAGGAGACAAAAATCGCCTCATGAGTAAGGATCCGCACTCGAAGTGGGCACAGCTTTGGGATTTTGTATACCGGAAATAAATTTTATGCTTGTATACAATGTGTTTTTGTCCCTACCACTATTTTATTCTCCTATCTCGATAAATAAATATATTTGCACATGTTATCCTTTATCTTGTATAAAAGTTAGATTTGTGTAGTGTGCCTGGTATCACGTAAGACAACACAAATTGGTTGAACTGACAAGATATAAACAGCTATCACAAATTCGAGACAACATAAGGATAAGTTGTCGCTTTAAGTCGCAGCTTTAGATAAGAAGTGGCTTGTCTTAGCTGTTTGTCTTTACTGGGTACACCGAAGGTGGTGTATTGATGGATCACGATGGGGATGTGTTCTCCTAATCGACCTTAGTGGAGAACCAAGATCTCGAGTGACTTGGCCGGTCTTAAGCTTGGTAAGACTTCACCGAGTGGATTTGGCTATCTATCACTTTGACCTACTATGGTGAACGCCATTGCGACCTGATCTACGTATCTCGGGTGTTAGTAGTTATTTGTGGCTCAGCCGGTTGTTTGTATCTTGCAACCGTATCCTAGTAAAACGGGTTGATAATATCCCCCGAGGAACTCGAAAGGATTAGCACACTAAACCCGACCGGTTGATTAAGTTCAGGTGTGTTAATAAGGTCAAATGGTACTACTCAGGAATATAAGATGTTAATTAATTTAGGTTGTCAGTGAGCTTAATTAATTAACGGATATTTCTATCTTAAATACGGGGATCGATTAAGTCTAAAATACAAGTCCATGCTCAAATTGGGATAAAGGGATAAGTCAGCACGGATTCTCTACTGGAATGAATCTGTGTTTATTAATTAATTTTGCTCTGGACTGAGCATAGATAATTAATTAATTTGAGGCCCGGCTTTATTTCTTGTATTAGATCCCTGATCGGGCCCAATTAGTTGCCTAGTTATTTATTGTCTCTCAAAATCATTATTAATAGATTAATGTATTTTTACATTATTTAATAATGTTATTTATCTCGAATTAATTGGCTGGGCCAATTAATTGATAAATATTAGTAGCCCAGTGGATTAATTAATTGTATTATGGGCTAATTATGTGGAAGCCCATTAGGAATATAATTAAATTAATGGGCTACAAATATATTAATATTATATTGGCTTTTGAGGCCTATATATATTAGTATTCTGTTCAGAAATATATTACACACACATAGAATATACATTCACGCTATACGCAAGATTGAGAGGGACAATATTCTTAATTTTCTCCACGGCGCTCACCACCCGTGAGGGAGAAGAGGGCCCGGGACACGGATCGTAAGATCCGACACACGAGCAACAATCGAGCCGTGACAACTTACAAAGGAGGAAGGTATCGTTCCTAACCCCAATTTTCCTTCACTGGTACGAGCCCGGCTTAGCTCTGATTGTTGCCGTTAGGAGCATGATTATGGTTTATTTCCGTCGTTATCGGGCTATTTTTATGTTCGGGGCGGCCCGCGAGCCCCCCGTTTTGACCCCGTTGTGTAACATTTTTCTCGTGAGAAAATCCACGAGTAGTTGGTAGGACCAATGTGTCACGTAATTGTACTATTTTTATACCGTATTTTGATCCATGTTGCACAAAAAATCGAGGTGCAACGGCGCAGAAGACGAAAAAAGGCGCAACCCTATTTTCTAGCGTATCACGACCGCCGAATTTCGAAGGCGCGCGGGGGTGCATGCCTACTTATTTTTTTGATCCGTTTCGGATAGTTTTCTTCGTTGTTTCGTTAGCTTCGCCTCGATAGGTCGTACGACCCATTCTGATTTTTGGTTTTTCCTGAATAGCGGAAAGGAGAAGTGGTCGTGGCTGTCCAAAAATCCCCAATTCGGACGAAAACCCTAATTCGCCTAGATTTTGCAAAAGCATCTTGCGGCGGCGATTCCAGTGCGGGTCCGGGGTCCGATTTTTGATCCGCTTGAACCGATGGATTCCTCGTCACATAAGCTTTCATGTCGATATGTCGATGGGATCATCCGATTTCGAATGCGACCGAATCAACATCTAAAGTTGTTGCTCTAATTTATGTTTTTCCGACGAATTAATTCGAAATCGAGGGAAATTGATGGACGATTTCGGTCGGAATCCATTCATGGTGGCCGAAAATCGTCAAAGGATCGCTTTCCCTAAATTAATTGAGCGAATCGCGGATCGGAAAGAGGCAAAATTGAGCGGCGAAGATGGCGGCAAAGAAGGCGGCGACGGCTACGTAATACGCTATAACCCGACAAAAAAGCCGCAGCAGCTAATTCTCGCCAATCTTCGCAGCCCGCATGTCCGGACGATGTTGGGCGGGCCGGAGACGACGCGGGTAGGCCGGAACGGCCGCTGCCTGGGCGGCAGCCGTGCTCGTGCGGGAGGCACGACGGCGAGCAACATGCGCCGTTCCCAAGCAGCTTTTTCAACGCCGGTGGTACCGGTTCGCGTCGGGCAGGCTCCAAGCAACGCTCGGGCAAAGGCTTCGGTGGGACACCGCCGCGGCGGAAAAGGCGGCGGCGGCTTCGCACGTTGAAGAAGATGCTAACGCGGGCACGCCGACGCGGGGCGCGCCTATGTCGCCCCCGTCGACTTAGCTTGCCATGTGTCCGCCACGTGTCGACCCCTCGTCGACGCGGCGACAACCGTTTCTGATGCAGCATTCCGTGATTCAAAGATTTTGAAGATCAAAGAGCCGGATTTTGATCTGGCTATGTAATAGTTAGGAATTACGTATTTTAAAGCCCGACGACGACGTTTTTAAATTTCCTATTTGCGTATTTATTTTTTATTATGCTTTAGCAATCGATTATATAATTAATTGCGCTTAGAAAAGCATGAAAAAAAGGATTTACGTCGTATTAAAGCATGTTTTTTTTTTTTGCGAGCACGTTTTATTATGTGCGCTTAGAAATTGCATGCTTTAGGAATTATGTGGATATGCATAATTCAAAACGAACCCTTTGAAGAAAAAGACTAAGCAAATAATAAATTAAATATTTAATTGAATTCCATTCAAATTTGAAATTAAATATTTAACCTGACCTCCATTAATTGGACCCTACACAAAAGTGGAACAATTATATGAGTAAACGTCCACCTAAGTGGCTTGCTTGTATTTTTGAACTACAAAGCTTTGTGAGATGGGTTTTCTAACGTAATATTTAATTATTATTGAGTAGTGGGAGCGAAGCCGTAAACGTCCACTTCGAGTGGCTTGCGTGCCTAGTAAACACGAGTACTCTAGCGTATAATAATTAAATAAGATGGCCAATTAAATCAAATTGAAAGCGGTATGGTTCGCGTAAGTATGTCAATTTCGAGAATTTGATGTTAATTCGGTCAAATTAATGGTCAAAGCTTAGATGTCACTACTGGGTACAACTTCCTGGAGAAGTCCCTTCCCGCTTTTTAATATTAATAGTGACATGGTCTCCAGAGATAACGGATTATTAATTACATTCGGCCTTAAGAACCTGGACTGGATCGGGAATTAAAGAAGCGCTGGTATATAGCTTGGTCTAGTGGGTACATGAGTAAACGTCCACCTCGAGTGGCTTGGCAAAGTGTGATCTCTAGGGCTATTCGGGAAAGTATTTAACATCATTGTTTTTCAAAAGGTTACAATGATTGTTAATTACGAATTATATGCAAATATTAACTTTATACATGCTTTTTAAATTATATTTTTCTATATATGCCTGTTCGAATATTTTATTTTTCGAGTTCCTAAACAATTTCACTCAAACTAAACCCTAACGGGATTAACAATTTTAAATAATTTCATAGAGTGGAAGAGATATCTTACCTTCCCAATAAATGCCGCAAATGTCCTATAAGAACTTCCTCGGTTTTAGGACCGCTATGTCTAAGAACGAGTTTACTATGAGTATATTACTCAAATCTTTGGTAGCGGCCAAAGAGGTTATAGGAAAGGTCAAGAGTGTTCAAGTCTTGAATATCCCTAGTAGTTCAAGGAATCCTCCGAAAGGCGAAAACTTAAAAGAGCATAAATGGTGGACATTTCAAGAAGAGCAACTGGGAGTAAGAAGACTGGTTCCTTACCGGCGACATGCGAATGTCAAAGGAGAAAGGAAGGTTCTTCAAGAGTGGTAAGAAAGGACACCGGAATAATTATAATCCGTGATGTCAAGGCAAAATGGAAAAGAGACGCGCAGTCGCTCTTGTAATCAAACTCGCTTCGGTTTTCCTCTTCTACCCACGAACGGGTAGCGGATTCGGGGAAATTGATCATGTTTGTTACACCTTGCAAGGTTTCTTCGTAAAAGGTACTGAGCAATGGCGAGGTGGTAGTCTCAATGAGCAATGGATCGAAAGTTCCCCGCAATTGTCATTGGAGATTTACATCTATCTTTTGATAGTTCTCGTTTTTAGTACTTAAAGACGTTGATATGCTGCTCCCGAGTTTAAGCGAAACATTATTTCTCGTTTCAAAACTCGCACCATGGATGGTTATAAATCAAGTTTTGATAGTGAAGTTTCTATCATGAAAGACGATGATTTTATCCGGTGGTGGACCATTAAACGGATCTTTATATACTATTACTTGTAAAACTCGCGTAGTTCTCTATTATCGCTTCCTCATCATCAAATCCTAACAAGAGGAAAGAGTCTTCTAAGGTAAACCAAACCTATTCCGTGGCACATAAGACTAGGTCGCATCAATCTTAACATGACTCAAAGGTTGGTGGAATATGGATCATTTGGAGTCTCTCCAAGTCAACCATATGCAACTTGTGAAACCTGCTGGGAAGGAAAACATGTTGACTGTGCCTTTGAAGGCAAAGGGTTATAAAGCCACTGTAAGTATTAAGTTTGATACATTCTCGACTTGTGGGTCTATGTCTTACATAAGCTCGTGGGAGGGTATGAGTACTGGCCACATTTACTAACGATTACCGAGGTATGGATATGTTTACCTTCTTCGCCACAAGTTGGATCGGGTTTGAAACCTTTAAGGAATTCACAAGTCGTAGTGGAGAAGAAGCTAGGTGAAGAAATCAAAACACTACGATGTCCGATCGTGGGTAGGGAATACCTATCCAACGAAGCTCGAGGACTACTGGCACGTGGATTACATCCCAAAGAAATCAAAGACGGGCACGCCCGGCCAGAATGGTGTGTCGCAGAGAAGGGAACCGAAGTCTCTTAGGAGATAGGTCCTATCGATGATGAGTTATGGTGACTTTGCGCTTCCTTTGGGGATATGCCTCAGAGACGGCAAAGATACTTGTTAACCGTGTGCCTTCCAAGCCAGCATAAAAGATCCCTTTCGAAAGTGCGGAGCAGTGCACAAACCTAGGATGCACCACTTAAGCGGATTCGGGGGTTATCCCGCTTTATGTGCTAGCAATAGGCAAAGCCGACAAATCGGGAATCACGTTCGGCGTTATGTTGTTCATAGGGTATCCGAAGGGAAACGAAGGGTCGGTGATATTTTTATGATCCTAAAGAACTGTAAGATCGTCATAATAAAACTCTAACGCTTGGTTCCTAGAAGAGGATTACATTAGTAACCATAAATCTCGACTCGACATCATCCTTGAGGAATTACAAGGTCGGGCCGAGTTCCACTTGAATAGCCACCAGGCAAGATAGTACTCCACTTGAGTAACCGTACAATATGTTAACACAACGCCCGACACCGTTCGACGTATCGGGAGGGTGATATTTACACCCGATCTGTGATATGTTCACCGGGAGACGTTGATCATCTCCCCTTAGGATGTAACAAGATACCGCTGATCCTCGGGACTTATAACTAAATGCTGGGAGATATAGATGCAGTATTCCTAGCTTAATCGCTACGGACTCGTAATTTAAGTCCATAATCGATATGGGATGTATACGAGATCACCGAACTACCCGAGGGCCGTAAGTGCTATTGGTAGTAAGGGGTATACAAGATAACAGAGAGAGGACCGAATAGAGAGATCGTGTCGTTTTTAAAGCCAGCAGCGGCGAAGGGTTTTACCTGTAAAGAAGGTATCGATTACGAAGAGACCTCTCTCGCCCAAGAAGCAATGATCAAGTCCATTCGGATTCTCCCCTTTCACATAGCAGCCTCACATGAACCCGTAGAGATCCGGCAAATGTATGTCAAAAAACCGCATTCCTAAACCGCCACCTTTGAAAAGGTAGTGGATATCTACATAATAACAAACCGTGATGGTTATGGCAAGGAGGGAGAAGAGCATCTAGTTTGGAAGCTTAAGAAGTCTATTCATGGACTTAAGCAAGCTTTCCTGACATGGCACCAAGCTGCTGACGAGGTAGTCAAATCCATGGGCGGATTTCGTATCTTGTCCTAACGAGGCGTGTGTACCGTATTTATGTTAACGGATCACTGGTGTTTCTTGCATTTACGTGATGACATACTTCTCATTGGCAACAATGTTGAAGTGTTACCGCACGAAGACGTGGTTAACTGAAAAAGCGCTTCAAACGGCGGACTTAGGTGAAGCCGCTACATCATTGGGATCAAGGTTATCCGAGACGCGGTAAAAGGATGTTGCTTGTCACGTGCCCTACATCGATTAATCGTTATTGCTCGCTTTAGCATGCAAAAAGCCAAGAGATTCAAGACTTTCGTACATGGCATTTTTCTATCCAAAAATCAGCCTCTAAAACGCTCAAGAGATAGAAAGTATGAGGCTAGTACCATACGCTTCCGCCGGCTTCTGCAGGTAGCCTCTACGTATGGAGATGCTTTGTACGAGAGCAAATATCTCATATAAGTTGTAGGCATGGTCTCAAGATACGCCCAACTCCCCGGAAAGGAACATCCGGATCATGGGTCAAGCATATTCTCAAGTACCTTAAACGGACTAGAGATTATAGCATGTTCACCGCCGTACGCCTTAATGCCTGGGTTATATAGAATCGATTTCAGTCGACAGTAAAACAAGAAGAAGTCTACCTCGGGTTATGAGTTTACCTTGGGAGGTGGAGCCATTTCATGGAGGAATGCAAAGAAGAAATGCATTGCTGACTCAAATATGGAAGGTAGCATGCGGGGGTCGCTTTTCCTTAAGCTTCAAAGAGTGCTTTGATATTGTTCACTTATCATACTGCGGGCATTTATTGTGATACGCGGCGCATCTAACAAATTCAAGAGGAAACCTAGATCTCACAAGGCGTCTAAACACATAGACAGGAAGTACCATTATACGAGTAATCGTAAATCGAGGCGACGTGCGATGACAAAATCGTGGAACTGAAGTCAACCTAGCTAATCCTTTCATAGAGGAGCTTATCACACCCTACTTACGAAGCATGTTCGTGGGCTTATGAGTGGTAGAGATGTTCTTAGCTAGACTACTTAAACTTTAGTATAAGGGAGAAGATGCAGCGACAGAAAGGATAGATAGCCGAGATATAGCGAGTACTAGTTTAGATACGAGACAAGGGGCCGAGTACTAGTTTGTACCTAGAATCCACACATTGTATACTAAAAGTTTACTTTAGTATAAGTGGGAGAATTTGTTGGGATTTGGTATAATCGGAAGCAAATTCTTATGCTTGTATACACAGTGTTTTGTCCCTACAACTATTTTATTCTCCTATCTCGATAAATAAATATATTTGGGCATGTTATCCTTTTTATCTTGTATAAAGTTAGATTTGTGTAGCGTATCGGGTATCACAAAAGACAACACAAATTGGTTGAACCGATAATATAAATAGTTATCACAATGAGACAACTTAAGGATAAGTTGTCGGTTTAAGTCACACTTTAGATGAGAAGCGGCTTATCTTATCGGGTTTCATCGGGTATTAATCAAGGTGGTATTGACGGATCACGCACGAGATGTGTTCTCCTTAACTGACCTAGTGGAGAACCAAGATCTCTGACTTACCGGTCTTAAGCTTGGTAAGACTTCACTGAGTGCATTCGGGATATTCATCACTTCACCTACTACGGCGAACGCCATCGCTGATCGGATTCACGTGACCCAAGTGTTAGTAGTTATTTGTGGCCTGTGCCATTGTCCGTATCGTGCAACCGTATCCTAGTAAAATGGGTTGATAATATCCCTTGAGGAACTCAAAAAGGATTAGCACACCAAACCCTACTACTGATTTCTGTCTGTGTTAATAAGGTCGAGTACCACTAAAAAGAATATAAGATGCCACCGAATTTCTGAAGCCGTCGAGCTTAATTAATTTCAACTGATATTTCGTCTTAAATACAAGGGGATCGATTGGGTCTAAAATAGCAGTCCATGCTCGAGCTGGGATAAAGGGGTAAGTCAAGATGATTCTCTAAAGGGAATGAATTCGTGTTTATTAATATTAGATCCTGAGCCGCCCAATTAGTTGCCTAGTTATTGATTGGTTCTAAATCATTATTAATAGATTAATGTATTTGGACATTATTTAATAATATTATTTATCCGAATAATACTGGACCAATTAATTGAAAATATTAGTAGCCCAAATGATTAATTAATCAGACTATGGGCTAACTATGGTAGTCTATTACAAATATAATTAAATTAATGGGCTACAAATATATTAATATTATATCGCTTTTGAATTTATATATAAGTATTCCGTTCTTAAAACATATTACACACACATAGAATATACATTCAATGCTATAATGTAGATTGAGAGGGACACATTCTTTAATTTTCTCCAGCTTCCTTCGACCACCTGCAGGAGAAAGTGTCGGGACATAGATCGAAGATCCGACACACGAGCAACAATCGTAGCCGCGACAATACGAAGGAGGAAGGTATCGTTCCTAACCCCAATTTTCCTTCACACAAGACACTAAAGCTCGTAATCGAGCGAATTGATGCCCTCAGCCGGAGAAGCCAAGAAGGTCTCTCAAGCTTCAACGCCAAATATTCTGGGAGATCATCGAGACAACTCTAGTCAGCTCGACATGCATTTGTGACTTAGCCACTAGCTTCTCGGTAGCTGCTTGAAACTCAAGCATCAAACAATTCTCAGCAACCGGGTTATGGTAATGGGTAGTCCAAGAAGACGATGGATGAGAGGAATAGAGCTACATCATCCCGTGGCTAAAGCCTTACTCAACAAAACCACGTTTCGACCTCATCCAATAACTTCGTGAGTTTACTCGATGCATCCCT